>JAWNNO010006344.1:1200000-1855772 GCA_035044985.1 Lordiphosa fenestrarum | reverse complement strand
ATTCTTCCCTGTAGGTCTTCCAATACATAGTATCCCGTTCCTAATTTTTCCCGCACTCTAGCTTTACAAAACAAGGACCTAGCTTTCGTTAAAGTTTTTACCAAAATTCTTTGCGCAAAGTTACGACGGAACACCTCTTGTCTACTTTGTAGTTTACTGGTTTTGACCGTAAATCGTATTGTCGTGCATAAGTCTCATAAGCTTGCTTTAAGTGGGTCTTCAGATCAGAGCGAAGCAGTGCTAGCGAATCATTTCTCTGTATATGGACTTCTGGTTCATCCAAACTATGCAGGTTGCGTAATAACTGATATGATGACCCATGCGTAACCATGTTCAATCCATACAGAGCGTGGTATGGAGAACATCCTATCGCCTGATGGACACTGTTACGTAATGCACAACTGATGGAGCTCAAGTTAGCATCCCACAAAGTTTGATCCTGATTCAAAAATGCCCGAATACCTGCTAACAAAGATCGATTTACTCGTTCGCTTGCGTTTGCTTGCGGTGCATACAAAGCAGTTAGACATGCCGAATGCCTAACTGAGTGAGAAACGCGTTGAAAGTATTACACTTAAATTGTGATCCATTATCACTAACAACGGTTTCGGGAACTCCGTAACAATGGAAAATCTCATGTAGCAGAAATTCCTGAATTGCACTGGAAGTAAATTTACGAAGTGGACACAACCAGTGGAACTTTGACAGATGGTCAAGAACGATTAGTAAACCGATATGGCCACGTTTACTTCTGGGATATGGCCCTAAGAGGTCAATATACAGACGCTGGAATGGCCTGGATGTCTCAATTTGCTTTCCCATTGGAGGACGTAACACTGCATTTGGAGCCTTGGTGGACTTACATGTCTCGCAAGCTCGTACATACTCTCGTACCTCCTTTACCATTCCTGGCCAAAACAAATTCCTCCTAATAAGGTCTAGTGTCTTGCCACTGCCTCCATGTGCACTAACAAGAGTATTATGTGCACGCACAATAATATCTCTTCGTAACTGCTCAGGTACCCATAATTTCCATGAGTTTTCATCCTCCTTTAGGTTACCGGTCGCATGTGCACGCCGAATATAAACATATCCGTCTTTGATCGTTATGTCTGGAAGACGATCTGCTTCCTTAAGTACTCGGTTTTTCAGGATCTCGTACTCGGAATCCTTAAAATGTTCCGAACATAGATCAATTTCAGGTCCCAACTCAGAGATGGAATCAACTTCCTATGTCGGTATGCGAGATAGTGCATCCGGTACGATGTTGTCTCTTCCTTTGCGATAACTAATGGAAAAAGTATAGGACTGTATTTTCATGGCCCACCTTGCCAATCGACCTTTAAGATTGGGCTGGCGCATGAGCCAAACGAGGCTCGAGTGATCTGTTATGATCTCAAACTCTTGCATCTCGATGTAGCAACGAAATTTTTCCAACGCAATCATGACAGAAAGACATTCTCTCTCTGTCACGCTATAGTTTCGCTGGGCAGACGATAATTCTTAGAAATAAAAGCAATTGGCTGCTCATGTCCATCACTGGACAGTTGAACAAGCACTGCTCCTATCCCATGGTCGCTTGCGTCGCAGTGAACATTGAACTTCTTAGTGAAGTCCGGATTTACCAGAACAGGCGGAGAGGTAAGTGCTTGCTTGAGTGTATCAAACGACTTTTGGGCCTCCTCCGTCCAAACAAATTTCTTTTTCGATTTCAGGGTCTCCGTTATAGCATAAGAGAGTTCGGAAAAGTTTTGAATAAATCTCCTATACCATACTGCAAGACCCAGGAATCCACGAACCTGTCGAATGCTTTGAATCTTTTGCGGATCAGCCGAGATTCCCCCATTTCCAATTACATAACCCAAATAGGCAACTTGGGTGACACCAAATCTACTCTTCGCTATATTCAGGGTTAGGTTGGCCTGTTTAAATTGATTCGCTATTCGAATTAAAACCTCAGCGTGATTTTCAAAGCTGTTCGATACGATGCAAAGGTCATCTAAATAACCAAACACACAGAACCGGAGATCTGGTGGTATTATTTGATCCATGAGCCTACTCATTGTTTGTGGCGCATTACAGAGCATTATAGAGAGGTCTACCTGGGACTGTAAATGCGGTGAGATCTTTTGCTCGATCAGTCAAACCAATCTGCCAATAGGCATCCTTAAGATCCAACTTTGTAATCCTGGCTGCTTTGGGCAAACGCGCGAAGATGCGTTCAATGCTAGGCATTGGGTACGCATCTTTACTTGTAACTCATTAATTCGTCTCGCATCTAGTCATAACCGAACTTTACTTGGCTTTAACACGAGTCTCATTGGAGAACTCCAAGCACTGGACGATTCTTCAATCACGCCTAATGCTAACATGCGATCAATCTCTTTATACATTACGGCTTCCACAGCAGGCGAAACCGGATAGTGTTTTTGTTTCACCGGCTTGACATCTCCGACTTCGATGTCATGCTGGATGAGAGAAGTTTTTCCTAATCCTTGACTTGCTTCATTTGGAAACATTGCTTTAATAACCTCTAATTGACTCTGTTGGACTCTAGTCAACGGATATGGTTTTCCATCGGCAGAGTCTAAGTCTGTCATGGTATTGCTAATTTCGGATATAATTCCTGGTGCATATAACGGAAATCAATTCCTAAAATTAAACGTTGTGACAATGTCGGAATAATATACAACTTCAAGTTTTTTCTTTCGTTGTTGTAGTGTACGTCTGTTTCAATGGTTCCAATTACCTCATGTGCTTTTCCATCGGCAGTTTTAACAGAACTGTACATTTTACAAAATTTGGGTATCTTTGAGAAATCTTCAGTCGCTAACGACGATCCGATACAGCTAATGTTGGCACCTGTGTCCAACAAACCTTGCTCTTCAAAATTAAAAAATTTAACTGTGGCATATACCCGCATATCACTTCGATTACTAATCAGTGATGATACCAACAATCTTCTCGTGGCTTTTATATCAGCCCAAAATTTTCTCATAACCAATTTTATGAACAATTGAAAATTCAATAAAAATACCGCAAGACTTTTTTGACAACCTTAAATATTATTGTCTGTAGGTTCACTTAAGTCTTCTTTCTAAAAATCATATAAAAATGAATAAATAAAGAGCTTATCGGCAGATTAAAGCGATGATATTCCATTTTGAATACTTGTGCTCGAAATATTATATTGTATAGAGCCCAAAAGTATGCAATGTATAATTCTTATGAAAATTTGCCACAACTCCCTTTGCATACAGCTCTATATTTTGTACTTTTTGCAACCATTTATGCCAAATGCTATTTCCTCCCTTAAATAGTAGAATTGCATGGAATAGTTTTCAAAGACTACGAGTAGTACTTTCCGCTGGTTTAAAAGAGAATTCATTTCTCACACATTGCGCCTAAAAATTACTAAATATCATCTCGAATCACCTCCAAATATGCTAATTTTGTTGCCCTGTAGAATTAAAGAACACATTCACTGGGCGAACTTTCATTTTGAAATACATTTACCGGTTCTTCTCATAGTACCCATTTTATAGGTACACCCAAGAGTAAGCAAGAATTTTTGGTTTAGAAATACATTTCTAGTTAACTCAAAAGCCTCTGCACGCAAAAAGCGCAACACGCGATAGCATTATCTCTGGCCCACATAGTTCAGTGGGTATCCATTCCTCTCAAGTTGCTATGCGTCTTACCCATCTGCCCGGGCTACAATGTCAAGTCAACACAATTGCCATTGTTAGCGCGTTGCTTGTGCCAAAAAAGGAAAGAGCAAGAGCTTTTTTTTTTATTATGCTGATGAAAATAAGTGAAAGTTGAAAACATGTCAACAAACATGCAGCACACACACACATATGCAACACCCACAGCAGCTGGCAACACAGGTTGTCGTCTCCCACCAGAGCAACAGTGGCAAATGTGTCAGCAGTTTTAACTAACTGCCTGTAATTTTAGATGCACATGTCCTGTCATCAGAACAAAACGCTAAGCAACATTTTTCGCCCCAAGTAGCCGGATGCTATTCCAAGCTTAACTAGAAAACCTAATTTATGGCCTGTCCAAATACTTGTTGCATACTTGTTGACTTGCCTTGGGCCAAATTTAACCATATTTTTAACTTTAACCTTACACATTTACCAAAAATTTGCCGGCACGGACAGGGCCTTGGCCATGTGTCACACCTAACAACTTTAAGGCACGTTTAAATGAGCAAATATTGACTAGCCTGGAGCAGAGACTCCAGCCACCCAGCCTGGACACGGACACGAGCAGCATTTTGACTAATTGACCTGCGGCCGCTTGAGTGCGAGTAGTTTCGTTTGGTTACACCTGCAAACGAGCTCTCTCCAAGGCAACCTATTAATACATAACCGAAGAAATTCTCACGCTTAATTAAGCTATCGATTTGTGGGAATTATTACATTTTTTTCTCTCTGCTCGCAACATTGGTGGGAGTTTTTGGGTAAAGTGCAAAAAAAAATAAATAAAATTGATTAAAATTGTTAATATTTTCAGACAAGGCGGAAGAAATGAAATAAGCGGAAAGTTCATGAAATAATTCCTAGCAATTGGCCAGGATAAGCGAATGCGATTCTTTAACTGTCTTCTGCTTCCTCATTCCCTGTGCTTGTTCTACATCTTATGTTTCTCCTCCTTTTGTTATTTTGGTTGCATATTATTGTCTTAATCCTCTCCAGATATTTTTCCAGCAAGTTTCTTGAGCTTCTCACTTCCCGCCGCTGTGCTAATACGCTCCTTTCATTCACCCACTCAACCATAATAGCTGAAAACAAAATGAACAACAGACAATTGTTTTGGGTGAACAATGTGGAAGCGGAAACTGAAACTGTCACAGGAGAAGCGACCCAAAAAAACACATTCAAATTCATCTCTAGTTGTACTCGAAAAGCCGCAGGCACTTGTACATTGTTTTGAATGTTAGTGGGATGATGTTTAAGTCTCTGGCCTGCATTTCCATTTGCGATTAATCAATTTAAGTTGACAATATGTTGGCTGCAAATGAAATTACAATTTGGGGGGTAATCGATCAACGGGCAGCCTTTGTCACTTTAATTAGCTTGCGTTGCAATATTCTTGTTTTTGCGGCCAATTAGAGTAGAAGACATACCTTAGGGGCTTATTTACAAGCTTATTAAGTCCAAAAACAAAAAAACATACCTGAAACGAGATAAAAAAGAGAAGAGGATTATTATAAACAGGTGATAAGTGTCGCTAGGAATTACTGCATAAGCAGATTGTTTGTTAATAATGTCTTTTGACTTATTTTTTTAAAACAGACTCTAGTTTTGCTCCAATTAGCTGTATTCAACCTGTTTGATGTATGGCTTGAATGCGTATCTGCCCACCACAAAACGTTGAAAGTTGCTTTGAACAGCAGTTATTCAGAGTGCAGCTGCGCCCCAAACCTTTTGCCTGCGGCCATGAAACGGGTTGGGACTTTAAAGTTATTTTTTATGAACCCAAAAAACTGTGTTACTCTAATGGTTTGATGTTTGAGAGGGTAAAAGAGTAGAAAAGAGACTCTTCAGCTTAAAGTGAGCTGAATGTTTCATTTCCCTAATCAGAGCCTCATGCCTTTAATAACCATAACCTTTAACGGATAATTACTATAGCCAGCCATGCCAAACAACTTTGACCTATTGCAAACACACACATAACTAAGTCCACCCAGAAAGGTTTAGTCTTTAAAAATTCATAGCTATAAGGAAAAACGTAAGAAAAAGTGGCACAATTGAAACTGTCTGTCCGTTTCGTGCTTTGTCCCATGCACATAAAATATTAATAGTTGCTCAATGAAAAAAAAAAGAAAACAATATGCAGTACACTCCGCACAATTTGCCAAAAGAGAAATCTTATTGATTTTCAACCCGAAGTAAAAGAAGTGCAACTCATTTTGTGGCCCACGTGTCTAATCTTCAGCCCATCAATTGCTCATCTATCGTTTTGCGGTTGCATAATGCACTTACAATGCAATATGCAAGCTGTTGCCTGTTGGCTACAATTTTCGGAACCAAATTGAAAATTGGGCACTACCAAATTGGGCTGTGTATGAGTGTGTGTGTGCCTTAAGGAAAGCCTCAGGCAGGCAAATGTTGTCTATTTCTTGGGCGCATGCTGTTTGCGGCTTTCCAATCGCACCAACTAATCCGTGTGTTTAATGGGTAACAAGGAATTGTATTTAGCTGCACAATACTGATTAAACCAATAAAACCCGCCATTAGCAAGCAAACATAATATGCAGAAATTTCTAAATGAACCAAGACTTATATAAAATATAAAGTTTTGAAAAACTATTTATGTATTCCTGCAGTTTTTAGCCGGCTCGAGGTCATGTTATGCTTGCGCACTACTTTAAACGGAGACACAACAACACAAAAGAGGCTGTATTCATTAAAATATATTTTGTATCCTATAAAAAAACCCCCTCAGACACTTTATCTCGTGGCACTTAAAAACCCAGACGGACTTCCGGCATAAAGGACACCAAGAACCCAAGGAAGAGTTCGTAGTGAAAGTTGCTTTAGAAACCTCATTTTAAAATGATCAAGTAATTTTGTGCTATTTCCACAGGTCCTCTAAACATTATTTACCATATATTTTAAGCTCTGCTTGACAGCCTTGCAAACACCAATATAACAACCAGGAAAAAGCAGAATGAAAATATAAGTCTTAAGATTCTTAAGACTTCAAGAATTTCGATCTTTCTAGTCGAACTAAATTCGATCTCAGTTTAGTGTTATTAGGCGAAGGGATTGGGGTACAGAAACTGCGTAGCGGAGAGCAAGCACATTTGAGAGAATAGCGTTGGGTTCGCTCTCACTGTTTCGTTTTTTATGGGAGAGGCGTGTGTGTGGGGAAACTACCAAGCGCGTGAGCGCGATCGATTTTTTTACTCATGTTGCTTTGGAATTCTCAAGCAATTATAACATTGCTGACATGTAGAGACGGCAATTGGACAGTTGACAGGGAAAACTGCTGCTGCTTTGTACTGTTGTGTATTCCTCGAGCCGGCTAAAACTTGCTTTATGGTGTAACAATTAATCTTCTATGAAATAAGAAAGAACATTATCGGTTTTTGACAATGTATTGTGCTCTTGATTTATGACAGGAATCTTGGCTTTAATCTTATTTATCACTTGTTTCAAGCATTTTCCTGTTTGATTACAGAATGTTTTGATCTTGGATCAAGAATAAGGGTATCATAATTTAGAATTTCTATTCTTATCAAACTTCTGACATCACACATTCTTGATCCAAGTATGAAATTCTCTATTTTTTCTCTGAGTGTATTTAGCCCAAAACATAAGAGTACTATTATGTTACTACCCTCAGCAAGATATTCGCTGGCGTCGCTTATTCAAATAGTGATGCAACTTTTTCCGATCTATCGATCCGATCGATGTTTCTCACTCAAGAAAAAAACGATATTTGTCCAATAAAGCGATCGCTGCGCTGTGACGCCGACCTGTTGCAACCAATAGTGGACCATTTCTATTCTCACAAAATCCATTGTCTCCTCGCTCGATATTTGTTTAAATTTCGAATAATATACCGAGTAAACGTAAACGACTTTTCTATGGTAGGAGAGCCCCTCTACACATTTTCCTACATCTTCCGTTAAGGGCTTACGTGGTCGGAGATGATATCTTCTATGCATTCCAATCTTCTAGTCAAAATTATAAATAATTGACTTTTCAAGTGTATAATGAACTTTGAGGGAAACTGATTTAAGGCCGATTTCACATCTATTACATAGAGCTATCTGTCACAACTGAGTAAAATCTAATCTGACCTTAGTCTTGTACTTTCTGAATGTTATCTAATTGTCTAATTCGTATTTCAAACCAAAACATCTTGCAATAATATATAAATTGTAAGCAAAGTGCAAAAGTCAACCTAAACTGTTTGTTCAAAGCCAACTACATTTAGGTAGTAGGTTCCAAATCACTTATCATTCGCTATTTGATCTAGCAACCAAAGATATACTTGTTACTTTACAAAATAAATTTGAAAAGCTAACTTTTATACCGAAATCACTAGGGATTTCATTTGCTTGAAGTAGTTTTAATAAAACTTCGACCACCGTACATGGAAAATATATATTTTTGAAAATTTTCCATTAACTAAGGTAAAATTCTATTTAAAGCCCAATTTAGACATTTTTAGGCTTGCAGGCTGCATAGAAATGTGCTCCAGCTAAGTTCACAAAAGCGAATAATTTGCACAAAATTTGGTTGAAAATTTGGCTTAATAGCCATGTTGACAGATTTCGCAGGACTTAAAACTAAAGCGATGGTTCCATTCGCTAATAATAAGCTCAAAGGTGGCCGGAAAGTTCACTATTTAGCCAAATTTGTTTCAAAAATTTTCGATTTCAATTTTCAACGGACCAAAATGAATGTGGCCCTGTGTAATTGTTGATAAATTCTACAAATATTTCTTGTGTTAATGTGCATCTAATAGGCTCATTTATCTCATTATGCTTACGCGCACTTAATCAAACTCAAATTAATGAAATCCGCTTGCCACACTTCAACCACAATGATATCAAATTAATACTTAAATATTTTATTTACAAATGAATTGCTGTTAATTAATATTTTTGAGTGGTATTTATATATAATTTCCTACGGGATGACCTGCCATATTGATGCCATATTCATTTTCACAGAAATTGCAGCCCACAAAAATATGAAAAACATAAATTCCAAAATGGCATTTAATGTACTGTAAATGTAAATATGTAATGCGTTTGCTAACATGTTTGTAGCAAAAATGTTATAGCAATGCGCAAAAAAAAAGAAAATATGTTTCTCTCAATTTCAATTTTAATAGCCCTCTGAAGTGCCAGCGTCCCCCCTCCATACTCACATGATGTTCAGTCAATTTTTTGATGGCCACTTTATGCCGTTTTATGTGCGACACGCAATGCCATTTTTAAATAGTCATACAACTTGTTTATGTGAACGACCCCTGGAGTGGGTGTAAAGTTGTAAATGTTGTTCAAGCGGCATTTTTGTGGGCTGAGAGAAAAATTGACCAGAGTTGGAAATGTTCGCATGTAGTAATTACTTTTAAGGGCGGGCGCAACTGTATGAAATTTGAGAAACAGATTTTTAAAGAATAGGCAGCAGCCAATACATATTTTTATTACTTATTTCCAAAGCTACCGCCAAGGCTTTAATTGCTGAAGGTGGAATGCAAAAGAAATGTTGAATAAGATGTTCTAAACATTGATTGAAGGTAAATTTGTGCTGGTGAAAATCTATCAAATTCAAGTTTTGGGGTTTTAATTTATAAATTTTATAACCAAAATAAACTTCTGTACTCTTTTTCGCTTTGCCCAAATATGCAACCATTTCAGTAATTCAGCAAAACACAAAGGAAATATCCTTTCTCAATATTTAGTTCCTCAGTTTCAACTTTAAATCACTGCTCTCACTTATTTCCACCCGAATATTTGTGGCTCACGCCACACACATCAGACATGTGAATGAAATTCAACCCCGTGGCCCCAGCTCAACTTCTGCTGTGCAAATATGTTTATGGTACAAAAATGAAATTAACCGCAGGCTGGGGAGTCCATCAACAAGTGCGCAATCATAAAGAAGGAAGCATCACAGCACACATTCAAATTGACAGGCCATGAAAACGGCTCTAAGTAACTGGGTGAAGGGAGAATGTACAATAAAATGTGTGTTTTTTGAGTGTTTTGATAAGCACAGTAACTGTGGTTTGTTTGTTTGTTTGCTTTCAATCAGGCACACACACACACACACACACAAAGGAGTATATTTAGGCCAAGAAACAAGCCTCGGGGTCAGGTGATTGTAGAATTTAATTATTAGCAAAACGAAATTATGCAACAATTAATAATCATAATCATATTATAGAAAGTAGTATGGGTGCTGGCCATTTTTTTTTTGCTTTTGCTTTTGCGGCTTCTTCTTAAGGCTCGTTAAGTAGGCAGCTATTGCTGCATAATTTTGTTGCTTTACTTGATTTATATAACATTTTTCTTTGAGCGGAGCTGTGGGCGTGACGCTTCGTCTGATTTATGTTCAAAAAAATACACAGAAAAATCCGTGCCGCCTATAGTGGAGTGATAAAAGAAAACATTGGCATTAAAAGTAATTAAATAGCTGAAAATCATTTGGGCGCATTTTCATGCTGTTATGATTTGAAATTGAAAATGAAAATTAGAAAAAAATAATTTGAAAATGGTTAACAAAGTGGTGGAGGGGGGCAACAAAAAAGCTTTGTTCGCTGAAAAGAAGGCAACCTTTTTTGAGCTTAAGTTGGCTCGCCTTTCTAGGCACTTTAAACTAAATTCAAATATTTGCTGTCCGCTAATTGAACCCAAGTCAAATTTAAAGCCTCCGGACATAAATACTGCTGCATATCAATAATAATTACAGTTTCACCCATTTTGAAAAGCAAAATAAACAGAATTGCAGGTTAAGTGAAGCATTTCAGACTTGCCCCGCGGCGCTTGAGTTTCGCACATTTCGCAGCTGATTAAATCCTAGCTACATGCTGGTGGAAAAGTTTGCTAATTATTTTAGTCTGCGCTCAGTTCACAAAACGTTTTCAAATAATTAAGCATTAATTGAGTTGGCTGTACCAAGTACGTCATCGTTGCGATATCCAATATCTGCAAATATAAATAACGCTTAGCACACATAAAACACGTAATAATCGTGGCTTTATCGGTTCATTGCTACCCCGCAGATAACTGATTTTGGATTAGATATGGATTTAACAAGATACGTTTGTACGTATAATGAAGTTTGTAATCGATTGCCTGGTGTATTTATGAGGCTGTGGGTTTTGCTTTTATCTGCAGTCTTTAGCTTATCAATTAATTGCCCAGTTTGGCGTGATTCAAGTTTGTTGACATTTCGCTAAGCAGGGGGCCGGGGCACACGTGATTCGGACCAGTTCTAAGAGAATTTGGCACGCGTCTTAACAGGGTATATCAAATATTTTATTGCCTATTACAATCATCCAGCAAGCAGCACTCACTATGAATGCACATTTTTAAGAAGCTTTTTCATTTCTAGTTGCTTCACTGCTGGTGCCATTAGCTGGTAAGTTCGACCGGTGGTGTAAAAAGGAGAACAGTCCATCTTTTAAAGCAACCCCATACATATCTCCAGTCGTGTTTAATAAGATCATCAGTTATGGTGAAGCCGTCGTAGTATTCAAAGCTAATAAGGCTTCCATCTTCCAGTATTTTGACTTGGAAATGAATGATCAAGTTAATGTAGGGGAAATGGTTTCACAAGTTTTTCTGTTCTAAGTTAAATGTATAAAATTTTCATAAATTTACGGACCTATTATTCAGCACAGACGAGGCCATAACTCAAGATCATCTCGGATCTTAAAAAAAACTATTGTTTTGAACTTATTCTCACTGATAAGTTTCTATAGTTATCAAAAAACTTCCTTTAATGCAATTTAATAATTCTACTTTAGATTCTACTACTTAGAACAAAATTTAGAAATTTGTACTTGGAAAAAAATGTACATAAAAAATATCCTAAATCAAGTACGATATTTAAAGCCCAAAACACTTGACTTTAGCTTGATTCGGGAAGTACTAAGTCCATTTTAAACTATTTTAAAAACATAATCATCATGCTTTTAGTTTTTCTAGTCTAAATCAGCGGTGGGCACCAAAATCAAAACAGAAGCTAAGCAATAAATGAGTAGCAGGAACTCGGTATAGCTTCGCTTTTGTGAGTATTACGGGTAAAGAAAAACTGTTTTTAAGTTGGTTAAAATTAAATAAATTTAAAATGTGGTTTTGAGTTTGGTTTTGCTTTCAACATAAAATAGTTTCATCCAATAATGTTGACTGAAATTTTAAAGTTAAAATGGTACAAATTTCTTAAAGAACTCTGCCAGTCGAAGCAGGTGGTAGATAAGGTTTGTAGGACCAATATTCAGAAACTGTAATGGCCACACACATTTTCTGTACTTTGGTAAGAACAAAGGATTTTTTGGGCATCTATAAACGAGAGATGTGTGTATTCTTTTAAATACATATGCCGAGAGACATGTGACTCTAGTACAAATGTCCCCAGCCGTCAACGCATCTGTCTCTTCTCGACTCGCGAGTTACTGACTTAAAGCAATGCATACCCTTCCCGTGAGCTCTCTAGTTTCTGAAAGTAACAGCATGCTTACAATTATCTGGACCTAGTTGGATTAAATTCTAGACCCCTTTAGCATTTTCCTTTACCGTACCTTCATTTCCTTTTAATTCGCGTGCTAATGAGCCG
This sequence comes from Lordiphosa fenestrarum, assembly GCA_035044985.1. Taxonomy (NCBI): domain Eukaryota; kingdom Metazoa; phylum Arthropoda; class Insecta; order Diptera; family Drosophilidae; genus Lordiphosa; species Lordiphosa fenestrarum. The sequence continues at coordinate 1,843,458 of JAWNNO010006344.1, read as the reverse complement.
GCTAAGCACATAATTATTTAAGGCCCCACACACAAAACTACTTGAACCTTCAACGCGGAACAAAGGAGAGTGAAAAGTCAAAAGTGTCGCTGCTCTTTAAGCTGAGAACCCAGTCCGGTCTCAGCTCTTCGCAGTTTATGAGTTACGTACAACATTTGAAACGTGCTCCGCTTAATTGTTTACTTGTACTAAAAATGTGGCCCAAGGGCAAGGATTGTCATTACTGGAAATGCTCCAAAATGTAATTGGCAGCTGGTATAATTATCTTTCTTCCTGCAAATTCAATGCTGGAAAATTTCATTAGCTAATTAATTGCCCGTTGAAAAGTTATGAATTAAGCCGAAAAAACCCTCATTATTCTTTTAGCCAATTAGACCAGAAAGAGCGGCGCGGCCATTGGATTGATAAATTAATTTGTCAGCTTGGCCATTTAATTATTCCACTTACTCAAATTGAACTCGCTGACACTTCGAAGTGGGCGACTCTAATTAAAGATTGGCTCAAAATTAAGGGGACAAAATTTATTTCATTTTATGTTTTTAAGCTTACGAAAAATAAATATCAACCAGCTGCACAGAGACAAACAATCGGTAAGAAAATGGACCTGAGTGAACATATTGAAAATATGAATTTATTTTTAAAATGCGACAAATTTATGCAAAGTTATTCAAGAGCACAAAAAAATACACAAACTGAATTTTTAGCAACAAAACGAAACGAAAAACTAGTTGCTGTAAGCCGGATTTCACACGTTGAAGATTTGAGGCATAAATAAGGAATAATTGAGCTGCGAAAAGTATCAAGAACCAAACATATTCTCCATCACAAAAACTCCACACATCCTTTATAAAGCCTTCTAGCAATTTCGAAAGAATAATCCCTCTTTTTAGTCTGCCGTAAAACCAAAATCAATTATACACCAACAGCTCAGGTGAAGCAGCCGAAAACAATTTATCACACACGATGCCTTCACTCCCCCGCTTCAAACACAAAACTTAATTATGTCCCGACCCCACAATATACCCAGTTTCATGGGCACTCAACGTCCACAGTTATGCACTCGATTGCAACTGGGGAAAAATCAAATAGTCTCAGCACCTTTCGCCTGGCTGCGTCTAGGAGACCAGTGGCAACTTTAAAGCAATCAGGCGCACATACTCGTAAATCAATCACGCGCATTGGTATTTTTTAATATCAAAGCTCAGCTCTCTACATTCTGGGATTTGGGGTCAGCATGAAAACAGTTAACAGTTTCGAGTTGGCAGGTGGCACATACCAAGCATATTCAGCCCGTTCAGCAGTAATTTATGACAGACCCAGTTGGATCTCCTCTTTGCCCGACAGACAGCACAAACTTTGCAACATATTCAAAATAAATACCAATCAAAATGTCAGCATGGATGTCGACATATTATTGAAATTGAATAAATAAAAATCTGGTATAGTTTATGGTTATTTTTTTGTGCTTTTGTTTGTCTTTGTTTTTTAAAAACGTGTAAATTTCATTATTGCAAGTAATTGACCGTACAATATGCAAAACAAATAGCAAAGGACATATGCAATGGGTAAAGGATCTGGCATGATTGAAATGCGCAATGTCATAGCCTTGCAATGTGTGAGAGTTTAATGATTCAAGGACTCGAAATATGTAGCAATATTATACAATTGATTATTACGCCACAATAGACCTCTAACTAGGAAAGCTTTAAGGTAATATTAAGTCAGCCTGAAGCACAAATTTTATCATACCAATTCGGCAGAAGCGGAGCAGCATTTTACTTTTTCATATACTTTGGTTGATTTTAAGATCCGTTGGATGATTCAAAGGATATTTAAGACATCCAGTCCATAAAATGAATATTTTTAAATATTCTTTTTTCTCTGTGCAGATTTGCAATAGAAGCTAATTGGAACCAGCTGAGAACATCTCTTTGAGTTTGTTCTTTTGCTTGAGAGACCCCAACGAAGTTTGACATGGAATACTAAATCTTTGTACCTATTACAGAAACTAAAATTGTGCAGTTGGTGGGCAAATGCATTGAAAAATTCTTCCTTTAAGTCCTAATTGTAAATAAGAATATAGATATTACAGCCTTTTACTAGACTGTCTGACTTCATAACCGGGACTGAAATGACTAACAAAGAAGGCGTAGTATTCGTATTCCATTTTGGTTCAAAATTGGGAACTTTTTATACCCGTTACTCGTAGAGTCAAAAGGGTGTACTAAATTCGTGCATATGTATGTAACAGGCAGAAGGAAACATCTCCGACGCCATATTCTTGATCAGCATTAACAGCCGAGTCGATATAGCCTTGTCCGTCTGACCGTCTGTCTGTATGAATACCTAGATCTCAGAGACTAGAATACCTAGAGCAACCAAATTTTAAATTTAAATTAAGTTTAAGTTTGTTTTAAATTTTCGATACACTCGCCCAATGAAAATGTTGAATAACTGCAACAATTTGTAAGATATAAAGTTCGTATTTTACAGTGTTATGTATGTGCGCGTGTTCATAAAGATCGGATAAGGCTGCCTTTACACAGTTCAACACATGACGACATGACAATCTAGTAGGCCTTCATGTTGTCATGTTTTCAATGTAAATAGCTTATTCATTGTCATAAATGGCAGAGCTGTAAAGTTTATAAAAACGTTGCATACTTATCTGAGCCGCAAGCGCTGTTTGCTAACATAATGTTGAAATATTCAAATTAACGTTAATGCTCTGCTACTTAACATAAGGAGAGGTGAGAAGGGTAGCGGCTATATCGAAGTCGAGCAGGGCCGACTTTAACTTACGCTCTCGTTGTTTTATCATAATCAAAACAGTCTGCTAGACTTTTAAAAATTGACTACCCCAAATATGTAGCACACATTTCATTGTTGAAATTTAGATGTATCTTTGTGGCCTCGTCATTATCAATGATACAAAAGGAATCCTTTAAGGTGACACGCTCTTTAGGTTTCCATTTTGCCTTTTAAAAAGTGTACAATGGTCACGGCTAAAACGATCTTAGTTCTTTAAATTGAATGATGGCTTTTATATTTCTTAATGTATAAGTCAGTCTTTAGTTTATAAATTGATGGCATATCTAAGATTCGTATATATCCAACTTAGTAGGACTCATAGATAGTTTAGGTAAATATAATAAACAGCGAAAAAATCGATGATTCAGTTCAAATACTTCAGTACAATAGGGGATTAAATACAGTTACGTAAGTAATTTTGGTTTATTTTTCTTGTTTTTTCCTTTATAGGTCTGAGCACTCCTCGAGCCTTCTTTAACTTAAACTTAATGAAAAGTGCATATAACGTTTTAGAATTTGTATTTCCATATACAACAATTGTTTTGTATTATTGAAAACGGTTGTTATCTCGCCAACATTTTGCCTTCACATCAATTGTATTTATAAAAGTAAACTAATGGATATTTGGCTAGCAAAACTTGACCCAACCCCAAATGGCGTCAATAAATCAGCATTTCCCTCAAACCATAAAACAGCAAATAGTCATCGTTGACATCGCCCCCCCAACTCCCCACTTGTCGGATTTCTTGTTTTTGGTGGTTTCACATTACGCATACGCCGCATTGTCCGCTGTCATTTGGCCAAAAGGTCATTTTCAACCGAGTGATAAAGCTTAATAATCACCAGCGACAACTGTCCGCAAAAGGCGCCGACGGCATTCATTGTCAGCAGCTCATCAAAGTGAGATTTAATGACCGCCCAAGACCTCACACACAGCAAACAAGTCAATTAGGTGAAGATACGGATTTCTGTCCACGTACGAGCAATTAAAATAGTTTACTAATTAAGCGATTATACTCGCCAAGTGGCCAGCTAAAGTTGACATTTATGCCCAACTGCAAGTTCAAGTTTGAGTCTCCAGGCAATTGGCCATCAATTAGGGTCAGCCAATCATGAAACCAAAAAAAAAAAAACCAAGAAAAGGCCAAATCCACTTCAGTCCAACTTTTTGATAGCCTTAATAAAAAGCCACTTCAATTCTTATTTTTACTCCTCTCCATGTTGGCCGCCATTGTACGGCAAAGCGAAACTAAAAAGAAAATTCAAATTACAAGACTGTTTCTGTGGTTAATTTCCAGCAATTGTTTGTGGTCTGGGCAGCTATTGGGCGTGGTCGGGGCGTTCTAAGCCAATTTGCAGAGTATTGTGCAGTTAATAAATAGTTAAGTTGTTGTTGTTGAGCTCTTTGAGCTCTCAAGTTATTGGGTTGGTGGTTGATGAAGTGCATTAGAAAAAGTCCGAAAAGAAAGCTGAGCATAAATAAGGGAAGGCTAAAGCATGAAAATGTTGTGAAAATGTCTGGCAGATTTATGGATTTATTTTGGGTGCCCCTTTTCAGTTGTTTTAAATCTGAAAAAGAATTAAGCTTTAAATTGTTTTTCGCTAAAGTGGACAGCAGGATTTAAGTAGAAGTGGCCCAGCGGCTGTAGCAATGTTGGAATCCAACTTTACCTATTATTTGAGAGTCAGCAGGGAAAAGTAGTTAAGTTCGAACTTCCGTAGTCAGCGGCCGATCAAAGCACTGTACAAATTAAAGGATCTTTGCCCGATTTGTATTAAATAATACACAGAGAAAAATGTAGAAATTGCGTACTTCAAACAACAACTTTTAGTTTCATAAGCCACATAAATTAATGATTTTTGTAAGTTATAATCTCTAAATTCTTGATTTCTATAACAATTTGAATATGTTGAGCGCGATTCGGAGTTGTTCTAAGATCATATAGAGCTAAGTTTAGGAAAAATAATTAAATACTAAATTAAATCCACAAATTGTTCATTTAAGCCCATAGTCTTTGATCTTAAACTACCCAGCAAACATTTTATGAAATTTTTGATCACATTCGAGTCTTTTTCGAGTCCTCGATCTGATTGAAATAGACATATATGCGCTCGTTTTCCGATCATAAATGATACTTTAGCCTAGCCGGGATTCTTCTTGAAGATCCGTTTTTAACCCGTTCTTCTGATCAGTTTCGAGTCATTTGAGATTCCTTTTTTAGTCGTATTTCACTAAATCACATTTTGAGCATATTTATGAGTCGTTTTCGAGTCTCAATTAATTGCATATTATAGGCATCTCTTTTGGATCATCAAAAGGAGTCGGAATATACTCATCAAGATGATTTTTATGAAAATTATCTTCCAAATGTTGGGTGGGTAATACCGATTGAAGCTTTGATCAATCCCCTTTTTACACTTCATTCCAACCTGTTGAGGTTCTAGCTCAATCCCGTCGTGTGTCTTAATCAATACCGAATAGTTTTCGAATTTACTTCGAATTGTTCCTCAATCTAGAAGTTCCGCTCTTTGAGAAAGTACTGTCTTGGCTTTTTTGGTTTCTAATTTGCGCAAGCTAGAAACGATTTGTAATAAAGTAAAAGTTTTCCTACTTTGTGAAAAATATTTAGTTATTATTTCAAGAATTTAACTATTTTTATTCTTTACCGAAACTGTACAAAGAATCCGGTCTAAAATCAATCCTAATCAATGTCAGTAGACGGTCAACCGCGGATTTTCTCAATCCAAGAATGAGGCGGATTTACTTAAGTACGAATTTTAAGCCTTAATCCTGACTTTAGTTCGAAAGAGCTTGATCTAAGCTCGACAAACGCCTATTTTAACAACATACGGGACTGATTTTAGCTTGTTACTCGAAATCGCTTTGATATGCCTCCCATATAGATTTAAGCTCTACATTAGCTCTTGATTTTTTCTTGAGCTCGATATCCAAACATAAGGGTTGCTTAGAAAAAGACTGAGCCCGATTGACTTAAGCTTGATATTCAAATTTGATGTTAGCCCATAATAAGCTTTCCCCAACAGCTTCAAGTGACTTATTTAACGACCTTTTTGAATTCCAAGCTAGCAAGTTCTTGCTAGTTTGTGGTTATTATTGGTTTGCATAACCGAGGATCTATGTTTAATTGCATTCAGCTGCCTGCACACAAAACAAGGATCCATTTGGACTGGATTTGTCCTTAGTATCATCCAATCCAATGCGGAAAATTGTTCATATGTTGATAATTTTTCAAATCCTTTTGATGGATATCCTTTGGACATAGACTTTGTGTATGTGTGTGTATCCATTTAGCCTTACTGTATTGGTGAGAGAGATTGTCCTACTGTCATTTTCTTTAGCTATTTCGCTTCGACATTGGTAATCAGTACTTACCATAATGTCTTATCAGAATCATGTGATTTTGCAAGTTCCGGATTGGTACGGAAAATTCAGAATTGTTTCACTTAATACGTACTTTTATCAAGTTTGATCCATTACTACTCGTACTTAAAACTTCAATCCGAATGTGGCGATCAATTCAATCTTATTAAATTTGATTTTAGCTCTTCCCTTAACTTATTTGAAACTGGTTAAAGAAATATGCCACTGAATTATCTCAAGAAGGTTGCTAAGCTATAGATTAAAGATTGAATACTTAAACTGATCTAAAATGTATGGGAAAAAATTGCCTACAGGGTATCAAAGTGATTAACCAGCTGCAGTTGGGGGCGCATAGATTCTACTTCACTTATTTGTTTAAGGTTTAATTGATAAAATTGATATCGTCATTTATCACACAAACAGCATTATCAATATGAAAAGTAGTCAGTAAGCTGGCATTCGAAAATAAATACAGGAAAATGTGAAAAACGTATATCACATAGCCTTTGCCTACAACTTGATTCGTGACCCTTCAAGGCTGGCCTGGTTCAACAGAACTTCATCTCATGGCAATAAACTTCAACAGGTAAGATATTTGTAACTCCCGGTAAACCAAGTACTTCAATTTTCCAACAGTTTCTTACAAGTGGTTTAAATGGTTTTGAAAGTTTACTGAATATAGAATCGGGCGGTTTTTGAAACAGTTGCATTGACGAGCTGCACACTTTGTGGTGATGTTGATGCCTTCTTACTGATAGTTATCACAGCGACCAGGTTAAACCTTGCTGCTGTATCAATTCACAACCAAACCTAATTTAAATACTAAATAGTTTCTGAGCTAAATCAGATGAATATTACCATATATTCCCATTTAAATTACCACCCGAAAATGCAGAACTTTAAACTTGTTCCAACCACATGTGCTTATGGTATGCATACTATTGATACGAGTTGAACAAATAAACAAGCACAATCAATATTTGTATGAAATCTGATTGTCAGATGGCCAGACACAATATATAAAAATCGCTGGCGACTAGAAGCCGACGGCAAATGTTTTTCTTTGGCTTCCGGCGAATGTCAATGCCACAAATTTGGGACAAATAAAAAAAAAACACACTCAAAGAGCAGCAGACACTTTTCGTTAGTTCGGTTGGTGGGGTCAATTGAGAGCGCCACCTGGCGGTCAAATGAAGAACTTAATTAGTTCTTTTCCATCCAATTAAACTGACATCAGACATGTGTAGTGTGTATAGGCAGGCACACACACAAAAAAAGGGAAAGGTACGAATTTTAATTAAACAAAGCTAATTAGAAAAACCTGTCACAATAATTGTCTCCATCTTAGCCCGAGGCCCAATACAATTTCTGCAAAATAATCCCAGAATGATAAAATATGCAAAGATGCCAGGCAGTACCCGAGCCAGGCAAGCAAGCAATCAACAGGTGTTGACAGAACAGGAACAGGTAGGTGGAGTCACTGCTACAATTGTGTCATAAATTCTAAGCTGTTTATTAAATTTCCAACTGACTTCTGCCTGTTGTTGTTGTTTTCGTCATGCCAGAAAAGGGTAATCGGGTCTCAGGGTTCACCTGCAACTGTCTCTGAGACTTAAATTGATTAAATGGCGTATGAAAAATGATATAAACGGATGGCTTAAATGTTAAAAGTTTGTGGAAAATGTGTGTGTGTTTTGCATACAAAAGGATTGACTTGGTGCGAACCATTTAATTAACACAGGATACACTTGTCTTATGCCTGGGGATTAAAGTATAATTTTATATGAGCAAAGACAACAAATTGATTAAATTTAATTAAAAATTTCTATTTTCCTTGATTTTACTTGAATTAATAGAAAAGCATTAGGAAATTTTCTTCTTGAAAAGTTTGTCACTTTCTTGCCCTGTTCTCAATTCCACTTCCACAAAAGTTTTGTGATTTAAAACCGTCTTTGTACTAGATTTGGTCTCTAAATCTGCCAGATTTTGCACCACCTCCCTCACTCCTCTACTTAGCCAAGACCGGCGGCAAAAGGAAGCATACAAATTTATATACAATTATCTGCTTAGAAATTCTTTGATTCTATTAAAAGCGCTTTGGACCACAGTTTTTTGGTCAACCATCTGTGTCATCAAATGTGTCGACACTAATTTAATTTTGCAAAATTTATACACATTATTATAATTAATGCAATTTCCGCAGGTTTAGTTGGCTTTCGCCTTTTGTGTGTGCGCGCCACATGTATCATTTATTATTTATGAAAATGTTGTAAACAACCAAACAAAGGTTTTGCATATGTGGGGGTTGAGCATGAAAAGCGGAAGTGTGTGACAAATGCTAAATGATAACCATTAATTAAGGCTGATTGTTGAGTGTACGAGTCCATAGGAATGGGTTGTTATAATAATCTTACCTATAAGACTTTTGATAAGAAGGAGACAAAGAGTGATCGATGAATTTTGACTTTAATTCAATTTTCTTGTTCATTTCATGTCAATTTAGGCACTTCGAGCTTGAATTTCATGCCTTCAAATGAAGCTGCATTCTGTCTTATTTGGACCAGCGAACTTATAATTAGAATAAACAGCTCACTTTTCAGTTCAAATGTTTATTTGTCTAAAAATTGTTGATAATTTTCTGTCATCGTTAATATTAAAAGGGTAGCGACATGTTGATCTGCTTCTTCGGCTAGGTTAGGGTAGGCAAGGGTAGAGTTTTCTTATTAAAATGACCCCTCCTCACATCAAGTGAACGAAGAAGACAGATTTAAGAGCATAGAGGCGAAAAGGATCATGCAGGGCGTAGTTAGATTTCAACTGCATAGTGCTACAGGTTGATACAACCGCGTGCGTCTTGTTGGAACAGCATATCGAAGCTGGCCTAGTGGGAAACTCTAATCAATATCTCCATCTCCAATATATGACAGGTTTATTAGATGAAAGTAGGCGATGAGGATCCCAGTTTAAGCCACGCATTGAGTATAGAACTTTCTAAACTCATTCTCTAAGGTCCTGATAGACCAACCGCAAGAGGAATTAACAGAAGAAAAGAAGTCAGGGAATGTATGGATCGTAGAATTTCTTTGACCTTAGCGCTTAATGAATGCCAAAACATTCTTAGAGATGTTAACAGACATACCGATTTGTGTGCCCCTACACGGAATAGATATGTGGTTCGAAGCGAGGCAATTACTGTCTTCTTGTGTGCGGCGGCGCCAAGAAGCGACAACCCTAAAATAACTCTCGGAGCAATGGGAGAAAGGGCTTGCACATCGCTTTGAAACTTGAACTTCTTGCCTGTTAGCATGCGGTTGGACTTTGACGGCTCTCAAAATATTACTAATAGAGCATTTTTTTATGTATTCTATTCAATATTTGCGGGTTTAAATATCTGTAGCCAGCTAAGAAGAATCCTTCGGACCGATTTCTCATCTTCTACACAGAGTTATCTCTCTTATAGAATTACAAGTAACGGAATAATTAACACACAGCGGCTAGAAATCGGCCCTTCGTCATCTTAGAAGATTCTTCTGATTTTGTTAGTCCCACTTCAACACACTGTTGGCCCGAATTTTAGCTTGTTAGGCAGTAATTCTGAGAGATACTGACAAGTTGGAGAAGAAAATCGTTATGATTCTCTAAGCCAATGTCAAAAAGTTGGCAGTAACAGCACAAAAGTTATAAAAGAGAAAGGATCTCAACAGAAAAAACATATAATATTAGTATATTGCTCAGCTCTAACGAGACGTAGACTTAATAGCTTTGTGAAACATTTAGTATCTTACTCCTAAACAATATTAGTAACCTAAAACATAGGAAAATCCTGGCAATTCATCTTAAAGGAGAGATAACTAGTTCAATTAGCGACTGGAATTGCTTTGGAGAATTTAACAAACTGGCTAAAAAAGTTCATGAAACAAATTACTCAATTCTTTTTTAAATGTATTCCGATGCTAAATGGTACCTCATCATATAGGTGCACATTTCAATGTGAATGGATTGGATCTTAAAGCTCTTAAATGCTATTTACTGACAGAGCTGTTCAGCGAAATTTCTGCTCTAAAAATACCCAACTATGTGCATGTTTTTGGGTTCTTTGAATAATTAAAGTGTAACAAACAAACTGCAAAGAAAGAACTGGCATGCAAAAACACAGAAAATCACTTGAACAAGTCAGTTTGCATAATGGATGACAAACGAACCTAAAAAAAGAGAAACCAAGATTTCGATTTGCTACACAAGAGAGTGGTCGGCTGACGTGTCACAAAATAAATACAAATATGATTACCTATTTAAACAACTTTACTAGCTAGAAATTACCAATAATTATAGGCAATTTCCATAATCATTTAAAATATTAATAGCAATTTTCTAAGACTTTCGTAATAGGATTAAATTTTGCTTAATTTGTTTTCCCTTTCATTCAACTGACTTAGTGCTTAACTTCAGTTGATACCACTAAATCCCAAAACGACATGTCTGTGCTTAAATATGCATGTAATTGAATTGTTTACAACTTGCTGTTGCACATGTTGTCCACATGGCGTATACTTAATATGCGGCAATGCCAATGCAATTGTCGAGCATTTGTGTTTTTTTTGGCCGCTTTTATTGGACTTTTGTGGATTATATTTGATTAAAAGCGACGTTTTCATTTTATACAATTGTCAATGAGATAATATTTAATGCAATTTGGTTGAAAATAGCCAAAAGGTTTTTATATGAATATATTTGCCTGGCGCTGAAAAGTAGGCAATGGTTTTCCTCTGTTCGCTTTTACTTAACTTTCACGCTTGCTGCCGCCTGATTGGCATCTACAAGTGGGCGTGGCACAGTTGTCTAATAGCCCAAATCTTGTTTAAATTACTTGTGTTGGTGCCCTGTCAGTTTAGCTTCCGCTTTTTATTAGGCCAGGCATTATTATAAATACAAACATGCCCCAAGGACACGCTCCCAAATTCGATAATTTGTTGTTATCAAGTGACACAAATCTTTATTTGAGCATCTTATGCGCCTTTTGTGTATTGTTTGTCTGTGTGTCGCTTGTAGTTATGGTAATGATCATGTGATGGTGGGCAAAGAAATGAGATTTGCGCAAGGGAGCAGGTTTTAGTTAAAGAATATGTTACAATTTTGGGTTTTTGTAATTTAAAATATGTGTTCTCTGATGGTATCTGAGAATAATAACAAGGTTTACACTTGAAGTGAGGAAACTTGGAACTACAAATCAAAATAAAATAAGTTTTTGCACCCTTTTCAACCTCTTACTTTTGCCAAAAAAAAATGCTACTTACTCAGAGTGGCCATTAATTTTCACAATTTTTTATTTTCTCTCGCTCTAATGAAAAGTACATTTTCCCTTGCTAATTTGCTTTATGTGTTAAAAGGGCTGCTCTATTATGATAAGCTTCTTTTTCTACTGCCCTACTCACAGCCTGTCAGACAAACACAAATACAGACAAATGGGACAGACTGCAAGTCCTTTCAAAACGGACCTCACATATCTCAAGTAGCAAAATATTTAAAAACTTTACACGCGCTCTCCCATGTCCTGTCGGATTGTTGAAAGGTTTGTGCCTACATTTTTTCTTGGAATTTTCTCATGTGCCAGACACAGAAAGTAAAATCTAGCTTGATTGACAATTATTGATATTTTATGAGCCCCAGCCCAACAAATGCAGTCGTTGATAACAATTTGATTGGGGGGGGGGGGGGGGGGGGGGGGGAAGCATTTTGTGTTGTGTGACATTAAACAAAGTTCTAAGGCTTAGTTTTTGTTTTGTTTAATATGTAAGACTTTGGTAATACTTTTTGCTGGCTCTCCTTGTTTAGCTATAAATAAAATGAAGTATTTTTAAATTGAGAAAGCATCACTCTCCAAATTTAGAGATCAAGATTTGTGTTTACTTGGTCAGGGATTGCCATTCTGCCCAAATAAGAAGGTGAGAAGTATTTCGTTCTCTCACTTTGTAATGTTACCTTTAAGATCATAAGGCTGGTTTTCTCATTTGTTATATGTGGTTAATACTTGGCTAAAGTCATCTTTATCTATTAAGGGAGACAATCAAACTTATGTAATTTATGATATGAACTAATTTGAATATTTTCAGATGGTTTAAAAAATGGCGACACACATGCTTAAAATTGGTTGAAAATATCTTACAAATAAGCTGAATTTTCTTGGCGCTGTGAGGAATCACAGCCACGTCCCGTACTATTTATGGTAAACTTTAGACCACTTTATCTACAAAACCCAGTTTTGGTTTAGCCCCTGGCAAGATTTCGGGGTCTAACTTTAAAAACCGGACCTAATCGAACTGTTGGATACTGCTAGGTATAAATTCATTCCAGGTAAGAACAACAACTTGTCGATTGCTTAATTAGTTCTATAATATAGAATTGTTCATATCAGGGATGGACTTGTTTGATTCTATGGCTCACATAGTTTCTGAACCAGGGTTTCGGTTCGTTTCACAGGTTCATTTTTAATTTATTATATATTTTTGCAAACTTTTGAAGTTTATGTCCTAACCATTTGAATAGCTTCAATCGCTAAATATTGGATATTCTGATTATCGTCCCGTAGAGTAAATTGCATACTCTTAGAAATCAATCAGCAACTTCCAAGGAATGAATATAGTCTAATGACAGGTCTTCTTAACAAATTCAAAAGATGTACGGCATCACATGTTTTACTCTCAATCTTAAAAACTACATCAATCTGGGGATCCAATCGGTGCACCTTGAGCTACATCAAGGAAAGTTTTCTTAACCGTAATTCAGATATAGCTTAGCTTAGGGAAACAATTAAAATTTACAAGAAATCAAGCTAATATCAAGCTTGTCGAACTGATTTGCTGAGTTGAGTATTGAATTCGGTTTAGTGGTTTCGAAGACGGAACTGCTTTTCAACCTGGTTCATCAAGTAAAATAAATGAGGATGTTAACCAGCATTAGACTAGACATCAAGGTAAAGTATATTCAAGTGTTAATTTTTGAAAATAGCCCCCCACATTTAGATTTATGGTAATTCGAGGTCTAAGATGCTTAAAATGTATATATTAACCCTTTTAAAGCTCGTTTTGTGGCTAAAATTTTCGTTTGTTTTAGCTTACTTTGATATTATCCTACAGATCTAGTTCTTAGCTCTAAAATAAACTATTCCATGTGTTTCTAAGATTTTTTTTTAAGCGAATATATATGATGTTGATTACTTGTGTTTAAAATTATCATATATGATACCGGAATGGATGTGGTTGAGAATTGTGATGAGATTTCAGTACACCCTAAAATATTAATTGTCTTTAGGAACTTTGTTCTTAAATAATATGAAATATGTCTCAACAATTTTTAAGTACGAGTATAAAGCAGGTAAGAAAATATCTTGAAAATACATATAGCGCGCGACTTAGGCTAAAGTTACCAATGGAACCCAGTTAATTTCACTGGTAAAATCGTCAGTCAGTTAATATTTTGTTGAAATAGGTTACCGAAGTATAAGGTCACTTTTCCTTAACGTTCGTAATGTCAGTTTAAGCTTTGAGCTGTCAACAAGCCGTGTGGCTCAGGTGTTAGAAAGTCACCACGTACTGACTTTACAAACGTTTGGGAAAACTGACCTTACAATTAGGTAACCATTTCCTACAAAAAAACTGACTGAATCTTACTCTTTTAGGTCAAAATGTAATCTTTTAGGTAAAAAGTTGCCTTGACATTGAATTAAAGGCAATTTTTCTTTTTAGGAACTGTTTTACCCTTAGTGTCTTTTTTTTTTGTTTAGTGTTCGAACGACCAGCCGACCATAGAGATTTTGCATAGCATACTTTTGGGCATTAAAAAATTTGCTGACTTTGAACTCAAGTATTCTAAATCTGATATCTTCGTTTATAAAAAAAACATGGAATTGTTTGCTAAAGACTATTTTTGAGTTGAGGAGCAATACTTAACGATATTATCGAAAAGAGAAAATGCTACACAATAAATATTCCAACAATAGTGTCTAAGAAGGGAAATTCTAAACAGACTTAAGCTCAAATTGCTATAAATCTAGATGTGATTCCGTAAACAGACTCGTGTTCAGCACTCGAACCCTTCTAGAACAACCCTTAATATACAAAAACGAGAGCGTAAGTTAAAGTCGGCCCTGCCCGACTTCGAAATACCCGTTACTCAGCTCAGCTCGGATAAGTATGCAACATTTTTTTAACTCGGCCATTTATTATCCGATCCTTTTGAAAATTTGTGAGATTGTAGATATTGGCCACATAGACTACACTGCAAAATCTGAGCTCGATATCTTAAAAATTGTGGGAGTTATTCAATATTTTTTATTGCGGGGGCGGGAGGGGGCGTGGCCAAAATTTGAAACAAACTTGATCTGCCTACAGACAATACTAGCTTACGTATAAAATTTGGTTGCTCTAGCTCTTCTAGTCTCTGAGATCTAGGTGTTCATACAGACGGACGGACGGACGGACGGACGGACGGACGGACGGACGGACGGACGGACGGACGGACAGACGGACATGGCTATATCGACTCGGCTGTTGATGCTGATCAAGAATATATATACTTTATGATATCGGAGATGCTTCCTTCTGCCTGTTACATACATTTGCACGACTTTAGTATACCCTTTTTACTCTACGAGTAACGGGTATAAAAAATGGTCAAATTTTGTTGCCTTGTGTTATTAAAGTCTTGTGTCGAATAGACCTGATAAAGATTTGAAACCATTTTATAAATTGTGTCATAAGTTTAAAACTTAAGACATATAAATCTAGTGAATGTCCTTAATATCTTTAGTCATAAAATTGATGATCTCAAATATGGTGGCTTTAATTTGCTTTCATCAGTCAATCAAAACCAATGCTTGAGTTTTCTATTTTACACTCAAAGACTTAAAATGGTTCACCAACATTTAGATTGTGTCAACCACTTATAAATTCAAAACTCACCTGTTTTACTTTCAAAATTTACTCAGAAATAATTTCGTTCACGAAATTATCAATTGACGTTGATTAAATTGACTTAAAATTGAATAAACGCACGTTTTACCGTTTGTTGCCTGCGCTTGTTGAGTTTTTTCTGGAATATATGGAAAAAATCTCTGCACTGATTAAACGTTGGTTCTGCGATAACTCACGACAAAAAGTGCTTAAAAAAACTTATTAAATCAACAGAGTCAGAGTTGGGTAAAGTAAGCAGAGAGCGCACAAATGTAGGCAACGAATTGTATGCACCTCCAGAAAGATCACTCGAAAATTGTTTTGTCTTTTTCCAAAATATATTTTTTGAAAATGATTTTGGTTTTTTGGTAGTTAAACCGCCGCTTGTTGGTTGATTGGTGGATTTCGGTTGGTTGGTTGGTTGGTTGCTTTCGAAGCGCGACGAACGAATGCAGTGCCAACGAAGGCAACGACTTGTTTTATAGCCGAGCACCCCAAAGCCGAGCCAAGTCGACTGCGCTGCTGGCGGCGCTGCTGCTTGGCATTCAACTTCAACTAGTCCTGTTGCTTGTTTCAATTGAAAAAGCTGCCACAGTTGGTTCCTACCTTGGCTAAAGCTTTCTCCGTTCGCCCACGCAAAAGTTCTCTCGTGTGACGTCAGCGGGTCGAGTTTGCCATGATTTAAGGCTGTGCCTGCCATTCGTTGGCGTTTGATTTGGGATATGTTTCTGTGGTTGTTCTTGTTGCTGCAGCAGCTGGACACCTACGCAGAGGTTTCGGTAGGCGGCGCTTGGAGCAGACCGAAAAGAATGAAAGAGAAGAATGTCATTAGGGTTGAAACATACAGAAATTGAACAAAAGATGCCATCCACTAACCTTCGTTGTGTGTGTCCATTTAAGCCTCATTTAATGAAGATTAGCTTGGTGCTATTCTCAAATTGAACCCCCCACACGATTATTCTTTACCATATTTATTTAAAAAAAAAAACAGCTGCATTTACGTTCATTTGATGTGCTGCTGTGCCCAATGGACACAAAAACAAACATCACTTAAAACGTAAAATAATCCGGTTAGCTGGTAACGCAAATTCATTAGAAAATCTCACGCCTACGCCACACGATGCTCATGGTAATCGAGATGTTTGCAGTAACTGATTACTGTGTAGGCGCTTGTAAGCATCCATTTTTATCACAATAATGCAGCTTAACAAATAGTTAATGCGCTTTTCCTGTTAAGTCCTTGAAACTGCTTATTGCACAAGGCTTAAATCTGTTTATTGCTTAATTTTTCAAGTTTTGCGCTAATAACTGTGACTGTTCTTGAAAAAGAGTTTAAATTAACTAAATTTGGACATGATTTGTTGCTAAATAAATATTGGTCAGAGAGCGCATTGGCAGAAGTAGGCCCAGAAGGCTCACTTTTAAATTTTTTGCAGTTGTGCCTTCGATTTGCGACTCTATTTTATATAGCTGCACAGAAAAACAAGTTCCACTTTGACTGAATATGTCTTTAATATCCTTTTAATCATCCAAAGGAGTTTAAAAGTCATACAAATTACGATAATTTTGCAAATCCTTTAGTTGATTTTCAGCTCCGTTGGATGAATAAAAGTTACTTATCCGATCCCTGCATTCAGTTAAACTCTGTAGCCGGAAGCAACGCTGGCTGTGAAGGATCGTTACGGGCAGAAAAGAGAGATGAGAAGCGCCTTTTCAATATGAAAAAGAATAAGCAGGACGACGAGCATTTTTAGGCATGAGGGAGATTAAAAAAAAAACCAAAAAGGTTAGGCGACTAACTAAAGGTTTATAAGCCCGGCTTCATATTATGCAAGGGCGAGCACGGAACTGTGGTCACAGATCCGCAGATGGCACTGGAGGAATTATTTGCCCAAACTGCTGGAAGGTGTTGTCAAACACAATGCCGCCTCTTTAGAAGTAGCGATACCACCAATCGATGTTATTGAGATAGACCCACCGGACTATGATAAAGTCTAGCAAGCCATAAAAAGACTAAAAATGGACAAATTGCTGGCTGGTGGCAAGGAATTGGTAAGATGCATGCACCAACTTTTATGTAGAATATGTTCAGAAAAGAGCATGCCCGAAGATTGGAATCTAAGTGTAATTTGCCCAATATTTTAACAAGTAGACCCTGCAGTTTGCGCCAGATACCATGAAATCAGTTCTGTCATGCATCCTATGTAAACATCTAAATCTAAAAATAGAGGAAAGTTAACTTCGGCTCGGCCGAAGTTTGTATACCCTTGCAGCACTTTTTTAACTAATTTGAACTGATAACCAACAAGTTTTTTCCAATAAGACTACTTTTCTGACTCTAGTTTTGTATGACTGCTATACTATATAGATGTCCGATTTCGACCAAATTTGACAGAATTATGGAGAAGCATTAAAAACTAGTAAATACGGAGTTTGGAGACGTTTGCACTAAAAACAAAAAAGTTTTTCTCACTAGAACTAGATTTTCGACCGACCGTTCCTATGGCAGCTATATGTTATAGTCATCCGATCTGGCCGGTTCCGACCAATGTGCAGCGTATTTGGACCAGAAGACTTCGTGCAAAGTTTGGTAGCGATAGCTTTAAAACTGAAGGAGGAGATAGCATAGAAACAGACGGACAGACGGATAGACAGCCAGACGGACATGGCTATATCGACTTAGCTCGTCATGCTGATCAAGAATATATGATCATGCTTCCTTCTATGCGTTACAAACATCTGGACAATTTCAATATACCCTCTGCAAGGGTATAAAAATCAGCCTATAGATTGAATATTTTCAAACCGATCTTAAACCAAATTTCCTAATTATACTCTGTACCGTAGGTACATGGATTATAATAAGTTTGTGCGAAAGTATGTAAAGGCCAGAAGGAAGCATCTCCGACCCTATAAAGCATATCTATTTTTGATCAGCATCAACAGCCGAGTCATGTCCGTCTGTCTGGCCGTATAAACGCACAGATCTCAGAGATGGTAAGTGATAGAGGTTTGACATGTATGGGACATATGCTTCTTATGTCTGCAGGCAGATCCAGTTTATTTTCAATTTTGGCCACGCCCCCTCTCGCCCCCGCAATTTGGAAAAATCGTCATATCTCTCACAATTTTAAAGATAGAAAATTCGTTCCTTCTAGACATTTTTAGTAAACAGGATTTCAGGCAGGCAATGGTGAAGATCGGCTGAACGGTTGTCGAGTTACGATGAAAAGACTGTTCGCTGCTACAGCGCAGCTACTGCAGCATCAAAATTTATGCTGAGCGTATAATTTCGTTGGTACGAACTTTCTTTTTTGTTTTTCATGTGCTTTGCTGTATTAACCTTTTGAGTTTACCATTTAAGCTTTGCCATTCTCCAAGGTCTTGTGAACGCCCTCATTATCTCTTACATCTTAAGCTCGAATTGTTTTTAACTCAAACGCAATTGTTGCTAATAGCGAATTATTAATCTTTAATTTGATAACTCGACCACCAATAAACTGTCCTACGATGCTTAAAGTCCGATTTTTGCTAAGTTTAGCTGCCTTTGGTGGGTCTTATAAGTGCAAGTTATGGACTCTATGTATGGATTTTCCCAAAACATAGCAAGTATGCTTAAAATATAATCAAAATCATCAGGGCTCGCGTGCAAAATTTCAAATATTCAGCGCATGCGCTCAGACATTGTCCGCTAGATGGCGCCATGCTTTACTTTTTTGCTTAGCGATGGTCGCGTGAGATTGTAACGGCAACATTTGCTTTCAATTACAGTAATGGCCAGAATAGTAGGTAGACTAACAAATCAGTTAAAAGGGCACATTTAGAGAAAATGTTCCTGGCTTAAAAAAAAAATTCAAACTATCGAGAAAAGAAGAAGGAGATGGGTGAAGACTAGCTTTGGCAGTTTGCCTTCTAGTTTTTCAAACAAAAATGTTTTGAAACTTTAATAAATTAAAAATATTCCGTGTTTATTGAAAGCATCTACACTATAGTGATAGAGGCTGCTTAAATTGTTACCATTTAGGACCATCTGTTGCTATGAGAGCTGTCCCTGTTGCTTATTCACTTGGATTTTGACATATTCCTATAAAATGTCAAGGTGTTCTTCTCCAAGGCTGTACTGGATGTTGAAATGGCTATTTCCTTCCCACAAATAGTCAAGTTGATTATAGCTTACACTGTGTTCGCTTGCTTTGCTGCCTAATACGGTTTTGCAATTAGCTGTGGCTGATTTTCTTTAAAATTGATCGAATTTCAAACATTAACATGGTTTTGACTGGAACGTTGGTTTGTAAAGGAAGCCACTTTGACTAGGAATGTCATTCGATTTACTTTTCAAATGGTATGCTTGACGGCTTGGAATCATCAGTAATCTCCCCACCCACAGCCAGGCTCAAAAACTCCAAACTCGTATATTTGTTCTGGAATATTTTATAATTTTAGTATTTAATCAGTTTGCTAATTCACTTATTGAATGCTAATTATGCAAATATTGCCGAAATCTATACGATTTGTGTTCCATTTTTATTTAAACAATTTTCATACATACGAATTTTCACTTGATGTGGCTGTTCTGAACAAACCGGAGAAACAAATGGAACTCAGTGTATAATTCTAGTAATTAGAATAAGGACAAAAAATATATAGTACAATTTAATTACATTTTACAACTAAATAACCATAAGTGTATATCATCTTTTTCAATTTTTGTTGTGTGTAAAAATAATTGTATTTCTAGGAAAACTTAAGCTTGCCGTATTTTGTTTATACTCATCATTTTTGCATTTTACTTTTTTTCAGTTAGGAAATTCGTGTCTAAATCTTTTAGCGTATTGCACAATTTAAGGGGTTTGATAAATTTTCTAAATTTGTTGTTTGATACGTTTTGGTTAGATGCTAAATCACTGGATTTGGATTACAAAAGTTGTACATACAATACATACATACATACATGAAAAAGCCAAGTAAACAAATTCACACAATGCTCAGCCCTAGACTAAGTGTTTAGTTATTGTTGTTGTTGTTGCTTAAATGCTACTGCCTAAATGTAAATGTGATATTCGACACAGAATTCCAAATTCGCCAATTACTAAACTTATGTATGTATTCTCATTTTTTGTATATGTACGTAATTATGAACTATTGCTCAGTTAAGTGTGTTTTTTGCGTGTTTAGCAAACAATGTGCCAGCTTTAAAACGAGTTTCCAATTTTAGTATCATATTTCCTTTTTTTTTTGCTCGCTCAACACGACGATATCACAACAAAATGTACCAAGTAGAAGAATTAGTTATCAGTTATCCGGATGAAACTGGTTGGAGAGTTGCCTCCTAGCATTCACGTGAAAGGCGGCGGCAGTACCATGGGATCGAAACTCTGCTGAAGGCTGGCAAAGTTGCTGAAATTTCCTATGCGTCGATAGCCCCAAAGATCCATGGCCTCCACGCAGGCATCCTGAATTTGCTTGATCTGTAGAGAGGGAGAGAGTTGTTAAATATGTCAACTTTTTAATTTATGAACTCAAGCCTTACCTCATCCGCCTTGAGATCCTGTTTCCAATGGAAGGGCGCTGAACGAGAATCACGATACGTGGAACTAACGCCGCCAATATTCTCCTTGGTGTGCGTGTCCAAAAACTCCTCTACAGCTGGATCAAAGGGCAGGCCATAAAATTGCAAAATATCCTGTGTCATGTCATAGGGATTCAGAGAGAGATCCTCGTAGCGCAGAGTTCTGAAAAAAACGGGGATGAAAGCAATCAAATTAAACTGTCTAGTTCATTTTAGTTGTTGTAGTTTCCAAAACTCACCTAAATCGAGCTGGATATAGCTTAAGCAGCTTCTCCGCTGTCTTATAGTCATCCACCAGATCCTGACAAACCAGACGTGGATCCTCACAATCCTCATTACCGCCGCACCACACACGATGTCGTCGCGATTGCATAGTGCCCCGTGGATCCCGCACCAAGAGCACAATACGCAAACTGGAGAGACTAGAAAGAGATAAGCACAGTGGGGGGATCAGATTGGCTGACGTAATTGTTGTGCATGATACCGTGACGTTTAATTTGCCATAACAATGGGTTAACAAAAAATATTATTAAAATTGGCATTCAATTAAATGGAATTAACATAATTAGCGTTCTTGAGGTAGTTTCAATAAATATTAATTATAATATAACACCCCCCCACGCCCCAGTCGTTCCCCGAGCTGTGCGCTGCACTTGCTAAACAATTTGACTGAAAATGTTTACCCCAGCGGATGCGCCACAAAATGTTGATAAAATGACAAAACGGAAACATATTGAAAGGGGTCACTGGCAGCGCGGGAAGTTGTTGGCAAGGCGAGAAAACTGATTGCAATCGAGTGGCGATGTTATGTGTGTTTCATAGTTCATGAAACCATTTCTCATTAGGAGTTGATTACGTTGCTACAATTTGTTTACCAATTAACCGATCTACCTCAGGTGCTGTTCAACTGTTTTCAAGTCTGACACCTGGCTACAAGTTAATTAAACGATGTGGCCGTACTTCAAGACACTTAACCAGATTGCCACCAGATGCATTTATACGAATGTGCAAGTGTAAGTGAAAGTGGTTGTTCAGAGTTGGAAATTCAATTAATGTTTGATAATTTGGTTTTTGGTTCCGAACCAGTTCAAATGTGGATAGAAATTTCCAGCCTATTCACATCATAATACAATAACACCACGAACAGATGGGTATGTTAAGCTCTTGCTCGCAGATTCCATTTGGAATAATGGTTCAAAGACGGTTCGCAGTCCTGGCTAGATCACAACAGCCAAGTCTTTCTGGCACCTCATCGATAAATTGTCCACTGCTCGGACAAGGGCGCGCTTCAAAATCTTAATGATTTATTTCGGTGTCGAGTAGAGCCAGCCATAGCCTCGAGAACGGACCACAGTTTATAGGACATGGTTTTTTAGCCATGTTTGATTCGTTTTTGCCTTGTAAGCCGGAGCGCAGTCTTGTTGAAAGGTCCAAGAGGCTTGTTTTGCAAATAATGTCGTTGGATTGATAACCTTTCGCCAAAGTTTTGACACCTTTTTCACAAAAATGGAACTTGGGGAAACCCACCATAACTCTCGGAGCTCGGACTCTTGTTTTGATGACACAGCATACACTCTTAAGTTCTGATTGTTGAACGATTCCACTAGAGCGAAAACTTGCCCCTTTTTTTTTAAAAAAAACTTATACACCCGGTCACCTTCACCAGTTGTTGGCGCCAGCTGTGGGTAAGGAAATTATTTTTGGGAGAAGATTTTGGTTCTAACCATGGTGATTCATTTTTGTGTTTTGTGCCCGAAAAAATTGCATTAGACCTAAGAACTACTCAAATTACATATATGGGAATCGCGTGGTTTTTGGGTCGGTATCGGTTAGTAGCAGACAAGGGTATATTCAATATATTATTTGCTGTTAAGGGGGAAACCAGTTTAGATGATTCAAAAAATCGATTTTTTTTTATTGCCTAAATTGTTAGTACAACTATTCAAGAATATGTGGCTTAAGTTTCAAAACGAAATTCCAATTAGTTCCGATGATATGAGCACTAAGGTAAACACCGGTCGATTCAGTGCCAAAGCGTCTTTTCAAATGCGTTTTTCTCGAAACGACTTTTTTTCAACTTGTGGGAATCCTAGCTCGAACAGTTATTGACGAATCGATCTGAAAATTTGTGTGAATATTCTTTATTCCAGTCCGAAAAATATGAACCAAACTCTGGAATGATATTATTAAGTAAAATATATTTTTTTATGTAAGAAAGGTGGAAAAAAATGATATAAAAACATGACATTTTGTTCAAACACCTCCAAAACATTAAATTTTCAACTCTTTTGGCCAGAGTTTGGTTCATATTCTTAGAAAATATGTTACGAACGAAAGAAAAAAAAAATTAATGATTTCAGATCAAAACTGCGACCTCCAGGTGTCCCGCCAGCAGTCAACTCTGATGGCGATCTTCAATGCACACCAGCCTCTAACTCCGCCACTTCCGGCGGAAATGGCATCCAAAAATTTAAAAGTGTAGTTCAAAATAGGAATAAACTACCCTCCAAGTTTAAACGAATTCTAATTATTCTTTCTCAGTTAAAAAAAATCACAAAAAACACTCGAATTTCGGCCTCCTAAACGGGTTTCCCCCCTTAAGCAATGTAATGTTAAACTCCTGCTTTTGGGAAAGATTTTAAAAGCTTTAGAGCCGAGGAGCTTTCAAATCAGAGGCTAATATGGATGGGGGTTTCATAAGTAATTCTAAATGTTTTTCTAGATTTTTTCCTGAACATTTTAGGAACATCATTTTAGAACATCAATAAACCCAACCATAGGTAGGCAGAAGGTCAAAACTTCTGAAGTCTTTTTACTTCTTTTATTTGGGGTTTATTATTGGCCGCCTTCCCTCACTGCAGTCAAAACAATTTTAGGCTCAGTTTTTCTCATATCTATCATTTTTGCTAAACCGAACCGAAATTTTATGTTCGGAACAGGTTCGTGTTCGTCTTTTGTTACTAAAGGGGTTCGGTTCACAGTAAAATAACAGTCGGCATTCCAGGTTCAAACCGGTTCGATTCAAGTCCGGTTTGCAGTCCTGGTACTCACTGCTAGCTAACATAATGGTGCTTTGTTTACTCTCATGTTAATGCTCTCTGTTAATTAACATAAAGAAAGGCTATTAAACACTTATTTTCCTTAGTAAGGGCTTTAGCTTTGCTCACGTTGTGTATTCCATACCCAGATCAAATATGTTTCAGCTTTGCAAAATTTTCTTAGAAATTAAAGTAAACTTTATTTATATTTACTAAGGGCCGTTTTTTTATCTTACAAATACCTTCTATGTGTCAGATTAACAAACATTTTACTTTGTTATTTGTAAGTTTATGTGACAGATAGCTCTATGTAGAAGTTGAGAAATCGTCCGTCAAAAATTATACAAAGTTATACACGAATTAATTTTGTTTCTTTGAACATAGAACTTTGCAATTTCAATCGGCTAGGAATTTTGTTTTTGTTCTAGACTGGGGTTAGTTAATTTCTAACGCATGTGAAAAGGCACTTCGAGATATTATATTATGGGATCAAACTTAATAAACTCCCTCAGAACGGTTTCAAAAATTACTTTTACAATTTTGTGATAAAAAAATAATCAACACAAATTTTATGACCGCAGCATCGGCGGTATGTAGGAACAACAAGATCACCAGCAAAATGCTGATTATATTTAAAACTCAGTTTTGTTGCGTGATTTGGCACAAGAAAATAGTTCAAGCTCTGAACTATATATGTATTTCTTGCAGTTCCCTGATCCGAAAAGGAATACTCTATATGCCTGATAGTGGTGTTTGCTTTTACACTTACGCCCACAAAGTTGGCAAGGTGACCGACTTGCATTTAGAATTTGCCATGGCTAAATGTACACTTAAGTTGAGCTGTTTAATCTTTAAATATTTACACACACACACACATTTGTATTTGCATTACAAAAGTGAAGCATCACGGGATTATTTAAGTATTGCTCAACAGACGTTCCCATTTTGCCATTTGTATCTATAATGCAAATGACTTTGCAATCGCCTCTGCGCACATTTGGCTTGTGTAGTATTTCAATTTACTGGGCAAAGTTTCTTTATTGTTTTTTTTTCTTTATATTTTTGCAGCTGTTGCCACAGTTTGGCTCAGTCGGCTACTGTTATTCCATATTGTTTTTGTTATTGTTATTATGTTATTATTTTTGCATGCCTAGTTGCCCTTGCAGCTGTCATTTTGGTTAGAGTTGAACTATTATTTCTATTGTGTTTTTTTTTCTCATTTTCTGGTGATAGCTTATTATCTGGCTTGCTGCTGCTGCTTGTAGGAAGAATAACAAAAACTCTCTCATGCCCGATAAGACTTTTGTTCTTGAATGTTGCGTTTCTTCTCTATTTGTATGCAGTTGGGCTTTATCAATTTATGGTTTCACACATACAAAATAGATAAATGAAAATGGAAATAGGAATATGCAGCCGCTTATTTGTTACCAGTTCGCCGCAAACTCATTAGCAGAGTTTGCAATGCTGCGGTTGATGCTGCCAATGATGATGACGAGTTGCTGCAGTTGGGTAATGGAAGAGGCAGTTAAATGATTTCTGTGTAACTGTTTGCATCAGAATTTAGTGGACCGGGCAAAGTTTTTGCTGTATACCTATCGCTACTGTGGGAATAAAAGGGCATACAAATTTAAACCGAAATCTTAAACCACAAAATGGTTTTGGATCAAATCCAACCGCAGTTTCGCATCAATTCAGTGGTAAACTCTCGTTGATTTAGCATTTAGAGAATCGATAATCGGCGAAGAGCATATTTTAGTCAATCGGCGGAAGTCAATTTGATACATATAACTAGAACCATTAAGAACCGTTAGGTCTACCGACTTTTGATACGGTCCAGCGTTTTCAGATCGGCTGGCATAAAAAATACACAAACATTTTATTCAAATTCCAACAAAACCAACACGCAAAAAACACATTCAAATTTACACATAATCCAGAACAAGAGAACCGATGTGTGTGTCGCATTCAATAATTACATCATTCAAAATGTATGCAGCATTGGCAAAACTCGTCTGCTTTTGCCTCTAAATCGCATTTCTGTTTAATTAGATTTTATTTGTGGAAAATATATTCGGCTGAAGTGCACTTTGTGCGCCCAGAGCAGAGCAGAGTCAAGTGCGGACCCCAGATAGCTGAAACTCAAAACAAAAATGAAAACAAGGCTAAGTGAATTTCACTTTTTATTTTGTCAGCCTGGTAACTTGAGTTGTGTTTTGTAATTATGCACCAAAATAATGAAGCATACAATTGGACCCTTGTGGTCAAAATATGCATAACAAAAATTGTTATATAAATACAACAACCAAACGGAAATTGTCTTTGATGATGTCAAGTGAATTATGAGTACAATTTTGGTTTGCAAAATAAAAATGAAGATTGTTGAATGCACGAAATGAGTTCAAATGAATGAGTTGATGTATAAATAGAACGCTCAAGTCTAAATAAATAATACAAAAAAAAAACGATCAAATCAAGCTCTTTGTATGCTCTGATTGATAAAGTCAAGGCCGTCACTCTGTCACTTCTTAGGCTGCCTTCACATTGACATGACACATGAGACATGATAGTATAGAAGGCCTACATTTAGGTTGTCACAAATGTGAATTGCTCTTCAAATCATGCGTCGTGTCGAAGGTAGCATTTTACTTGCAGGCAGATAAAGTTTATTTCCAATTTACGACCCGCCCCCTCCCGCCATAGTAGCTTAAGAAAAACGTCATGTCTCCCACAATTGTATTGATAGAAGGTTATCAGTATTATTGATCGATCCTTAAAAGGAATGGTAAATATTAGATGAACCATCGTTGAGTTAGGATTATCGATTTTTTAGGATAATTATAAACAATTCCTGATAACGATTTCTAAGTAACTTCGGAATTACGACTATTAGAACGAGAAAGCTAAGCTAACTTCGTCTGTGCCGAAGTTTTTATACCCTTGCAAGTGCTCGCTTAAATATTTTCAAAAAAAAAATCTTGTTCTCATTTTTAGACCGATCGTTCGTATGGGACTATATGATATAGGCATCCGATTTGGCCAAAAAATTGTAAAATTATGTGAAAGCATGTGAAACAAACAAATACAAATTTGCAGGATGCTACCATTAAAAACAAAAAAGGTTTTTCTAACTAAGACTGTTTTTCAGACCTATCTTCTGAATGGCAGCTATACCATATAGTTGTCCGTTTTAATAAAACTTGGTAGAACTATAAAAAAAAATAGAAAACTTACGATTACAAAGTTTGGAGACGTTTCCATTGAAAACAAAAAAGTTTTTCATACTAAAACTAATTTTCCGACCGATTGTTCCTATGGGAGATACGAGATATAGTCATCCAATCCGGTCGGTTCCGACATATTAGTAGTGTGCAGCAAAAAGAAAGCTCTGTGCAAAATTTCAGATCGATAGCTTTAAAACTGCGAGACTAGTTCGCGTAGAAACAGACAGACGGACGGACAAAGCTCAATCGACTCAGCTCGTCACCCTGATCAAGAATATATATAGTTTATGGGGTCGGAAATGAATATTTCTTTGCGTTGCAAACTTCTGGGCAAAATTATAATACCCTTTGCAAGGGTATAAAAAGTAATTACTTTTACAATTACTTGAATAATTGTACTTGTAAATGTTGAATTATTTATATATTGTTAGGTGTAAACTAAATAATATACTAGTCGTACGTCCAATGCTTAGAATAATCACCCAACTGTATATAAATAAGCCCCATTCTCAGAGTAGAACTCGTAATTTTTGAATAAAAAAAACTGACCTTAGTAGTTATTAGGTTAGAGTTATTATTGTTAGTTATTTTTTTAAACTTGATTGGTAAAAAAATTATTTCTTTCATATACAATTACATGAATAATTCTACTTTTCCAGCTCAATTACTCAGTAATTCTTCTTTTTATGTACAATTATTTAAGTAATTGTAAAAGTAACTTAAATCTGATATTATTATTGAATAATCGTAATTCCAAATCAATTGCGATTACTAAAAAAAGATTGTAATCAGGAATTGTATTTCGATTGTCGGAATAATCGAGATTTTAGTAATGATAACAATTAAAATTCGGCAAGTAATGATTACATTACAAACTTGGCCGACTTTTCTTACATATTAGTACAGAAGTAGAGTTCTCTAGACAAGAACAAGTTTTCATGGATAAACTACATACAGTCGAAAGTCATCAGTCTGAAACTGGATTGAAAAGAGCATAATTCCTATTTATTTAATCCTGAAAAGGTTGAATTCATCCCAGATAATCTCATAAAGATTAAATTAAGCAACAATTTCAAGTAAAATGTAATCATTTTAAGCATATTACAGATTCCTCGAATATCCTTTAACTCGAGATTGAAATTAAAAACCCGAGCCTGGATTACTATTTGAATTTATCTCGCCCTTTTTTTTGGCTTGGTGGTATTCAATAAAATTAAAGGATTTCTTCTTCATGGACCACCCCTGCTATTTGAAACTCATGCAGCATGAAATGTGATTTTCAGATCATGATCCGAAGTAAGTTCATTGGGAGCAATCTTTATCTTTTAGCTAAGTTTAAACTGTTATCAGCATAGCTTTAGATCGATTTAATATTTAAAGCTGTAAACTTGTCCATAATTTACGTTTAGCACTTTAAATTACACTTTTGAAGCCGGTAAAAGACAGAATAACTGACCACTTAATTCCTATTCAATAATTTTGAATGTTTATCTAAGAACAAACCTTTAGTAAGCCCTTAAATTTTGCCTAAAATAGCAGAAATCTCTGAATATCCTCTGAAACTCATATAAAGCTCAACGTTACTCAAACTTCGACGTGAACTGAAGGTTCTATTTGAATTCGTTTTACAAATCTCTAAAACATTTGGTATAAAAGTTCTCTTCTGTTGCTTTCAATTCCCAGCCGAGTAGCCGCTTTAGTACCAACTTTCCAAATCTAAACTTCTGCGCTCAACGCTGGTGAATGACTTTCTCAGGCAACAATTAATCAACATTATCGGCTTATGTCAGCCGAGCTCACGCATACAAGAATAATACAAGTGCGTCTGTATATAAATTCACATGGGTAACCATAATGCGATGTGTTTGAGTGTGTGTGTTTGTGTTTTTATAAGCCACGACAGCTGCACACACGCATGAAAATTAACCACAAATCCAGTTTAATGCTAATTAGCCAGGAAAAAAGAACTGGGGCTCCAAAGTCACAAATTTAAATCATTTAATTCTGATACTTCTCCATGGGTCAACCGAATCAAAGTGATTTTATGAGAGGAACACCACATTCATCAGGTTCAAGGCCTAAAGCAACATGTGAGCAGCCACAAAAGAATAACGAAAACAAAAACCAAATTCTAGCACTTTTGCTTTTTTCTTTGCTTTTTTTTTATCGCGTTCAGACAACGAAAGTTATGTAAAAGAATGGCCCACTTTATTGATTAATCGTTTGGGGTCAGTTTTTTGTTTCGTTTTTTTGTTTGTTTGTTTTATCAGACTTGACCCCAAAAGTAGTTCAGCTAACTGTAAATGATTTGTATAACTATTTGTATTGATTTGGTTTTATTTTGTGTGCTCATATTCCTCTTTTAATCTGCTAAAACTAAAACTATGCCAAAATGCCGTTAGAATGCCGCAAGAAAATGGGAATAAAGTCCAAGTTTTTTGCCAGCGCATAAGTATGTCCAAATAGTTGACTTCTTTTTGGGGACCACTTAAGTGGCTTCTCTCACACTTTAGGGAGTATGCGAGAGAGTAAAAGCTTGGCCAAGGGTCAAAAAGTTGCAGTTTCAAGTAGCGGGGAACAATGAACAACAGGGAACTTCAAAAGTTTTGAGGAGAAAGAAAAAACTTCTTTAATGTAAAATTTAAATGTGTAAAAACAACAAGCAGGAAAGTCGCTCAAGTCCGACTGTATAATACTGTGTACTGTAGATGAAAATCCAAAAGAATATCAAAACTCGGTTTAATAATTTGACACACACTTCTGGTCACACCATCGCAGCAGTAGCAGTTTATTGATGAGTTAAACTGGTCTAAATTAAGCAAAAAATAGCTTCATTTCTAACAACCAAATCCCTTGCTTGTATGTAATTATGCAAACTAGCATTTTCTCACCGAGCGGAGAGAATATCTCCCGTAGAAAAATAGAATAGCTCTATGTTTTCGAGCATATTGCTTTGAAATTCCCAAACGGTTATGACTGTCGACAGGCCCGGAAAACTGTTAATAGAGGGTGGTTCCTCTTGAAGCAGCTGTACAACCTACCGGCCTCCTTTGTGGTGTTTTTGGTCTCTGTTTAAAGTTATGCGACATGACCTGGAGCCGGCTGAAATTTGCAGGCCTTGAGAAAGCTAAAGCACATAAGCTTAGGATATTTCGATGTTTTTAGATTTGGTATAAAGTACGAAATAGACTTTAATGGATGAAATTGACTTGCAATAGAATTGAAAACAAGGATGGAAACCGGTTCTAAAGCTAACCAGAACAGTTGCAGGCAGCAAGGATGCCCCATAAATAATACTCAATCTCACTGAAAACCACAAACCAAAGCGGTTCGGTTCGGTTCAGTTCACTGACGAATTTAAGACTTACAAATTTTGGAAAAATGTCTAAGAAAATGCTCAAAATTTTCAGGAATAGCTACACCAAATAGAGTGGTTCAAACAAATTCCTGTGGTTTAATACCTCTAAAAAACAGAACTAGTACCTAATAATGTGTTTGAACCCAAGGGAAACCCACCCTTATGATGATGGGCCACCTACATTTATGGGATTTTAAACTTCCGCAACATCAAAAAATTTCCAAAATTAAAATTAAATAGATTTTAGAAAAAATTATCTATCTTAGACTTGAGACGGTCCTATAGGTCTTAGATTTGGCGTAATATAGGGCGATTCTAAAACTGAAATAAGATTTTGACATTTTTTACTTGCTGTAACTTCAAAAGCTCCGAAAACCAACTTTCAGTTCAGATCTATGATAAAATCGGTTTCTCTTACTTAAGGAAGTGCTTTAAGGGTTGAGATTTGACAGAATTTTGGCTGATCCTAATCAACATAAAAACATTGACTGCGCTATTGGCTTTTTATTTGATTGCCTTAACTTCGAAAGTTCGGAAAAAACTACTTTCCGCTGGAAGATCAAGATTTTCTTAAATTTTTAAAAAATTAAAGACTGAACCGAAACGAAACTGCGGTTCTGTTGGCTTTAAAAACCATGTAATCAAACGAAGCGAGGACTGAACCGAACTAGTTCTGATTTGCGATCAGTCTGCATCCCTGCCTTAAAATTCCAGAGAGAGTTAAATTCTGGACCAAGAGTTAGATTTACAATAAGATATATTAGTCACAAGATAACTTATACTTTAACACATTTTTTAGAAATGAAGAGTTAGAAATGATAAGTTAAGCTTATACTTTAACACATTTTTTAGAAATGAAGAGTTGATTTGACTTGAAACCTAAAACAATCCTTAACATTTACCTAATAAATTTAGCTTAATCATTGGTTCAATCAGGGCCTTCGTTGGAGTATTGTATACTTAATAACCGAGACAACTTTATACATAATTCGTTTCCAGCAAAAAACCTTTAACAACCGGTGTACCGTCTACCGAATCTTAAACTAATGGACGGACTTCAACCTCTGTACCGCATCTTCTTGCCGTCTTCTTTGTGGCTAGTTGTAAAAATTCTTGCATGAAATGCACATAAAACCTCACTTATTTCTTTTTCAGTTACATTTTTAAATAGCAAATATTTTATTTCAAGAATTTTTTATGTCCAGCAGCATACAAAAAATGTTACGCATACGCTTCGTTGACCAAAGGCTAGGCATGTATGTGTGTACGTGTACACGTGTGTGTGTGTGTGTCCGTTTATTTTTATGAATATGCATAATTGTCGCGTGCGGGTACAAAAAAAAACCAGAAAAAATTATATACTAAGAGTAAAGAGGCAATGAAAAGCAATGAAAAATTGTTGAAAGAAAAAGAGGAAAGGAAAAATTGTATACGCCTCGAGGCCAGAGTTTAAGTGGCCCAAGGCGGAACACAAGATGAAATTATAAATTCAACACACGCCAAAATAGTACAAAATAATATATAAATAGCGGAAAATAGGGGGAGGAAGTTGATTTCCATTGAAACCTTCCACACAAGCAACAAGCTCAAAGTGTGTGACAGGGAAAAACCGAATTTATCGATTTAACAAAATGCACGCAACTGTCACTTCATCACTTTCTCTTTCCCTGGCACCAGTTATTACATTGTTATTGTTTTTATTACCGAAAATAGGGTTTTACTTTTCCTTCTGAAAAGTAAGCCAAACATGAGGGCTGAATGCATGAGAGAAATTTAATTTTAGAATGAACTTGCTGCTGCTGACCAAAGGGCTGAAATGGGGACACACTCACATGAAATTAGAATGCATGTTGTCTACTTTTAGGCGCCGTAACAGTAATTTTAATTATCTCCACATGCCACATGAAACGCCAGTGGGAGCTGTGGGAGGAGCAAGCTAATCCTTTCCCTGGCCAAGTTAAAAATGCCATTATTTAGGTGGTTTATAAGCATCTTGTGTGGCACATAAACGGGTCAAGGATTTATCGTTGAGTCTGAATTGCATTTACTATCATAAAATGGGGACAAAAGATGCAAATTAGTTGAGAGCACAGCAAGTGGAGGTTTTAGAATTAGCTTTGTACTTAAAATATGCTTAGATTACCAAACTTAACAAGTAGCGGTTGGCATTTGAATGCATGATTAGGGCTTTAGACTTCTGCATTGAAGTAGGCACAAAGTGTCAGTTCTATAGGTTTAACCTTTTGGCCTAGAGGGTATGACAGTCGAACTAAGGAAATAATACATTTATTTCAACGGTCGGCAATGAAAGCAGAGAAAATGGCAAATGAGAAAGCTTTGTGTGAATGAAAACCATAGCTTAATCTAAGCTATTACACAAATCTGCATTTTTGGTAAAGAAAAGCTAATTACTAGGGAAAGTCAGCGATCAAACTGCGAATCAAAGCCAGGTCGCAAGCTCAGGGTTTGGCTGCCTTGAACCACTTTCAAATTAAGAATAGTTATGCACACGCATGCTTTTCCGTTTCATTAGAGATATTTTCTTATCTAACAAACTCAACTACCTTGAACTTGACAATAAACCACACAAAATGCATTAACTAGGCCCCATTAAAAAGAACTTATCTGCCATTGCGTGACTTTGCTAATGGCAGTTATGAAACTTTTAGTTTTTCCACACTAGAAGAGGGAAGTACAGCAACAGTTACTCGCATAATAGAACTGGGTCACCCAGCCAGATCAATTCCAATGGGTAAACATGAAATCCAATTTTTTGAGCCCACCCAAAATGCAAAATGAAATCAAAGTACAACACAAAATTTGCCGGCTAATGTCAATCAAAGTCAACTACTCTGGGATGCGGCCAAGTCGAGTGGCAACAAAAAAAAGAGAAAGGCCACCGAAAGTCTCTGAAGAGAAAGAGAATGACAATAGACAAAGCTAAGAAAGAAGAAGGAGAAAGAAAATAGGCGGCGGCATTGCAAACCGAAAATTGCAGTGCTCTGCAGTTTGTGAAGAGCCTTGACACAACACAACGTGAAGTGGCAAAGGCGGTGGAGAGGAGGCGAGAAATCAAGGTGCAAAAGCCTCTTGGAAACTTCATTAATAACAA
Organism: Lordiphosa fenestrarum; assembly: GCA_035044985.1. Classification (NCBI taxonomy): domain Eukaryota; kingdom Metazoa; phylum Arthropoda; class Insecta; order Diptera; family Drosophilidae; genus Lordiphosa; species Lordiphosa fenestrarum. The sequence continues at coordinate 1,810,019 of JAWNNO010006344.1, read as the reverse complement.
AACTAAGCGGCGTCTGTAATACTAGGCAAATGCACATACACACAATCATACAATGTGTGTGTATGTACGAGCTGTTACGAGTATATGACAGGGCAATGTCTGAAGGTCTGGGCAAACAAACCGCAAGCAAAGCGTTGATGGGGCCCAGGCAATGCGACGGCCCGAAAGTAAAAGAGGCACAGTGGTTGCAGAGTCAAGGAAAAATGTAGTCCGATTTGAAAATATAGGATATTAAAAAAAAAAAATTAAACAATCAGTTAATGCAATTTATAAAATTAAGGTCCACTTAAAATTGCCAAACTAAAAACCAGCAAGAGCGCACTAGTATAATGATCGCAGTCGAAGGAACACGATGGAATTAGGGCGCTGAGGATTGCTTTGAGTAATTTCCCAAGCTAACCCATATATGGAGCATCTAATTTGAGGGCAGGTGATATTTTCATTGGTCAAAAAACTTACTGAATATACTACAGATAAAACTAAACTGGCAAAGATTCCATAAAATTGATTACCAAAAATTCGTTCTCTCTAGAACCAGTTTTTCCACCAAACGTTTTTATGGCAGCTATATTATATAGTCTGACAAATTTACAGCGTATATGCACCAAAAGACTTCCTGAAGTCAAGATAGCTTTAAAATTGACGGAGGAGATAGCATAGAAGCAACTGGAGAGACAGACGGATAAAAGACGGATATGGAAATGGTCGGAGATGCTAGCTTCTATGCGTTACAATCATGTGGAGAATTTTTATATACCGTTTAATACGGTATTAAAGCTCACAATTAGCTGATACACCAGGTGTTGACGACGCTGAACCCATGCAGGTCACGATCAGCCTTCAATTGCCTCATTATTAGGCACTCAGCTTTTTAGTCTAGGTCCCAGAAATGTTACATTTTAGCTGTCAATTTCCGTTTCAGTTTATCATTTGGTTTGACTTTCCTTCTACCGATTCTCATTTACTTCGATTCTCAAACTTTCTACATATTTTAAGTCGGAAGTTACACGATGAAGCAAACTTCATATAGTTTTCACAGTAGGCAAGAGAATCAATGGCGGTATAATTTTAAATCAATAAAGGATCAAGAAAATATGTATATAAAATCATAACAAATGCAAAGCAAAAGCGTAAGGATGCCAGCTTTGCTGAGCTCAGTCCAATGGCAGCCTGTTCACACTGAGTAGAACACATGGGAATTATGACAGCGTTCTCATATATAAAACTTAGATCATTTCAGTTCAGCGAAGAATGCAGTTCAGTTGGTCAACAAGCAAAGAAAGCTGCATTCAAATGCTTACGTCTGCGTTGGACGAGAGGGAAAGTATAAGACGTTGGACACTACATACAGTAACTGATACAAACTCCTTTCGTGTAGTGTGCCGAGTGCGAAAGGCTTATTTTGAGACACTTTTTTAAGGATTCACAGCTGGTGCTATTAGCTGGCAAAGGTGACCGTCGGTTGTTTAAGAAGATTCCAACCGCTGCACCACAACCGGCCAATAAGCATAATAATCTATGGTTCATTTTTGAGAATTTTAGCGCCAATCATTGAATTGACTTATTGGCTATATGAAAAAAGTCCACAAAAATCGGTTCCTTAAATTCGAAATACAGAAATTCCCGCCACTGTGGCCAGAGCTTAAGCATTGAAAAGTGGCTCTTATGGTAGGTGAAGTTTTTTTCTAGGTTTTTTTTTTGTTTTTTTTTTCCAAGCTGCCAGTGTATGAAATTTATTGTGCTCGTGCATTTGACATGAAGCCTTTAGGGCGATGCTTTCGATAGGTTAACTGAAACCCACACTCGTGTGTGGGTGTTTGTGTGTGTGGATGATGATGACGATAAGGCAATTGTCTGGCATATCAAATTAGTTAAGCCAAGTTTAAGCAATCAAAAGTCAATGGCTTTAAATGAAGCATTATGAATCGGTTAAGTGAGGCAGCAAATGCAATCAATACATAATTCAATTGGTTTTCTTTTTTCAATTAAACACAAATTGCACAATTTAATTGCAAATTCTCTCTGGAATTCATTATGCATGCCAAAAAGGTGGTATGGGCGCCACCTTCTTTAATTACTTCTTCTGTCTTGCATCTTGATTGACTTGCATCTAATTGATTTTCAGTTGAACGCTCTTGGCAAAGTTGAAAGCAAAATCAATAAGCGGACACTGAAATGTTGACTACAATTTACAACATTTAATTAAAACCAGCAGGGCAGGATTGATAAGAGACTGGAAATGGGGGAAAAGGGTACTTAATTAGCATAATTATCATTATAATATTAATGTTGATATTAGGTTTCAGACATCGTTTTCCCAGCCATTTCCTTCCCTGGGCGGCCTCTTAACGACGACGACATTTCCAAGTGCGAGCTGAGCTGGGCGACTGAGCTACTTAATGACTTATCGCCATCATTATGCCCCGCTGCAGTTAAGAAAGCGTAAAGTGAAAGACACTCGAGTGCCGCGCCGCGGCAAGCTGCAGCTGGAGCTGGAGCTGAAGGCTGAAGTTTCTGTTTAAGTGACGTTTGGCTGCTGCAGATGCCCCTTCTCATTCCACAAAATATTCAAGAACTACTTTGCGTGTCACCCACATTAATTTCTTAACCTTCCTTTCACTTTGCCTGCGGCCCAAATGCAATTAAATGTAACCAAAAACTTGTTAATAAATGACATATGGTTTTTCACATGTGAAACTGAATATGAAGAGAGGAGAGAAAGTCTCAGTAATGGTCAAACAAAAGAGACTGCTGCAATTATAGGATTATTAGAGTTTACAAAAAAAAAAAACTATACCATTTTTAAAGCTTCAATAAGCAAGATAGCTGCTCTTTCGTATTGCCACACCTTTTGGGGAATTCAAACGACCGAAAGCTGCACAGCCTGCCATTCGTTTGATTGTCATGTAAATGCAATTTATTTTGCTCCTTTTTCGTTCGCGTTTTGTTTCCTTTCTGCTCTTAAGCAAATTGCTCTACTTGCAATGGATCGAGGGGGTTGAGGGCGTTGCCGCTCCCAACATTTTGACACTTCATTTCATTTTGCTTAAAATTTTTATTTGTTCGCTCGCCCTCTCTTTTCCTCTGTGTGACTTGCCACGCCCAGTTGCCTTTTATGGTCCTCTTTGATTTATTAATGAATTGTGCGAGCATGTGTTTGGCACTTGGGCAGTTGCATGGGAAATGAAACTGTCAAAGAGTTAAGCTTAAAATGAAGGACAGCAACTTGTTTCGTACTTACGGAAAAAGCTATACCTATTTGTATCTTCTTTTCATTAATGTTTCTTCATACCTGCAATGAAAATGAAAGAATATGGAAAAATTCAATTTCAGTTTTCAATTATAAAGATCAAGCAAACCAATTATACAGTTCCTGCCACATCCGCCCTCAGAATGAATTAAAAGAATCATAAATATAAATTGCGAGGTCTGTGCAAAAATTGCCGAAATCAATGCCGAGCACGTTTTCCCACACGGCATCTGCATCTCTGGGGGGCCAAGCGGAGAGAATGGCAAATGGGAATGGAATGGCCAAGCACAACGCGATGCTTCGGTTGTTTATGGAGCACAAACCAAGTCCAATTGCGGGGCTAACCTGTGTGGACGTTGCATTATTTGGTGCAACAAAAAGAACACCAAAAGCGTAGCAATAAATTGCAGGAGATCTGTGACAAATAGGCGGGGCCCCCCCAGTGAAAGGCGAAGGAAAAGACAAGAAATAAAGGGATTTTCTGAGCAAAGTTTAAAAAGGGAGTAGAAGGATAAGGTAGGAAGCCAAAAGGAAAAGATTCAAAGACTCCGAGAACCCAAGAATTAGACTGAGAGGTAAAAATTTAAACGAATCCTGAAGGGAAATGCAGAATTTAAGTTCAAACAAAGGACTTCAGTAGGCATACTTCTCACTCCTCCTCCTGTCTCATTTCTCCAGTCATGTCAGTCTCTCTATTGGCTGCCTTCTGGGATCAATGGGAAAAAAATCATAGAATCTTGGAACACATGGGTGACTGGTCTACAACATATTCTGTAAATGGTTATAACAAGCATGAAAGTCGCTCAAGTCCGACTATGATATGCTCTATACCAACAAAAGTGAATGCTTACTATACATTTGATGCTGCTGTGATGCTGATCAAGAATATATATACTTTATGCTTCATTACATACTTTTACACAAACAAAATATACTCTGTAGAACTCTGATATAGAGTACAAAAAGACGAAGTATGACATTACTTCCTTTAATGTTTCCCAATTGCCCATTCCCTTCGAGCTTTTCTTTACTAATTCACATTTTATTCGCAGTCGTGAAGATTATACAAAATCAAACAAAGATAGAAGAAAAAAGTAAAAAAAAAAGGAATAAAAGAAGTAATAAGAAAGGAGATAGAAGAAGGAAGCGAACGAGAAAGAAGAAAGAAGGAAGGAAGAAGAACAAAGGATAAATAGATGAAGGAAATGCATAGAAAGAAGATAAATAGAAAGAGAGAAGTATAAAAATGAAAGATTTCCAAACTAAGACTACTTTTCGGAGCTTACTTTTCTAAGGGAGCTATACTATATAGATGTCCCATTTCGACCAAACTTGGTGGAATTATGCAAAAGCCTAACTAACGAACGTGAAAGAAATTTGGAGTCAATTCCATTTCAAATAAAAAAGTTTTTCTCAATAGAACTTATTGCTTGACCGCTCATTCGTATTGCTGCTACATGCTATAGTCATCCGATTTTGACAAAACTTTGTAGATCTATGTGAAAGCATATCAAATAAATAAATGCAAAATTTAAGGACATTTCCATTGAAAACAATAAAGTTTTTCTCACTAAGACTACGTTTTAGACTCTACTATTCTATGACAGCTATACTATGTAGATGTCCAATATCGACCAAACTTAGTGGAGTCATGCAAAAGCATAGCAAACTAAGATATACAAAGTTAGAAGGCGTTTTCTTTGAAAACAAAATAGTTTTTCTCACTAAAACTAGTTTCTCGACCGATTGTTCCTATGACTGCTATATGCTATAGTCATCCGATACTGCCGGCTTGGACAAATGTGCAGCGTATTTGTAATAAAAGACTACGTGCAAAGTTTGGTGAAGATAGCTTTCAAACTGACGGAGGAGATAGCTTAGAAACAGACGGACGCACGGAAGGGCCGACGGACGGACAGACTGTCATAGCTAAAGCAACTCAGCTTGTCGTGCTGATCAAGAATCAAGAATATACTTTATGTGGATGTTGGCTTCTATGCGTTACAAACATCCTGACAATTTTATAATACCCTCTGGAAGGGTAAAAACAAGTGTTTTCAATTCAATAAATTGGTACCCTTTATACATATTAATAGCCCGGAAACAAGACGGATTTTAATTTGAAATTTGGGTGCGGGATTGGTAAGGAATAGCTTGGTTCGGTATCGGTACTGCATTTTCTTTTCCACGCCCATCTTCAATTTCAATTATTGTTACTTTTTTTTTAATCTGAAGCACAAATCAATCTGCTGAATGGAAAGCAATTACATAGAAAAAAGCATACAGTAGAAATCAAACCGATCGATACCACTCACATCCTGCTTAAGAACTCCACATATGTGAGCTTAAATTTCTGTCCCACCCCGTTTTCAGACTAGGTATCAACATAAGCGCTAAGTGTCTCACATCCACACATAATGAAATCAATTTGTGTCCATTATTTCGTCCATTTAAAAATCTGGCATAAAGTGGAAAGAACTAAAACTAATTTCGCGTTTATTACAGACGGCACAACATCAACACAGACAGACATCATCGAGATTGCAATAGAATGCGGCGGGCCGCACACGCTTTTTGCCAGCGAATGCAATTGTCCAATGCAGCAATGCAGAAAGCGGGAAGGCAGGAAGGAGGTGGAGGGAGGGGTGTGTGTGTGTGTGTGTGTGCAATAGCGGGATTCAAGCGTGGCTAACAATGCAGCAAAAGAGAGGCAGAAGAATGCGCGCGAATGCAACGCGGCAGAGCACAAAAGGTGCCACGTAGAAAATTGCACAAGAATAGAACTAATTTAAACAACTTGCAGATACGCGCCCAGATATTACCTCCAACCCGATGCCGAGAGCGCAAGAAGGTAATAAAAATTATACAATAGAGAGTGTGTCGGGTCCAACCCACCAAATATCAATACAACAAGACTGACTGAGTCCAGCTTTAAGTTGAAAAGTGAAGGCAATGCCGCCGCCGGTCTGTCCCAGTGTGTGTGTGTCTGTAAGAGATTATGTTAACCGATAGATACTCAAGTTGTGGCTGTGGTACTATTGTGTGGCATTGTTGTTTGTTCTTTTTGTTGTTGATGAGCTGTGAGATATTCACAGAAATGTAATAAAGTGCAACTCAGCTTAATAGAAAACTTTTGTTTAGCCACAAGAAATGCAATTAAAGAACAAAGCCGTTTTATTACCGTACTTCCATTTCGGATAATTATGGCCTAATGCTACTAAGAAATCAGGGCTGCAACAGATTTGTGGACCGAGATTTTCTTGACCCAAATGGAAGCTTAAGCTAAAAGTGCTGAGCGAATTAACATGATGAACCCAGCGCGATCCTGGTTTTCTGCGTGTCAAGTCGAGCTCACACCTCTTTGTTGGTAACCCTGGGTAACAGAGCGGTGCACCCGCAAAGCTGTTGGCTAACGTGAGCGGCGAACTCTGCTTTTAGGGTAAAAAGGATTGGTGCGTCGGGCTTGGAAACCAATACCATCCACAAAAAAACTCCACCAAGTTAATTGTGACCACGCAAACGTTTTAAGAACCACGATTTGAGCATATGCACCCTGAATGCTCAGAAGTTTCAGTTAGTTAGTTCTTTAAGAGATATTCATCGGACTTTACAGCATTTCTGAAAATGTATGGATTTGTTGGGTGGAAACTTTTACACACTCCTCATATAATTATTAACTTATACGAAAGTTAAATGTCTTTTTCAACTTTTTATCCCTAAAGACTGCCTCTTGCACAATACCAAAAGCTTGGCATAGTAAGCGGCAGCCTCCTAGTAGAACTGCTGAAGCTTCTTCTTGAGAGCGAAGCGTCCCAGCTTTTGTTGCAGGACCACGGAAGTTATCAGACCTCGGAGGGGGGGCCTTTTTGTTATCCTTGGCTGGCAGCATAATTGACTTTCGTGAATGCGATCAGTCAGAAAAATTATCCGGCCACATCGAAATTATAATCAGAAACAAAATCACTTCCAGGAATACCCCTTTTCAAGTACATCCAGAACTTGGTTTTACTATTCCAAGAAATACAAGAATGTTTCTATCGTTTCGAAAATTACACTGAAAAAATGATATGATCTGTAATATACTCTGTACCAACGAAAGAGCATCCTCAGTATGTATTTCAATGGCGAAAATTGAAAATAAACTGGATCTGCCTGCAAGTATAAGAAGCAAATGTCTTATACATGTTAATACTCTATCTCTCACCAACTCTGAGATCTGTTTGCTTAAACGGATGGACAGAGCAATTGATGATCAAGAATATATATATACTTTATAGGGTCGGAAATGACCCAGTTTGCTGCTTTTTTTGACTGTAGCAAGAACTGCAGAATTCCGATTCTCTGTGCTGAGATTTGGAGTCTCGGTGTTCAGTTGGCATTGATTCTGTTGCAATATTTTCGTACCAAGTATTATTAACTTGTGACGAGGAATCACTAAAAAAGTTACCGCCGGAACACCAAAGCCAACTATGCATTTGTTTAGATAAATTATTTGTCATAAGGGAATACCAAAAACAAAGTGAATTTATCATTTACCATCCATAATCTAGGCGAAATGTATATCATATTTCGGAACAGATGTAGTATTTCAATTAATTACTTCACCTACTAGTCTGGGGATCAAAAACAGAGTAACTTTATATTTCATTTTTCATTTTATATATGCCGCTTTCTCTTTATGTTCAAAATGAAATGTTATACTTTGAAAATGAAATGAAAATAGTAATGTTAATGTTAGGAAAACTATATAAAAATTTCCAGTACAAATTGAATTGGCTCATATTTGTTCTGTTTACTCAAACCAATCTTTTCTATCTTGGTTGAATAAATTCCGTGATGGTTTAGCGTTGATTAAAGTCTTTTTAGTTTTAGTTAAAAATAAACCTCGCCGCTGCTATTTTTGCGATAAAATAGTGGATGAGCTGAACGACGCGCTGTTATCAAAATAAATGATCATTTTTGGCCAGCGTGGATGATAAAATGGCAACAAGACACTGAGCTTACATATATCCATGGCTGGGCCCTACCTGTCCCATTTATAACATTTTAATCCCTGTCGGAATATGAAAACTCTAAAAGGCTTGCAATAAACTACTCTCCCTTTTCTCTTAATCCAGTATAAATTCCCTTGAATACAACCAAAAACAAAACAAAAAGGGAAATATAATATTAAGTAAGCCTTCCATTCACTTTTTCTTTTATACAGCCGAATCCTTGACTTTGCACCTTGACTCAACACAAGGGAAACCGGAACAACCACTTTGGCCACGCCTTAATCGCCTTCTTCACTTTCTCAGTGTGACACATGCAAACAAATGACACCCAAAAATTTGAAAGAAAAAAAGAAAATAAAACGAAAAGTAAGCCACGTTATGCATCCCACCTGCTGTCTTTCCTCTCCTTTCCAAACGCCGCCCGTCGAGTTGACACTGTCAACTGCTGGTTGAGTTTTGTTAAGCTAAAGTCACGTGGGGCTCCCACCTCAAGGTTAAGTGGCAAAAAAAAAAGCTGCAACCATTGGACCAGATAAGCCGAGAGTTGTGGCAACAAAAATTTGTTTACCACAAAGCTGACGACAGTTATTTGTTCAAGCGAATGAGATTAAAAATTTCGCCGGTATAACAAATTGACGAAATGGGGGTAATATTTATTTATCTAGAAATCTGTGGGGACCGCGTTCTGCCAGAAACCAATCCATTTATCAAAAAAGACAACCCTTTTCCCAACAGAGAATGCGCCGGACAGCTGTTCAAGCAAGCCAGATTTGTGCTACATTTTGCTCTATTACCTCATGCGGTTCTCTCTTGCCACTTTCAACATGATTTGTGGCTGTTGGTTCGCTTTTAATTATTGCGATTATTGTGGCAACAATTTACAGTTTTCGAATGTGCCAGAGCAAGCAACAAGAAAAATCATTTAGAGCGGAATGAATTGCCTGAAGAAAGAGTCAGCAAACTGCATCATCATGATTATAATGAGCCAATGATGACTTTGTGCAACGGACCAAGTGCAATGTCAACTGTTCTGCTCCAGTAAAAGAATATTTCATAATTTTAATCAATCATTTTTGTGCCATTTTGGAGCACGTGTCACAGTCTCGAAATTGCCACACACCGTTTATTTATATACTTTTTACTTTTGGGCTAATAGAATATGAACCCAATGTGCCAGTTGAATGTTCGCAGTCAAAAAAAACAGATAGAAAAGTGGAACAAATGTGTGAACCTAAAATAAGGCAAAAAATACTACACTTGCACAAGGTAGTGCGAACTTGTTCGACTTAATGCTGGTCTTGTTGCATCCTGTTCCCTCATGCACATCGAATAAATGTCGTTCTGTACCATGAAAAGTTTTGTTGTTTTTTGCGCCAATGTGGTTAGCTGGCTGTGTCAGCTGTTCCTTGTCTAACTCAAAAAAATTTAAACAAATTGTGTGTCGAAGTAAAATAGAACGAAGAAAACGAAAAGAAAAGATGTGCACTGTGCACACTTTGCTAACAAGATGTTTGAGATACTTTAGCTCAGGGGGTCCGTGCGGCAATCTACATTGAATGTATTGACATCAAATCTGTAGAAATGCCCAAAAAACGGAACTGAATATTTAAAAATAACAATGAAGAGTGACGGTGAAGCCCAACTGTGTATGCTGCTGCCCAGGACGCATATTTCTGTTGCATCAGCATAGTCATAACTTGACTGTCGTTCATCCGTTCTTTACCAATCACGTTTGCAAGATACACCCACTCAGGGAAAAACGCTTAGTAAAACCTAACACAACCATGTTTGATTTTAGTATGCCCCTTTAGTCTGTAAATTATTTAAAAAGCACAGAGGAGAATTTCAGCCCGATCTCTTTTATATTCCCACTTCAAGGAATTCCAACTTGAGAATTATAAGTACTTTTGCAAAATTCCAGAAATATGCTGGTGAATATAAGTAGTATTTTAGCTATTCTATTTATTTATTCCAATCGTGTACAAGTTCAGGGGCTCCGAGTTCTAGTCCCCATAGAGTAATTCAACAATTTATGCAAAATATAGTTCGTAGCTTTCAGATCCAATGTATAAGAATTCCGAATCGAACTGAAATATTGCTTCTGTACAGTTTTAGTATCTAGAGGTTCTCTTTTCTCTTGTGTCTACAAAAAACGATTACCATCTTTGTACCAAAAGGGTCAATTTTGATTGTCAGGCATACGAATTCAACTTACTATGAAGAAAAGTTGTCTGTCAAGTCTTTCTCTTTTAGAGAATTCTAAAATTTTACCTGTGTAAGGTACAGAGGAGTACGCAGAACTTTTCCAAAGGGGAGTTTTAGAAAAAATTATCTATAGTCTAGTGTTTAGCATGTAAGTATATGTTTTGCGGGCTAGAAGGTGATGACGAACACAACGCCTCCCCTGGAGAAGTAGCAATACCAACAAACCAAAAATAGACCCACTGGACCATAACAAAGTTTGGTTAGCCACAAAAAAAAACCAAAACGAGAGCGTAAGTTAAAGTCGGCCCTGCCCGACTTCGAAATACCCGTTACTCAGCTCAGCTCGGATAAGTATGCAACATTTTTTTAACTCGGCCATTTATTATCCGATCCTTTTGAAAACTTGTAGATATTGGCCACATAGACTACACTGCAAAATCTGAGCTCGATATCTTAAAAATTGTGGGAGTTATTTAACATTTTTTATTGCGAGGGCGGGAGGGGGCGTGGCCAAAATTTGAAACAAACTTGATCTGCCTACATTCAATACTAGCTTACATCTAAAATTTGGTTGCTCTAGCTCTTCTAGTCTCTGAGATCTAGGTGTTCATACAGACGGACGGACGGACGGACGGACAGACGGACATGGCTATATCGACTCGGCTGTTGATGCTGATGAAGAATATATATACTTTATGATATCGGAGATGCTTCCATCTGCCTGTTACATACATTTGCACGACTTTAGTATACCCTTTTTACTCTACGAGTAACGGGTATAAAAATTACAAATAAACTGTAGCTGATGATGAGCTGCCCGCCTAATTGTTCAAAACTGGCGGCGAGGAATTGGTAAGATGCATGCGCCAACTGCTTTGCAGAATATGATCCAAAAGTGAGCATACCCGAAGATTGGAATCTAGGTGTATTTTGTCCAATATTTAAGAAGGGAGACCCTGCGGTTTGCGCCAGATACTGTGATTCTGTCATGCATCCTATTCTACAGCCGAGAATGATCAAACTGATTGGACTCTATCAGTAGACCTGGCAAGTTCACCACAGACCACATAGTCACAATGCGATAACAACTGCCCATAAGGCAGAGACCAAAGCCCACAATCTTTTTGTCGTTTATAAAGCCGCTTTCGACACACCGATAAGGTCAAAGTTCTTTAAGTCCTTGTCCGCTTTTGGTATACCAGCAAGGCACATTCGACTTTGCATGTTGATCTTTAATCTGCTGATGTAGGTAGAATTGATATTATCGGTATAAACGTAAGGGCGGTACGCAAAGCGATCTCAGAGATACACTGAAAAAAGAAATCAATCCACAACGCGATTGAAAACAGGGTAATCCCAGATGTTCGATCTGATCGATCTGATCCCGGAAAAGATTGATTTCTCTCCCACTTTTCCTTTTTAATCCCAAAAAACAGGATCACTTTAAACCTGCTCCGGGATTACCCTGTTTTCAATCCCATTTCGGATTGATTTCAGATTTTTTATCTGTGTCGAGATGCAAATTCGAAACTCAAGGGCTTAGCGTTAAAAGAGGAAAGGACGAAGAACCTATTATCTCAGACAATCTGTTGCAATGGCTGACTTCAACTTCAAGGTTGTTAAGGATTTTGTGTACATCGGAACAAGCCAGCGACAACAACACCAATCTGGAAATCCGAAGAAGAAGGGAGATCAAGAGTGGAGCCTTCTCTCGAAAAATGAATATTGCGCTTTACAAGTCGCTTTTCATTCCACTCTTGCTTGGACCTTAATAGCATTGAATAAGGCGGTGATCGGCGTGGTCGAGTGAATAATTCTTCAAAGGATTTGCGAACCTCTAAAAGTTGGCAATGAATTTCGTATGAACCGCAAACTGTATGAACTCTAGGGGGACACTGATCTAGTCAAGCACATAAAACAACAGCGGCTGCGTTGGATTGGGCACCCGAAAGACTTTGGAAAAACAACCATGCAGACACGACAGCAGAAAGTTAGACACAGATATTATGCAATAATATCTTTATTCATTTCCGACCCGTCTGTCCGTCCGTCCGTCTGTCTGTCTGTTTCTACGCGAACTAGTCTCTCAGTTTTAAAGCTATCGAGCTGAAATTTTGCACAGAGTCTACTTTTTGTTGCACACTACTAATATGTCGGAACCGACCGGATCGGATGACTATATCTCATAGCTCCCATAGGAACAATCGGTCGGAAAACTAGTTTTAGTATGAAAATCTTTTTTCTCTTCAATGGAAACGACTCCAAACTTTGTAATCTTAGGTTTTATATGTTTTTTTATAATCCTACCAATTTTTATTAAAATCGGCCAACTATATGGTATAGCTGCCATACAAAAGATAGGTCTGAAAAACAGTCTTAGTTAGAAAAACTTTTTTGTTTTTAATGGTAGCATCCTGCAATTTTGTATTTGTTTGTTTCTTATGCTTTTACATAATTCTACAAGTTTTTGTCCAAATCGGATGACTATATCATATAGCTCCCATACGAACGATCGGTCGGAAAATGGGAAAAAGAGTATTTTTGAAAATATTTAAGCGATCACTTGCAAGGGTATATAAACTTCGGCACAGACGAAGTTAGCTTGGCTTTCTCATTTTAATAATAATATATTTCTACAAATTCAAGAAATGGCAAAAGGAATTCAATATTTTGTGTTTTTTCGAAACAGTATTTTTCAGACAAAGGACAAAGATGAAACTTGATGGGGAATAGAAATTGTAGACGACGAAATTGGACATACATGCTTTGACGAAACTCTACAACAAGGAAATATGTAAAAGCACGTGCGGCTAGGCAATACGACGTAAAATACTGTAATATCTATCTGTTAAATTATTCACCATTTCTTTATTTATTTCCAAAATGGTATAACAAAACAGCAAAAGAAAAGAAAATGTAGTTTATCCCCCCGCGCACTGCAGTGGCATAGATTTTTGGGCCGCAATACCAAAGGACGTGACTAGGTTCTGGGCAGTGGGTAAACATAACTAACTATGAAGAGGTGGAGTGGTGGAGGGCTGCGCCGCCACTGACACGTACTAACGAGCGATGCCTGACAGCGCAGAGACCAGCCGCTTGACGATGCTTAAAACTTAATTTGAGCAACAAAAGACAAGGAAGAAAGAAGATTTTTGTGTTGTTTTTTTGTATTTTTCGGGGGAACTTCCACTGCGTCATTATGCAATGCTGTGTGGCATGTCGACGAGGCTTATATAATGAGTGGGGCATATGAAAAATTGCTAGAGTAGGTTGTCAGCAAGAGATTAGGGCCCAAAACAAGTTAGAGAAATGGCGGGGAACTCTAAAACTGTTCATTCTTTGACCCACAAACAGAATATAAATGTGTGTATGTCTGCAATTACGTCATCATGATAATAAACAAAGAATTGTGTGTTAGGTGTTAATAAAAGTAAGAAGTACTTAACGAGCATTTCATGGCTGACCAACATAAATATTTAATAAATGATGCAATTAAATGTCAACTAAGTTGATTTACCTAAGGTAGGGTCGAAAGGTGGCGGCAGATATCAAATGGGTCTACTCGAATAAAGTAAGGCCAGCTAATAAACAGTGGAGTTTCACTTAGAAAGTCAAATAAAATAGACTAAGGGGCGATTTTGAATCTTCAAGAGTAAATTATAAAACTGTTACATGTCTGGAAGACTTGATCTTACATACTTATCAGCAATATTAACAATAAAATATAACTCACTCACTTTAAGCAGATCTGCAACTACCATAGATTCATTTCAAACTCAAAGCTTACCTGTAAGAAAAGAACAAAAATGGGAATATTAATTAAATAGTTTAACCCTTAAAACTTAAGTTCTATTACATTCTATAAGCACACTCCTCGACTCATACTTGGTTTGGTTTTAAAAATGTTTTATGTTGTTTACACTAATTGAACATAAATAGAACAGAGAACAGAGAAATTTACTCTAGCAAAAAGTGCCCAGAAAATAAAATAGGAGCACTTTTTCTCTGGCTGGAAATAAACATTTCCAGCAAAACCACTTTTTTGTTTAATGTAAACTTTTCAGTTTCACTTTGCCTTGACTGGTAGTTGTATCTATAATCTTTCACCCATGCCCTCAACTACATATTCCATATTTCCGCTACATTTTCGCTAAGCGCATTTCTGTCTCTTTTTTTTGTCCAACGCGAAACAAATTTCCTGTCTTGAATTTCGTAGAGAGAAGTTTTGTTCGTAACTAAAGCTCAATGTTGCTTTTGGGTGGGTGTTCCCCTTCATGGATTCCATGTCGGAAGTTCGCCTGCTGCTGCAGCATTTTAAGTCGGGTGAGTATGCGGCCATTTATTTATGCATGTGCAAGTTGTTTTTTTAAATGATCCTATTTTGTATGTGTATGGGTGTGTTTCTCTCTCTGTGTGCGTGTGTGTGTGTGTGTCTGTGTAGGCAACAGCGAATCGAAGTTTGTTGGGGAGGGCCGTCGTTTTTACGTAAGTAAGCCGTTTACCCAACGCCGCCACCACCAAGTCAAGTGAAGTACATTGATTGCATAAGAAAATTTGTTTGCCTGCTGGCAATTGGACCGTTTCATAGTTATCGCATTGGACGTGAAAGAGGCAGGTCGAGAAGCTTCTTCAAAGATTTATGGCTTGCCTTGCCTTGGGCCGTAACCCAAATGAAATAATTGAACAATGTGTAGAAGGGCGAAAGGAATAAAGCAGGTGAAATATGGTGTTCTACAAGGACGTTTCTAAGTGCAGATTAAGGAAGTAAAAGTAACTTGAGGCAGCAAAACGTTGATATGTATTAAAATGTAACTTTTTTGTTTGTGGAAGCTCATCACTGTTTTTAGACAGATGGCTGTCTTTTGGTAACTGATTGGGTCTTATCCAGAAATTGATGCAATAAGACTGTTAGGTCGGTGTGGGATTTGTTATTGATTTAGTGCCAGCATTGAGAGTAGAGCACATAAATCTAATACTTTAGGCTACGCTCAATCTTTGATTATGCTTTTTATACCCTTGCAAAGGGTATAATAATTTTGCTCAGAAGTTTGCAACGCATAGAAATATTCATTTCCGACCCCATAAACTATATATATTCTTGATCAGGGTGACGAGCTGAGTCGATTGAGCTTTGTCCGTCCGTCTGTCCGTCTGTCTGTCTGTTTCTACGAGAACTAGTCTCTCAGTTTTGAAGCTATAGAGCTGAAATTTTGCACAGAGTCTTCTTTTTGCTGCACACTACTAATAGTGTCGGAACCGACCGGATCGGATGACTATATCTCATAGCTCCCATAGGAACAATCGGTCGGAAAACTAGTTTTAGTATGAAAAACTTTTTTCTTTTCAATGGAAATGTCGCCAATCTTTGTAATCGTAGGTTTTATATGTTTTTTTATAATCCGACCAATTTTTATTAAAATCGGCCAACTATATGGTATAGCTGCCATACAAAAGATAGGTCTGAAAAACAGTCTTAGTTAGAAAAACTTTTTGCTTTTAATGGTAGCATTCTGCAATTTTGTACTTGTTTGTTTCACATGCTTTCACATAATTTAAAAAATTTTGGCCAAATCGGATGACTATATCATATAGCTCCCATACGACCGATCGGTAGGAAAATGGGAAAAAGAGTATTTATTTGAAAATATTTAAGCAAGCATTTGCAAGGGTATAAAAATTTCGGCACAGACGAAGTTAGCTTAGCTTTCTCGTTTTTAAATTACTGCTGACACTTTTGATCAATGATACTTTACGTATGTATCACTGATGTCTGTCGCTTCAATAAAAATAATATGTATATTTGCTATACATTTTATTCCATCAAATTTATGTTCCTCTAGTATGCTCCTCTATTATGATAATACCATATCAGTAGAGTTTAGCAGAAGGATCATTAAAATTTGTATAATTGATAAGTGAGCAAGTTCTTATGCTGAATGCAGCCACTTTCAGGACCACTTCGAGTCTTTGTTGCAGCGTATTGAACAGAAAACAACAACAAAATTTGTTAGAATTCAAAGTGTATTTTAACAACATAAGCGCCTTTGTTAAGTTTGGGGAGTATGATAAACTTAAGCTCTATTTATCCAACCTGAGTTCTTAGCAAAATATTCGTTAAAGTTGCTGTCAGCAAGTGTAAACAGGCGTCTGCTTGGCCATCAGGTAAAATAGAACTGGTTCGTGATCAGGTAAAATAGAACCGGTTCTCTGCTCAAACTGAACTGTCATCTATCATTTCTTAGGGTTGATTAATTGAAGTGTGTTGGCGCTGCCTCTGCTTAGCATATTGTTCAATTGATATACGGTTTGTATTGATATTTTGTT
The DNA here is from genome assembly GCA_035044985.1 of Lordiphosa fenestrarum. Lineage (NCBI taxonomy): Eukaryota > Metazoa > Arthropoda > Insecta > Diptera > Drosophilidae > Lordiphosa > Lordiphosa fenestrarum. The sequence continues at coordinate 1,793,246 of JAWNNO010006344.1, read as the reverse complement.
CATTGTGAATTTGCTTTTTGGTGTTTGTTGAAGCAATTCTTATTGAAAATTAACAAACTAACTGCAAGCTTAAAAAGATCAGAGAGCAGGACTCCAGCAGAAGCAGGAGCCAACCAAATAAAAAAGGTTAGGTAAGGATTGGATTACTACTATTGCTTTTAATGCAATCATTACACTTCTCTTTCTGACATCTGCCGGGTGGACCTATAACATGTACAAGGCTGAGACTGCGCCGTACGAATCTACCCAACTTTAAACTATAAACACAACCATAATTATACACAATCTGGACCACGATTTAACTGTGTTAGTTAAGTTTAATTAAGCTAAAAGCAGTTCTGTGTTACAAAAAGAGATTTAAAATTTCTAAATTCCGTTTAACCTGGCTAATTATGGTATCTCTATTAGCCCCACTCTTAATGTCTTGCACTTCATTTACGCCAATTTAGCGACCAATCTCATTGCTAATTCACTTACTCGTTGCTTTGACCTCGATTAGGGTTTTTCTTGTCTACAAAAATTGCACACATTACAAATCGCAAAAATTTTGCTTCGCCAGCGTCCAAGGCGAGAGACTCCGTTGAGCTTCCATCTAAATTACCACAAAATCCCAGCAGACTTTTGGCCTGCACATAGCTGACAGCTTGGTGGCTATCATTAGCACAAGGTAGATCCTGTCCTCGTCCCTACCCCTGCCCCGCCATAACCAACACAGCCTGATGTTAAACACTGTAATCTGTTTGGGTGCACTATTTTCGCCGCTCTACCTCTGAGATATTAGCCTAATTTATGCGCGAAAGTTTTTCCAATGGCGAGGGCCGAAAAGATCTAACTTTGAATGGCTGAGCAATTTGCGTCATGGCTGTTAATGATTGAGTGGAGCCAGACTTGTGAAATGAGAGAAGGAGGAGGTGGAGAGGAAAGAACATGGGAAGACTACATTCTCATTCCTAAGCCCGTAACTGCAAGCCGCATTATAAATTGTTTCAAGTCATGACACGCATTTTTTGGGGAGGCCATGGAGAGGCACAGTGGGAGAGAAATTAGGAATAAATAGAATACATTTTTTTTTTGTATTTTTAAACAAGCAAGAATTAATTTATCTTTCAATAGGTTTTAAATCGAAAGATTGTTCAATATATGTAGACGCTAAACATGAAGTTTGTGACTACTGAACTCAAATATCAAACGAGAATGGCGTTCTTTATATATATATAATTTCAAATTTAACAGACTACTGTTCTCCAAGTCTCCATACGCGTTTGCCCCACTGTACAATGCACTTCCCGCAAGTCAGTCAGTCACTCGCTTATACCAGAAAGAAGGGACTTTCTCTTTTGGGCTAACCCAAACCAACCAACCAACCAACCAACTCTGCTCTTCGGTCTCAAAACTTTTTAGTCTCGTCTCATTAATTCCATTCACACGTTGCCTTGGACGACTTCTAAGTGCTTTGTCTTTTGCAGTTAATCACAATTTAGCCGTGGCCTAACTAGGTTATTGTGATAGGAGTAACACAAACTGTAAACAGCGAACAACAAACATCAAATGTGAAATCTTCACCGGCTTTTGTTTTAATTTTTCCATGCTCATTGCAGTGTGTGGTCCGGTTCGTTGCCATTTGGTTGCTTGCCGTTTGCTATTATTAACTTTAAACATTGTCATGCCGCGCTCGTTTTTCTTTCATTTTCTTCTCTGCCACTTTTTTTGCACTCATTGTTGTGTATCCGCTTACATCAAACAGCGCCAACAAAAACATTAGAAAACTTCCGTTGTAACGGCTCTAGATATTTTATGCCCATTCTCCCCTTATTGTTGCTGTTAGTTTTGCATAGGATAGGCATTCGTTCCTCCGTACAACCACACATAAATGGGAATGAAGGGGTGTCAGAGCTGTTGGTACTTGTGGTATTACTACCTGTTGTTGCGCTTGCCATGAAACTGTGTCACTTCTGTTCATTAAAAAGCTATGGGCAGACGTACTAGTTAAATTAATAAAGCAAACACAAAGTTATAGAGTTGAAACTTCCTTGAGGAGAAACGGAAGGGTGGAGAAAGATAAGTCGTTGGTGCCTTTAGAGTGGTGGCAGTCGGTTAAATAATAGACATCACCAATCTTTTTCACTTAAAAATCAATTTAAGATCGAACCGAATCCATCCAAGTAAATAATCAAAGGTTTATGATATGTAAGAGGAAACGTCTATCAATATCTTAAAAGACTTTAAGCAATGTCTATAAGTCGCACCGAACCGCAAACCGAAACAGTGTCTTGTCTACTTAGTTCTATTGGTAATCATTCTGCTTTCTTTTTATCGAAGTCGCAGATCAAATTGAAAACATTTTCTTAATAATCTGCAAGGACTAACTAAAGCCTGGGATGTCATTTTTATATGTTTAACAGTTTGAAAGGTATTGATAAGTAAAAAAAACGAGAAAGCTAAGCTAACTTCGTCTGTGCCGAAGTTTTTATACCCTTGCAAGTGCTCGCTTAAATATTTTCAAAAAATACCTTTTTTCCCATTTTCCGACCGATCGTTTGTATGGGAGCTATATGATATAGTCATCCGATTTGGACAAAAGCTTGTAGAATTATGTGCAAGCACGAGAAACAAACAAATACAAAATTGCAGGATGCTACCATTAAAAACAAAAAAGTTTTTCTAACTAAGACTGTTTTTCAGACCTATCTTTTGTCCGATTTTAGTAAAAATTGGTAGGATTATAAAAAAACATATAAAACCTACGATTACAAAGTTTGGAGACGTTTCCATTGAAGAGAAAAAAGTTTTTCATACTAAATCTAGTTTTCCGACCGATTGTTCCTATCGGAGCTATGAGATATAGTCATCCGATCCGGTCGGTTCCGACATATTAGTAGTGTGCAGCAAAAAGTAGACTCTGTGCAAAATTTCAGCTCGATAGCTTTAAAACTGAGAGACTAGTTCGCGTAGAAACAGACAAAGCTCAATCGACTCAGCTCGTCACCATGATCAAGAATATATATAGTTTATGGGGTCGGAAATGAATATTTATATGCGCTGCAAACTTCTGGGCAAAATTATAATACCCTTTGCAAGGGTATAATAAAGTTCTATCTGGATCTGTATACTTTCTGGAATAAATTATGTTTTGAAAAAAAGAATTTGAAATTTAACATTTGTAAGAAAATACCAAGACAACGCTCACGTACTTCTGTAATAGTGTCAGAAAGTGATCCTTTATTAAAGGCATCGAACCTAGGAATCGGAAAACGAAATTACATTTCACCTCTTTCTCTACTCATCAGGCTCTTTGTCCAACCAAGCAGAGATTCTTTTTTTTGCTTTCCTGGTAAATTTGTTTTCATGTTAAGCATATGCCTCAATAAACTGCAAATGTGTATGCAAAATAGATACTTTGAGCTAACTCAATTGCTTGATTTCCTCAATTGCTGCTGAGAACCGTTTAGATCCTATTTTACTCAATGAAAAGTAGTTAGACTCACTCACTATACTCATTCAAAAATCAATCTGCATGTCCAAAAGTCAGCTTAAAGCTTCAAACATTTGGCCAGTGCATGAATGAGTCAGTCAGTCAGTCACTATAACATAAAAACAAGTCGTTCGCATTGAAAACCACAATTAATGTTGGGGAAACAGGAGACCCACTTGTGATGTTGTTCAGTCGACCATAGTTGGTAATACAAAACTATGATTTTTTATTGTTTCTACTCCCCTACAAACTCATTAACTAATACGCCAACTTTAGACACAGCAATCATCATTTTTTTAGTGTTAACAATATTATTGTTTATTTTTAAACCCTGACGGACAGTAAACACCTCGAAAAGATACTTTATTTTAAAATGCAAAAAATATTCCAAGTTCTTTTTTCTACGCTTTTTTTTTTGATTTGTAAGAGAAAAAGAACAAACCAAGAATCATTATGTTTAGCAGCTGACAGCCTTGAAGAGAACGTTTTGGTGTTTCCAAAGTATTTTTTTTTTGTTTTTTTGTTTTTTATTTTATTTATTTTTCGTGTACAATTACGAAGCAGAATTTATGGCTGAAGCGCTGCGCTGTAAATCTTTAAGTAGCCAAGCTTCAACTGCAACTAACTACTGGCTAAATTTATGACATTTGCTTTGGTTGTGGTTCAACGGGGGCTTCTCACTGGTTCATCAATTTTCTATGCGTTTCGGTGGGAGGCTTAGATGCTGCTATGCTCTGCCTGGGAACGATCAATTGATCGATGAGTGCTTGGAGATACTAAATCAATGTGATTTTCTCACGCTAGTCTTTAAGCTGTGCTGCACTTGACCCTATTCTACCGGTGATACCTAAATTAAAATGCCTAACTTTTGTTGCCAGCCCATAAAAACTAGAACACTCTAAACTTTATCCACTTTTGCGTCCGTCTAACTCTTCACCTTAACTCTCTAACTGCAGCAGCAATTTTCACACCTTTTTTATATGCATTTTTTTTTTTTTTTTGCAAGCATAAAACTTGTTTCTATTTTTAGACAATCTCCAGTGCGACCAAGTTTGAGAAGCTCAGCAGAGCTCACTCAACTTGCCTTTTGATTTCTGTACGAAAATCCGCGTGGAAATTCGTATACAACAAGTAGTTGTTCCCCCTTCCCATAATTATTTACTTTTATTTTACTTTTAATGACCAGGAAAAAGTGGCATTTTCTTTTCTTTTTTTTCATGTCGTCTTTTAATTGCTTTCGTATAGAAAAGAGACAAGACTTTCATTTCATTTCTGTGGAAATTTGCGAGCTTCTGTCAATGTCAGTTTCCCTCTCAATAATTATGTGAATTTTTGTATGAAAAATTAAACGGAGACGGAACTTTATTGAGTGACTTGACTTTTCCAAATGGGGTTGCGTTTATTGCAGGTTTAGATAAGCTGTACAAAAGGTACACTCGAGTATTTGTGCAAAAGTATCAGAAGGAAGCGTCTCCGACCCCTTAAAGGTTATGTATACTTGAACTGCATCACCAACAGAATCACTTTAAATAGCTACATCCCTAAGTCTGTCCTCATAAACGGACAGATCTCAGAGATGGTTCGACGTGTATGGAACAAAACTTCTTATACTTGTAGGCAGATCAAGTTATTTTTAATATTTGCCACCCCCGGAATTTGAGTGAATCCTCATATCTCCCACAATTTAAAAGATAGAAGGTTTGTACCCTTTGGACATATTTAGTAATTAGCATTGTTTATCGATCCGCTAAGAAAATGGTAAAAATCAGCTGAACAATAGTCGAGCTATGGGAAAAACCAACATGGCACCGGATAATACAGCGATGGGCAGCACTTTACACACCTTAGCACTTTGTGAGATAAATACATGCTTTTGGAGGTACAGAATATATTGAAGGCGGGCTAGACCGACTTTCTTACTTGTAAATTTTCAATTTGGCGATGATTTTCTAAGGAAATGGAACACCTTTAAGTATGTTAAGTTACGTTTTGTCATTTTAGAAAATAGCTTAAGCTTAGCTTAGCTTAGCTCTTAACCTCAGTAGAAAATCAAAAGCATAACAAGATGTTCCTTTTGCCTTTGTCTTATTTTGTTAAAAAGGAAGTATAATCAAAATACCAGAATACCTAGGTAACCTTTCAACTGTTGGTGTCCTTTTCTTGCTTGCTTTTGGTAAACGAAAAAATTTGTCGTGAAAAATGTCAAAACCTTTCTTTTTGTTTGCTGCATACATATACATACATATATGTGGAGTACGTGTAGCTTATATTGCTAGATAGTCCGCTACTTTAACAACTTTGCCTAAATTCCAAGACACTTACACACATGAATATTTAATTTTGCACGCAAAGCAAGCTGGGTTGGAGTTGGGGATGGAACGGTACATAGTTACTTGTACATAATTCCCACAACTATAACTTAGCATACTAGTACATATGCGTATGTTGTATCATGTGTAGTACACCTGGCGATTGCACGTATTTTGACCCAAAAAGGGAATTTGGTTTTAATGTTTTGTACATTTGAAGTGCCCTTAAGTAAGTTGAGCAGAGAGCACATTTGTGTTTGCTTTGTTTTAATGTGTCAATAAATTCAGTTAATATTTGGCTAAGCTAGCTTTTAGTTCAAAGTTGACAAAAAAAAAAAATGATTTTATTGATTTCGATGATATTTCTATTGGCAATGCAAAGCTCGAAAGAGTGATTCAAAATTCAACATTTAATTGAAGGTATCTTTTAAATGTAAATGTCAGAGATGGTCAGAGATGGATTCAAATCTATTTAAATTCAGAATTAAAACAAAAGATTTAAATGATTCACTCTATATTTATAGAGTTTATCACATAGACGGATGAACAGGCAAATGAAGATGATTCATTCTGGCTCGTACATACTTTTGCACAAACTTAATATACTCTGCGTACCTTAAATTTTGACAAAAGGGACTTCATTAACCTTTAATAAAAATCTACCGTGCGCTTTTTATACCCAAAGGGTATTATAATTTTGCCCAGAAGTTTGCAACGCATAGAAATATTCATTTCCGACCCCATAAACTATATATATTCTTGAACAGGGTGACGAGCTGAGTCGATTGAGCTTTGTCCGTCCGTCTGTCCGTCTGTTTTGCACAGAGTCTTCTTTTTGCTGCACACTACTAATATGTCGGAACCGGCCGGATCGGATGACTATATCTCATAGCTCCCATAGTAACAATCGGTCGCAAAACTAGTTTTAGTATGAAAAAGTTTTTTCTTTTCAATGGAAACGTCTCCAATCTTTGTAATCGTAGGTTTTCTATGTTTTTTTATAATTCTACCAAGTTTTTTTAAAATCAGACAACTATATGGTATAGCTGCCATACAAAATATAGGTCTGAAAAACAGTCTTAGTTAGAAAAACTTTTTTGTTTTTAATGGTAGCATCCTGAAATTTAGGATTTGATTGTTTCACATGTTTTCACATAATTTTTTATCATATAGCTCCCATACGAACGATTGGTCGGAAAATGGGAAAAAGAGTATTTATTGAAAATAATTAAGCGAGCACTTGCAATGGTATAAGAACTTCGGCACAGACGAAGTTAGCTTAGCTTTCTCGTTTTAAATTGAAGTTAAAGAATTTGGGATTGACCCCTTCTGGAGGTTCCTTAACCAATTGTTAAGCGAACCTTTTTTTATTCTCAATGCTGAATTTTGTAGATTTTTATGTTGATCCATTAACAATTAGGTTAAAATTTATGGTGCTGTGTGTTGCTGGTACAAAAGTAACCATAATCTAGAGCAATTCAGTATACTAGGTATTTGGTGATGGGAACTGAAGTCCATTGTATTAGAATTTAAGGATCTCATCTATAGGTCATTGAACATTTTTCTTTTGAACTAGAAGAGGTAACTTTTGAACAAAGAACTATTGAACTAGAAGGGGTAACAATATAGAATATTGAATGCAGAAATATTAAACGAAAAAGAACTATAAAACAAAGGGATATTGAACGATAAACAAAGAACTATTAAACCAAAAGCGATTGACAGATGAACTATTAGTTTAAAAACTACTGAACCAACAGCACTTAAACCTTCATATTTTACAAATGATGAGAAGGAATCAATAATTCAGTTGTTCAGTTGCTGTTGTCAACGATTAAATTAACAATCTTTTTTTTTTTAGTTTTAAGGGAACTTCTAAAAAAAAACCACAAAATTCAACCACTCTATTAGCTTGCCAATTTAGTGCTAAACTTTATAGAATTACTTGTGTATTCAACTTTTTTACAGATGTTACACCTTGGTTTTGTTATTTCTTGTAAATCTTAAGTGCATTTTTAATATCTTCAAACAAGTTTATTGGATTTATAGTTTGTCTAAGCTTGCCAAGCAGGTTTCATACATGTACGTGTATTGTACTTAAGTGTACTTGTTGTATGTAATCTACTCATTATTAATGCTATTTTTATTTGCCATGATCTCCCAAAAATACATCAACAAATCATAAGCAAAACCGACATTAGCAATTACACACGCACGCACAAAAAAGACATGCGCGGCAAACCAAAAAAAAGCGAAATTTTCTTTAGTACAAAATATCAATCACTTTCACTGCCGCCTGGCCAAGAGTTTGTCATAGTCAGATGCCACCACCAGCAGCAGCCGGTCTCCGTCTCTATCTTTGCACTTCACGCGGCAGACAATTTTTATTGCTGCTTTTCACCCATTTAACGCCAAACAGATCTTACCACGTACCAAAAAGTTTTGCCTAGCCAAACACAAAACTCGTTTCGTTTTCGAATGCAAAACTGAAGCCGAAGTTGGCTTCACCCGCGCGCCCAGTTGAACGTTCAGTGAACTCACGATCTCTCCTCGAGTTCCTGTCAGAAACTGTCAAGTCAAAAGTTAAATGCCATCTCATGTCTAGAATGAGGTCCAACTGGGACGATTGTGCAATAAGTTTTGTAGAACAAGTTTTTTATTGCGACCGAAAAAAGTTTTCTGTTAATGGCCACTTTGCTCATTATAAGCCAACTAACTCAACGAGAGACTCGGCGGGTAAAACTCTTTGCGGTTTTGTGGCTTTTCTCTTTCGGCTTGATGGGCAGTAGGTTGTGGGTGGGTAGGGGGCCTGTGGGCGCTTTCAATTTTCAGAAAATTTAATCTACTTTATGCCAAAAGCAGCTCAAAGTTAATTACCACAGACAACACCAGCGAAAATAGAGCAGAAAGAGAAGCGAATAGATAAGGAGACCTACAAAATTCACAACAACAAATCAACACTTGTGCTTTAAATTCTGATTTCTTTTACGGTCCAGTTCGAAACTGCTTAGAAGTAGATTTCGGTTTTAAAATTAATAATAAACTCTTGTTTCACAGCTTTATGGCAGCCTCTAGCGGTATCGAGTCCTCTAAACCATAATTTTTGGAATATTATGAAGGTCTTTGAAACAGTCAAAAAGTATCGAATATTTTGTAGATTTTGGTTTACAATTTGATTTTTGTGTTTTCTACAAGGCACACCCAGAGGAGACCCCACCACCGCCACGGCAATTGACAATTAGAAGCCAAGTGACTCACCCAACCAAACAATGTCGCCCCACAATGCTTACTGACCCAAATTGGCTGGGGGCTTTGGCAAGCCATGAGCACGTGCGGGAGGGGATAGGACCGGGGGAAAAAGCATAAATCTAAGTGCTGAATAACGTTTCCGGAATTTTGATGCATTTAACTGACCAGAGACTGTTGAACTTGGCACCCAAGTAGGCTACATTAATAGAGTGTGAAGCTTTGTGAAAAGAGAAAACCCATGAAAAGCTGATAGTGTTTATAGTTGGGCCATTTAAATTAAATTTCAGTTCAAAAATGTTGCTTGTCAAGTTCATCATCATAAAGCTCTACTAATTTAGTGACCAGGCTACCGGCTGTGCAAGTCAGTTGGGTTGATGATTTAGTGTGTTAATAGGTTCATTTGCCAGTAGCTTCGACTCCATTAAAATAAACATTTCTTTGACATTTACGAGCATAGAAGGAATGCCATAAATGACATTTGTTTTGTCTGATCTCCTTCCCTGTCAAGTTTTCCCTCCATTGATTGAAATTTGTGTGTTTGCCTGTGGAATCTTGTGGCAACAACAGCCACAGATATGTATATACGATATTGCTAATGTCCTCAGAGCTCTAAATGTAAACGAAACCACAAAATAGTAGGTGGAGAGAGATATTTGGTGGGAGCAGTCGTAGAGGACCACATCAATCAAATACATTTTCTTTTTGTTTACTTTTTGCTGTGGTTTTTGTTAGCACACAGATTGCCATACACTAAATTTATTGATTTCTTTTCTCTCTGTGTACGAGTGTGTGTGTGTGTGTTTGTTTGGCTTACATTTTAAATGGGAAATTATGTAAATGAAACTTTTGTTTGCAGCACCCGCTTAAAAGGGATTTGATTTCAAAAGGATTTCGCTGAGTAAATAGCTATGGGGGCGCATTTAAAAACTTGAAGACTATTCGGAGTTAAATGGGTGAAAGAGGAGAGTAAAGCAAGTGTTTTGCATTCAGAAATAGAAATAGACAATCTCAAATTTAAATTGAATATTAGCTGAATTATAAAGCAACTCCATGTGGGTTGCTAAAACTCAACAAAAATTAACTTAAGTTGCAATTTTTTTCACATTTTCCTTGATTTTAGTTTTAAAGTTTCCCTACCTTAGTTAAGGTGTTGCTCTTTTATAAAAGCTCTTTTATAAAAGAAGATAAGTCGACCCTTGAACTGTTAGAAAAAAGGATGCAAGCCGTTCGTGAATAAGTCCTGGAAAACTGACCTTCAGAAATTAATTATGTTGTTGTCTTTGGCTTTAGACGTGACAGAATCAATATACGGGTATCTTCAAGTAACACAAAATTCATAAAACGTTTCCTGGAACCATAAACTAAGCCTCCACATTAGCCCCTTTAACCTTTAAAACTGTGAATTTCCTGGCTCATTGGCTAATTGGGAACTGTTTTAGCCACTTAATGAACCTGGAATACAACCACGATTTGTGTAAATTTATACCGATCAGTTTTTCATGCTGTCCCAGTATATGGGAAAATATAATAGCTAATAGTTTTAAGGGTCTTCAGAACTTTTCGATAGCAGACTTCGCAGTCTTTTTCAAAAATTCGATAATTGAACACTTGAATGAATGAATCGAAACGTTTTCATTTGCAGTTTTCAGTTCGGTTAAGCATCAATGAAAGAACGACAGTTTGGTTCGCGGTTCGGTACGTTTCGTTTTACATTCCTTGGTTTCATCTGAACTCTTTTGTTACCTATGATTGTCATTGCAATATCCTAATCCTACATGAAAGTTAAGATAATTATATGTTCTGATCAAGCTTTAACATCCTTAAAAACGTTCAGCTTATAAATTTCCAACTTCAGAAGCTGTTTCAAAATATTTTTGATAGCTCACTTTTAAATTGTTTGCAAATTTTTTATTGAATTAAATAATTTTGATTAACTTTAAAATAAAGGTGTTTTACCCTCAAAGGCATTCATAATATATGATCTAATTTTTATTATATTCTTTATTATCATCAAAAGATTACCCTTAATCCTCTATTTTCAGTGAAAAACTCTAAAAAAAAAACTATTTCCACCTTATTCCCAAAAGAAACATTCAAAGACTTGCAAATAGTGGCAAACTATACTTTAAAACACATACAAAAAAAAACTATTTGCTCTGCTTTACTTAATTCCAAGTATTCAAAAACTTGTGTACTAGAAACTTAAGTAATAATAAACAACACTTAACTGACGAAGGGCCTGATAAGCCTTTAAAAAAGCAAAAAATGAAGTGCCCATAATGTTTATGTCAACCGTCAGAATGTAAACACAAAAATGCACAAGTAAACAAATTTATGATAAAAAGTTCTGCATCATTAAGAGGAAGCCACCAATTAGCAAGTTAGTTAAACTTTAATTCAAATTTTACTTATATGCAGAGCGATATGTGATGCCATACAATTGATGTTTGGAAGGAGCACAGTTTATTGCGGTGAAACATAATGAAATAAACATAAATAAATATAAAGGCTTTTGGTTGATTAATTGTTTGTTTGTCAACAATTTGTGATAAGCTACCATAAAAAGCAGAAAAAACATGAAATTTATTCTTGCTTTACATATTTTATATGTACTTGTTTAATGTGCATATGTTGTGGTAGTTCAAATTGCGATTAAACCTAGCAAACCAAGTTCGGATGTACAGAAGAGTATATACCCTTTATCGCATTGCAAGTTCCATGTTCTGTAATGCCGTTTATAATATCTAAATCTTTGTAAATAATTTCATTTCTATTTTCAGACGGAAATGGGATGCGATTGGCCCTGGATTCTTGATTATTATACAAAACGCAGCATTCCGAATGCCAACAATTTAAGCGCGTTTGCAGTTGAGTCTAGAAAATGGGTGCAAATCCCAAATTTCCACATCTGATTCTAATTCTTCAGATCATCTAATCAACCCGCCGCAAAGCTTTTCTTTTCGGAAACTTGAAAAAACTGGAACCGCGCTACGATACGAAAGATTATCTTAATGGCTTAATTGTACTTTTGAGTGTGCTTAATTAATTCTTATCGCTTCTTTGAGTTAAGAACGATTTATTGATTGTTGAAATTGCATAAAATCAACTATAAATACGTAACTAACCATCATCCAAGTTTAGGGCTCAGCGATTTAGGTTATCTTCTCTTAAAGCATTTATGATATAGTATCAAAACAATGACTCACCTTTGATCCTCGAGCAGTTGTTCAGCTTGGGCAAGCCGTAATCGCACCGTCTTCATGCTCTGTATGGGAAAGAGCCTACAAAAGGGCGTAAGGAATGCGGGTCGCCAGCAAAAGCGCGGATAGTCGCGACACACATCATACAAGCGGGTATTATGCTCGAACAGATAAGTATGCGTCTTGCCAAAATTAAGATAATCCTGCATATCCGAATACTCGCAGTTGAGCAGATTCTTCAGATTTTGCACGGCCAACAGTTGTTCGTCCGGTTCGCGGATCTGCTTAATACCAAAATCTAACAACGGCTCATAATGATAGAAATTTCCGGGCATTGCGTTTAGTATATCGCCCAAGAAAGTAGAACCCGAACGCCAGGACGTCACCACAATACTCCTGACCGGAGTGCCCTCCGTTTCAGGGGTCATGTCATTCAGCTTTTCAGCACCACCGCGAGGATACTCAAAGTTCTCCATTTCGACCAGGATACGGGAACGCTGAGCCGCCAGCACATCAACAATGGTGGCGGTTAGATTATAAACCGCCTGCGTCTGAGAGGCGGACAACTGCTGCTGGAAGCGTTCATAAAACGTGTTGCGATTCAGTGAATTGGAGGGTCCACCATCCAGACTGCCCACTCCTGCTCCGCCAGCTCCCGCCGCCCCCTCGCGATAGGGTGTGGGCGATGTCAGTGGCCTGTGGGTGGTGGCTATCAGTAGCAGGATGCACAAGCTGCTGACGCCACAGATCCCAATCATATTGGCTCGGCGCGACATTCTGCTGCGTCGGCGCTTCGAATTCAAACTCAGACGTTGCTTGGACCGTGTCCTGGTGGTGCCACCGCCGGCTTCCTCCTCCTCCTCCTCTGCGATTAACTTACACGTCTCCAAATCCAATTCTAATTCGGTTGTGGTCATTTGTTGTAGTTTCTGTTTTTCACTTTACGCTTAAAATACTATTTTATATGCACGCACACATATTGCACCCACACTCTCTCACACGCACGCAAACGCAGACACAGCTTCGCCCTCAACTGGCAAACATGGCAAACCGCTGCAAAATGTTGCAATTTACATTTACGCCTTTTATTTAACTTAATTATCTTAATTGATGTTTGGCCGTCAACCGTTTTCCGCGACGCGATGCGAACGCAGCCCAAAACAACAACAGATTGATGTGTTAGAGATGGGTCGGAATACGATGAGATATCGTAATCGATTGTTGTCGGCTTATCGATACATCGACGCAAGGTTGCCAGATCAAGTAACAAAGGGGAACATTTTAGTCATTTAAATTACTTGTGGAATGCCAGTTTCTATATTTGTTAGTCTTGTTGTGAGTTTAATTTGCTAGCAGCAGTACTAGAATTTCCTATAAATAAAAAATTCATCAAATTAAATTTGAATTAAAAATTTAAAAAAAAAACCAGTCACATGTATTAAAAATTAAAAACAAATTGCGGTCAGATTGCTGTCCATTAAATGCTTTTACCACGTTTTTTTAATAAATTGAAAAACAAAAAAACGAACCAAACCCCTAAAAATCTGCAACTAATCTATGTGCGAGAAACGGTTCCTAAGCTTGTGGTACCTTAGGTTTTGGTTCGGACTTTCATAAATAAATTTGTCCCTTTTTCCGGCGAAATTGAACGTTCTAAAATGTTTGCTATATTCCCTCGCATAAACCATCTCCATCACTCTTTATCTGGAATTTGCACATATTTATATTTTAATTATTTCTAGAAAAAATTGTCATTTTATGTCCATGTTAATTTTACAGAGCCTGGTGAACGATCTGCCAAGACGTACAAATAGCGGGACAACCGCCAATTGAAACGAGATGTAAAAAATAAGTTGGATTCTCACTGCTCAAACGTGGGTTTCGCCTTCATTGGCTCAAACGTTTCCGGTTTGAAGTTCTTGAAACTCTTAACGGGACGATAGCCCCACAATTCCATGGCCTCTTTGCAGAGCGGGGTATCTTGTACAGCCTTAATCTGATTAATGGGCATATGGCTCATCCACCCGTAGACGGGTTGATCCAGAAATTTTATATCAATCAGATTTTGGGTACCATGGTATTCTTTGTCATTGCCGCCATCAACTGAGCGTGGATGTCCCAAATGTTCGTCCCTTAGCCGTTTCATGGGCAGACCAAAAAAATCGAAGACTTGCTGTAAACCCCGAGCCGGATTCAAGGACAGTTCCTCAAAGCGCACAAAGCTGGAAATGATAAATGTTTAGTATTCCTTACAGTACATATTTGAAAGACCTACCCAAAACGATGGGGGTATAATTTGCTAAGCGTCTTGGCCACTTGATAATCGCTGACCATATCCTTGCAAAGTAGACGCGGCTGATCGCACTCAGGATTGCCGGCACACCACGAACGATTGGCACGGGAGTCCATGGTGCCACGTGGATCACGCACCAGCAACATTATGCGTAGATTAAGGCTATCAGAGGAGTAGAACAAGCTTCAAGAGGCAAGCCTCATATCGAGCCAATATCTTCACTTACTCTTCCCGATCCAGCAAGGTGGCCAAATACTTTAACCTCAAGTTATACACCGACATATTGATAAACGGATACAACTTGCATATATCCGCTATTGTCTGTATATCCCAGCACACCTCGTGCGAATAGGTCATACACGACTTCCACTGCACCCCATAGAAACGTTGAAATGCCGACGATCTCATGCCAGTCCTCAACATATTTTCCGATTGATTGTAATTGCAATAGAACAGACTTATCAGCTCATCCAAGGCCTCATCCAAATTCTGCTCGGCCACCGTTCGGCTTTGATAGCCCACCAACGGAGCATAGTGATGATAGCAGCCTGGCTGGTGGGTTAAGCTATCGAGCAGACTTAACGCTCCAGAGCCACGAAATGTAACCAGCAACGAACGCACCGGCTGGCCGCCCGATTCGATTGTTTGGTTGGTCAGGTTGCCCAAATGCCGTGTCTGGAAGCCAACAATGGCTCTTTGCAGGGTCACCGGATCTGGCAGCAGCATGGGCAGCAAGAAAAAGACAAAAACGGCATAGGACACATAAATGCCAAGGCAGATGCCGGTAAATTTAGAGGTACGCGATACTTGAACCATGATGTCCCTTACTCCTAATTTACTATCTGTGGGAAGGAAATTTTGAAAAACTAAATTTGTATTTAAATATGCAAAGTGAAATGAGGCTCCAAGAAAATTGATGTTTCCGAAATTTTGTGATTAGTTTGTCAACCTTTTTAATTTAAATTCCTTAATAAAATACTAAATATTGCTAAATATTTATAATACGTAAATGTTTGATGTTAAGTGTAATGTTTATATCTAATTATAGTAATATATTCTATATAAGATCAAATATGCTGCTTTCGAGTATGTAAAAGAAGGACTAGAAATGCCGAAAAAAACATTTTTGAGAGATGATGGGGATTATGTCGATTCGATTCGTTGCGTTAATTCATTGCAGACAACATGCAATCGCTCTTTCAAAGACCTCTAGAGATTTCCAAAACACAACACTTATGCCTACAGAACCATTTCTTTGTGAGTTTAAAAACAAAGTTCTGTGACTGAAAAAGATGAATGTGACGAAAACAAATATTGTAAAGTCGGAAAAGGTTAAGGAAGATATATCGAAACAATGTTTCTAATATAATAAATTGGTACTTGACACAATCTCACCAGACAGGAGATCAATTAGTCGAAGTCTGTGCTCCTATAGAAGGAGATGTTTGTTCGTATCAAAGTCGAGGAGTGCAATACCTAGAATTTTCATAGACTGAAAGTATTCTTTAAGGGACATTTATGCTATTCCGAAAACACATATTCTAGAATTCTGGAAAGGCTAACTGCGAACAGGAGAAAATATGTTACAGAATTTGGTGGATCAGACTGAGAAGCAAATCAAAGAGACCGTGGTTCAATGGCCAAAACCTCGGAAAAATTTGGAAAATATGGAACTGGGAAGGAAATATTAATGTCATTGACTATGGCCACTGTTCTTTCAAGATCCAACATGTTGATGGCGCATCTTCTAGAATAGCGACCCCATTATTTAAAGAACACCGAAAAGGTCACTCAGCGTTGAAATTGCCCGAAGACCTTTTTTACGATAGAAAGATTGCTATGTGAAGAAACTATAGCTGGCAGCAAACATGAGAGTTGTATTACTCAAGATATATTTAACTAGGTAGGCGCACTTCCTCTCTCATGTATGCTTACAAAAGTACAAAAGAGAGCGAGAAAAAATTCCACAGCGGAGGTGCTTCGCTCACAACTGTTGTTCACAGACTGACGATTAAGCATACATCAAAGAGGGCTAGAGAGGAAGTGCGCCTACCTTCTATAATTATATCATGGTATTACTGAATAATCCATGTGCTTAAGATTTATGCAATTTTGTCTCATCGAAAGACGAGTTCATCAACAAATTATTACCGAACCAATAGTTAAGTAACAGATCTTTGAGTTCAAAAGGAATTCAATTCCCAATTCCAATTGTTGAGCTGAATTTAGAAAACGCATGTTTAAACCCCAGGCCAATTGCACGTAGCATGTTTGCGTGTTGGCCAACCAACCGCTTTTTATGCTCTTGAGCCTGATAACAAAATGGAAGCAGTTTTGCATGGCAAGGCGCTTCTCTTAAGCGAATCAAACCAAGTGAAACCCATGCAGTTAAAAACATAGCTTCATCAAATTCAGTCCTTTTACTGCAATTCACTGATGATTCATGGATGCAGCAAAGTGAAGAGTGCTTTGGCAAATAAATTTAGTTCTAAATACGACATCCCTAGATATAAATTTATGGGTAAAAGATGTTTGTAGCAGCATATTTGCTAATGATTTCCTGGCACAAAATGTATGTATATAATCCAACCTGTATGATGAGTCAATACGTATTTAAGTGGGTATGTATCTATATCTGGTATAAATTCAGTTAAGATATTTAAGTCTGTCCATTTGTTTGCATAACATTTTGTTGACGAAAAGGCGAGGGATTGATTGAAAGGGTTTTACAAGTTTTCGATGCCCTGTCAATAACTCAAGATCTTATTTTTCATAGATATATGTATATATGGCCCATAAAATTGAGTGGAATTGAATGGTAATGGAATAATCAAGAAAAATCAAGATCATAAGCGTAGGAAATATCTATTCAAGAATCAAGAATGCATATGGCAATCATTCTGAACTGTAATAGATTTATCAAAATCTCAAAAAGGTTAAGGAACAACTAAGTAAACAGCTGGCTAAATGAAGCTTCATCCAGCAGCTCTAAATATGTAATACTACGAGTTAATACCATAACACTAGACTTGAATGCTTAATAAATGTCCTTGTTTTGTTCTCATTCAATCGCTATTACCCTCGGTCTCATCGTCCAGCAGCAGGCTAGTTGATCCATAGCTACGGAGTCTGTAAGCATAAAAGGAGAGCATTCAAATGAAACATACAAGGGGATATAAAATATCTCACAAACAAGAAACCAAAACACCAAAACAGTTAGTAAACCTTACCTCATCATCGGATACCTTGAGACCATCTAGATTAATACTATTTCTGGCATAACCCACATTCGATTGTTCCTTGTCATGGTGGGGCATTGAACCACCGCCACCATTGCTAGTCACACACTTCAAGGGCAACACCAGATTTGCTCGATTGCCACTGCTCGAACTGCTGCCAGCACTGCCATAGCGTCCGTGGCCTCCATTCCCGGCCGAACGTTGCCTCTGATGATGCGAATGATGATGCTGATGATGGGGATTATCAAACTTTTGCTTGGCTCTCTCAAATTCCAAATTCCTAGATTTCGATTCAAATATATTCTCCTCCAAGTGCGTGGGCTTGGCATCATAGAAGGCAGCTGCAGCCGCTGCATTGTTCTGCTGTTGCTGCAGCAACGTGCGTTCGGTGTGACTGGAACGCTTTACCGATGCGGCATGATGAACAGCCGCGGTGGTATCACTACCACTACCATTATGCGAACTCCGCAGTCCCACCGGCTGTGAGTCATCGAATATCTGTCGCAAATCATTGATATTGGGCAAACAATCGCTGGGCAGCTCGACGGCTATTTTATTCCTCAACTGGACACCACCCAGGCCACGCATTTGTGGACTCGGTGCACGTCTAGTTGTTTTTAGTGGGTTAGAGTGGAGTGTTAAGTGTTAAGTGAAACCAGCACCATTGAAAGCGTTAATTGAGTTAGTAGGAGAGAGGTCATGCTCTGGCTTACTCACCTGTTCTGTAAATGCTGGATCTGTACCTGAAGACCCTCGGTCTGACCCACCAGCTCATCGTTACTTCGCTGCAGTCGTCGCACTTGATTAACAGCAGAGTCCAATTCATCTTCAGCACCGGCCAGTTCACGTTTCAGCTCTTCGACTCGCTGTCGCAGCCGTTTGACCTGAAGATGGGGAACATATTGAACAAAATAGTTATGTGGGTGTCTCTGCTTATAGCTAATATCTATCTCAAGAAGATTGGACAAAAATAAGTGCAACTTGGTGAAGCGTTCGAAGAAGCAGGTACAGCTATGTAACGAACATGTCCTTGTATTTTTAAGCTATTGATGGTGCTTTAAAGCTTGAAAAGTTTAGAAACCAATTTATTTATTGTCACTTTAGATTGAAATGCAATAGAATTTTCAAAAATCTGTAGAGATTTCTTGGATAATAATTTCTAGTATGATTTTTAAAATGGTTTTGTTCCGATTCGACACTAAATAACAACTTCCATCTGGTCAAAATATTCGAATAGTTAACAAAGAATCTAAAGCAGTGGTGGGCATTTAATTTGAGTTTGTGAGCAAGCCAACAAAAACAACAACAACATTTCTGTCTTATGCGATGGGAGCAAGGTCTTGCCCACCACTGATCTAAAGCATTTTTATACCCTGTTCCCATTGAAAATGGGAAAAGGGGGATCATGAAGTTGTGCGAATGTATGTAACAGGGAGAAGGAAAATTTTCCGACCACATAAAGTATATATATTCTTGATCAGCATGAACAGCCGAGTCGATATAGCCATGTCCGTCTGTCATTGACTCATTGACATTGACTCTTTGCCTATTGTGCTGTTGCTTTGTGTTCGTCTTTCGTGGTTGTGTTTTTGCAAAACTATTTATTTATATATTAATATTTAAATTTTGATTATTTTTTCCTTTCATATTTGAATTTGGAAGGTGTTTATGAATTACTAGATGAATCTTTATAAATTTTGTTTCTTTAAATTTTTGTTTGTTGTTTTTTGATAATATGTATGGATATGTAAAATAACTCCAATATTTACTGTTATGTTATAAAATCTTAATCAACTTCATAGATACAAATTTTTTTATTAATTTTGTCTTGGTTGTTCCTATGGGAGCTATAGGATATAGACGATCAGTTTATCCAATTTTTTTTGTTATATGTTTAGAACATTTTTTCTATATTTTTTGTAAAAATTTCAGCCCGCTATGGTCATTATAAGTATTTTTGGCCGCTCTTCCATACAAGCGGATCCACTGTGCGGCAGATCCACAATTTCAAGTTAGAGCCTCGTGGTTTAGTATGCATCAAGGTAGGCCCAATATCTATCTATTCTGAAAAGTACAATCAGATCGGACAAAAAACACCGGAGCTATAAGCGAAACAGTTGAGCTGATAAGAGCACCCCCCCCGTTGTTGGCCAGGACTACCAAAAGTGTTGCCTACATTTAGGATGACATTTTGTCACAAAGAAATAAATGAAAACAAATGAACAGGGTATTGTGTGGTCGGGAAACTCGACTGCAGCGCCCTTACTTGTTTTTTAACCGATCCTTCGATTTACAAAATTCGGTTTTGGGGCCGTTTCGAAAATATGGGATAGCTTCAAACTAAATTTAAAAAGTAATTCTTTAAGTCGAACCTTCTAGTCCAGGTTCAGGAGGTTAACACTTTAGAAAGTTCGCTACTGAATCCAGTTTGATGGACAGAAAAGCCTGAACCAAACCGGTTCTCTAATGGACACCCAAGTTTTGCTATCGATTAGCTTCTTAGTTAGTTTCTATTTTCATCACTTAGTTTTAGACCTCAACGGCTTTTTGTAATTCAATTTGACTTGACAATGCACTTAGAATGCATAGAACACGCCCACTATGCGATTTCAGCAACACAAACTACGAAAAATTGATATGAATCCGACCCCCAAGCACTGTTTAGAGATAACGTCCAATGCTTAATAATAGGAATCTTTTGTAGCCTGATAGAAACAACTTTACTTTTAGTTTCTCTATCACCAAGTCCAGTGCAAACAGAGCGATAATGCGAAAATTTAGTGGCCGGCGATAAAGATCAGGCATTATTTTGGTAAACAAGTCGAGTGAGTAGAGCAGCTGCTGCTCTCCCGCTCCCTGAGCAACCAGAAAGCTTTCGTCTTTCAGTTTCACTTGACTGTTCATGGCGCGAGCTTTCTTCAGTCGCTCACCAAAAGTCCAACGCAGCTGTTCAGTCGGCTGGAAGAAGCAGAATGATTGCGCAAAAACTAATTAGCAAATGCCTGCGTCCAGCGGCCATGGGACGCCGCCTGGCCAGCAACAGCAGTTCCGCACCAAAATTCAACTGGCAGGATCCCCTCAATATGGAGAGTCAACTGACCGAAGAGGAAATAGCCATGCGGGATGCCTTTCACGGCTACTGCCAATCGGAGCTGCTGCCGCGCGTCAAGATGGCCAATCGCTTGGAACAATTTGATAAGAAAATCATGGAGGAGATTGGCAGTCTAGGTGTTTTGGGTTGCACGCTGAAGGGTTACGGCTGTGCGGGGGCGTCTAGTGTGGCCTACGGCTTGCTCACACGCGAAGTGGAGCGTGTGGATTCTGCCTATCGTTCGGCAGTGAGTGTACAAAGTTCTCTGGCCATGGGAGCCATCTATGATTTTGGTTCGGCGCAACAGAAAGAGCAGTATTTGCCCAGCATGGCTCAGGGCAAGCTTATAGGTAAGAGGTTTCCCCCGATAGCCTGACGGCCAGCAACTAAATCTCTATATAATTTCCCTTAGGAGCCTTTGGCCTCACCGAGCCCAATCATGGCAGTGATCCGGGCGGCATGGAAACCCGTGCCAAATACGACAGCCAGAGTAAGTCGTACATACTCAATGGCTCCAAGACCTGGATTACCAGTGCACCCATAGCCGACGTAATGATAGTCTGGGCCAAGTGTGAGGATGGCAAACTGCGTGGCTTCATTGTGGACAGGAAAATCTCAGCCAAGGGCTTGGATACCCCAAAAATTGAAGGCAAATTCTCACTGCGTGCCTCGCCAACCGGCATGATTTTAATGGATGATGTTCGAGTGCCCGAGGAGCAAGTACTGCCCCATGCCTTGGGCTTCAGTGGACCCTTCAATTGTCTAAACAATGCGCGCTATGGCATTGCCTGGGGTGCTTTGGGTGCGGCCGAAGCTTGTGTGGAGGTGGCCCGTCAATATACCTTGGATCGCAAGCAATTTGGACGTCCCTTGGCTGCCAATCAATTGATACAAAAGAAATTGGCTGATGCCACCACAGAGATTGCCCTGGGTTTGCAGTCGTGTCTGCATGTGGGTCGACTTAAGGATCAGAAATTGCACACACCCGAAATGATATCGCTGCTGAAGCGTAACAATGCGGGCAAATCGTTGGATATTGCCAGACAAATGAGAGATATGCTGGGAGGAAATGGCATCAGTGATGAGTATCATGTCATAAGACATGTTATGAATTTGGAGTCGGTTAACACATACGAGGGTACACATGATATACATGCTTTGATATTGGGCAGAGCCATCACCGGACTGGCGGCATTTGCGAACTGAGCGGAGAGTCGCTGGGCTGGAAGTGCATTTATCATTGTTAATAACTGTTAATAAATGTAATGTTTTAATATAGAGGGGATGTAGAGTTAAAAGGGGTAAGAAAGATATTCTTTTGGACTTGGCAAAGTCAAAGACATCTTTATATTTCTGATAGCTCACAGCTGATAGTTTGATATCATACTTATTCTGCTTTCATCTATTCCCCACTCTTGGACTCCTGGTACGCCAGATTTCGCATACTTCAGACTGATATGCCTAATCTATTGGGAGCGATAAGCCCTCCAAACTCACCTCTGCCTCGTATTGCTCCGCCCGACGCACAGCATGACCCAGCTCGGTGTTTGTTTCGGCCAACAATTTCTTTAGTTTGGCATGTGACATCTTCACTTCGCTGATTTCTTTATTACGCTCGGAGAGATCCTGCTGAAGGACACGCAACTCCACATCGTTGGCCTGCATGGGACGACATTTGCGATCTTGATAGTCCCGCAATTCGGCGCGCAGTTTTTTATTGTCACGCTCTAGGGCCAGTTTTTCCGATTCCAAGCGTTCTCGTTTACCCCATTCGGAAGCATTTTCGGCCTGCAGATGCTCCAGTTCGGTGCGTAGCTCACTGAGACTAAGGAAAGGTGGAGAGTCGAAAATGGGATTAGGTTAAGAATTGGGGCAACTGAATGCTGGCACATACCGACGCTCCAAATTCTCACGAGCGGCTATTTCCTCCTGCAGAGAGTTGTTTACAATACGCATCTCGGCGCGGTGCTGTTCCTGAAATGAAAATGGAATGACGTTTGATTTCTTATCTTTAGACTGCACACTGCTAATAAATAGGAACCGTCCGCATCGTATGGCTATTTCCATAGAAACGATCGGCACAGACGAAGTTTCATATTTTTTTGTTAAATGTGTTTCCCATCACCTGCAAAGTCAGAAGCTCTCTCACTGCCTCCTGTTTGGCGGAGCGCATCTCGTCCTGTCGTCCACGCACATCTTGTAGCTCCAGACTCAGCTTTTCTATGCTTTTGTGCAGCTCCAGTTTTTCACTGATAAAAACAAAAAACAATCTTAGTTAAATTTTTGTTAAATCTTGTTTAAAATATTCACTTACTCCCTTTCTGCCTGCAGCGTCTTCTGTGCCTCATCCAGTCGCAATTGCAGCATGGATATCTTTTGCATAAGATAATCCTCATCAAAATCATCCTTGGATAACTGTTGAATTAAGCGCTTCTCCTCGGCCGCTGCCGTCTCATCCAAATGCTTGGGCATGGCTCCCTTGAGGGCAAACTCTTCAATATCCAAATCTTTGACATCTTGCGACAATTTGGTAACCAGGCCATCTTCACTATTCACATTTTTTAGGCCATCCGAAGAGATGTCGGGCGAGCAGTTGGCATCACGTCCGTTGGCCTCGGCATCTTCGCTAGTATCGGCACGATGGAACTGACCCGCATGCTTCATCATCAAGCTGTGCACCTTTTCCATTTCCTTTTTGAGCTGTGTGATCTGCAGCTCGAGATCATTTTTCTCGCGTTTAAGGGAATGTGATTCCTTCATGGCGACATCCAGTTTGAGGGTCAACTGTTTGGACTCTTCGCGTGCCTTGTTACGCTCGTTGCGAACCTGAGGAGTAAATTGTTATTGTAATGAGACACTTTTTAGCTGGTTTTTTGGTCAGCACTGCGATTTGAATCAAACTGCGTATTGATTCAACAAGCGTCCTAACCATGACAACCCATGGTTACCTTACTCCATTTCTCTCGCCAGTTGGCAGTGCAATCGGACCTACAAATAAGCAAAGTTTAGTCCTTGTCCCCGGTAAGACCAGGTTGCCACGGCTCTACCTACCACCATTTCATAGTTTTTTCCATTTGTGCAGCTCTGGCCCGAGCCTCGTGCAACTCCCTTTGACGCTGCGACTGTTTGGACGAAAAGTTAAATATTCTGAGCTTCCAAAATGAATCAGTTTTCAAAACTTACCTCTCGAGCCTCCCATTCCGTTTCGCCATAGCGCGCTGACATTACGACGACGCCCCCACCACCCACGCCCACGCCATCCTGCAGGGGCCGTGCTGTGGCACTTTGTGAGGTGCCCGTTGTAACTTGGGACATTTCGATTCTGTATTTGAAGAGTATAGTAATTTAAACAATAATTATTAATCTTTAATATTTAGTTTGTTTTATTTGGCACAAAGTCAACCACAAAGAATGGAAAACAGTTCCACAGTGGAAGCGTGTTAATGTCAAGCAACTGCCTTAACATACCCAGTTCTTTATTGTTATTATTATATTGTTTAAGGCATTTGTTTTGTTTTATTTTTTTGTAAAAATTGCAATTCGCACACACACACACACTGTAATAATGTGAAGTAATCGATAGAAACAGTATGCGATATATATGTAAATGAATAGAGCGTATCTATCGATAGCGATAAGTTAAAGAAAACGAGAAGAGGAAGCATGCGGTCACAAAAATAGAAGAAAAATAAATACAACCCTAATTAAGCATTAATTAACAAAGCGTTTTTTAACTTAAAACACACACAGTACAAGTAGCGTCACGACTCCAATTGTAAGTCAGTTAGAAAAATATCGATAGACGCTTGCCAATTTGTGTCAGTATTTTCTATTTTACTTGCAACGGTCACATCCATACCAAATAGCCAACTCAACCTTTTAATTTCCAATAAACCTCAAGAAACTCCCTTCAAAATGAGCCGATCCAACGACGAGGATACCAATTCGGTCTTGTTCGATGCTCGGAATGAGTATTACATTGGCAACTTCATGGGCTCAATTAATTTCGTGCTTCCCGAACAGAGCACTGCCGGAGCCGAGTTGCTGTCTTACATGTATCTCTCCTATCTGGCCATAGATTCGGGTCGAATCATTGCCTCGGACATTAAGGAGACCAATAGCACACCGTTGCAGGCCTTGCGTCTGGTGAACGAGGCCTTCGAGCAGCCTTCCCGTTGCGAGGAGCTGCTGGAGAAGCTCACCGATAAAGTGGCATCCGGTGATGATAATGAAACTAATATCTGGCACATAGCCACAGCTATAGTCTACTGCTATGATGGACAATTCGAGAATGCCTTAAAGATCTTGCATGGCTCGACAAATTTGGAGTCCATGGCCTTGTCTGTGCAGTGTCTGTTGCGGTTGCAGCGTGTGGATCTGGCCAAGCAGTTGGTGGCCAAAATGCAAGAGATTAGCGATGATGCCACCTTGACCCAGCTGGCACAGGCCTGGGTGGCCTTGGCTCAGGGTACCGAGCAGATGCAGGATGCCTTTCATATTTACCAGGAGTTCTGCGAGAAGTTCAAGCCCACGCCCGCTTTACTCAATGGCCAGGCGGTGGTGCATTTGGGACTGGAGCGTTACGAAGAGGCCGAAGCTGTGATACGGGAAGCTCTGCTGAAGAAGCACAACGACTACGACTCGCTGATCAATATGATGGTGCTGAGCCATTTGACGGGAAAGCCCACGGATACCATTACACGTTATCTGGAACAGTTGAGGCAGTTCTATCCCAAGAGCGATTTCATTAGCGAATTGGACAAGAAGTCCACGGAATTCGATCGATTGTGTCTGCAGTATGAACTGTGTGGCGAGGATAAACTTTTGGCTATTTAAACTATAAGAATTCCAATATTATTAAATTAAAATGAAAATTTATTTGAATTTTTAAATACAATAAAAATTCTTTAGAGGAGATCAATAGCTGTAAAGAAAAAACAAAAGAACAAGAGTTTAAGTTGATGCAGGATCCGGCTCAGGGATAACTTACTTTTGCTTGAAACCATATTTCTTGCGCTCATAGTACAAATCAGTCTTGGAACTGCCCAGGTTCACAATTTTTGGACAGCCGTCGCGCTGAAAAGAGTCGGTTAAACCTATAATCTCGTCTAGCCCGGCCCAGTACTTACATCCTTCTCCTGTATGGTGCAGGACTTGCAGTAATAGGCATCGGAAACGCCGGGTCCTCCACATATCACACATCTGCCCTGATAGGAGCCATAGTTGCACTCATCACAGATCCGTACCAGAGTGCAGGGTCTCACAAAGGAATCGCAAATGACACACTTGCCGTCATCCTTCTCACACAGGCGGCCAATGGCTGAGCACGGCGTGGAAACAAACATTATTATTGCCCGAAACGTTAGCATGTCTAAACAGCAGAAACTCACCTACGCCGGGTTGTTTGCGACAGAATATCAAATCCGGATGATGCTTGGCCATGTTGGTAATTCAATTATTTAGCGAAAATATCAACAAATTGTGTGGAAATGAAATTTGCGGCGAGTGGTGTGGGCGACAGTGTTGGAAAGTGCTAGCATTTAGCATTTATTTAATTAGAGATGAGACTTTTAGCCGTTACAAATGGTACATTAAATGGAAGATGGTCCACCGAATAGTCCCATTGTGACGTCACAGACACACAATTTGAATATTGTTGACATTGTCTTTAAATATGTACTGTTGCAACCAATTTTAAATAGAATTCATAACTACAAATTTAACTGTGAAATTATGTTACAGACTAATAAATAATATAATATGAATAATGCATTGTATCGCATTGAAATCATTATGGCCGAATCCTGAATAACCGACTTCATATATTGACCACAACTAAATAAGGACTTCAAAGATATTCAAATGTTATCTGTAAGTTCTAGTTTTAAAATGTGCGAAGTCATATGCTCATTCACTTACGAAATCATAATATTCGAATACTCAAAATCAGAAATAGCCTCACTTGATGATAAAGTAAGAGTGAACCACTGACTGGAACTGGAACCACGGTTCAGTTGAATTCAAAAGCCATGTAATGAACTAAACCGGCTGCAGTCCCCATTTTCGAACGGCTTGCATCCTTCATTTTAGAAAGACAAAAAACCGTAGTCCATCCTGGCACTCAATCCAAAGTTAAGGCTAGAAATATGACGCATTAGAAGTCTGCCCTACCAAGCGTTTAAACAAATCCTTCGCTCAAAAACCTCGGACCCTTAAGAATTTGCCCAATTTTGATTAGTTTTTAGTACCTTTCTTTAGTTGGTGACCAAATACAGAAATATAAATAGCAGCCCTCGCATTCTGCATGCGTTTCCACATTTTTTAGTATATTTTTAAAGTGTTTTTAATTTGTTATAATTTAAAGCTGCTGCAGTGCGAGTACGAGTGGGTGCCCATAAAGCCGGTTTGGCCAGCTGGAAATAAAGACAAGTCAAGCTTTACATACAAAAGAGTTGCATAACATCAGCCGCAAGCAGCTGCCGCTTTCAGATTTAGTTCTCATCTTAATCTGAATCTCACCTTCCGGTCCCCTTCTAATCAGTTACCATTAGCAGCCACGCCATGTACAACCCACAAAACAAAAATGTTGACCTAAATCGGGATTACTTGCCCAGTTGTCACACAATCAGATTTCAGGATCAACCAGATCCCAGCTTGGCCGTGCAGGATCATTTCATTAAGCTGACAATGCAACGTAAGCAAATAAATTCAAATCCTCAAATTCCAATTCAATTCATTTTGCCCTCTCATAGATGCCCAGGAGTTGAGCAATCAGCCGAATATAAAAGTTGACCATTTACGCTATGCGGGTCAAGAGGATCGTCAGTTGGTGGATATTTTCTATAAGGATACCACGCCCAGTTCCTCGCCGCTTTTCGTTTTCATACACGGCGGCTATTGGCAAATGCTGGACAAAATTCATTCCTGCTCTCTGGTGGGTCCGTTGGTGCGTCGTGGCTATCGTGTGGCGATCATGGACTACAATCTGTGTCCTCAAGTAACGCTCGAACAATTGCTCAAAGAGTTGACCTATTTTCTGCAATGGATTTTCGAGTATGCCGAGCGAACCCAGACGACTGAGATTCATTTTGGTGGTCATTCGGCGGGGGGACATCTTCTAGCGCAACTTCTGATGGCCGACAGTTTGGTTGTTACGCCCGAACGTAGGCAAAAGGTCAAGGCTTTGTTTTTCATTTGCGGCGTTTATGATTTACGCGAATTGTGGTCTATGGAGGAGGTTAATCCGAAGAATATACTTGACTTGAACGCAAGCAAAGCATTGAATCTGTCGCCCATGTTATGGAAATTTACAGAGTCCTGGCCGACGACTCAAATGTATGTGTGGACCGCTCAGCATGAGAGTGTAACTTTTATTGAACAAAGTCGCGAATTTGCTAAAGTTTTGGAACGAGCTGGTTTTTCGGTTAATTTCAAAATATTCGATAACTATGATCATTTCGATATAATTGAGGAAATGGCCACCGACGACTCGGTTGTGAGCCAGCAACTGCAGCTGGCCCTAAAACTGTGATTGTGCCAGTCCTCTTTAAAACTGTAGTTTTTTCATTTAATTACTTCTTAGCTTGTTTTTGTAAAACATACATACATTTAGCTTAGTAGTTTCAATATTTACACTATTAATAACCATAGGAGATAGATATAGGGAGGATGTAAAAGTGGGAAAGGAATATACAAAATAAATAAGCTTGAACTAAATATATATAAAGTGTGGGGGTGCGGGAATACGGCTTTGGGGTCGCGCTTGTGGGGACTATGACTCCTCATCCGAAATGATAATCTCAGCGGCTACCTGCTCCCTTCTCTCCAGCTGTTTGCCATTCCCCGGTACGCTGGCATTCAGACTGGAAACGGACATTATCTTCAGCTTGCCATTTGGCAGAGACTCCTCTGGGTGGGCGGCAGTCTTGATTCTCCTCGTTACGTCTTCTATCACAACATCTGTCGTCTCTGTCTTTGGTGCGGTTTCCGTTTCAGATTCGGCATCACTTAGTTCGCCATTTGCCTTGAAATTGTCCACAAACGCATCGACATCCTCCTCCTCAGAGTCGCTCTCCTCATCCTCATCCTCCTCTTCGTCGTCATTTGTTTCGGCTTGAGGATTGCTATTGCTGCTGGGAGGGTTACCATTTGTTAAAATAATTTTGGCTGCTGCCTGGGCACTGGTACAGGGCTTGTCATCATCATCATCCCTAGCGTTGTGAGCTAGGGCAATGGATGCAACCTCCTCGGTAGCCTCCTTGGCTGCCTTTTCCTGTTTTTCTTTCAGACGCGCCTCGCGTTGCTCTTCAGCGGTGAGATCCTGCTCGCGCGCAAATCTATAAAGAGAGAATTAAAGGGGATGGGTTAAGTTTAGAAAGTTTCTTAAATTAATCCAAATTTAAGTTTGTGCGAAAGTATGTAACACCCGGAAGGAATCATCTCCGACCCTATAAAGTTGTATAAGCAACAACAGCCAATTTGAAATAGCCATTTTGATTTGTCCGTTCGTCTGTCTGTCTATATGAACAAACAGATCTCAGAGCGATAATACCTGTAGATGGAAATTCGACTTGGACGGGACAAAATCTTCTTATACTTGCAGGCAGATCAAGTCTCCGACGATTTTATAGAACGAAGGTTCAAGATGGTCTTAGTCAAGGGACCCTTAATCCCGAACCGTTCGGCTGTTTTCAAATTTTTAGCTGGGTATGAGCGAAGGCATTTGGTTTGTCTGAGAACTGGCCCAGCTAAGAGACAGGTCAGCATGTTTAGCAACCATTTAGTTACCCTTTTTTAATATGGAGTTGACACCCAGCTAAATTGATTTGGCTTGTCTAAGTACTAAGCTTACAGGACTACAGACCATTTTTGCTATTTGCCTGGCTTTCGGATTGCTCCAATTCAAGTGCACTGTTTAGTTGTATATAAGTTGCTTCCTACTCACTTGGCCAGTATATCGCTTATCTTGGTCTGTTTCTTGTTGTTCTCATTCAATTTAGCCAGCAGTGTTGCATCTGTGGCCGCCGGGTCCTTGGCATTGGATGTAAAATGTGTCACGGTCTCATACAAATCAGTCTTGCGACGCGCCTGCAACAGACGTCCCACCTTGACAAAGGCATCGTGAGCTGGTAGAGAAGAACGAATGTTTACTTAGACTCACAATTTCTCTCCGCTCGCACTTACCTATGCGCTTCATCTCGAAATTGGCCAATCCTAGATCTTTGTCCAAATTACAATGTTCTAGGAGCTGCAGCACATCATGATAGTCTGGAAATTCGTGCATTCGATTCACGAATGCCGACAAAGTGCGATTAAACTGAGGATAAGGCGTATCCTTAAACAGAATAGGTTGCTTCAGATGGCGATGGGCGCTCTTGCTTTCGCCAGTTAGATCACAGATTTTCTCATAGATTTGACAGGCGCGCTTCTTATAACGCTCCACCTGCAAATAACTCGAGTCATCGTCATCATTCCAATCGACATCGGCCTCCTCCAATGAGGCTATGCGCTTGGTGATTGTATACAGTGTACGATTCAGCTTGCGAATGCGCTCATCTAGACGTTTATTCCCCGTAGAAGCGGGGGGAGGAGCTGTTGGCTGAGGCGGAGGAGATGTAGATGCAGACGAAGCAGCATCAGTTGTAGCTGAAGCCGGACTGGGAGCAACAGCAGGCGGCTCCTCCTCTGTCGGTTCCTCAACTATTTTGGCCTTGCGCCTGACTTTCAGCTCATCTACAACGCTCTTGAGATGCATATAAATCATCTCCGGCTCTGATTTGATGCGTTCCATGGCCACTTCCAACAGTTTGCGAAAACCACGAGACTTTACAAAATTCTCATGGACACTGTAATAGTACTTGGTCAATTTGGTATCAATTAATCGTTCCATATCCTTGGATTTATCCACCTCTCGAATGAGCACCAGCAGTTGGGCATATTCCGACACTAGGGGAGGCTTTTCGGCTGCTGGTTTCTCTGGCTTTGGTGTTTTCTCTAGGGCAGGTGGCTTTTCAAGTGCCTTAGCAAACGATTTCTCCAGGCTGAGAGCCGGCAGCGCGTTTTTCTCCGGGGCCGGTTGCTTTTGGAGTGACTTGTTAAGGGAATTCACCAAAGGATTGGTTGGCGTCGGCATTTGAACTGATTTAGCCAAAGAATTCTCCAAATGTAAGGGCTTCACCAAATGTTTATCCAAGGGCAGAGGCTTCACTGGCTGCTTTTCCAAGGGCAGAGGCTTTGATGCCTGCTTATCCATGGGTAATGGTAAAGGCTTAAACGCATGAGTTTTCGCTAATGACTTTCTGTTGGATTTCTCTGGAACATGGGCTTTTAGATTAGATTTAGTTTGATTTATGGCTAATTTCTCGTTTTCTGTGGGCGGCGTTGTAGGCGGTGATTCCACTAAAACAATAGTGGGCGTGGCCGACTGCTGTTCCCTGAGCTGTTTTTGCTGCTGTTGCTGCTGCATCTGCTGTTGAGCTATGTGCTTGCGCCATTCCTCATCGGATTTCTTAAGCACCGTAATGGGTTGAACGCGTTTAGCAAATGTCTTGCTCGCCGGCGATATGCTGGCAGCGGGCAAAGGATTCATCTTAAAGGTGGTTCCTTTGGCCAACTGCTGATGCTGCTGATGCTGGACTAATGTTGCATTTGTGGCTGGCGGTGGAGTGGTTGTGGGCGTTAGTTGTGGTGTAATGCTGGTGGTTGGCGGCAGATTCAACAGTAGCGGCTCATTGAGGGCGGCAGCACAGTGTGGAGGCGTGGCCAGCAGACGCAAAGGAGGTGTGGCACTGGCAGCCATGGTGGAGGCAGTTAAAGGAGGTGTGGCTGGCTTGGCGCGAAAGGGCAAAGTGCGTGCTGCGGATGTGGACTGCTGGTAGGCGGCTGGCAGGGGCTTGACCGTAAAGCTGGCACCTGTAGCCATTCCTGCTCCTCGATTGACTGGTGTTATTTTAGCCAGCGGTGGAGCAGGGTTAAGATGAGCTGGAGGTGGCTGCTGCTTCGGTGCCTGTGGCGGTGGCGGCAGCGGCTGTGTAGATTTTTGTAAGTTGGCCAACGGTGACTTCTGCAAGGTGGGCAATTTGTGCACCATCAAGGGTTTTTGCAGTTTGGGCAGATTCGGCCTCTGGCCCAGGGGAGGGGGTTTCTGTAGCACTGGTACAGCTGGTGGCTTTGTCATCAAAGGAGTGACTTTAACCTGATGACTGGGGACACTGGTAATCTGGGCATTGGGACTGGGTGCTTTACTGGTCATGGACCAGGCTACTTTTTGCATTTGTTTCTGAAGTGCTGATCCACCATTGCTGGCCACATTGTTGTTGTTGTTATGTTTGGTCACAGTCAATCCACTGGGTAGTTGCATGGTCCTTGGTCCGCCACTGGCTCCTCCGGGCAATGAGGCTTTGGGGGGCATGTTGACCAACTTGGCGGGCAGACTCTTTCGCAGACCTCCGACCAGCTGATGCTGTTGCTCCAGCCGCCTCCGCTTGGCCCCAGGTGGTGACTGCAAAAGAAGAACATTAGTTACCAGTCAATTCTAAACATTCAACCCATTTAAAGCCACCTGACCAAGTTGTTGCATTTTTGTAACAAAAATGAAAATCACAACAAAACAGAAACCGCTAAACGGCTACACAAGCGCGCGTGTATGTGAGAGTTTGTGTAGAGTTAACTAAGAGCCGCCAAATATGAACTTCTGTGTAGAGTCGGGAATTTGTTGGGCAAACAAAAGTTATTCATTACATTTTAAATTGCGTTTCAGTTAATGTAACTAACAGTTGTTAGACTCAATACCATAAAGTATAACTCTACACTTCTGCACTTGATCTGGCTACATTGTCTGGCCTGCATTCAACTCTGTGTCTAGGTGTGTGTGTGTGTGTCTCTCAATTATCATAAAAAAAAAGCAGCGCGAAAAAAATTATATACACACACACACACATATGCACTGAACAGCCATTTAACATACAACTGTACTTTTTTTTTAACAACCGCCTTTCAAATTTTATTTACCTCCTCCTCCGAATCCGAACTTAAATCCACATAAATAACCGACGAAGCTGAGGCAGACATCGTGGGATTTTTTGTTGTTACGAATTTTGCTGCGTTTTGAATTCAATTTCACCGTTTGATTAGTTTTTCCATATGTGTATACAACACAAACTACGACGGCCACTAGATATAGATATTACGCCTGGTCGTCTTATAATTGCGTTTGCTTGTGTTTGTGTGTGTGTGATGAGTGTTGTTGCTTTGCATTTGTTTTCGTAGTCTGAGTTTTTTTTTTTTGGTGTGTGGAGAGTTCTAACTATCGACTCAGAGTGGCCACCTAGTTAATTTGGCATTTTAGCCAGGCTAAGGTCAATCTAATTTTTGGTATTTTCGACCGTCTAAGGTCATATCATATTTAAAAAAATGTAACGGCATAAGATCGTAGAGTCACCACAACAAATAATGATTCGACTTTCGAGGAAATATGCAATATGTTGACGCATTTTCACTAAGAGAAATACCTTTGCCATCTTATTTAGTAAACAGGCATTTTGGGACGCTCTACAAATAATGGCAAGCAGTTTTAGTTCGAAATGCAAGCGTTAATACGAATCTCTCTCGATTGCTGGCCCATCCCTGTATTCAATTTTTTTAAAGATAATATTGATAATTAAAAAGCTTTTAAGAATTTGAAATATTAATATATGTTTCCTCCAAATAAATTGTTTATTTTTTAGTTTAATTGACTTTGTGTGTGACATGACTCGTTACTCGCTATATTTTGCTAATCAGCCTGCGGTCACACTGCAACCAAGTAGTATTGTGTGAAACATCGATAGTGTACACCATCGATAGTATCGATAGTGCTATTGAAAAATTTCGATATTGAACAAATCAGATTAACTCATAAATGAATGCCATAAATTCAAAAATTATCAATTTAGTTTTAAAATAACAGACGGCTTATATTTTCAGTCACTCCTTGAGAATTGCTTTGCTCCTTTCAAAGATATGAGCGACACTAATCGTCCATCCTAAATATCGGTTCCAAAATGGTCCCTAGTTGGGTCATTTCGGTTTTCTTACTGGGAGAGTCTCGAATTTGTTTTTCAAGAAGCACATGACAGACCTTTAGTTTTAGGATGTTTTGCACAAAAACGGAATTAATCAATGGTATTGCTACACAAGTGGCAGAAGTTGCACTAACAAGAAGTGTAGCATCATGTTGATGCCTCTTGTTTCAATTTTTTAATATAATTTTACTCTTACCTTTTTTTCATGAAGTTTCTTAAAACGCGCACGATACTATCGATCGGGGGTCACAACCATCTATGGTATCGATAGTGCAGTCGATGGTTTTCCCATCACTACAACCAACTGACACGTCGTTTCGTTCGTTCTGTTCATTCGGTTTTAATAGTTCAAAGCGTTCGCTTGTCGTTTCGCATCAAAAAGAGAATATAAAACTTTCTAAATTTTGTGTAGAAAGTACAAAATACTTACTTAATAGTAATTCTTTGCCGCACTTTAAACTAAGTCAAACACAACATGGGAAGTAAGTAGATCGAAAGTGCAGTTTTTTGTGGTGTAAAAAGAAAAGTGCCGCCTTAGACACCCCCGCCTCCTCGCTGCCATAAAAGTGGTGTGTTTGTGTGTGTGTGTGGTGCCTTTGCTTACGTATACAAAAAAGATTTCAAGTGAAATGTTAAATATATTAGTGGGGAAAATGCCGCTTTTTCATTGATAAATGTTTGTAATTTTTTTATTTTACCTTTTGCAGTTAAATTCCTGGAAGTTATCAAACCATTTTGCAGTATACTGCCGGAAATTGCAAAACCAGAGCGCAAGGTATGTGTATGGGTGAAGAAAAGTTATATTAAGTTAACAAAAATATATTTTACAATTGGCTTTGCCTTGGCCAGTGTTGCCATCGTTATATGGTTATTGCTTTCACTTGGGAGGCGCCACGCATTCAGTTTGACACCGTCCGTTTGAGAGTTCTTCATGTAAAATTGACATTAACTGCGCTTATAAACATATAAAATGTACATTTGTTAGCTTGGACCAAAGATTATTGTGGGTAAATGTTTAAAAAAATTATTTAAATTCGCCGCTTGCGAGTATGCTGTGCGCTGGAGTGTTTCTTCTGTGTAAAATACCTGATTTTAAACAATTTTAAGTTAATTTTCATTCATAAATCTTCAGTTTTCGGTTGCCAACTCTACTCCTATTCTTATCAAAAGTTGCTCCTGTTTTGTCTGAGCTACTTGTTGCCCTCCTACCTCTTCACACACGAACACTCACACACACATGCATACAAAGCACCCGACTCTCTGACAAACAAAATTCGACGTGGAAATGTCAAACTTCGGCTGTGCCGAAGTGCTCAAACCGACGACGTCAGCTTCGTGTGTTGTTAACCATATGATGATATGAGCAAAGCAAACGAAACGAAGATTTTGATGACGACTAAAGCAAAGCGAAACTTGATTTTGTTGAAACATTTTAAACACGTAACTGGCCGAGACAGACAGAGGAAGGCACATGTAGGCCAACATAGCGGAATATATGCCAATGAATTGGACTTGATGAATTTATAAGCTTGGGGGTCAAGGCTACCTACACTACTTTCACATTATTTATGATTAATTTTGCTCTTCAAATGAAATGAGCATCTTTGAAAGGTGCAACCCAGCCAATATTAAATTACTCAATTGACTTTAAATTAGAAACAAAGAAAACTAATTAAATATACCTGCAAACTGGCTCGAAATGGAACTGCTCCTTAGTCGGGAGTCTCCGAGGTCTTGATTTAAAACTTCTCCAATTGCTGATGGATAGTTTAATGTTTCTATAATAAAATCCACCAAAGTCTAGCAAGAACTTGCCTCTTCATCATCCAAAATAGGTATGAGGTTTTATTATATCCTATAAGAATTGGGCCTAAGTTCCTTTGTCCAATTTGTTAATTTTTTTGTGGAGGGTCCATCTATCCATCGCAATGGTTTCTGATTTACCCTACACTATTAAATCTGAATACGGACTCAAACCTGAACCAACTATGTGGAGCATAGACATTATATTATACCTTATAATTTGCTAACTTGTGGCTGTTTGACTAAACATTCCAATTTATTTCGTTGCAGATCCAATTCAGAGAGAAAGTACTATGGACGGCCATCACGTTGTTCATTTTCCTTGTCTGCTGTCAGATCCCGCTTTTCGGTATCATGAGCTCCGACTCTGCAGATCCCTTCTACTGGATTCGTGTGATCTTGGCCTCCAATCGTGGTACCCTCATGGAGTTGGGTATTTCGCCCATTGTCACATCAGGCCTGATAATGCAACTGTTGGCTGGAGCCAAAATCATTGAAGTCGGTGATACGCCCAAGGACCGTGCTCTGTTCAATGGAGCACAGAAATTGTTCGGCATGGTCATAACCATTGGTCAGGCCATTGTCTATGTGATGACGGGCATGTATGGTGATCCCGCCGAAATTGGTGCAGGCGTTTGTCTGCTCATCATTATTCAGCTGTTTGCCGCCGGTTTGATTGTGCTTCTGTTGGATGAGTTGCTGCAGAAGGGTTATGGCTTGGGATCGGGTATTTCACTGTTCATTGCCACAAATATTTGTGAGACCATTGTGTGGAAGGCCTTCTCGCCGACGACGGTGACAACGGGACGTGGCACTGAATTTGAAGGCGCTGTGATTGCCCTCTTCCATTTGATGGCCACACGAAATGACAAGGTGCGCGCTCTGCGTGAGGCTTTCTACCGCCAGAATTTGCCCAACTTGATGAACCTGCTGGCCACCATCTTGGTGTTTGCTGTGGTCATATACTTCCAAGGATTCCGCGTGGATTTGCCCATCAAGAGTGCCCGTTATCGTGGCCAGTACAGCAGCTACCCGATTAAGTTGTTCTACACCTCCAATATTCCCATTATTCTGCAGTCTGCGCTGGTCTCCAACTTGTATGTGATCTCGCAGATGCTGGCCGTGAAGTTCCAGGGCAACTTCTTCATCAACTTGCTCGGCGTGTGGGCTGATGTGGGCGGTGGTGGTCCCGCTCGTTCCTATCCCATTGGTGGCCTGTGCTACTATCTGTCGCCACCCGAAAGTGTGGGGCATATTGTTACCGACCCCATACACGCTATGCTCTACATAGTGTTCATGTTGGGCTCATGTGCGTTCTTCTCCAAAACGTGGATCGATGTGTCCGGCAGCTCAGCGAAGGATGTAAGTTGGGGAAAACTGGAATTTTGACCCAAAAGCTCAAACTAAAGTCATGTACTTTTCTTACAGGTTGCCAAACAGCTGAAGGAACAGCACATGGTGATGCGTGGCCATCGTGAGAACTCAATGATCCATGAACTGAATCGTTATATACCCACGGCCGCTGCCTTTGGTGGTCTCTGCATTGGCGCGCTGTCCGTGATGGCCGATTTCCTGGGTGCCATTGGATCCGGCACTGGAATCTTGCTCGCTGTGACCATTATCTACCAGTACTTTGAGATTTTCGTTAAGGAACAATCTGAAATGGGAGGCATGGGCACGCTGCTGTTCTAAGCAGTCACTACAAACAAATACTTCATCATCCATTAAAACAAAACAGCGAAAAGAAGAAAAATCAAGCGACCCTTTTTTCTTTCTATTTTTTGTGCGTTTTTTCCAATTTGAATAGTTTTTAGTTGTATTCAAATGTGAGACTTTATTGCTTAAGTTCAATATTTCAGCGAATTGATTGAATTTCAATGCAACTTATTGTTTTAATATTAAATCAAATTATAATTTAAAAACAAACATAAAACATTGAAATTAAACCGAAGAAGATTGTACATCTAAACCGAGAACATATGCGCATACAATTTGTCATAATAAAAACATAAATTAGATAACTTTTTTAATTAAAAAAGAAGAAACAAAAGTGGACGAGTTTTTTCTATTTGAAATTGGAAAGTGGCAAGAATGAACTATACAAAAACATAAGCTGTGACTGTGGTCGTTTCAGTTATGCATTCGAGCTTAGGAATCATTCAACGGCCCTCTGTTGAGCTGCTGGACTTTGGCTGATCTAGGCTTTATTTTTGATTTAAGGAAATTGAAAATTTAATTTACCTTAATATACTTTTAACTGTCTTTTGGCTGTCTCCTGAAAGCATGCTTCAAATTTTTAATTTGGTATTATAATTTTGTGCAATCGCACCTTGGTCAGAACCCAGGTATGATTTGATGAACTTTTTGTTCACATTTGAATCTTTTCCGAGCCATAAAAGCTCTCGATTTTTGAAACATTTGTAGGTAGAAAATGGTACCCGTTTTTTTATAATTAGTTTCGACCCATTCTCAAGTCATTGGTGAGTCGTTTTCGATTCACACTTTAAGCGTATGCATGGGTCTTTTCAGGACTTCTTTGAATCGCACATTATAATCAAACATTAATCTGTGTTTATTCAAAAAAAGCGCTCGAAAAAGACTCATAATAGTGATTTTTCTTGAAATGATCTGCTAAATGTTGGATGGCATTGAAATATTGAGATATCGCACAGATAGTGCTTAGACTACATTTTAATTCCCGGAAATATTGTATACAGATCAGAACAACCCCAACTTCTACCTTCCATACTAGCCTATATTTAGTACAGGGTTGTCCATATTCGACGGACCCATCTGGCAACGCCATAACTTTTGACAGAGATGTCAAATCGCTTAATGACATACCGCGTTTGAAGCGTCAGTCCAAGCAGATTTTTACCATGGAACAATACACGCCACGCGAGCGCTCTGAAATAGTTGAAATTTACATTCAACAGAACAAGTCAATTGTGAAAACTCAACGTGCTTTTAAAAAATTAAAAAATGTGAAAAGTGCGCCTTCTAAGAACACCATTAAGCGTTTATACGAAAAATTTTACGCCACTGAAAATCCTCAGGAGATTCAAGAAGTGCCTCTTCATGACGAAAAAGTCACAGTTTGGTGCGGCGTTAGTGCGAAAACGGTCATTGGGCCGTTTTTCTTCCAAAATGAAAATGGCCATGCTGTTACCATCAACCAGGAGCGTTATCGCGACATGATGACCAATTTTGTGATGCCAATTATTCGTCGAAAGCGTATGAGGCAGTTCTGGTTTCAACAAGACGGCGCTCCACCGCACACAAGTCGCATAACAATCGATTTTCTGAAGAAATTTTTTCCGGGCCGTTTTATGTCGAAAAGTGGTGATTTGGACTGGCCACCGCGTTCGCCTGATTTGACGCCGCCTGACTTCTTCTTGTGGGGATATTTGAAGTCAAAGGTTTACTTTAACAAGCCAAGGACCGTAGAAGAGCTCAAGGACAACATTCGTGAAGAAATAGCCGCTATTCCGGCCGAAATGTTGGCGAAAACGATGGAAAATGCTGCAAAAAGGGCACAATACTCCATCAACGCCAGAGGCGGCCATTTGAGAGATATCATATTCAAAAATTGATGTAAACAAATATACTTGGAACAAATTAAATGATTAAGATTGCCAACCGCTAAATTTTTATTTTTTTCTTTGATTTTTTTAAAAAAAACATGGGTCCGTCGAATATGGGCAACCCTGTACTTGTACTTTTTAAGCTTAAGCGTTGGAATTTAGCGAATATCTGCTTAACTCCTAAAGATTTTTTTTCATACAATTTCGAAATAGCTTTTTTTTAAAAAGTGTTTCAAATAAACAGTAATCTAATACTTAAAAGGACTCAAAATATATTAAGTCTATCAGCCATGGCCCATATTCACTTTCGCATCAATTTTTGCGTTTTGAAAACGGTTTTTTTACGCAAAACTTTTTTTCCTACACTGAATCGAGACTAGAATCAGATCTCAGAATTGGTAATAGATAGAGTTTCGATGCCCGCATGCCTTTATTTATGTTTAAATGGATTGGTTTGGGTTGAAAAATTGATCAATGGTAATGATATGGCTGAAACGTTCCTTAATAAATTTTCAGTTTTAACTTAAGCTTTAAAAACTTTCAATATTTCGATATTTATGTGACTTTATGAAACATAGATATGGTCAATTGGAACTTTTGATATTATCGATTTTCATATTTACCAAAAATCGGAATTGTTTAATCAGTTAAAATCGATTGCTCAATGCCAATTGTATTATATTCAAAAACTTAATAAAAGTGCCCTCGATTTGGATTTACATGAAATTTTTTAGAGAATCTAATTCAGGGTTCCCCAAGAGAGAGCCTCTTTGTCTCTGCCTAACACTCGCCGATGCTTACTTCTTCAAGCTTTTGGTGTGAACTTTCGATTGTGTTCAGTCCCCGGGAGCTATGGCTGGGCAATACTGATCTAATTGCTATTGTTTTAGGGTGAAAAGACTACCGATCCGACTCTTGGTTTTAGTGCTGGAATTTAAATAAGTCAGGTTTTCTTTTTAAATCGATTGAGAGAGTACAACTATGTTACAGCTCAGAATTAATGCAAATTATTTTTCCTCCTTTATAAATAATCCAGTTCTACACAGCTCACATACCAGACTCAGTTTTCTGCGTAACCTGAATATCAAAAACTCGTCTAATGGCGTTTAATTAAAAATATTTGTTAGTGGCCAGCTGAACAAGTTAGGCTTTAAATATTTGCCACATTTTGACAAGATGGATCTAGCTAAGATCTATGACCTCTCTTACCCATTTATAATCATACAAATTTGACAAATAAAACTTATGGATATATTACCTAATTTTAGTCTTTTAATTTGCAAATTATTGACAAAATAAATTAATCTGCATATTTACTGACCTGGCCCGACCACAAAAAAAATCAAACTAAGTAATGATAGCATACAAACGCCTCTGGTGTCGACTAAGAAAGAAGTAAAACAAATTTGAGTTGATCTCCTACTAGTGGGCTTGTATTTGGGAAAGGAGAGCATTTCGATTTTATAGAAGCATGGATTATTATGGAAATATTTCCATATGTAAACTTTGAAGGTTTCAAAAATTCATAAAATATTACCTTAAAAAGGTTAATATGGTTAAGGTTCAGAGTTTTTAGGGTCAAGGATTTTGAGCCTAGGTTATGGTTCGAAGCTTTTATCAAAGCAATAATCGAAAATAACGGATGGAATCGCTAGGCAGAAGGTCAAATTTTGTGATGTCCAACATTTTTGTTGAACCGAACCGACATAGTGAATAAAATTTGGTTCGGAACAGGTTCGGGCTTAGCTTTAAATTCTAAAGAGGTTTGGTTCACAGTAAAATAAAATTCGGAGTTCCGGGTTTGAACCGGTTCGGTTTAAGCCCGGCTTGCAGCCCTGATTGTAACGAAATACGTACGAAAAACGTTTCCATAGTAATTTTAAGATCTTATTTTATGAATTATTCAATAAGCCTTGGAGCCTAGGATCTTAAATAACAGAGGCTAATATGGTTTATATTCTAAACTTTCCTGCCGATTTTATGACTCAGTCTTCCAGAATCATCACCATAACTGAAGAAGTCACTAGGATATAGGTCATATATTTTCGTGTCTACAATTTTTGTTGAACCAAACTTAAATTTTATATTCAGAGCAGGTTTAGGTTCGGCTTTAATACCTTAAGGAGTTCGGTTCAAAGTTTGGTTCACAGAAATCTGAAAGTATGAATTCCGAACTCGAAGCGGTTCGGTTAAAAGCCGGTTTGCAGCCCTGATTTTTATATAAAGGGTATTAAAATGTATATATTTCTGAATAACTCCAGTTCTAGTATATAAATACTGGTAAATCTTTAAGTTCACTGTCTTGAAAAACAGGGAGATACCACAAACGTCCATTCAGATTAATCCGATCTATTTGTTGACCAAACCGAAAGTAAATAAATCGATTGTACAAGTTTCTTGGTTTGGTTGTCTTTGGTTTGGCTTAGTATTTTCGAAAAGACACCGGTTCGGTTTACAAAAACACTCCGGTTCAGAACCGCCTTGAGTTTATCTTGTCTCTCACCAAAACGCCTAAAAAGCGCACTTTATGCTTCGTCTTAGTCCAGTTTAGCACTTTGCGCATATTTCATGTTTAATTATTATTTTGGTTTGGGGTACAGTTAATGAGCGCGCACCACTTAGACACTTTTCGAATAGATCTTGTTTTTTTTCTGGGAGGCGCTTGGCCACAGCCATTTGGTCACCAATTGCCACATCCACACCAGATTGAGACATGTAATGAGTGGAGTATAAAAACGCGGAGGACTTCACAGATTAATTACTTTGATTTCGATCTGCATCGAGCGCATAACACTTGGAGTTCTCTAAGAAAAAAGCCACAGCACAAACTCGAAATGGGAAAAGTAAGTTGCGTGGGACGAATGCAAAAGGAATAAATTGTATAAATGGATAATTGTTTTTCGACAGCTGAGCTATCTATTCTGCCTGTGCCTGGCTGTGAGCAGTTTTACTAATGCTCTGGAACTGCATGCGGAGCCCGATTATGGTCCAGTGGCCTATGAGTTCCACTGGGCGGTGAATGATCCTCACACAGGTGATATTAAAAGTCAAAAGGAGTCCCGCAAGGATGACAAAGTGGAGGGTGTCTATGAGCTAATCGACTCGGATGGCTATCGGCGTATAGTGCAGTATAAGGCAGATGATCACAATGGCTTTGAGGCCACAGTTCACCGGGAGCCAACCGACATTAAGATACCCTTGCCGGAGCCACCTAAGAAACTGATTGCGGCTAAAATTCTGACTCCCTTGGTGCACTATGCTGCCGCTCCCAAGGCTATACTTAAAC
This sequence comes from Lordiphosa fenestrarum, assembly GCA_035044985.1. NCBI lineage: Eukaryota > Metazoa > Arthropoda > Insecta > Diptera > Drosophilidae > Lordiphosa > Lordiphosa fenestrarum. The sequence goes on along the minus strand of JAWNNO010006344.1, from coordinate 1,750,659 downwards.
ATGAGGTGGATCACGGCAACTATGTTTCAGTATCGGGACCCAATGCTCAGTATAAATATTAGAACAAATCAAAGGACTGACTCATCAAACAACACAAAACTCTTCTTCTAACTGGGCTAACGTCAATGTCATTTGCATTTATCATTCAATTAAGTTATAGTTTACATCCACTAATTTGTACATAACTCATCTAAACAAAATAAACGATGCATCCACTTTTCAATCTGTTCGATAAGGGAACACAAAAATACACATGTCTTACAAACCTGGGAAGGTGTGCCGCATTTGGCAAGTGTATGAAAATTTCGGCTTTTCTTCTCTTCCAACGATGTCTCATTTGCATGCAAGAAGCTATGTGTCATAGGTTAAATGGAGATAAACCCAAACTAATACTATCTCCAGACGATTCTTGGGCCCCATTGATGTCACTAATCTCACGTACCACCGGGGTGAATTGGCTGGTTTTGTCTATCGTGGGCGTCCAATTGCAGTCTGCAGACGAGGCACGAACATCCACATGCAGAGACCGAGTCTAGAGATTCTAATTGGGGTACCGAAATATCAATGAACAAATTAGTGCTAAAATGGTAGACCCTCGAACGACACGGCAATTGGTATTCATAGTTTGGCTACTGGCCCTTGGCTGCAGCTGTTATCCCAAGGATGACACAGATGCCAAATGGATGGCTCCACTTGAGCAATATGGCTGGAGTGCCCAACATTTAAAGAATAAAGTGGAACACGGTGATGTCACCACATTTGAATTGGGCACACCAAACTATCAGATCCTAAATCCTGAAGACGAACCCGAATATATTACAGCAGATCAGCCTCACTATCAGGCAACGCTCAAGGAATTGACCAATGGACAGAATGGTACAGAAACCATAGACATGGATCTGGTTGGCAAGGCAGAAAACTATAAGACGGTGCAAGTTTCACCTGAAAGATGTGAAAAATTGAAAAAACGTAGCTTCGATCAAGTGGAAAAGAGGCAGGAGCCCGAGAATGTTGAGCAGCCTAGAGCGGCGGTTGTGCACAAAATACAAGTCTATGCTGGAGCAAGACCATTTCAAAGTCAAATTGTTAATTTAAGTTAAAATATTGTGCAAAGAAAGTGAAAAGATATTTGAAAAATTGTTGCAAATCGTTTTTTTTTACTAAGATGTAAACGAGTCAAGGAGTAGCTCATCCTTACAATAGGTGTTCAAACACGACCTACTGAATAAAAAGTGACCAAATCGATTGCCTTACTAGTAAGAGAACAAAATCAAGAAGGCTACATTTTGCGATTTTAGCGATTTAATGGACAGTTCGACCACCCACCCCAAGTACGAGTTCTCTCAGCAGTTCTCTGGGGTGACAGGGGCTCAGCAATTTGCTGCCGTCGATTGCTTACCTGTTGCATTCTCACGAACTTCGCTTGCGAAGAAGTTCCTTGACTTATACCCATCCTTCGCTCATTATTTGATGTTTGTGATAAATTGTATTTTCGTTTTCCAGACATATTTGTTTATCAACTTTCGAATGTTAGAAGTTTATTTCCTTGGAACCTTTTACGGAATCGGTTTTCATTAGAACAACGCCATCTAATCCCATACGAAATATAATGATTTATCACGAATTGTTGACCAATACATTGGAATCCGTTCAGCCAAACATATTAAACCAATCTACGAACAAATTGAAACACATTTATAATATTAGTAAGATTATCTGATCTTTTGGGGATTATTTAACGGGGCATGTTCCTCAGCAGAACTAAGTCGAGAGTGTCCAATACGCAATTCAAAAAACATATAAAACAATGGGAGTGGTTTACGAGTTCAGATATAAACAGATTAATCTGATATCTACCAAAAACAGACACATTGGTATAAAGAGACCCTAAAAACAAATCGATTTTCATTGTTTTATTTTTCTGATTGATAAACTTTACCTTCTTAGGAAATTGAACTCAGCAACTCGTACACTAAACGAAAGGTGGCATCTTAGCGCACATGACAATCGAGCAGACGCAAGTCGTTGCGACCAATCACTTTAAAAAATGCAGCCATATGTTAAGCAATCACTAAGCCAAAAGCCCGGTGGTGCAGGTGGTAAAAACCTTGACTTACGGCTGGGCGGTTGTGGCTCGTGGTGTTCTTAACATCTAGTCAAGATATTACTCTGTATCAAAGGTAATCAGAGAATGTTAAGTATATTTGGTTTGTGCAAATGAATGTAACATACACAAGGAAGCATTTTCGACCCTATAAAGGATAAAACCAAGTACGTGTGTCCGCGTGCCCAATTAGATATCAGAGATGGTAAGAGATAGAGGTAGATCAAGTTTATTTTCAATTTTCACCACTATTTGGAATATAGTCGTATCCCCCACAGTTTTATAGATAGAAGGTTCGTACCTTCGGAACATATTTAGTAATTAGTATTAGCTACCGATAAAAACTGTTTTTATCTTCACAATAACATCAATTTATGGTTTAAAGAAGGAGCCATTTTCCACCCAGGACTTCTAGAATTTGCATATTTACCTTAAGCAGTCTTGACTCTTCATTTGGCTCTTAACTAATAAAACAAACCATGTATCTCTCCGAACGTGGGCAGACAAAAGACCCATCAAAAAAATGATAAACCCAATTAAAATTATTGATAATATTCTACCGAAAAACCACCAGAATTTATAAATTTCCCAACCACTTGGCATAGGCTAAACAGACCTAAAAAAATGGTCAACGGGTGCGGACGAAATGAAATGGTTAATGAATGGAAGGGACTTCAGGCATGGAGCTCAACTATCAGAGAGTGCTCCAAGAAATGCAGAAATCCGGAAGCAGCAAGTGAGAGCTGCTTGAGTGATTAAATGAAATGTTGTTCTCGATATGAGAGTTTGCTGCCCCACCCTGTCCCCTCCCCGCACTCTGTCCCACATTTGGAACGTGATGCGGTCAACTGTCAACGCTTCCGCGACCCATTTCTGCAAATGTAATGTTGCTCGCAAAGCGTATTTAAAGAGCTATTCAGCAATTATGGCTTATAAAGAATTTTTAGCACGCGACCGACGAACTAGTCACCGCATTCTGAGGAATATTCCGAGTACTTGATAATATTATTTGCTGTGAAGGTAAAAAATTGCTTGAATCGATCGAGTGCGAAATTGGGAGTGTGACCCCTTTTGATTGTCCAATTTTCAGATGATTGTGCGAGTGTTGATGGTATTGCTTAGCCTGGGGGCTCTCACTTATGCGCATTTCCCCCAATACTGCGCGGAATGTGAACAGGAGATATGGGAGCAGGTGCCCTGTAGTGATATACCCACAACAACGACCACTACTAGCACGGCTGCACCACCCACGACTACCACCACCACCACCGAGTCCGCTCCTGTGTCAAGCACCACAACCACGGGTCCCACAAGTACTTCGACGACACCTCCCAGCATCACCTCCACCTCGGCACCATATCACTATGTGTACGCCAGCAGCACGGCGAGTCCTCCAACAGATTATACCACAGCTTCAGCGTATAAGAAATGCTACTGCGACTGTAAGCAGAACTGCAAGGAATTCTGCCGTAAGGTAGCCGTATCAGGACCCAAGCAACAGCTTACACAAATCTCATCTATGGGAGAGTATGCTCCCGGAGGTCAAGTGGAGTATACACATGTGCATCAACGAAAATTCTTACCCAAATATGGCCAGAAATATGCCAGCTATGGTGGAGGAGCAGCAGTGGTTGAGCCCAGCTCTTATAAGCCCTATCCTCTAACATACAGTGAGCAGGCAGGTGCAGCTTCTGCGCCAACTCTAAACAATATTCATGCACCCAACTATACGCTGGAGGAGTTCGCTCAACTTCTAAGCACCGCCTATGGTACAAAAAAAGAATATCCCGCCAGTCCACCTCCACAAGCCCAACCTGAGTCCTCAGTATACTACTCTCCTGTGTATAAACTACAACCCGCACAGATCCTAAGAAGTAAGGTAGAGCCCGTGGCCAACAACAAAATCGCGGTGGCAGCTGTGGCTACTAGTGGCGGCCGGGCCATGGCCAAAGCCAAGTCTCCTTATCAGGAAAAAATATCTGTAGCCACCTCAGCACCCATTTATGAAAGTTCCACCTCCTATCCAGTGGTGCAGGAACCTAAGTCCTATTCAAAAACCGAAGCATATCCCCACATCCCAAGTCACACATCCTATCCCAGCCATACTGAAACCTATACCGAATCCTACACCGAATCCTATCCTAGTCAAACCCAACAGTCCTATCCCACAAAAACGGAAGGCTATTCCGTACCCATTCCCGAACCACCACAGCCGGAAGTAAAGCCCTATGCCGGAGCTGCAGCTAATCCAAATAAGCCATCATCCTCATTCGATCTGGCCATTGATAATTATCTGAAGGATTTCGGATATGGTAATCAAATTAGGGGTACCTATGGGGATTATTAGAGTGGGGAAATGAAAACACTTTCAGTGCTCCTGTTGTTGTTAAGTTTAAGTGATGTACGATATGTTGTAAGTAGTTAGGTAATGACATGTCCAATTGTTTAAATTATTTAAATTTCTTATGTTGATTAAATTATTGTTTAACTGTACTGAAATTAAGGGGTGTCTTCTTCGGACGGATGTATCGATAGAGAATTTATTCCAATTAGGTAAGGGTAGAAAATCTCTTGAGTGCAAACTTAAAGAATGTTCTTTAACTTCAACTCTCTTACAAATTAGCCAACAAATCAAACGAATTCAACAAGGGGAATTGCCGTTGGAGGGATCCGATTCGACGTCAAAACAAACAAATTGCACGTTGACATTCAGACAGCCGTCGCACTAGCCTGATTTGAACTTTATTTCCAAAGAAAAAAGTGCCCGCTAAGAGCTTTGCCGAGTTTTTCCACTTAATTAATTAACCAAAATTGCAACATCCGCCCGCGGTCCCCACAAGTTCGGTCGGTCTGGGTCTGGGCAGGTGCCGCCGCCTTTCACGCACCGAAAACTCCAACCACATCCAAGCACGTAGGTAAATTCGATATGAAGTAATAAGTTGGCAACATTTTGGCTCGTGGTGCGTATTAATATCTTGCGCCACATTCATTTAGAACAAGATTACGATTGCATTGCGAGTGGTCCCAGCATCGACATGGACTCCCTCCACTCACTGACCGCGGCACGCCCGCTGTCGTTCGCCGCCTGTCCACTGGTCGCCCAACCCAATCAACAAGACATATAAATTTAAGTAGTCTCTATAAATAATAAGTTGTGTCTACTTAGCGACATGTACACACGAGTAGATTGTATGCGATACAAGACCATTTGGAATGGGTTTTGAGGCGGGAGGTGAAAGACGGAGAGAGAGAGAGCTAGCTGAGTGTTTTGGCATATATGTCAGATATTGGGGATTTAGTTGGAGAGTGATTTAGTAGAAAGCCATTTGCATTTGTTAGACTTAAGTACATACAAAGTGTCCAGGGTCAGGTATATACATATTTATAGTTGGGGCAGCAATCCGACAATGTAAGGACAATTCCTGATTATGATTTTTATACACTGTACCGTAGGTACACAGAGTATTATAAGTTTGTGCAAAAGTATGTAACAGGCAGAAGGAAGCATCTCCGACCCCATAAAGTATATATATTCTTGATCAGCATCAACAGCCGAGTCGCTATAGCCATGTCCGTCAGTCCGTCTGTCCGTCTGTCTGTCCGTATGAACGCACAGATCTCAGAGATGGTAAGAGATAGAGGTTTGACATGTATGGGACATATGCTTCTTATGTCTGCAGGCAGATCAAGTTTATTTTCAATTTTGGCCACGCCCCCTCCCGCCCCCGCAATTTAGAAAAAACGTCATTTCTCCCACAGTTTTGAAGATAGATGGCTTGTTCCTTCTGGACATATTTAGTTATTAGGATAATCGATCCGCCAAAGGAATGGAGAAGATCGGATGAACGGTTTTCGAGTTATGATCAAAAGACAAATTTTCTTGGTACAGAGTATGCTATAGTCGTGCTTGACCGACTTTCTTTCTTGTTTAGTAATCGAAATTTAAACTTGGAACTACAATTATTCAATAATTCTTTCAAAATGTACCTACATTTACAATTACTTGAATAATTGTACCTCAAAAAGGGCGATTATTGAGTAATTATGCTTGGAAAGTTAAACTATTCACCTATTTGTAGGTGAATGATAGGAATTTTTACAAACGAAGTTTGAAAAACTAAAATTAAACTAACGAGGTGCATTTTTTTATTCAATCAGTAGCCTTCCTACTCTTTACGAAGCCTGCAATAACCTTCTAAAGCCATATTTGTGAGAATGAGAATATTTGTGAGTGTTTATATTAAACGTTGGATGAATGACTATTCGAGCTAGTACAGGGTTGTCCATATTCGACGGACCCATCTGGCAACGCCATAACTTTTGACAGAGATGTCAGATCGCTTAATGACATACCGCGTTTGAAGCGTCAGTCCAAGCTCATTTTTACCATGGAACAATACACGCCACGCGAGCGCTCTGAAATAGTTGAAATTTACATTCAACAGAACAAGTCAATTGTGAAAACTCAACGTGCTTTTAAAAAATTAAAATTTCACATTGAATGGGACCGTAAATAAGCAAAATTGCCGTATTTACGCCACTGAAAATCCTCAGGAGATTCAAGAAGTGCCTCTTCATGACGAAAAAGTCACAGTTTGGTGCGGCGTTAGTGCGAAAACGGTCATTGGGCCGTTTTTCTTCCAAAATGAAAATGGCCATGCTGTTACCATCAACCAGAAGCGTTATCGCGACATGATGACCAATTTTGTGATGCCAATTATTCGTCGAAAGCGTATGAGGCAGTTCTGGTTTCAACAAGACGGCGCTCCACCGCACACAAGTCGCATAACAATCGATTTTCTGAAGAAATTGTTTACGGGCCGTTTGATGTCGAAAAGTGGTGATTTGGACTGGCCACCGCGTTCGCCCGATTTGACGCCGCCTGACTTCTTCTTGTGGGGATATTTGAAGTCAAAGGTTTACGTTAACAAGCCAAGGACCGTAGAAGAGCTCAAGGACAACATTCGTGAAGAAATAGCCGCTATTCCGGCCGAAATGTTGGCGAAAACGATGGAAAATGCTGCAAAAAGGGCACAATACGCCATCAACGCCAGAGGCGGCCATTTGAGAGATATCATATTCAAAAATTGATGTAAACAAATCTACTTGGAACAAATTAAATGATTAAGATTGCCAACCGCCAAATTTTTATTTTTTTCTTTGATTTTTTTAAAAAAAACCTGGGTCCGTCGAATATGGGCAACCCTGTATATGATTTTAGTTTACACCTGGCTGAACAATACAAGCCTCTTTGTACCGTTGAGTTTAGAATTTAGAATTTATTTAGAAAATGAATCTACATTGAGTTTGGTTTGTTTCCGGCTTGGTATATTCAATCCGACCCAGGCTCGGTTCGTGGATCAGCTTACAAGGACAAATTAGCGGTGCGGGGCTGTTTAGATCAGGTTCGTGGTGCGGATTGGGTTATTATCATAAATGTCAATTTTGCTGTATTTCCGCCTTAAAGCATTTTGATTTGAAATGTAACTTAATATAAATAATAGATTGGAACCTTCTCTGCAATAGAACCTCTTATAGATTCCACCAGGGAATTGGTCAAAACGATATGTAATTTAATCTCGCTCTGAGCGAGAAGAAAGGTTAAAATGCGAACTATGAAGTAAGGAACTGGCTTCTGTATTATTAAGGTAGAAATATACACTTTTTTGACAGTATTATATAGCCAACTCATGTGAGAGCTCAGACAAGATAAATAACAGCTTAAGAACTCAATTCACACATCTCATTTTGTGAAGGAGTTTTTGCACAAATATTGCTGGGAAGCTGGGCATCACAAATCACTTAGGCAAACATAAACCAAATTCCCAATAATTTGTATATCCATTTTGCGTCTAACTCATTATAATATTCGAAATGTAATTACCTTAAATAGATTAAGCCTCAGGCAAAAAATATAACTTTCGCTTGACTTTGACACAGACTTAAAAATTGAACGAAATGTTCGATACCATTGACACATAAAATCAAAAGTAAAGTTGTTCAATTAAAAAAAAAAAACTAAAACAAAATCAAAGTGCAAACTGGATCAATGCAAACCTTTTTCTATTAAAAAGTCAAAAAATGTGGCCCAAAAGACAACAAAAACAAATATCAAACATTTTTGCGTGTGTCTGGATTCCGGTTCGTAGAGCGTGGTGCGTGCGCTTGCTCTATGGAGGTGGTGGATGGTGGATGGAGCCTAATGCCTTGACTCTCTATAAAAGTTGCGTACGCGACACTTAGCCACATAGTACAGTGCCAGGAGTGCCAAGTGAAGTAACCTAAGCCAACCCAAGCCTTAACACAACAAATATACTTAAAACCAAAATGTTCTCAGTGAGTTAAGAACATCAAACATTTAGTGGTTTTTATATATTATTTAATATATCAAATCTTGCAGTTGTTGCCTTTATTGATTTTGGGTGTGGGAGCTGCCGCTGCCATTGAGCTGCCCATTTATCAATCTCATGCCATTGTGAAGCCACTGCTAAAGACTGTCGAAGTGGAGGCACCTGCTCACTATGATTTCTCCTATTCGGTGCATGATGAACACACCGGCGATATCAAGAGCCAGACAGAGTCCCGCAAGGGTGATCAGGTTCAGGGACAGTACACGCTGATCGATGCTGATGGTTATCTGCGCACAGTGGACTACACATCGGATGCCCATAATGGTTTCAATGCTGTTGTGCGACGTGATCCTTTGGGGCATAAGGTTATTAAGGCAGCTCCTATTGCCAAAATTTTGGCCCCAGCACCACTCCACGCCTACGTAGCACCCAAACTGTCACTGTATCACTAGAGACCTCCATGTGAGAGAGAGAGAAAACTGATTTCATCTTCATTGACGACCCACATTCTGCATCTGAATATTGTAGCTCAATGAGAGTGCTTTTCCTTCAGATGAAATACTATTGGAAAAATTGTCCCTTAAATCTCCTATCCAGTACTCCACTCTATGCTCTATAAATGTACTATTTTCACTCTAAGACTTTTCAGAACACGTTGTGTATTCGCATTGATCCCCCCCTACGAGCGTGTTCCTATCTCATCTGTATTGTATGATATTTGTAAATAGAAAGCAATAAATGCATTTTAATAAATCAATATTGTGGTTTCTTACTGGTGGAAGGAATAGTTAAACGCTCTCAAGCGAATTCTGTTAATTCCAAATGGTATATCTTCGCTTAAAAATATCTTTTAGAATGATTTATTTTGAATGTCAAAAGAAACTTTCATAAAAAGTGTGAAAATTTAAATTTGAAGTAACTTTAGGCTGAAATTACCTTAAATCTAAAAGTGATGGATCATTTCCGAAAACAAATTCAAAAAAATCATCTAGAATCATGACCAGCCCTTCAATAAACTGGACCAATTTGCCTAGTGGTATTCGTATTACCCTTACACCTAGTTTTAACAAGTTCTTAAATCTAAAATTCCTTAAAAATTTGTTAATATTTTAACAAGAAAAATGCATGTTTAGTTTGCAATCAACAGCCTTTTATTATAATATTTAAAAACTCTAAACATTCAGTCCAAATATTTGACATTCGATTCCCTTGTATCAGCTGGCTTGGAAACTTCTCTCTCAATGCCGAGAGATTGGCTCACGACGAACCTGCGCATTAAAACCCAACAAAGGATCCGAACTGTAGTCCACAATGCGACGATGCCCATCTGGTTCAATTAGCGAATATCGTCCGGTAACATATTCACCACGACGATGCTCAAACTGATCCTTAACATCTCCTGTATGGCCATCATGAACGGAATAATGAAATTCATATTGCGGATGACTGGAAATCAATTCATCGGGATGGGTGGAAATGATTCCAGCTTGCACAGCAGCTATGGCACAGATGACCAAGAATAGCTGCAAGATATGGCGAAGTTTTTAATATTTATATTTATAAACAATTGATGCTCTTACCAATGCATTCATGGCGAAGTGATGAACAGACCTAGAAACTCACAACTGATGTCTGCAGTTGCACTAGGCCTGTATTTATATGCGTTTGAGGAATATGTGCCAGTCACACTAGCCAAGTTTTGATATTGCCTTTGAGAAATTTGATAGGCCCGCACAATGCAGCTTATGCAACTCCCCTCTCTATCTGTCTCTGGGTGAAGCGACTGAGCTTTGTTGTGGCACGCATGAAGGAAATGAAACCCAATGCCTTGGTCTAATATGACAGGTGGAAGACATCCCGCAGTATAATTAATCGCGAATAAATGTAACTCACTCAAATTGTGTTTATATATTTTACATACATTGATGCAAGTTCTTAAATTGTTTGATACCTATTCCTAATGTTATGCATAGTTCAATTAAGTTATTATCACAGCAATACAATTAATGGATCTCCCAAATAATTATTATATAGACGACACATCCAGTTTTGAAGAAGTATGTAGGCACTTTTGAATCGATTTTGTTTGTCCATTCAGTTTTCAGGTACTTCGGCAAATTCCCTCAACTTGTTCGCTTCTTTAGAATTTGTTTTCCAGCAATGATCCTGATTACAAGTAGTATACAAATTTCATATATTTTTAATTTTAAAATGGGGCATTCCTGGTTTTTGCATGTGATCTACGGTTTTCCAATTTGGAAACTTTTGGTGTGCTTCCGATTGTTTGGGCTACTTGAAGTGCAAGTCCAATTTCTACGCTTGTGGATTACCGAAATTAATTTGATTACCATTTTCAGCAACCATCCAAGCGGTCAGTTTCTCATCTTCTGTCTTATTTGTCTCGTCCCAGGGAAATGTGGCTGCTTTCTCTTTTAGGTTATGTTGAGCTCTGGAATGGATGCAGGGAGGGGGAAACATTAAAATGGTGAATGGTAGAAAAAACCAATAGTTTATTCAACAGGAAATGATGTTAAATGAATTCTAAAACATAACTTCAAATCTATAAGCAATTGCAATATTTTAAAATAATTTCAGTCTAAAATGTTTATCCTTTAGAATAGAAATCTTTACATGGATACTGTTGTCATAAACATTAAAATAACAAGAAAGAAAGACGGTCAAGCCCGACTATAACATACTCTGAACCAAGAAAATTGGTCTTTTGATCATAACTCAAAAACCGTTCATCCGATCTTTTTTATTCCTTTGAAGGATCGATAAGTTATCCTAATAACTAAATATGTCCAGAAGGAACAAGCCATCTATCTTCAAAACTGTGGGAGATATGACGTTTTTTCTAAATTGCGGGGGCGGGAGGGGGCGTGGCCAAAATTGAAAATAAACTTGATCTGCCTGCAGACATAAGAAGCATATGTCCCATACATGTTAACCTCTATCTCTTACCATCTCTGAGATCTGTGCGTTCATACGGACAGACATACAGACAGACGGACGGACGGACAGACGGACATGGCTATATCGACTCGGCTGTTGATGCTGATCAAGAATATATATACTTTATGGGGTCGGAGATGCTTCCTTCTGCCTGTTACATACTTTTGCACAAACTTATAATACTCTATGTACCTTCGGTACAGAGTATAAAAACCTAGTTTTTTTTCTAAAGTATCATCAGATCTTACTTCGATAGGGAGGACATTTCAAAGGGACCAGTCAACTATCTACATTTTAAAACATATTTTAGCTTAATTTACTTTGATTGTCGTTTTCAGATATTCCATATTTTCTTACAGCTCTACCAAGTTCTTTGAAAATCGGAGAAGTAAAGGTATAACTGCCATACAAATATAGGTCTAAAGATTTATTTTTTGGCACCATCTTAAAATTTGAATTTACTTGACAATCGTAGTCTTTTTTTTGCGTGAAGTGTAAATCGAATGTCGATTTTTTTTACAAAGTTTTTCATTCCACCGCCGTTTTGCATTAGAATGACAACAGTGTTTACACAGTTAAATACTACAAAGTTCACAGATAAAATATATTTAGGGTATTCAACAATTACGTAGCCCAATTTTGATCTTCTTATTTTCGACTTGAAAAATATTTAAGAATTTCCTCAATTCAACAACTCGTGAATACCCTAATCGTAAAACATTTCCTGAGACTATCAGGCCTGTTCCCGATTTCGGTTTCGATTATAGAATAGCACTCTAATTTTTAGAATGTTTGCCACCATCAATTTCTTACCCAATTTGTATCGATTCGAATTCAGCAGTCGAGAACAGTCCTGAATATTTGGTTACTTCTAAGTACATTTTCTTAAGACTATTTATTTGATCCATTGCCTGCATCTAAAGTGCAAAAATTGTACATACAATATAAGTACTACAACTACATTAACTACATTGTGAATGTTGATTTTTACCTTATTGGCCAAAAGCGACATTCATCATCATTTGAGGAGGGGGAGGACGAGGAATCGATTTGGTTTTCACTGGCCCGCGCGCAAAAATGTTCAAAGTGTTTGGAATGATTCAAAATTGGCAAACAAAAAATATCACAAAACCATGGGGGGGTAAAAACGAGACAGACATACAATGTATAGAAAGAGATAGATACACACAGTTTTTACATAGCACAACAAAGATGAGGATGAATATGAAGAAGCATTTTACAGTAGTGGCATGCACACATCACATTGGACCCTTGATCCTTGATACTTACAGTGAGTCCGTACGACTGCCATTGTTCACCTCGAGGCTACTCTGTGTGTTCTTCTTTTTCGGACCGGGCCTAAGGAAGGCTTCGCTAAAATAGTCACGGCCCGAACTTGTTGTGGTTTGGCCACTTTTCGCCTTCTGTGTGGGTGGAACGGTATGCGGATACTTGCCATCACTGTCCGAATCCATAGACAACTGTCCAAAGAGATCCTCCAGCAAAATATTGGCCTTGGCATTTCGCTGACGTTTGGCGGAGGTTTTCAGCTTTGAACTGTGCGAAAAATATTTGGTTAAGAGATAGGTAAGCCTATAAGATAATGGACAGAATTATAACCAGAATGAATTCTTCCTTAACGGAGAACAAATGTACATACAAACATGGATTTACAGACTTTTGGACACACCGAAACTACCACAGAAACCAATTAAGTGCAGGTGTCAAGCGAAATTCGAAAGAAGTTAACATTAATAAAAGCGGAACATTCCTACGAGTTCAACACCAATCCTAACCATTATACTTGAAGCTATTAGCTGAAATAAGCAGGTCCTGTTAAATTAGGAACATCTGAACTTAGTTTGGACGAGTGGATTTATGGCTTGAGGATTAATAAGGTAGTGAACATTCTCCTAAAAACAAAGTTAAGGGCTAAATCGGCTATATCAAAGCATTTATCGCAGCTTCTACTAAACTTGAGTTTCATAAAGTGTCTTTTTTGCTTTGCACATGCTTACCCCAATATCATATCCAAATCATCTGACTTCAGCACATTTTTCTTCACCGTCTCCTGTGCCTGTTGTGGATGTGATCTGCCCGAGAGTCGTATGGCTGCGCCACTCAACATATTTCCACCCAGCATGGTTGAGGCCTGGGGCAGCTGTTGTGTTTGCTGCGGCTGTTGTCGCACTATCAGATTGGGTGGTGCTTGCTGGGCACTCACCTTGGAGAACATATTGTAGACCTTGGACTCGGGCTGTAATATGGAGGATCTTGCTTGTACATAATAACCACCACCACCACCATTGGAGGGTAAACTGTTCTTTGCATTCTTATTGACCGTATCCAAGCTCAACTGGCTGCCATTCACATAGATGGCGTTCGGATTACGCGATGTGGTGTTGCTAAAGGAGACGTTCGGATGCGGAACAGGTGCTGGCAAACCAAAAAGCTGGGAAATATTCCGATTCAGATAGATATCGTTGATAGACTCGCCACCGGGCTCAGCTGTGGGTGCACCCAAACTGTTGGCATCCATCAAAGAGGCTCCTCCCGCCAGACCCATTTCATTTTGGTTAAGAAAACTCAACTTGGGCTGATATTTTTTCGATAGGCTTACATTCTTGCCACTCAATACCTGAGCCTTGCCATTCAAGATGTGATTGTTATTGTTGTTGTTGGTATGGTTATTGCTCTGATGGATGAGCTGGGTGACCGCCTGTAGTTTCTCCTGCACCGGAAGCACATTATTTGACACAGACTGAGTGGGTGGAGCATATTTGGAGTTGAGCTTAACATTCGCCTTGGTGGCCGCTGTCGGTGAGATCCTTTTCAGAGCATGGAAATATGGATATTTAAGACTTTGCTGTGCAGTGGGTCTCTTGTCGGGATCATAGGCCAACATATCCTCAAGAAGATCAAGACCATTTTGGCTACAACGTGTGACGACGCTGCTCAGTGGCACTTTAATGCAATCCGGATAACGGAAATGGATCATGGCTGCCAAACGATAGCCATCCGGCCAGTCACCCTGCGAATAAACAACAGTGGAGCTTCAGCTGACATTCAAATATATGTCAAAAACATACCTTCTCGGGAGTGCCCAATACCGAGCATATCTTGAACAACTGATCCACCTCACTGCTGCCTGGAAAAAGCGGACGAAATGTATACAATTCGGCCATGATACAACCCATGGCCCACAGATCTATGGTGCTGTTATAATTGGTAGAGTGAAGCAACACCTCCGGGGCACGATACCAACGTGTTGACACATAATCCGTAAACGGTGGTCTTGATCGGATCTCACGAGCCAAACCAAAATCAGCAATTTTAATTAGCTCCGGTCCGGAGCACAGCAAATTCTCGGGTTTCAGGTCGCGATGAAAGAAACCATGTCGATGCATAAAGGCCAAACCAGTTAAGACCTGCAGGAAAGGAAGAACATAATATCAAGGTCAGTTCGTTTCCTCAATCCGCACCGAATTGTTTCAAAGAAAAACTTATTTTTAAAGAACTTAAATTACTCTTCCACATTTTCAAAACTATAAAGCAGCAATGGTCACGCCTGGCCCGCAGGGGTCCGAACAAATTTCTATCTTTAACTCTAAAAATCGTTTTACATCAATGTTACCTGAAACAGTATACTCTTCAGCTCCGGTTCCGGTAAATGTGTATCCCGATCCTTGATCATTTGATAGAGATTCTCCTTCATATACTCAAACACAAAATATAAGGTGTCATTTTCTCTGATCACCTCCTTAAGCTTAACTATATTGGGATGCGACAACTTTTTCAGCGACTGAAAATATATAAAATTATGAAATTATGTTTATGATGATAAGTATATAAAACTTACTTTAACCTCTCGCAAATTCATGGCCTCTTCCCAGGAATAATATTTTCGTTTCATTCGTTTGATGGCCACCTTTTCGCCAGTGTCCTTGCGTTGACCCAGTACCACAGTGCCATAGGTGCCATCTCCCAGTTGGGTTAATGTAATGTAACGATTCATGCTGATAAAGATCGTCTGATAAAACAGGCATAGAAACGCTGTTTACATAGTTTCGCTAGGGATCTAAATGGGGTGATGAAAAGTGGGAAATTGAATTAATTTTAAATTATTAACATTTTCTCATAATGAAAGGCTTACAGGATTTGACCTTAAATATCAGTTCAGTGGGTGGCAAATTGACTTTTATTTTAGCCTCCTCACTAACCTCAGTAATTCCGAATTCGTTGTTTATTAATGAATGTGTCTCCACACGTGTGGAGACAATCTGTAACCCCCTATTAAGTCCGATGACATTGACAAGCATTTAAAATCGAATCAAATAAGTATAGCCATATCTATTCTTTTGATTGGGGTACCAAAACACCTGTTCATCAAAGTGCCTTCCTTTTTTGGATGCCACCAATTTAGCTCGAATCAATATATTGATTGTTAAGCTTGCATCATTTAAGAACTTGACCAAATTATTTTGTTTATTATGTGTACCAGTTTAATAAACAACAACACATCAAGGTCAACCAACTGACATATAGATACGTAAGGACTTGAGGGGAAATAAGTTTCGTGCACAGAATTTAGGCCAATGTGATTAAACCAACTAGATAGTAGTTGGAGTTAACTGAAAGGTAAACAAGAAATATGAAGAGAAAAGTAATTAAGATTCAGACATAGCAAGGAAATCCGCCTTAATATGCGGTGTGTGTGGAAAGACTTTTTAGTGAAACTTGTGGGTCAGCGGGAGGGGTGTTAAATACTTAACAATGTTCGACTCACGCACAGATTACTGCTTTTTCTATTTTTATCTGTAGTTAGTGGCCTATATCAACTCCATAATGGGTGGGGTCAAATTTGGTAATCCATAACGCGGTTTTTCGTTGCATGTTACCATTTCTCAAGGACACGTTTTATGGGTCAGCATCTCAATAAATCTAAAATCTTAGAAAATTCCACTATGTGATTTTCCTTAAAATCATGTTTCAAAGATTCACCTCTATGCTCGAGGTACTAACCCCTTGGCCACTGGAGGCGGGAATTAAGTATAACCCTTGCAGTGTTACCACGCTCAAAAGCTATTTGGCTGAAATTTGAAACCATTTGAAACATTTGTCAGAATCAGCCAGATTGGATAAGTATATCAACTACACAGATCTAACAAAATCCAATTGGAATGAATAGTTCTTAATATCCTTTTTTTGATATCCATTTTTCAAATCCTTTGGATGATTTTCAGCTCCGTTGGATGAAAATGTAGGATCTGTTTAACATTAAATGGATGCCTTAATAATAGATATCAAAATCATCCAATGTATCCAATGTATATTTTTATACCTTCACAAAGGGTATTATAATATTTGATCAGGGTGACGAGTTGAGTCGATTGTGCTTTGTGCCTTAATAATAGATATCAAAATCATCCAATGTATCCAATGTATATTTGTACACCTTTACAAAGGGTATTAAAATATTTGATCAGGGTGACGAGTTGAGTCGATTGTGCTTTGTCCGTTCGTCTTTCTATCCTTCTGTCTGTCTGTTTCTACGCAAACTAGTCTCTCAGTTTTAAAGCTATCGAGCTGAAATTTTGCACAGCGTCTTGTTTTTACTGCACCCTACTAATATGTCGAAACCGACCGGATTGGATGACTATATCTCATAGCTCCCATAGAAACAATCGGTCAAAAAACTAGTTTTAGTAAGAAAAACTTTTTTCTTTTTAATGGGAACGCCTTCAAACTTTGTATTCATAGGTTTCCTATGCTTCTTCGTAGTTCTGCCAAGTTTGATAAAAACCAGACAACAATTTGGTATAGCTGCCATACAAAAGATAGGTATGAAAAACAGTCTTAGTTAGAAAAACTTTTTTGTTTTTAATGATAGCAACCGGCAACTTGGTATTTGACTGTTTCGCATACTTTCACCTAGCTCTACAAGTTTTTGTCCAAGTCGGATGACTATATCGATAACGATCGGTCGAAAAATCCTTCAGTACGGCTCAGTACTTAATCACAGTAGGCCAGCCTGTAAATATCTGACTTGAAACTGCGCTTTTGCTAAATTTAACTCGTACAGGGCCTACCACTTCGTTTCCTTAGCTTCTCTTAGGCACTGATTTCAGTACTTAAGTAGACTTTGGTCACTCATCAACTGAATTGAAGTTCTTTCAGAATCGAACAATGCGAAATTTGTTGCTACTTTTTTTTGAAGATTTATGGAAATCTTCTTCGAATGCGTTGCGACATTCTCAATTAATCACTTTTTATTAAGTTATAAAAACACCTCCGACGTCTAATAAAAATTTCTTGTAATATCCACCCTAGTGACGAAAATCTACCATATTTTAAGGGTAAGTAGGAAAAGGCGTTGCGTCAAAAAAACTTTTCCACAAATCGTTTGTGTGTTTATAATTTATGCATTAAACCTGAACGGTATAAGAAACCTACTCCGTTCTTTACTCGCATGCGTATGATGTGATATATATATATATGCTTTAGTTGTGAGTGTTTCGCCTGATGGTCCTTCTTTTTTCCTTTTGATTTTTGGAAGTACTCAGCTCCCCGAACAACTTGAGTCACGTTTTGTTTTGGCTTTCACCCTGGCAGCCTTGAAACACATTTAACATTTCGCGTTTATTTGATTTTCGATATTGTGCCACCACACACACGCACCTTTAGAAAACGATTTGATGCATACGAACATATAATATATGTTGCCTTTTTTGCACAGTGAAAAATAAACAAACTCTAATGGTTCAGCTCAGTCGAAAGGGCACTTTATCGATTAACTTCTTGATTCGATTAACTGAGACAATTTTCAAGTCTCTCTGGTATAAATTTAACTTTAAAGTGATTTACTTGTAATTGTGGTAATATTTGTATAAATTATGTTCGAATTAAACTTTTCTTATCCGGGCCAATCTTTGCCCAGCAGAAGTTTATTTTATAAGCAAACATGAACAACTGCCAGAGACCCGATATCCACAACAACCCGACAACCTAAACAACCGCAACCCTAAGTAGACCAGGTGCCGAACTCCACCCACCTTCCCCGTTGTCATCCAAAAAAAGAGTGGAACGGAATGAGACGTTGAGAGGGCGAGAGAGTGGCACACGCACGAAGGGTCTACGAATCAATCGTGACTAAAGCCGGCAGACCAGTAACGACCTTTTGCACCTGTTCAAGAAATACATCTGGGGTGGAATATTTACACTCAAGAAAAAATTCCAATTAATTTCAAACATATCAAAGTATTTCGTTTCTATACCTTTTTCTTTGCAGTTTTTCGTGAACCGTTTCGGGCTTAGGTTCGGTTCGGACTTCCCTATATTCTTAAATTCTTCAGTACTTTTTTAGTACCTTTAATTTAGTCTTCTTCTATTGGTAAGCCAGAAAGTTTTTAAAAATTATCGGAACGCTTAATGCTTTCAAAATTGTAATTAAGTTTCCTTCAATACGATTCCTTAATTTCTAAATCTTTTATTTCAGAGCAGACCTTCAGAACCTCATTTAAAACTCAGCCTTGATATTTGCCTGTAAAGTTAGGGATAAAAAACATAAACCTCTGTATGCAACTTTCTCTAACTGTACCTTCCACCCTGGTCGGGTGGTTGCTAGGCATGATGAAGTTAAGTCCAGTACAACATTTGTTTTGTTTGTTTATCGATGGTTGCCCTGGGCAACCATTTAACCAAAACTCACTGCAAGCGACCCTGCTGCATTAATCTACCAAAATGGATGAAGAAATCAACACCGCAGATAGTGAAGAGTCCAAGAAGGCATTTCTGGAGGAGGTCAACTGTCCAGAACCAGGCATTATTGATCGCCAAATGATAGAGACTTCCTATCTAGAAGAGGGTCAGAAGGGAGAGGTTAGACGATTGCATCAGCTGGAGCCGGTGGTTTTTGAACGCATCAAGACCATGCGACTGGAGTTTAAAAGTAAGTCGGAAATGTTATCTACCAGCTATTTAACTATTGGAAGTTTACAACTTTAGACATCCTACGTATTGATCATCTTTGGATGCTGCCAAATCTAACCAAACTTTGTCTCAATTGCAACAAAATCGAGGTAATCGAACATATTGGCATGCTCAAGGCTCTCAAAGAGCTCAATTTGAGTTTTAACTATATCACAAAAATTGAGAATCTTGAAAATTTGGTGCATTTGGAAATGTTATCGCTGTTCAGCAATCGCATTAAGAGAATTGAGAATCTGGAATCGTTGGAGAAACTTGTAATCTTGAGCATAGGCAATAATTTGATTGATTCCGTGGAAGGTGTAAGTGGTCGAAATGATATATATATAAATATGATTTATTTTACAGGTTTATTTTTTACTTGTACGGTAGATTGAACGCTTGCGTTTTGTCAACACACTGAAAGTCCTGAACCTGGAGGGCAATCCCATTGCCAAACAACCCGATTTCCCTTTATCTTTGTATGTAACTGCCATATTGCCCAGACTTAATTATTATGAATATATTTTCATCAAAAAGGATATGCGAGAGGAAGCTCAGAAACGATTCTAGTAAGTTTAAAAAATCGAAATCAATTTAAAGTTGTTTCGAAAATTTTAAGATAATTCGAAATGTTTTCCATATATTTGATAATTGGAAATGTTCTGAAATTCTTACTAAAAATGGTTTGGTTTGGTTTCAGTAATTCCAAAAATATTTCATATTTATTTCTGGACCTATCAAAAGGTGGCTTAGCACCTCCCCATTAAGGGGTACCTTTGCCCAGAAACCTCTGAAGCATCTAATATATTGAAAATTATATTAAAATTGCGGAAAAAATGGAAAAATCGTTACAAATTTCAAAAATTGATTTCAACTTTGTGTGAGAATAGGGGTTACGATATAGAACCACCCTTTCCCTTTCGATGACCATTCTAATAAAGAAGGGGAAAAGATGCTGGCTCAGGCCACCCTCCCGAATTCCTTACCTCACGAGCTACGAGCTATGCCTACCCGCCTGGATGTCTCTACATCGTCCAGCTCTCCATTAATATATAATCTTCTAATTTCATTCTCCAACTAATTTTCCACTTTCTCCTTAAGTCGAGAGCTTCGCGATATTGAGGATAAACAGGAACTTGAAATTCAAGCCCTCGAAACTGAGGCTCGCGAACAGGCCGAAGCTGCACGTTTAGCTTCCAGTTTTGTCGAGCATTTGGATGGACATCAGCTATACGAGTTCTTATGGCGTGACGATGAAAATGGTCATCTTCTCATGTTAGTGGGGCCACCAGCTCAAGAGTTGGCCGAGGAATATGACAAGGATGTCTTTGAACTAACACAAGAAATATACAAACTTGGACTGGAACGCTTTGGTGAACGTGATGAGGAGGTTCGCGATTTTAATGCCAGTCTTCAGCGGGGCCAACAAGAGCTGCAATCTTTGGGTCAGAGTCAAATCGAGGAGTTTTTGCTATATAAAGAGAAATCTTTCGAAGACGCACGCTTGAAATGGCGAGAACTGGAACAGTTTGAGGAAGGCACCTCACAGCATTTAAAGGTGGCCAATGAATTGGATTCGATGAATGGTGAATTTGAGGAGGCCTTAACTGACATGTGGCACAGCTTAATGAGTCAAGAATTGCATCTGCATGAAGCGGTGGAGGTGATTAGAGGTTGACAACAACATAAACATTTTCTTTTACCTTATTTAAAATATACTTTTAGGAATCCACTCGC
Organism: Lordiphosa fenestrarum; assembly: GCA_035044985.1. Lineage (NCBI taxonomy): Eukaryota > Metazoa > Arthropoda > Insecta > Diptera > Drosophilidae > Lordiphosa > Lordiphosa fenestrarum. The sequence goes on along the minus strand of JAWNNO010006344.1, from coordinate 1,729,545 downwards.
AACTTCCAAAGTAAAATCTCCGAGCTGATGACCAACTTTGTGGAACGCGCTCAGGTCTGCTTTCGTCAACTACGTGAGGTGGCTGTACATTTTGCAGAAAGCATGATGGAATTGGTAACACATTTCCTTGCTTCTAAGCTTTCTGGCCAGCAACTTAAAGCCATACCAGAGAAGTTGAAAATGTGCATAGAAGATCGTGGGGAGGTGTTGAAGCTAATTGAAGGCATGAGATGCTTGCACACTTCAAGGATTGATGAGCGTGAGGATCGCATGGTCAGACGTAGCAAGGAGTTTATTAATCAGATGATCGAAAAGCTTAAAAAGTAAGTGATACGTTGGGATTGTATGGGTTATATATAATACCTTATGTGTTCCGCAGCCAAGAAGTAGATCGACATCGTGCCAAAATATTGGAAATTAACTCATTCATGGAACTTATGACCGAGTCCCTGGCCCAGCTGCCTGAGAACCTGGATGACGAAGACTTACAAGTGGCTTAAAAACGGTTTAATAAAAAATGTGTCTCACTTAAACACTACTTAGGAGTTTTTCCTGACTTGGATCTACTTTTCTGCTTGAGGGCCTCGAAATAAATACCCAATCCCTCTTGCAGCAATGGACTATTAATATAGTCGATACAATCTCGCAAGTCGCCAGCTCGATCGGCAATCAATTGCTGCACATCGGACTGACGAAACTGTTGCTTGGTTAGGCTTCGGGCCAAGGGATTCACCCGGGCAAAGCTGCCTATGAATGAAGAGCATTTCGTGATGGCCTCTTGCTTATCCGCAGCCAACTCATCGACGAGTCCCACTTCGAAAGCCTCCTGTGTGGTAAAAAGTTTGGCCTGGGTTAAGGCACGCTCGGCTAAACGGCGCGGCAGGACACTTAAAAATGAAATCTCAACCCATTTGGGGGGCATGTAGGCAAATTGGGTTTCATTTAGACCGATAGAGAGATTAGGCAGCATCACGCGGTATTCACAGGCGGTGGCCAAGAGACAACCACCAGCGGGAGAATGGCCCTGAAAGTAAAACTCATGATAAGGAATTTTGTTAATGAAGCCCAACTCTCTGGCATACATTAATAGCCGCTGCAGTGGGTACACTGCTTAGATGCAGGGCCAGCCATAAATCCTGAAAGACGGCCCAAAATTGCTTCAAACGCTCTTGATTTGGCTTGTGCAGCTCATTGAGATCCAGTCCGGCACAGAAGACGCGATCGTTGGACTATAAGTAGATGAAAAAAATACTTAACACATGTGGAGGTACATATGTCCACCGAGTTTACCGAAGTCAATATCAAACCGCGACTTTTGTTCCGTTCAATTTGCCCAATGGACTCAATAAGATCGTTCATAAGCTCCAGATTCAGGCTATTAACTGGCGGCCGATTCATGGAGAGTGTAGCTATTCCACTTTGATCATCCACCTCCACTAAGGTAAGATTGGGTCTAGTGGCACTTGACAGTGACCGGATTGGCGTAATCAGTCCCAGAATTTTACTACGCAGCATTTTGGAATTACTTTTTGTTTGATCTGAAATGCAGGCAACAACAAGAAGAGGAAGAATTGTTTCAAGCGACCGGCTGGCTAATCAGCTGTTGTTCATACGATGGCGAGTCGTGGTGATTTCACGAACACACTTACGATTTTGATTTGCTTTGGATTTCGTGCTCACGACGCACAGTGGTTCGTTTTCCCAAGACACGTTGCATAAACTCTTAACTCTTAAACTCTTTGAGTTATCTACATGATTTTTTCTGTAAGCCTCAAAGATTTTTTTGATGTGAAGTTCTTAACGTATTAATATTAATTTTTTTTGTATATTTTAAAAGAATTACCTTAATCGTAAGTATAAACTCTGCTGTTCTAAGAGCGCATCTGAGTAGCTGAACGGGGCAAAGACTGCAAACGCCGTCGACGTTGGGCCTCAAATTCAGTGGCCAATTGCCATGTTTCCTTATCCAACGACTCCTTGCCACATGCAATGCCCAACAGACGTGAGAGTACCAAATGGTTGTGCAAATCTTCGGCATTGCTTTGTACATTTGCCTTGCGCATATCCACAAAATCCTGTTGAATCATTTCGGTAACATCTTCACCAACTAGAAATTGTTTAATTCGTGCTAGGGTGAGATATTTGCGAAATTGCTGCAGACGGAGAGGCTGAAGATAGTGCAGGGCAGCTCTTAGAGATTCCTCAACAATTGAAACAGCTTTGGCATCCGCGTTTAAGGGTAAAGCAAAGTCGTTCTAGGGGAAAATGTCGGAAGTTATATAAATATTCTATTTTATAGTAAATAATTACGGGTAACATGCTGCGTCCTTCACTCAACACCAAAACGGGTATATCTGCATTATAATCAATCGAATAATATTGAAAGTCACATTTTATCTGCTGGTTGTTAATCACATGAGCCAAGTCTTGTACAGCCTTAACACCACTGGCCTCCAGCTTGCCCTGCTGCAGCCGAGTCTCGTCTAAAACGAGATGCGTGTGCGGTGCCAGCTGAAGTTGTCCCGATACCAGTTTGTTGGTTTCGTAGTCTTTTCTACAAAAGAAAACATAAATTGATTTACAAGTTAGAGAACATTTTATTTTCACTTACTTGGGAGCAAAAGACGAGGTATTGATGTTCTCCAAAGTCATGGGGAGATAATGACTGGCCGGCAACAGCAACTCCAGCACTTTATACAGCTTGCTGGTATACTGCTCCAGGCATTCCCTTGGCAGATTGCAAAGGTTCAGCGCAAATTTACCAATACTTAGCATATCCGTGCGGTTATAGACCGATGAAATTAAATGACAAAGCACATACTCTGCGGCCAGATCATCGTCAAAGAGGCACAACTTGAGCAGCATGCGCAAATCCTTGTGCAGAGACTCAGCCGAAGGGTACTCCTCTTCAGTGTCCGCCTGTTTAAGGCTCAAATCTAGCAAAGGATTTGCATGGGTTAGCGTCTGAAACGCAAAGGCATGCAGTCTGGGTATAAGAAAAGGTGAAGGATGTGCTGCTTGCAGCTCACTCAAGCTTTCCACATCTTTTAAAGCCTCTGGGTCTAGGGAAGATGCGTCTAACGAGGGATCTACAGATAGAAAACCCACAAAATCCACCAGGGAGTTGAGTTGATAGGTATCAAAATCTTCGTACACTTTGACCATGCACGCCATGCTTGGGCGGCTAGGCAAAGGAGAGTTGAGCAGGTAGTCCGAGGCCAGACTGGAGGGTACAGCCTCAGCTTGAGCACTAGACGCAGCTAGAGGCAACTGATCCCAGCGGGATCTCTTGACGGGGCCCACCGCGTCCTCTTCCTCTACTTCCATTTGCTCTGGCTGCTCGTCTAGGGTTCTCTTCTTGGCCAGTTTGGTTGTTTCACCTGGACTCACCAAATCCGGCTGAGGATTACACTGCCGTTCATGCTCTTTGGCCCACTTATTTAGTCCTGGGATTGACACCACAAACAAGGTACGCCTCTCGCCCTGCACATTAGCATCCGCATTGTAATTTATTTCCTCGCCCTGCTGCAGCCTCAAGCAATCGCGATATTTGCCCTCTTGGAGGCGACACTTAGCTTCGCCATCTGAGGACTTTACCTCATAGCGTTCCAAATAGATCTCCGGATCCATCATGTCCTGAATCATGCCACGAAATCGCACCAGCGTCTGATCTTTGAGCTTGTGCAGCGGCGTATAGTTAAGCATGGGAATGGCCTGCCATTTGCTGGGATCTTTGAGCAACTCTTTCCAGTTGGTGGAGTCGGCGACCAGATCATCGGGTGTGCTCGGTAAATTCAAATCACAAGGCATTTTAATATTATTGTGGTTTAATGGTTTTCGCTACAAATTTTTGCCAGTAAACAGGTGCCTGCGGTGTTGTTTACCGCCAAATGTCAGCCGCGCTTCGTGGGCGACATATCGATTAATTGTATTAGAGATGGAAGCGTGAATAAAATAATAAATATTGGCAGCTCGTGAGATCCCGAAACGTAAGAATTTGTGCTTGAATTTATTGAATGCCTCCAAAATGGGCACTCTTTCATCTTCATATGAACTAGATTTTGCTCATTTTGTTTTTATCTTCTCCCCTGTTACTAAGTTCGCCTGGTTAGTAATTGAATTTCTATTCACCGAACTGGTCCAAGCAAATTCGTGACTGCATTATTGCTCATCACTATGCAACTGTTTGCTTACCGATAACATTCCACCAGGGCTGCAGTGTAACGGCAGTTACAATTTCATCCAATTCAAAAACAAAACAGAGCACTGTGTGGAACTTTTTGACAAGATCAGTGAGGCGGCCAGTGGAGATTTGGGAAAAATAGTTAAGACCTCATCACAGTTGCTTAGTGATGAACTAGACCCCGGGAAAGCGTCTAAAATGGTTTTCATTAAGTCAAATTTTAATATGTTCGATTGAAATAACTTACACAGAAAATTATACACTTTATTGGACACTTATTGGACTTATGAACTAAACCAGCAATGGGCAAACCCTTGCTCCCATTGTTCCGAGAGTTATTCTACGGCAACCGGCGCCGCGCAGACGCATTACAAATTTTCTTGGTTCTTGGCGACGCCGCACACAAGGAGAAAGAACGAAAAGAGCAAACAGCAAATCCATTGCGTTTCTTAACTCAATCCTTGCTAATGAAGTTGATTTTTCTGTTGTTGTTGGCTTGCTTCCAAGCTCAAACTTGCTGCCCACCACTGAACTAAACTAGTTGGATTCGGCTGGCGCACTAAGTCAGCCCCTGTAATCTGGATCATTGTGCTCTTCGTCATCATCTTCCTCTTCATCATCTTCATCTGCAAAAAAAACAGCGACCAGATATTTAATTATCCTAGCTGCGTTTAACCCATTCAGCTTACCATGATCCCTACGCTTGCGCGTGTAAGCTCGTCGTGTGGCTACCGGCGCCTGATCCGTTTCGCCATGCAACAACGAATTGCGGTACAACACCAATGGTTGCCATTCCTCCGCTCGACTTGAGGGCATGGCAGGTGGTATAAGCTTATCCAGAAAACCCATAATCACTTTCTTATCCTGCTTTAACAACTTGTAGTTAAACTCATTTAGGACTTCTAGAAACAGTAGACCGGTTGGCGCTCGTACAGGGTCATCGGGTTGTTTAGTTGCAGCAAAATAGATTCCACCACGATGGATGGCAGCCACAGAATCACGATTCTTCAAGGCATCGAAGCCAAAGGTAAGCGCAAATCGTTTGGCCAACTCCTTGAGATCCACAAACTCTTGTGAACTTTTCACAACGAGGCCATCTTCGCTCTGCTCCTGCAAACTCTTGAAGACGGTGATCAAACTGAGCAGCAGCGTCATTGCAAAGTTGACTTTATTAATCTCACGGGCTTTGCCCAAAGTGGCCTTGATAATATCGCCATAGTCATTGTAGCACTGTCCAAAAAGAGAGGTGGTATGTGTCAGTAGTCTTTGAGAAATACTCTTCAAGATCTGGTTTACCTTTACATAATATTTGAAAATGGTGGCTGCCCGCATGGTGGGTATTATGTTATATATCACCAGCTTGCAGTAGCAGGCCAGGAAGTTACGTTTCTTATGCAGCTCCTCAATGCGAGTCTCATCCTGAGCCACGTCTTGCTTCAATGAGAATACATAATGCTGCACAAAATTATCCAAAATGAGATGCTCATCCATGCGGGATTTGTACACCAAGCCGCGTATATGCTCGGTTTCACTGCGGACCAATTGATCTGAGAAAATGATTAGGAGATCACAAACGGATTGATAGGCCTGAAATGGAGTAAGTTATGGATTTCCATTATAAAATATCAAAGCCAAGCTTACCGCCTCCTGAATCTGCACAGTGGGTCCATCTCGTGTCAACTCAAAGCAGGCGCACATAAAGCTATCCAAATTGCTGCGCAATTCCTTCACCACCTCCGCCACATTCAGAGTCTCGCAATCGTTCTCCGCATAGTACAAGCCCCAACTGATGCTTAAATAGCAGGCCTCAATGCAATAGGCCAGCGCCTCGTTGGGCAGACAACGTTCACCATTTTCCTTCGACTGTGCCTCCTCCACATCCTGGAAAAGTGACTTGAACAAATCCCAAGGATTTAGGTTATGCGATGAGTACAATATGGACAGCACTTTCAGGGTAATGGTTATGTTGTAGATATCATCCTCATTGGGTGTCTCTTCGCCTTGTATCAGATTACGCCATTCCTCGATGGCATCCTTGTACTTGTTGACCGACTGTTCGATAATGTTGCAGCGTGCTATGTTGCAGCGTGTGTAGGTGGCACTACCCTCGGCGCAGAGGCATTCCAGAGTTTTGGCGCAAGTCTCCAGAACATCGCGACCCGTGTGCATGCTCATCACCTGGCTAATCTTATCCAGCAGGGCTTGTAGGTTTCCCTCCTGCCTGTTGGTGGTGTACAAGTTAAGATCAAAGTACTGCGGCACTGCCAATAGATTGGCCAACTTCTCACTATCGGCCTGATACTTTTCCAGCAGAGCTGGTAGTGACACAATAAAATGTTCCGTCAGTTTGGCCTTCTCATCTTGTATGGCCTTCAACTCTTTGGAGCTGAGTGTGAATTTGCGATTGCTGGCTCTTCCCACGGGCACTTCACCCGAAGCGGACTGCTTAACACTGCTGACCATAATCTCAATTAACGTAGACTCTTGCTTATTGTCCAAAACCTCCTCATTGGGGCCGGGCTCTTCGAGCAGCAGGTCGGTCATACACTCCCAATCTCGTACCATATCATTGCTATCGATGAAAGAGTCCACCAAATAAGCGCCATGCTCATGCAGCTCAGACTCGATAAAGAATTGCACCAAATCTCGAATTAAGGGAGTATTGGGCAATCTCAGTTTGCCACGTTTGGTCTTGGTTTCCTCCATATCTGCAGTTAGGTGGAATAGACGTACATTTAGAAACTCGGCTGCCGCCTGGGCCACGCCACGATGTGAGGAGTAGACCAATTCGTACACAATTTCACAGTCTTTGTCTGCCAAAATCTCGGGATGAATTCTGCAAAATAGAAGAATGAGAGTCAAATCCTTTTCACAAATCAGTGTCCCAACTGCTGCTTACTTTAGTATACTTATCACCAGCCTCACAGCATGCACAGACACCTCAAATTCCTTGTCCAGTGTCATGGCCACAATACGATCCTTAAACTTGGATGTGAACAACTCGAGTTTACCCTTTAGCTCATCCTTATCGTACAAGGGCAGCAGAGACTGCAGACACCTTAGACGTACTTCCCCAATCTTGTCATGCAATGTCCAGCCTATGTATTTGAGATACGAATCATCTAGAAAGTTTTGCGGATAATTCTCCATCCAAATGCCAATTTCAGCCATACAAATGGCACGTATATCAGGCAGAGTGTCTCGATAGCGATGTACAAACACCGATTTGAACATGTAGGTTAACATGCTCTTGATCTCATCCATGTTTTCTTCCAGCTCCGAGCGTTTCGTCATTAGAGAATCCAAGCGATCAGTGGCGCGACGATCGCGGGACTTCAAGTGCATACAAAAACAAAACAATTAAGAGTCGAGTCATAGGAATTGGCTAGTAGACCTTACCTTAACACGTTCAGCTTCAAATTGCTTAGCTGCATTATCGAAATTATTGGAAACCAGTAAAGCCACATCCACCAGGGCGGTCATCAGTTTCATGGCCGCCAATGTGGCCGTGTGACGAAACGCACGCACTTGCGAATCTGACAGCCCGGTGAGCAGTGAAATTACATTATCCATTAAAAACTGATCATAGATAATGGAATATTGGCACTGTTTAACCAAGGTCTGAACGAAATCGCAGAAATTGTTCTTGAATTTTTTCCACTGGGTGCCAGTCATGATCAGGGGATACTCTCCACTTTCCTGTTGAGTGTACAGAAGTTAACCAATGGTGTTTTCAGTTTCAGTGTTATCATTACCTCATCGAACTCCTCGGTCATGCGTCGTATGATGGCCGTATGATCTACTGGATATTGTATGTCTTCCGAAATTTTACCCTTGCAGCCGCTGGCATTGATAAAGAATTGCATTAGAGCGACTAGCGCAATCTCTCGATTTGATTTATACTGCTCTATCCATTGATCCACAATATTCTAGTTTTAGATAGAGGGAGGGGATTAGTGGTCACTATTTATGTTAAATTGTCAGACTCACCGCTATGGGATTCTTGGAGTGGCGCACTATATAGTACAAGCTGTTCTCATCTGTGGTGATTTCCCTTTCATTGTCGATTCGTTCATGATGAGCCCTTTCCACGGGCTCCTTGCGTGTTCTCTCCACCCGCTCTTTGCGCTCGGCAGGCGGCCTACGCACTTGCGGAGTTTTGCGCTTGCGAGCCACTGGGGCAAAGAACTCATCCTCGTCGTCGTCTATAATAGGTGGCTTGTCCCGAACACCTCCGCGTGCTCGCAGTCTGGTCATACGCTTGGTGGGGCTGTCTGCATCCGAGGCGCTTTCATTTAAAGCATCACTGAAAGAGTTTAGAGTGGGGTAAACGAAAGTGGTGGGGAAAAGTTGTCACTGACTGTACCTTTGCAGTTCGTCGTACTCCGGAGGGGGGTCATCCATGCGTATACGCTTTCCACCACGTCTCGCCATCATCTTGATTTGTTTTACTGGTAGTGCTTAACTGGTTTAACTAAATTGCACTGGATTTTTTACGGCTCAACTTTACAAAAACACAAGTATAAACATTTTTGGTATCGCTGTTTTTTTAGTACCAGGGCTGGCATTAGTGACTGTAGTGTTGTAACGAAGTAACGAGTCACTTTAGTGTCAAGTAAAAAATCCCGAAAATTATCAAACGATACCAAGCGTAATCGAATGCGGTACTATTAATCGTAAACAGCATCGAGCGCGGTACTACTAATTTCAAGAGTAATCAAACGCGGTACCACTAATCTCTAGATCGCATTTGTTTATGAGTTGTTATTGTTGTCTTATAAATTGTTGTTAAATAACTATTGGCTCATCAGCTCCAACAACATGGCATTTCGCCAGCAACCAGAACAACTGGACTGTAGCATCTCCAGCGTAGAGATGCGCTCTCGGTCGCCGTCTCCGTCGACACAAGTGTTCAATCCGCGCAAGCTGCGCTTTGCCGACGAAGAATTTGACAAGGACCCAGGCGACGAGAGTCCGAAACTCAAGAAACGTGGCGGTGTGGATGGAGGGAGCGAGATGTCGCCGCCTTGCCAGAAAGTTCGAGCTCTGCGTCTGTTCAGCACACCAGCCACACCGAAGACCATCCTACAGAAATCAACCTCACAGTGCAGCAATCATCTGTCGGCCGCCGCTGCCGTTGTGAATGCCTCGCGCAGGGAAGAAGTCTTCCGTCTCACAGAAAGGCCACGGTCCCTGCCCCTGCACAATCGAAGTATGCAGCCCCAGGACACCGCCAATGTTAATCCCTTCACCCCAGACAGTAAGTGTGAATTGTAGGTCACTTGGAGTCAATATGTCTTATAACTCTCTTTTCTCTCTTTTAGGTCTGTTAGCCCACAATAAGAAGCGTTGTCGCACTCAATTTGGACGCGAGAATCTTAATCTCAATGTGAATTCCATGCAAAAGTATCTATTAAGTGACATGTGTGATGAGGAAGCAGCTGGTGAGCCTGGCGGGGACGCGCTATGTGAGATTCATCTACAGGCACCCAAACGCTTGGCCCTCCATGACACAAACATCAGTCGCTTTAAGCGCGAGTTCATGCAGGTCAACGTCATTGGTGTGGGTGAATTTGGAGTGGTCTTTCAATGCGTGAACCGGTTGGATGGCTGTATCTATGCCATCAAGAAAAGCAAGAAGCCAGTGGCTGGCAGCTCCTTTGAGTGAGTTATTAATCCTAGCACCAGAGACAATTGGAAAAGGCCAAATTACTATATTTGCAATATATTTCTCGATTCACAGAAAACGAGCCCTGAATGAGGTTTGGGCCCATGCTGTCCTCGGCAAACACGATAATGTGGTACGCTATTATTCCGCCTGGGCGGAAGATGATCATATGTTGATCCAGAACGAGTTCTGCGATGGTGGCAGTTTGCATGCCCGCATTCAGGAACATCCCCTGTCCGAATCCGATCTGAAAATCTTGCTGATGCACGTTATCGAGGGTCTGCGATATATACACTCCAATGATTTGGTTCACATGGATATAAAACCTGAAAACATATTCTCCACCATGAATCCAACGGCCCACAAAATGGGTGGAGAGGCCCCACTGCAAGCAACCAAAGATGAAGACGGCATGGCGAGTGTCTATGAGGAATTGCGGCGATCCGAGAATTTGGTCACATATAAAATTGGCGACCTGGGACATGTGACGTCGGTGAAGGAACCGCATGTGGAGGAGGGCGATTGTCGCTATTTGCCCAAGGAGATATTGCAAGAGGATTATTCGAATCTGTTTAAAGCTGATATATTCTCGCTGGGCATCACACTCTTTGAGGTGGCTGGAGGTGGACCCCTGCCCAAGAATGGACCGGAATGGCATAAATTGAGGAATGGCGAAGTTCCAGTGTTGCCTACGTTGGGCAAGGACTTTAACGAATTAATAGCACTAATGATGCATCCCAATCCAGATGAGAGACCCACCTCACAGTCCATATTCAGTCATCCGTAAGTGCAGACGATATTATCTTTTTAAAGTATATTCCTAATCCCCATCTACCCTCAGTATTCTGAGCGCCGTTGACTCCAAGAGCAAGCTGCAACTGGGCCTGGAGCTGACAGTGGAGAAGCGCAAAAATGAGATCCTAATGACCAAATTGAGAGAGGCCAAGAAACAAATTAAGCTGCTGGAACAAAGAGGTAAGAAGTGACAACATTTTCTCTACTCAGTGGCCTTACACTTGTCATTCTCACTCCAGTTAACGTCTTGGCGCTGGCAAATACCCCCGAAAATCTTGAGGGCCAACGATGTTTACGCTCCTTTACACGACGCATGCGCACCCCCTTTGCATCTCATGCCAAATTCGATGGTCTGGCCGATCGAAACAAAAATGTTATCACCAATATTTAACAAAAACTTGTTCCATACCTAGATACAACAGACAGATCCCCATTCTGCCAGCCAAAACTCTTCCGCATTGAAACGTGAACTAAAAGCTCACAAAATTGTGTTAATTTTTAAGCATGTATATTTTTAAGTTGTCGCTTTCTTTGCCAAAGCCTTCCAGCATCAACTCCTTCTGCTCCATGTCGAAATGGAAGGTTCCTTGTATCCAATTTTTTAATAGTTCTCAAAACTCAGTGTAGTTTCTAAATGAAAAGAGAACCCACTAAACAGATTCTAAGCCCCAATTTTAGCATAAGACTATCGAATAATAACTGTAAATTAGTATTGTTTTCGTATTAAAAAAAAAAACTATTTATTATGTTACATTTTGGAAGGCAAGACATTTTTTTAATCAACATTCCATTCGTTCGTAAAATAAAAACGAATGATTACAAAATGCTCAAAATTCTCTCTCTCTCTGTCAAATTATTTTGCGTCGCTGCGTACCTTCAGTGAAGATGGCACAACCTATTTGGACTACTTTCTAACAACACAACACTTACAGGACACCAATCGCCGTTCTTCACTAAGTCAACACATCGTGGCAAAGGAGCCTACTTGCTACTCAAGTTATAAATTAAGTGTGGTACTATTGTATAGAATCGTCGAAATTGAGCTAAAGCAGATTATATTTATATCTGGCAAGCTTAAAGGTCATATATAGTCATCGGATTTGGACAGAACTTTGTAGAATTGTGTGAAAGCATACAAAATAAAGATAGAGGAAAGTTAAATTCGGTTTGGCCGATGGTTGTATACGCTTGCAGCACGTTTTTCTACATTAAATTATTTTTGATACCGTACTTTTCTATGTGAGCTAGACTATATAGATGTCCGATTTCGGCCAAACTTAGTGGAATCATGGCAAAGCCTCACAAACTAATATTTGAACAATTTGAAGTCGATTCCATTTAAAACAAAAAAGTTTTTCTCAATAAAACTTCTTTTTCGACCGATTATTCGTACTGCAGCTATATGCTATAGTCAACCGATTTTGACAAAAATTTCGTGGAATTGTGTGAAAGCATACAAAATAAAGAAATAACAATTTTAAGGCCATTTCCATTAGTGTTGGGTAAAGGTTGTTCATTTCAGTGAACATGTTCACTTGTTCTTTTTTTCAAAGTGAGTCAACTCAGTCAAATTGCTCAGTTGTTCAGTTGCTCAGTTGTTCAATTGTTCAGATGTTCAGTTGTTGCTTAATTGTTGAGTAGCTCACGAGCCAATGTGTATTGAAATTCGGTGAAATGGTTCCAGACACCGCTGTGCTTTCTGGTCAAAGACATTCTGAATAAAAACAACGGACGAGACTGCCACACCAGAAGACTGCTTAACACAGAGTTGCCATACAGTCACCGAACTAAGTGAACAGTCACTGATCACCTCACTGAACTAGTTACTGAACAACTCTCTGAACAAATCTCTGAACTAGATACTGAACAACTCACGGAGCAATAGAGACAAAACAGAAACGGCTGAACAACTCTCAATGAACAACTCACAGAACAAGAGCGACTGAACAACTCTGACTGAACAAAAATGAACAACTAATGAAGAACATGTTCACTTGCTCAGTTTAGTGAACAACTCAATTTTGTTCACTCACTCATGAACAACCCGACACTAATTTCCATCGATGAAAAAACAGTTTTTCCAACTAAGTCTATATTTCAGACCTTACTTTTCTATAGCAGCTTTACTAAATAGATGTCCGATTTTGACCAAACTTGGTAAAATCATAAAACTAATATAAACAAAGTTTGATGTCGTTTCCGTTGAAAACAAAAAAGTTTTTCTTACTAAAACTTGTTTTTTGAACGATACGATTCTGGCAAAAGTGTGTAGAATGGAGTGAAAGCATTCAAAATAAATATATACCAATTTACTTATTACGATCAAACTTAATGGAATCATGGAAATATATAGCAAACTAATAAATTAAAATTATGAAGGCGTTTCCGTTGAAAACAAAAAAGTTTTCATACTAAAACTTGTTTTGCGACCGATCGTTCCTATGAATAAGTCATCAGATCCAGACGGTTCCGACTAAGAAGCAGCTTATTTGTACTAAAGGACTTGGTGCAAAGTTCTATTAAGATAGCTCTCAAACTGAAGGAGGAGATGACATTGGAATGGCTAAAAACTGCAGCCGATGCGTATAGCTTGACTGTTTCGACATAAGTAAGTTTTTCTCAAGTTGTGTGTGTCGATCAGTGTCGGCTAATGATATTCTTCTTGAAGAGGACCTAACTGACTGGAAAATTGTGCAATTTTTTAAAGAAAACATATGCCAGTCGATTATTACAAAGACTCCAGTCAATATAAACCTATATTTAAAAACTTATCCTGTGCAGAACTGACGATCAGCATCAACCTATATTGAAACACCTTCTTCACTTTCTCCGTCTGACAGCGAAAGCCAAACCTAGAACTCCTCCGAGTCTCCTTTAGTCTAGAAATAAAACCCTCCCATTTCTACCTGTTCCAAATCCCCACAACAAATACAACTCTACTTTGGAAGACATAATCCCCTAGGGGGGATTACATTTTATTTCTTAGTTTTTCTTACAAATTCCGTTATGTGAGTTAAGTTTAGTACATAAAATGCTATGTATAAAGTGAATGAATATTGTTGTTGTGTGTTTTAAAATCTTCTATAATTGGAGTGCTGCTGCTGCTGTTGTCCTCCTCCTCCTCCGCCGCCGCCACCTCTATAGTTGCCCCTCTGCGAGTAATTATTATAATTGGAATTGGAATTATAATTTGAATTGAAACGTGGCCCATTCTGCTGTTGATTGTTATGGTTATTATAGTTTCGATATTGGGAATTGTGATCCTGTTGATATCTCGGATTTTGTCCGTACTGCTGATGGTTGCCATAGCTTTGTCCCTGTTGATTATAGTTGCTGTTGTTATTGTTGTAGTTGTTGTAGTTGCGATTATTATGTTGATAGCCACCGCGTCCTCCTTGCATGCTGTTGGTAATAAGGCGATGGCCACCCGGAGGCACATAGGCACGAGCCAAATGGCTATTGAAGCCAATGACCGGACCAGTTTTGTTATGATTATCCTGCGAAGGTAACACCTTTGGTGGATCAACAGCATTTTCCAGACGTTTGGCCTCGAAAATGAAATCGTCATCATACTGCGGATCCTTGAAGAGTGTGGTCACAATCGTATTGTCCAGAATATCGGGCAGACCCGCTATGGGCGACTCCAAAATGCCATGTATGTCAGTGCTTAGTTCCGTTTTATTAATTGTACCCCTCATGCCATCGAGCGAAATGGGGAAATCCTCCTGCTCGTCTTTGTTTTTGTAAAGCTTTTTGGTCACCTTGAAATGCGGACTCTGCTGGCTGATGTACAAGTAATTGTCGCCTCGCTTGTTACGTTTGATCTCCTCGCTGGTCAATTGATTGTAGTACGGTATCAGGGCCTTGAAGAGCCGTTTCTCATCCACAAACGGCAACAGGGCCACTCCCTGCCAGGCAAATTTCTTGCCATTCAAATCGATTTTGAAATCTTCGGGATAGAAATCAATTATCGCCGAGTCCGGACTTGACATTAGCTGAGCCCAAGGTTCTGGCACATGGGAGCTGCTGGCCGCAGGGAATACACCCATCAGTTGCTCCAGCGGATTAAAGGGTTTGGTGCCCTTTTCGAACATGGTCGACAGTCCTTGTATGTTGACAAAATCCGAAGCAAATGGTGCATAATGATAGGGGAAATACCAATTCCAGGAGGCGCAACCCTGATAATAATATTTCAGCACCCAACACAGGCCGCGCACATACTGCAGGGCCACGGCATAACGAAACTGTAGATTTTCGCCACCCACATCGAATTTGGACTCGTAATAACGATCCTTGAAGCCATCCTCCCAGAGGCGCACTTCATCGTTGTTCTCCTCCTCCTCCTCTGCATCTTGATCGAGTTGCGCCTCAGAGCTGGAACGTTTTTGGCCCATTCGCATGGCAGCAGCTTCTTCTTTATAGTTTTGAATATTATTCTGCCTGGAATTGGCTCCCACAGCTTGGGGCCCAAACGGCGAGTTGAAATCGTGACGTTCCCGTTGTTTCTTTTGCTTCTCGCGTGCTTTGAATTGAAGTTCTCTCCTCTGCCGTTCCTTGAAAATTTGATCCTCTGCATTGCCCAAATCAGTCATAATCATTTGCACACGGTCTAGATTAACATCCCCGGAGTCCGTTAAGTATCCCTGCGTCTTATACACACATTTCTTATACAGCTCCACCAGACGATCCACCGCTCCCTCTCTTATCTCCAAGCTGGGCAAGTGAGGCAAGAAATCGTTGCCCACAAAGAAGCACATGAATACCCAATCATCCAGAGCTCTCTCGAAGTCATAGGTAAACGGCAAATTGGGCATTTCCAAAGTCTTTCGCAAATACTCCCTCAGCACGCTGAGGCGTACGAATATGAATCGCACCTCGGCACCCACAGGCACGTCCGGCTTGAAATTGGAGGAGCTGGCCGGACCCACGGCAGTTAGCCCCATGCATTTGTCCATTTCATGACCAAATTGATTGCACACATCACAAGGTCGGGGCTTATTGGGCAGGAACTCCTCACGAATGATGGTGAAGTTCGACTCGTGGGTGGCCAAACCCAACATTATCAAATCCGCATCAGCTCCACACAAAACGTGATGTGTGTTGGGATCATGATCGGGTTGAGCCCTCTGCTTGCGTATATAATCCATAATCTTATGCTCTCCCTCACCCGGTACATTGGCATCAGATAGTATGACCTTAATGCCCTTCCAGGCGGGATTACTATTCAATCGTTCATGCACATAATAATGCAAGCATTTGCTCAGACGATCCATGAACGGAGTTCCCGGTGTAATGCAATTGGAATCGAAATGTTCGCCCTTCTCCTTCTCTGGCGGCAATTTGCAGCCCTTGGTCAGCAGCTCCTCGCGTAAGCGCTCAATCTCCAATCTCTTCTCGGTGGTCTCCTTGGCCGCGCGAAAACGACGCGATCTCTGTTGATTCATTTTGGCTCGCGGTGCCACTCCATCGATGGCCATGTAGAGCAACTTCCGCGGACGCACAATACCAAACAGCCGGTCAATGCACTCAAAAATAGCCACCATCATCTCATCTTCATTCTTGGGCGCCGGCTTATCCTCCGGATGTGTACAAGGATGTATGATGCCATTCATATCCAGGTAGAGATTATCAAACTCCACTCCATTCGGATTTGGTAGCGTTGCGTCCTCGTATATATTTTTACCCGTCTCCTCATCGATTTTCTTGTTCTCATTGCATTCGATAATCACACTCGGATACTTTCGGCTTAGCCACCGAAAGAATGCTGGTACTCCCATTATTAAAAATTATTTGTTTAATTTTCTTATTCTTTTTTTTTTTACAAGAGAAACACGCGCATTTATTTGTGTGGCCGTATAACATGCGCAGTATGACCGTATGACTCTTGAAAAGGCAGCCATCAGTGATGCCAACTCTCAACACGCTAAATCAACATGAAGCCAGAAAAATGAAGCCAAAAAAATCGATTTCGCTCAATTCTCAATTCGCCCTGAGTCGGCGAATCGCTTTAATAAGTGTCCAATATAGGTATACATTTCATTAAACTAGCAACTTAGCAGATCGCCAGATCAAATTGTCATTCGTTGCAACACACAAAAACCGCTAGTATTTCAGTGATGCAACATTGAAGCATTCGAGTTTCGAAATTAATCGAGTTAGGTTTCAAGGCGTATGCAAAAGTAGTGGGATTCCAGCCATTTAGAGTAGCTTTAGACTCCGTTGATCAGCTGTATACATTGTTTATTAAACAATTTATTAAACAATTATAGAAATGAAATTGCTTATTAATTTAAACTTATATTCTACTTTTATAAGCACTATTTTTCCTTGCTCTGTTTCCCTCCCACCAATATCCTCCATCTATTTGCTCATCACATCCAAAATAACTGTAATATATTCCTCAGCTGTGACTGCTGTTATTTTGATCCACACACACTGTCGATAAAAGATTTCGTTTCGAAAATGAAAGCTAAAAAATAACTGGCGCCCTTTTTTAAAAGAAGTTTGGTAATTATTTTTCCATTCCTTTTTAAAAGTGAATCAAAATAAATAATAACTTGCGGATCTGCTCAACTTAATTTAAAATGTAGACATCACTGGTTTTCCTAAATCTGCCTTCTTTTAATGCTTTAACCCTTTTATATAAAGAAAAAAAATAGTTTTTGGCATTTTAATTTATTTGATGAATAATTTCTGTATATTATTTTGTTTGTTTAGTTTTACGCGCATTTGCTATATATATTTTTCAAATACGAATCTCAAGAATTCATATATGGGTTTCTTTTTTTGTTGTTTTTATTAATTATAATACTTAACTAGGACATAAATTGTATGCAAAATGTTGCAAGACTTAATTTAAGAGTGCTTATATATTTGCTTTTGTTACTCTCGTTTAAAATCATCTTACAAATTTGAAGGGAAATATCAGTGGTTGATGTGAGAATTGACAATTACATTGGAGATGTTTGTATATAGATCTGAAATATTTAAGAAGGAATCAATTGTTGATGAACAAAATGACTAGATCGGTCTTCGATTTGTGGCGATCCAATTGTGGAATATTTGAATTTATTTTGTTCTGCGGCGATTAAAAAAAATTAAATGATATCAAACTTTAATCATAAGTTAAGTTCTAAGCTAAATGTCTGGACAACTAAAAAGTGATGGTCGTCTTCTCGGCTACTGCTGTTTTTGGAAATTGTGGCTGCTGTTGTATATGATGATGTGTGGGGAATGAGGGGGAGCAATTTCTGTGATTCCGGCTGAACATGTTCAAGTCGCTAGTCCCTGGACATGGAGCGTGAAACCGATGAATCGCCGCGACGACGACTGGGTGGCGGCGGCGAACCGCGACGAGGGGGAGGTGACGGTGACCTTGAACCACGCACTCGATCCTCGTCATCATCATCGTAGCGACGTTTTGGTGGCGGTGGTGATGGTCCACTGCCATTACGCTCATGATCACTATAACGTGACGCCGAACCATTCTCATTGCGTCCATTTGCCCGTCCAACAGCGCGTCGAGCATCGCCAGCACCAGCACCAGAGACAGCCGAACGACTCCGCGAGCGTGTTCCAGACTTGGAGCGAGTGCGACGACGACGAGAGGTGCTGCGCGATCTGCTCAAAGAGTTGCTTCTGAAAGAGGGAAGAGAAATGGAAAGGAGTTTTTAGTATATTTTTAATGCAATTGCAAAAAATGCATCTCTTCTATTTCCTATCAAACTGTGGCTCAAGATTGACTTTTGCTAATTATCTTAAAGGTATTTTCGGGCTCTTGGGCAGGGCCCTAATCTGCAGAATAACATCCGGCACTTTTTTCAAATATTGACTTATGGGTTGTGCTCTACATTTTGCAACAAATCTCCACAGCATCCAAGCATTTTGGAGGCCATTCTGTGCCAACAGCAAGAAGCTGTGGTAAGCTAAGAAAATAAATAGAAATAAAAACAACCAAAAACCGATTCAATGAAGCAGAAAAGTTTTACATCAGCAGCAACAGCTCCATTTTAAGCTTGCATCATGCCACAAACAAAGCCTCAACGGATTCTGCGGTAAGACCTCTGCATATAAAACCTAACGCCACCGGTTACAAATCAGTTCCACACTATGCGACACCAACTCAAGTTGCTGTTGGTCCTGGGGCTGCTGCTCTCGTTTGCAGCGGCCAAGAAGAAGGAGGAATCCTCCGAAGAAGAGTCAGAGGGCGGTGAGAAGCACGAGAAGAAAAAGTATGGCGATGAGGAGCACAAGGGTGAGCATGGTCACAAAGAGCACAAAGAATGGGAGGAGGATGAGAAGAAACATCACGAGGAGGAGGATCACGAGCACCATCACGGCGACAAGGGTGAGAAGAAAAAGAAACATTACGACGAAAAGGAGGAGTATGGCGAGAAACATGAGCATGGAGCTCACAAAAAGGGCGGCAAGCATCACCATAAAAAGAAGCACAAAAAGGGACACAAGGAGCTGGAATACCACAAGAAATTCAACAAGGATGAATACTACAAGGAGAAGAAGTTCTACGATGACGAGGACAAGGGAGGGCATCACAAGAAGTATGGTAAGGAGCACAAACACCACCAGGCGGAGCATGGTGAGCATGGCAAGGGCGAGAAACACGAGAGTGGCAAAAAGAAGGGGCACAAAAAGCACTCGGGACACTATAAAAAGGGCCATCATGACGAGGATCACAAGAAATACAAAAAGGAACACAAATACGACGAGGGACATGACGAAAAGGAGGAGCATGGCAAGAAGGGCGAGAAGAAACATGGACACAAACACCACAAAAAGAAGGGCAGCAAGAAGCATTAAGAATAAAATTGATTTTACATTTTATTTCTAATGTACAACAATAAACTTTATGCTTGAGTAATGGTAAAACCTAAACGAAACCCTAAGAACTTAGAAGCTATTTTAGGAAAGCGCCAGCAGCCTCTCTTATTCCTGATGCTTGGATTTTTTCTTTTTCTTGGCGGGCTGGGGAGCTTCCTCCTCCTCTTCAGCAGGTTCAGCTTTGGGCTCGACCAATTCCTCGTCCTGTTGCTTGTTCTTCTTCTTTTTCTTCTTCTTTTCGGATTTGACTTCAGTCTGCTGTTCAGCCTCGGCCTCAGGTTCCTGCTTGATGGGAGTTTCGGGTTCGGCCTCTGAATGTTTGCGTTTCTTGACCACATTTAAGGTGTTGTCCGCCTCGGGCTGATAGGTAAACACCTCGCTGGCAAGACAAACGACAAAGAAAAAGAAAAGAAGCGGTTAATCAAGGATTCCTTCAACATGTATGGAGAAAAACTAAAACTCCTGCTTCAGACAGCCAAGGTGTATCTTCACTGAGAATAAATCAGAGAAATGCGAAACCTTTCTGGTATCATCATAGAGGAGGTTAGTTTACCCACAATAGAAAATGTTTCAACTCACCTCTTGGCCTGATATTTCTCAAACTTGGCCTTGGCCTTGCCTGTGCCGGACAGCTTCCTCAAATTGCCCTCCTCCAGCAGCCTTAAACGTGACTCCAGCTTCACTTTATGTGTGGCTCCCAGCTCAAAGGAGGCCTCTTCGCCAAAAGCATCCACACGAGTGGCCAGTGAGGCCTTCGCCGCCAATGAACGTGACATTTTGCCCTTGTTCTTTTGACTGGCCTGACCCACCAATTGGGCATGATAAATCAAACCATATTTGGGTGTGTCCTTTTTGGTCTTAAGTGCACGGAACAGAGCCTTCTCGGCACCCAAGATTTGTACTGTCGACGATGGATGCTTGGCCAAATTGATGAGTGAGCCCGCATGGGCTATGAGGCGAGCACCCACAGTGTCGCCTACCAGAACTGTCAGATTTGGAGCCATGGCCATCATACGTGCCTTTAGGTAATCATACAAATGTGTGCGATAATCGTTTATGGAAATTATCTCATCGCACAAACACTGAATGTTCAAGACATCCTCTTCAGAAATTTCAGTGCCCATGGAAATTTCGGCGGCCTCCTTCACCTTCTCTTCCACATCTTCGGGTAGAATGTCCGACAGATCCGCTGCGGACATTTGATCGCGAGTCCCCACCAGTTTGATGGTCTTCACAAAGGCTACATTATCGGTGATAATCTTGCCCAGCTCTGGGAAATGCCAGCCATACCATTCACGGGCACGCATCATATAGTTATTCAGCTCCTTATCCAAATCATCCAGCAGACACTGAGCCTGCACTATCATCGTATCGATTTTGTCTGGCGAGAATTTGAGTTTATAGCGCGACAACGAATGTGCCAAGCCCAAGGCCATGGCCGTCATCTCGCGCTTGGGCAGGCCACCCAGCAAACTATCCGCCTGTTGGCGTATGCAACGCATCAGCTCCTGCACTCCAGTATTGTACACACATTGAACCGACAGTTTCTCCTTGATGGCTGTTCCCAGTTTGGCATCCGCAACCAGCAGCGACGCTTGCACCTCATCCACGAGCAATTTTTTAAGAGTTTTCTTCAAAGGCTTGGCTACCTTGCCTTCGACAGCGGCCGTGGCTGCCGCCAAAGCTTCTGTGGTATCATTGAACTTTTCAAAATGTTTCAATTTCAGCAGTTTGTTCGCCTTCTCCGGAGTCTCAAATTCCAAATATAAATTGTCCACTTGCTCGAGTTTCTTTTCGTCCATTAGTTTGAAAATGGCGTAGCCCGCCGGCGTTTCGTAAAGCACAAACATGGCTCACTTATTTTTTTATTTTACTTTTATTAAAAAATCGGCATCAAAGAAAAACTTAACCTGCTTTGGGGAAATGCCGCGTGTAAAAGAGAAAAATCCAAAATGAAGCCAGAGCACGTGTGCGCTGGTGGTGAGAATAGAGTTGCCACCTAGTTTGATTTTTGATACGCGGGTTTAACAGCACATTTTGCTGCTAGAGTTGATAATTTGCTTTCATTTATTAGAGCTGAGCGCAAGTTAAGATATATTAACACATTCACGAGGTTTTTGCATTGTCACGATTAAGTTGGCCTAATTTTGTTAAAGGCCATGCGTAAATTAAATTCGATCACTTTTGATATAAAACTAGGTCAGGTCTGGGGTAAGAAACGAAACACACAGTCTCAAAGATTCTTCAAACTGTTTTCCAAAGGAACACTTTGGCTATTAATATAAATACATAGACTTAAACTTGTACGTGATTTTAAATTAATTGAGCCTTAGAAATAAAAAATATATGTACAGCTACTTAGTAGACGGTAGCCAAAAATATAAGGAAATGAGATCAATGATAATAGACGAATTGCGAGTAGAGGGACTGACTCGGTGCAAGGTCCCTTTTTAATTAAATAGCTTTAATGTATATTTGATGATTTATGCGAAGACGCGAAATTGACCCCGAGATTATACAAAATAACGAGCTCGATACTTTCAGCTAATGCTGCGAGCATTTTATAGGCTGTCACGACCCACTCACGCCCCATCTCTAGTATGTATATGTGTGCAATCCCTCCATTTTTTTTTTTTTGCACAAATTATGAATGAAAATTTTTGTTTGCACTAACCTGCGTCGTTGTCTCTTACGCTCACGGCAATGGCGTGCAAAATGTCCACGTCCACCACATTCATAGCACTTATCATCACCTCGTCCACCACCTCCCCCGCCCCCGCCAGCACCTCCACGGTCGCGTCCTCCTCCGCCTCCTCCTCCACCACCACCAGAACGAGCATATTTTCCTGTGGAGAGCTCTACACGGGCCCGTCGTCCACAGATTTGTCGGCCATCCAGACCTCTTACAGCATCCGCTGCATCCCGGGCACTCTCAAACTCTACAAAAGCGAAGCCCGGCGGGTTACGTGCAATCCAAACATTTCTTAAGCTTCCATAGGCGCCGAAGACATACTCCAAATCATTTTTGCGAGCATTATTTCCCAAATCACCCACATAGACCTTGCGGTCGCTGGGATACCGCGACATTTTCTTTCGGCGGCTTTGCAAAACGCTGGCAGAGAAAAAAATCGATTCTATGCGAATCGAATGACCGAGTATTCACTGACTCTGGACTAATTCAGAAGTGTCGAAGCTGATGCACGTTAGTCTGCGGGGTGTTGTTCATTACTTCAGTTAAATTTGGACAAGTTATTTGTTTATTTCAGGCACTTTTCTTGCACAAACTCATTTTACCGGGTAGCAAGCAAGGTTGCTTAAACAAAATATATCGGCTTATATCGATAGACTATAATTAGGGTGAGGTGTTAACAGTTGAGTTTGAAAGTTTAACAGAAGAGTTAACAGACCCGTAAGTGAGTGGAGCGCTGCCAGACCAGGAACTATCGATTAAATTTATAGAGACGACATTGTTTCCATGGATGTGCGTCGAGTTGGAACGGCGGAATTTTAAACCAGTATATATAATTTAATTTTTAGACTCAAACTATATTGCGAAATGAAACTAGAAGATGAAGAGAAAAGGATGTGGTTGAAGCTGCTTCCATCTATGCCTCACAATAATCTGGACAATTTTAATATATTCTCTGCAAGGGTATAATAGCAGAGAATTACACAAAGTGGCAGCGGTTAATCTATTTTAACAGCGGCAGGGCTCAAATCCACCCAAACTGTAAATTAAACAATAGTTTATGTTTACGACTCTGTCTTAAGCTACTCATGGTGGTTATTCACTATCAATCAATTTAATTTAAATAATCAATATATACTTGTCTTAATGAATTAATCAGTTGCCCAAAATCCGTGATATGCAATAAAGATTTAGCTTGTATATGGAGAACTCCATATCGATAGGCCAAACGAACCATCGATAGACAATCGCTACCATCACTAAGGGCCAATGACGTACAGCGCGTCTGCGTAATTTTTCTGTTGAGCGCTTCTGGTCACACTACATTAAACGTGGCGGTGGCTCTATCATAAGTTAGGTTATATTCGTATGCATCAAAATCATACAATTATTTATAAGCTAGTTTTTTAAGGAAAAAACACTTAAATTTAGTGAATTTGCAGTGCGAAATCTTTAAAAAACCACAGACGAACACTTGGCACAAACGGTAAGAAATTAATTCTGAATTCAGTAAAGCATTTTACATAACAAAAAAAAAATGAAAAATGATGCCTTTTCATGTCAAAAGAAAATTGAAATTGACGCAGCTGCCTCCTGTGGTGGTGTACGTGCGCGCGTGTGTGTGTGAGTTACAAATGCCGAAAACAAAATCTTTTTCATTTCAATTCGAGTGTAGTCAAACACAATTCTACTCAGTTTTGATAAGTTTAAGGTGCCTGCTTCCTTTCTAGCCTTTAAAGTGGAAATTTTCATATTTTTATACATACGAAAAAAAAGCTATGTATAACATCGCTCACAAATACATACATACACATGGACACACACACGCAGAGCGGCGGCCATTCGCACCAATACATGTGTAGTTCAAAAGACTGCGGTGCAAAATACAAAAATCATGCGAAATTAAAAAGAAAAATTTATAAATTGCGTAGTAGAAAAGTTAATTAGTTTGTAGATTTGAGAATAACAGAAAATGCAAAGTTAAAATAGTGTTATATGCCGGTTCCCGCTAATTTGGCCGAAGTCAGAAAAGAAAATCAAGTGTGCTAAATAATTTAATTTTTTTTTGCAAATATTAGGCCTACAAAAACAATTCTTGAGATTTCTTTGTTGAAGCATTTTTTTTTTCGTCATCGGTCTTCCATTTTGTTTTTTTTTTCTGCCGCCGCCGTTAGTGTTGACCAATCAGCCTTTTTCCCGTCATTTCTAGCTTTTTTAAAACTGGATTGCGTGAAAAAAATTTGAAGAGGCGGGCAGCGGGAATTACGGCTGCTTTTAAAATGATTCGGCTTGATTTTAAATTTAAAGTCATTTGATCCAAACTTACCAGCAAATAGATAGTCTGTCAACTATTACAGACATTCAAAGACTCTAATGGCAACCTACGACGTTAAACCATATGTAATTTCTAAGTGCAGAACTGAGTTAGTAGATCATTTGTGAAAAATGCCGCGAGTGTCCAAACAAAAATATCGTGATGTCTGACTATCTATTGGATGGCTATCAATTCAATCTTGTTCAAACTGTTGCATAAATTTCTTAGTTGCAACAGACGCTGATGAACTGATCTGACATTTAGACAATTGATGGACAATTGCAGCCCTTCATCCAACAATATATTGAATAATTTCTATCAAACTGGTCTAACATATCGTGATGCGAAATTCATAATCCGAATTTAATTTCACATTTCAGAGGAACGTTTCTCGATATCGAAATATCTGAAATTGGTCCATAGAACGATCCTTTATTTTCATATTGTGGGTAGCTTATTTTTTAAAATGCCAATTAAATAGCCAGCCACAAGTTAAAACGCTTGAAACCACCAGAACACAGAACACAATCAATTACACTTTCGAAAGAATTTTTAGGCCTAAGGACAAGTATAAAAACGAGGAACTTTATCAGACAGACAATATATTTTATATATATATATAAATAATTAGAAAATTAAGAATAGCCATGCGCTTTTTCAGCTTTTTCAATAGCTTTCTTTTTACATCTCCGTCCCGTAAAAACAGTTTTTTTTCGCCGACAAAAGTGGCCAACACTGGCCGCCGTCGCTGCCTGCTTTTGTCGTGGTGAATTTCCCACGACAATTTCATGCAAACTCATCGCGTTTGTTGTTGTAATTATTGTGCGACATACATTCATTATGTGAATAATGAACATTAAATCTGTTAATAATACATATAAAAGCACAAAAGTGGGTTGCCTCTTAGCAGTTGGCTATATTTTAAGGGCATTTGTTTGTCTTTTTGTGTTTCTCTTTTCATTTCACATTCGCTTTCCCCCGAGCAACGTAGACTATCGATAACTATCGTTATTGAGTTGACACGCACGCACACAAACACGTCACACATGCTTTCTGCCTGTAAATGGGGCCAATTTTAAAGAAAATAAAATATACATACGTAAGTGTATGTATGAATATTCATCTTTTATTTTGTGCACAAGGTAATGAATTGAACTTTTGCCACATATGCCGGCCAAAACAAGCGTAACAACAACAACAAAACGCGCGCAAATGTGGTGAACCTGTACCGGTGTGTTTGATTTCAATCTCACCTTGATTGAGAAAAATGTGGGTGCCTGTTGTACGTACATACTCGTGCTCACAAGTATAGGACATTGCACTCATGAATATGTTTCATGAGATTGAAAACACCAACAAAAGCAAACGCATTGCTTATCTTAAAAAATTATTGTTCATGTACAGTGGGACACAACTAAATAGTATAAATGCTCAAAGTGAATTACATTTGGAGAACTCAAAACCCACGTGCATACATCGTAAAACCCCTTAAAATCAAATCCCTATTCTAATGCTCAGTAGTGTTGAATGAATTGTAATTGTGCTGCTGAGGCTGGGACATGGCTATAACATCAACCACGTTTAGCGCATATGTTGTGACTTAGCAAAAAGAAAACAATTTACTTTCTCGTGCCAGAGTGTTAAAATGAGGAAGCAGAGAAAGAAGTAAATGATGATGAAACCTCCGGCTAAGGCAATCGAGCCGCTTGTAAACCGCATTGAAGAGAGCAAGCGGAGCGTTGCAAACAGCGCCGAACAATAAAAAAAAAAACAACTTGTGAACGTCTACAAAATATATATACATAAGCGAAACGACAAAAATTCAAACACACACTTGTATGCTTTAACCACGCACGCACATACATACACACATGCATATATACATCCATAGGAATTTCTGTGTGATATGTGGGTACCGGCCGGTGGTGGTGGCTTTACTGGCCTGGCCGGTCTGCCTTTACCTTTCTTAATTATTTAAGTACCGAGAGCTGTTATTTATGTTATAGAATTCGAAGTCTGGCTTTGTCCACATCATTACTCGAACTTTTTTTTTTGCTCGCTTATAGGCCGACTTGTTCTTAATCTTAATGGTCAAACTTTTTTTTTTTTCATTCTATTAGTATGACACATAAGTATTATATCGATACCTCAAGAAATAATTGAAATCCAATGCTTCTTGAGCTATCGATAACAATGTAGAAATAACAAATCTAGATTTTTTGTATCGAACCTATATCTCTTACCATCTCTGAGATCTGTTTGTGCATAACCCCTCCAGACTTCTTGTGACAAGACACGATTCGATAACTTAATAGAAAATTTAGAAGCGTAACCATAAATGTCGGTTTAGCGGTATTTTTTGCGACAATTCCACTCGTTTTTGGAATTGGGTACAGTCCTAAATAAGTTAATATTGGTATTTTATCTACATTCTCTTAAGTTGGAATGATGCGAAGTGTGTATTTCCCGGTTAGAGTTAGGTCTATCCTTGCCGTCTTTAATTATGCATGGCTGCTTCTCTCTCTTTTGTGTGTGTCATCTGTTGCCGCCAAATACTTTCTCGCACCATAAAACCTTAGCTTAAGAAAAGTATATACTAATTTTTAAGACACTTAAACTTACCAACATCATAATTTCTTATACGCTGTTTTCTGTCTATTCCATATTTGGTAACTGCTGCCGCCCACCCTCTTCCACATCATCCGTCACCGTCACCGTCGTCGTCGTCAACATTAACAAAACAAAACAAATCTTTTAGAAAGTTACGTGTAAACGTCGTGGCTTTTGTTTAATTATTTTTGAATAATACAAAAAAAAAAGAAAACAACGCAAAGAACTTTGGCAACTTTATAACCAACTATTACCCAAAAAAAAACAACCAACCAACACAACAACAGTGTATAAATTGAAAAGTGCGACTCTCCAAACCAACCCAACAACAACTTCTACATTAACTCCCACATAACCAACAGCAAAGAGCAACTGCATCTTTTTTTCTTACACAAGTGCTTAACGTAAACAGCAGCAAAATTACGTCAATTATTGAAAACCTACCCGGCGCCATAGCAGGACATAATCATCAAAACAACATCATGGAAGAGGATGAGAGGGGCAAACTGTTCGTCGGCGGACTATCCTGGGAGACAACGCAGGAGAATTTGTCCCGCTACTTTTGCCGCTTTGGCGACATCATCGATTGTGTCGTTATGAAGAATAACGAGAGCGGACGATCACGTGGTTTTGGCTTTGTCACCTTTGCCGATCCCACCAATGTGAATCATGTACTCCAAAATGGTCCGCATACATTGGATGGTCGCACCATCGATCCGAAGCCGTGCAATCCACGCACTCTGCAGAAACCGAAAAAGGGTGGTGGCTACAAGGTTTTCCTTGGCGGTTTGCCATCGAATGTCACGGAAACGGATTTGCGTACGTTCTTTGGCCGTTATGGCAAGGTTACCGAAGTGGTCATCATGTATGATCAGGAGAAGAAGAAATCCCGTGGTTTTGGTTTCTTGTCCTTTGAGGAAGAATCGTCGGTGGAGCATGTTACCAACGAGCGTTACATCAATCTAAATGGCAAGCAGGTATGTTGTATTCATTTTAAATATAATATATATTTATTTAATTTTAAAATGAATCATTTAGCCATGAAGATGGTGGGGTTTGAATTTTCTCTTGAATATGGACAAAGGTCTTCCTTTGTGACCAATTCCTTTGTCTTCCACTGCTTTGGTTGCACCCATCTAGTTTTAATCAAAGTCGATGACTCAAGGCAAAACTTCACTGGCCTAAAACAGGCCCAAATACTGGTTGAAAGAGTTAAAGCTTAATCCACTTGTTATCTATCCCAAGCAATCACTCCAACCGTCGCACAGATTGCCATTTTGTAAAACGCTTGGCTGGTTCCTTAAGAATTATTTCGGGCATCCTGCCCTTTCCTCTTTTAAACCGGATGTACGACCAGTTTTTAACTTGCCCAAAATGCAGAGACAGAACCCGGCTCTGCTTCATTTGTTTTTGTCTTTGATGTGTGCTGTGCTGTACGAAAGTATGGTATGGTCGAACAAGGTCCTTTCACGCACGCACAGACAGAAATTGCTTGGGCACAACACGACACATTCCGAACCCGAAAGTAAAGGTGGCTTGCACTTCTTGTACAAGATGTCACGGTGGAGAAGCCGTGTGGTATATTTAGCAGAATTTGGTTTTCTAATTTTTATGGGAATTTTCTTTTCCTTTTAGCAGCATGTGTTTTTCCACTCCGACTCTAATTTCCTATCTGTGTTCACTTCTTCCTTGCACAGGTGGAGATCAAGAAGGCCGAACCACGCGATGGCTCTGGTGGCCAGAATTCCAACAACAGCGCAGTTGGTGGTGCCTATGGCAAGCTTGGAAACGAGTGCAGCCACTGGGGTCCGCATCATGCACCAATCAATATGATGCAGGGTCAGAACGGTCAGATGGGTGGTCCGCCCCTGAATATGCCGATTGGAGCACCAAACATGATGCCCGGCTATCAGGGTTGGGGCACATCGCCGCAACAGCAGGGCTATGGCTATGGTAACAGTGGTCCCGGCTCGTACCAAGGCTGGGGCGCACCACCTGGCCCCCAGGGACCACCACCTCAGTGGTCGAACTATGCTGGCCCACAGCAGACTCAGGGCTATGGCGGCTATGACATGTACAATTCAACATCAACGGGCGCACCATCCGGACCATCCGGCGGAGGCAGCTGGAATTCATGGAATATGCCACCGAACTCAGCTGGTCCCACTGGGGCACCTGGCGCTGGAGCTGGCACCGCTCCGGACATGTATTCGCGTGCTCAGACCTGGGCCACGGCCGGTCAATCAACAACTGGTCCTGTGGGCGGTATGCCGCGCACTGGCCCCGGCAACTCGGCCTCGAAATCTGGCTCCGAATACGATTATGGCGGCTATGGTTCGGGCTATGATTACGATTATAGCAATTATGTTAAGCAGGAGGGGGCGTCCAACTATGGTGCGGGCCCAAGGTCAGCGTATGGCAACGATAGCTCAACACAGCCGCCGTACGCAGCCTCCCAGGCAGTTTAAGCAGTGCAAGAATGTGGTAGCGTCGTCCTCCGCTGGGGGTGTTGTGGTGAATGATGATTGAAAGAAAAGATGGTGTGGTAATTGTAAGCTAAAGCGTCGTCTGTTCGTTTTTTTATATTTTTAAATTTAATTTCCGATCAGATCAGTTGTTGAAATGAATATATATATATATAACTCTCTGTACAACTTATGATTTATCCAGAAGCAACGGAAATAAGTCAGATTTTTCATAAGCCTCTCCTCCAAAACTCCAACCAACCAACTTACCCAAGAAGCATA
Organism: Lordiphosa fenestrarum; assembly: GCA_035044985.1. NCBI lineage: Eukaryota > Metazoa > Arthropoda > Insecta > Diptera > Drosophilidae > Lordiphosa > Lordiphosa fenestrarum. Next base: position 1,699,701 of record JAWNNO010006344.1, on the reverse strand, counting down.
AAGTTTAGCAAAATACACAACAGAAATTATAATTTTATTAAACAAAAAAAACAAAAACTAAAACTAAAAACCAGAAGTAAACAATTAGTAAATACAAATTCGAAATTGTACATTTTAAAGTAAAGGCTCTTCTTTCCCCCCAACAAAAAGTTAAATGCAAAAACCAACCACCACACCGACTCCCCAATCCTTCTTTGCTCTTTTGCTGCCGCCAAGACAATAAAGGCGACTAGGCGTAGGATAAAGGCCTTGCCTTAGCCTTTTCCCCCGTTGGCGGCCACAAGGACGGAGAAGGAGGAAGCGGTGTGTGTGTGGCCTGGTAATTGGGGTTACGTTACAAACAACTAGCTAAACGTTAAACTACATATATAAAGAAACAAAAAAAACCTAATTCATAAGCGTATGTCGTCGTTTACATCTTAAGCGAAAGTTGAACTTGAAAACTAGAATTATATAGTGCGTTGGATTTATTATTTAGTTAACAAAGAGAACAAGAAGCAACCACAAAAAGCATGGATGGAAGTAAAAAAGCAAAACAAAAAAATGCGAAACAAACACTCTTAACAAATATACATAAAAACTATATACATACATACATCTATATATATATATATAAAATATATAAACTGAAACGTAAATTTAAAAAACCTACAATTTAAAGTAAACAAAAAAGAGAGGAAGGTTTAGCTTAACAAAAAAAAAGAGAAAAACAAACGAGGGCCGTTTCCTTTGAGAAGGAAATGGCCCTTTCCAAAATACACACACTAGAGTGTTGGGTGAAGCTGGCTCAATTCAGTGAACATGGTTACTCACTTGGTTCAGTTGTCAAGTCTACAGCCGAGCAGCTAAACCCCAGAAAAAGTGAACGGAACAAACAAGAACAATTGAGTTGGCAACTCATAAACAACCCAACACACACACACACACACACATACATTGACTCACAAAAAGGAAAAACGATGCTTAAAGTTGCGTTGCACATTTGTTTCTTTCTTCAAATTTTTCATCGTTTGCCAAGCAGACAGACTACTACAAATAACAACAACTACTATTACACGCACGCACACACCGCTCTACCCAACCCAACCCCCCACCCTTAACCCTGCAGAAAAACGTCAACAACAACAACCCACATTAACTTTGATTTATTTACATTTATGCATATAAATAAATATATATATCTAAATAAATATATTAATTTACTTATACATTTTAACTGTAGAATGTGTAAACAACAAGTTGAGAAATTTTTTATTAACTATTATGATTGCGATTTTACCTACAACATACATATATATTTTACCAATCCACACACACACACACAAACAACATACATAGTTATGAACACTAATTTTTAATTTTTGAGCAAATTTACATACATATATACTACATATATATATCTATTACCAATACATTTAATTACAAATAAAATACTTTACTTTACTTTACATTTTCGGTGATTTATTGCTTAGTAAAAAACAAACAAACTAAAGTCCTACAGTTATATAAATTCCTAATTTAATTTCGCTTAAATTACCCATACAAAATATATATGATTACAATTTTTATATATTAATAATTTAATATACAGAATAATTTTTTAATTACAAAACAAAAACTCTTTAAAACACAAAGAAAAAAAGATCAGAAGTAAAGTCTACAGAAAACGTTTGCAAAAGCGTTAAAAAATTTTAAAAACAAAACAAAAACAAAACCCACTTGTTTATATTTCTTCTCTGTGCGAGATCCTCTCATACTCTCTGTGTTGATTGATGATGATGATGATGGTGTGTGTGAGTGAGTCTAACAGAATTGTTGGTGTTTCTGTTGTTCTAAATGCTTGGCCAGCGGACGTGCGAGTTGGACGTGGCAAAACGAACGTACATCCATACATATATATATATAAAAATATAATCTAGTAGAGTGTGGCTGGTGGTCATACAGGTTTTTGTAAAGTTTAACATTTCAAAAATCAATCATGATTTCACTTACATAAAACCTTTATGATTTGACCAGCTGGGCTATGAAGAAATAGAGATGGTACTTTTACAGCCCAGCTAACATTTTCACACAACTTGGAGTTTAAATTCCACCACTTGCCAAACTTTCTGACAAATGACACACTTTCCAGGTTCAGAGAAGCTAGCACTTAGGTTTTTATGGAGGTATTTAAAAAAAAATATGTGAAAATGTAGAATTACGGCTTAGTAGGTTCTATATAGTGTTTGTTAACTGGTTATAGAGCAAAGATTATTTAAATATTTGGCGTATTTGTAGAATTTTTTGCATTTTGATATCAATATTTCAACAAATCATTAGCTTAACGGCAAAGGTTCGACTTAGGAAACTTCAAAATAAACTCAGACGACCAAAAACCGCCTAGGTTTCAGTGCGTTTTCTACGCGTAGCTGGACTAGGAAGCAGATCTTTTGTAACCTTATATCGGAAATATCTGAGTATATGTCAATAGTTTCAAGTAATTGTCAAAACTTGAGTATTAATATTTAGTAAAACAAAAGTGGTCCTAGAAAATGTCAATCACTTGTTTTTCAAACTTCTGAACGGCCACCATTGCATAATCATAATAGGGTATTCAAACTGAGCAAATGTTAATTAACAAATTATCAAGTAAATCAATGGCTTTTAGAAACAGGTTAGAAACATGACAAATTTTGCATATTATTATGACTGAAGATGTTGAACGTCAGTGAAAATATTTCTCGGTTATCTTTTTGGTTTTAGCTATATTTCAGTTAAAGCTTATGATGTGATGCGGTTATAGATTACAAATTCATATCCTAAATAGTCGGGACGAAAAACAGATGTCGGCCAATTAAAAGGGCTTCACCAAGTCTTCAAGTCGTTTCATCTCAAAGTTCTCTAAATGTCCAATTGCAGTCGATCAAGTTTGAACATATTGTATATTTTGGAATTATGATATGACAAAAAAAGTATAGAAAACCCAACTTTTTGGTATGTTTTAATCGGTGAACTTTTTTCGGCTAAAAAAAATATCGATTCCAGTAATGGAATAGGAGCTTGTTTTCCAACCGAAATTTGGCCCTAAATTCTCAATGCGCCATCTACAAATTAAAAATAGTCTTTGATTATAAACGAGTTACCCAAGCACCCTATATGACCTATATGTACAATGACCCTACTCTATGGTTAAGGACGAGGCGATTTTTTTTTTGTTTCTATCTTTTTATTACCTTTTAGCTTGCGGCAGCAGCTACAGCAAACACAACAAAAAGCAGCAGTAGGATTAAAAAACATTTTTTAATATATGCTAAAAAAAAAAATTACCTGATTCTAATTGAATAAGCTGAACACAGCAAGAACACACATCTATAAATTATAATTACTTACATACATACAAAAAAAAAACAACACAATTTGTTTATAATAAATTTTTGCTTAAAAAAAACAAACAAAAAATTATGAAAAAATATGACAACAGATTTGAAATAAGTAAAATAGTTAAAGTAACAAAATAAAAGTAAAAAATTACACACTGACTGTTAATTGTAAAACAATTTCTTTTCTAAAAACCATACGATTTATGATTTAAAAAACTTAAACGGAAAAAAATGAACTCTATACAAGATATATACACATATGTATGTGCATCTAAACGTAATAAAAATATATGAGAATACCACTTACTATATATACAACCTATATATATACATATATATACTATATACAATACATTTAAATATATATACAAATATCAATTTAACAGTAAAAATAAATCTAAATATTGTACTAAAAAACAAAAAAAAACATACTATAAAGTGTTGCACTTTCAAATTAACAACCATGAATATGAAGATGCAAATTAGTTGTAATCGTTTGTCAACACACATCACACACACACACACAAACACACACACAGAATTATGAGTTGTTGTAGCAACCCAGCTGGCAAAAGGCGAACTTCGTTAAAAATGTTCTTCAACGGCATACGAATCGCGCGTTTAACGAACATTTATTATAAACCAACTGAGCGTTTCAGTTTTTACCCGCTGGGAAAGTCCAATACAACAACAGCAACAACAACATGAATATGTCCAATTGCATCCAGAGTAAACACATACATTGGATCAAGACAAGATTTTTCCATTTGGTTCACAACATTTTTAAGTTACTTTGATGTCATTTGGTGTGTATGCCTATGGTTTTGTGCTTTGTTTTCATTTTTTCTTATTTAAATCAGCTAACAGAAAGGCGTGACACGGAAGTTGTTGCTAAAACAAAGGTAGAAAATTATTTTATGATGATTCATTGGATGAATTTTGGTATCTTTTTCGTATAGATATTGTTAATATTCTTTTTTGGACTTTAAAATATTCATTATAAGTAAATGAGAGAATTTGATAATATCCATTCCGTTTGGTTTATTGAGATCCTTGCTTAAAGACGAAGTCCCGATTTATACCTAAATTTGGCCGGAATATACTTGTGAAGCGTTTTCAAAGGAACGAGAATCACAAAAAACTTATGTGACATCGAATCGTCCATATCATTGGTATATCTCAATCTCATTTTAAGCTGCTTCAAAAATATTCTGATTATAAATTGAACTATCACAGCTACGTTTTACACAGGATTCAGACAAGTAAAACAACTGTTTTAATATAAGCAGCGTGGTGAAGTCTACATTTAAAGCACAGATGTTAGTTGAAATCCTTCTTAGTTGCTTTCCTTAGAAGATTTACCCTAGTTACTGGTAACTAGTGAAAGTTCTTACCACCTATTTCTGATTAGCGAATTTAACGGTTCGAGATTAACTTGGCTAGCTTTAGCATTTAATTCTTGACTTGATAGAGTTTTCGTGTCACGTTGCCCAACTTTTGTAGCTGAATACAATCAAATATGCATTGAGATTGAAAAATCATTTTTATTTAAAAAAAAAGTTCTTTATTTTCTTCTTTTATTTCTAGATTTTTCCAAATAATTTCTTTATTTTTGCAGCTGTTTTAAGTTTTCCTTATGCCTTTTGTCTCTACATATATATTGTATTTTCTCTCATATATCCACAATGAAACAATAATGGAAATAGTTATTAAAAACATACATGGAAATATAAAAATCAACCAAATACTATAAGCTAAAGATGCGAAAGATGCGCCAAAATGCAAACTGATTAAAAAGATTGATGGAGAATGCGTTGTATAACCCATTGTATAGCCTATAGCTCTAGTTAAATGAACCAGAAACGTTTAGTGTTTTTCAAATTGATTTTGTTTGTTGGTTTTTAGTTTCTCGAACATTTCGACTGGTACCATAGTTAAGCTAAGAAACAAGACACAATTTTGAAAATGGTTTTTCTCGCCCCCAAACCCCTCCCCCGCCCGCCTCCCAACTCTCTGCTGTAACTCGATATTTAGCCTTAAATGACTAGAGAATGATTTGAAATAAGAGTAAACAAAATATCTAAGCTAAATTCCTATAAGACAAAACGATTCCACCTAAGACACCTTTTTGTAATGACTAAAAATTTATATAGGACAACACAAAAGAGAAGAGTAAGAAACAAGAATGAAAAGCAACAATAACAATTGTGGGGTGGCATGTTTTGTAATTGTTTTTTAATTTTATGGTAATTATTACTACGAACTGCAGAGAGAGCGAGAGAGAGAAGAGGGAGAAGACGATTAAAATAGCATTCGAGATTAAGGCATATACTTATAAAGGATTGTTGCAAATTGTTTATGGCTTAAGTTTACAACATTTTCCCAATTTCGATTTTTAAACGTTTTTTTTTCAAAAATTCTTAACGAGGTATGTATGTAACATGGTATAACTTTTAAATGTAATACGCAGCGATAGAGTACGATGTAGTTTAATATATATAAATAAAAAAAATGGAAAAATACCACAAATAGACAAAAATACGGAAAAATGCAAAAAAAGAGTAAAAAACTATGCAAAATGAAACCAAAACAAAGCAAAACAAAATTGAGACTGTAACGATGCAACACGAAAATGAAGAAGACGATGAAGAAGCAGTTTAAGCATAACTCTTAACTTGAATAAAACTCAGATGAATATAGGCTACTACCAACATAAGTTCGTGTAAGGATTCTGTTTCAAGTATTTTGAGTTTTTATTTTAAAAGAACAAACCAAATTTCATTTCATTTTTGCATCCATCTGATGACGACAATGTGTCCGCAAAGCCAAACAACTAAACACAGAGAGGAACTTGATGAATTTAGGACCTACTAAGGCAGAGCAGATGGAAATAATTTGTTTTTTAGGCATATACAATATGTAAGGGATAAAACGATTGATTTTACTTCACAACACACAAACACAGAGAGAGAGTCTTAACCCTGAGGTGAGCCACAGAACGAGCGAGCCAAGCGAGCAACGTTTCTTTTTTACCTTTCCGGCTATTCTAGTTATATAAAGCATATTTCATAAAAGTATATTTTTTTTCTCCGAGGATAATGAGGAATTCCATTCAGACGACCCACCAAAAGAACAGAAATGAGTTCAACATCTACATTAACCTATTTTGGAATGTTGAAAAAAGCAACGTATTCTCTTACTTTTGTTACCTAATATAATGGTCCAAAGTAAGATAGAAATGGTATAAAATATTTACAGATTTTCAACCCAATATCGTAAATATTTGTTTAGTAATAATGTTGTAATAAAATTACATAAAGTTATAAGTTACGCCAGTCCTCCAGCAATGCCCCGACAACTGGTTTTGTTTGGATTTTTTGATTCCATCGATCCAGGCCTTGAATCTAACATTTTGAAGGTTTAACCAGAGCCCCTCGGATTGGTAAAAGGTTCGGTTCAATCAACCATTTGAGTAAATTTTTTTCAGAACATATATAAATTTCATAATATTTTGTACGGATTGGAGTTACTTTTTATACCCTTGCAGAGGGTATATTAAAATTGTCCAGATGCTTGTAACTCATAGAAGGAAGCATTACCGACCACATAAAGCATATATATTCGACGAGCTGAGTTGATTTAGCCTTGTCCGTCTGTTTCTATGATATCTCCTCCGTCAGTTGTAAAGCCATCGCCACCAAACTTTGCACGAAATCTTCTGGTACAAATACGCTGCATATTTGTCGGAACCGGCCGGAAAGAAACAAAAGAACGATAGGTCAAAAAACTAGTTCTAGTGAGAAAAGCTTTTTTGTTTTCAATGCAAACGTCTCCAAACTCCGTATTTACTAGTTTTCTATGCTTTTCCATGATTGTGCAAAGTTTTGTCGAAATCGGACATCTATACAGTATAGCTGTCATAGAAAGTAGAGTCAGAATAGTAAACTTAGTAAGAAAAACTTTTTTGTTTTCTGTGGAAATGTCCTTCAAATAAGTTAGAAAAACGTGCTGCAAGGGTATACAAACACCGGCCGAGCCGAATTTCAATTTCCTATATTTTTTAATTCTAAAAAAAGTTTTCTAATGAAATGAAGTGCTTGTATAAACTATGGGGAAGAAAAAATAATTATACAACATAATGGGAGGTGTCAGGCCCAACTTAATTCAATTGTAGGTGAGAACCGGTTCAACTTGGTTTCTTTAAATCCCGGGGAAATAAAATAAGACGCAATTTTGAAAAGAAATATTGCATACTTACAAAAATAAACACCGAAAAGCAACTTTGAATAGGAATTCATTCCCGTTAATTTAGAGATATATTCTCACTCCTGTTTATTGCACGCTACAAGTTATTTGTTATACAACATTATTACCAAGAAAGCAGGGTTGTCAGTACAGTAATACATCAAGCGGCGTTACGTTCTTTTATCAGCACTTTTTTGCTGGCATATTCTTGAGAAAAAGCAGAAAAGTACAATCTAAAGGTTGTATCTATTGTTTCTTTAACTACTGCTGAGTTTGAGGGGTTAAGTACACCAAAAAGCATATTTTCCAAAATAACGAAAATTTATCAAAAAAATTCAATTTTAAGTGACTCAAATAAGAATTTAGTGTGCAAAGTCTAAATAAGATAATTTCGATTTGAAAAACAATTGAAATTAAGTTTCGTATAACAGAAGGTTTTCAATATTTCAAAGGGTCAATTATTATAACAATCAAGTTGTTAGTTTTGAGAAAGGACAATTGAAAACGACTTTCAAGTCCGAAAGTACAACTTTCAGTTGGTCTCACTAAAGGGTTAAAACGATAAACATTTTTAAGTAATTTGTTGTTTTCTGTTAACTTAAACTTTTCTACTATTTAAACTATTTAGAGATACAAATACCATTTACATACATACATAGTAACAACAGCAGCAACAACAACTACAACAACAACAACAAATGGAATAAAAAATACATACTTACATACATATAGCGAAGCAAAGGTTTTAGTTTAACGGTAAAGTTAAAGGAAATTTTTTACAATGTATTTATACATACCTAAATTAAAAGTTTTAAATTAATTCTTTAATGTAATACGAACACAGTGCCTAAGTAATATCAAAAAACAAAAACAAAACAACAAACATAAGCGAAGAAAAATATCTGTCAAGGACATTTGTTAAAAAAAGAAACTAAATTGCAGCGACAACAGACAAAATTTCATAAGATCAAGAAATACATACATACATACATAGGTATAATAAAACTAAACTAAAAATCTAAACAGGAACCGCAACTCAAATATTTGCATATAATTGTATAAATGTGTAAGCGTATGCTAAATGAAAACGATATTCCCCCAATTAACGCATCCACAACGTACCCCCTACATACGTCTCTCGTACTCGATTTGCAACAACAACAATTTCATTTAGTAAAATCTGCAAAAACAAACTCTAAACATGCCACATACTCAAAATGACATCAATTTAATTTTCAATAATGGAAAATTGGTTTGCATATTGGAAAATGAAAGAAAAAACAACAACAACAACCACAACATACAAAACTTATGGAAAATATTTGTTTGCCGAAAAATTCAAGTTCAAATTACAAATTGTTTATTCATTTCCAAGCGAAAAGAACGAAAAAAAAAAAAATGGAGAAACACACAAAAAACATAAGAAACAAAAATAAATAAAAACAATAAGTAAAATACCAGAATATAATTATAAATTTCGAATTATGTTTAAAATTAATGTAGTGTGTAAAAACAAAACCACAACAACAAGTTTTAAGCAAAAACAAAAAAATACTTTGAATATATATACATAAAAATTGCAAGTAAATAGAATAAATGTCACTCACTCTTTTTATTTAAACTGGCATTTTGCTTTGCACTCATATGGTTAGACACTCAAGAAATAATCCAGTAGGAATAACAAAGATTTAGAGTGACGTGAGTACAAATTTACTCTAGAGTATTGGAGTATTCTGAATCCATAGGTACTTACTTTAATTCAAGACAAGGATCGCAAACCACTTTTTTTTTAGATGCCAACCCAAGGTTTTGGTCTGAGTTAGACCGACTCAACTTCGTTCTTATCCCTTATAAGCATTTAAAATTCAATTTCGTTCGGATAGTGACCTTAAATAATTTCGAACCTTCCTTGAATTTTAAGTATTGAGACCAGTATCCAAGTGGAACAACAACCGTTATTTTTAACCGGTATAACCAAATCAAATTGAACCGTGACTGAAACTGTCACCGAAATAAACTTTTTAAATTGCCGCTACCTTCACCTAATGCGAAATTGACTTTATTTTGATTAATAGTAACCGAAACAAATTAACCGGTTCCCTTTCGGGTTTTTAAAATATCAAGAGACATTAAAATTTGTAATATTTGATTGCCGTCTGTGAGGGGCACGAAAAGTCACATACACTAACTTACTCTCACACTCTCATCACTAACGAAATATCCATCAATAGCAGCCAGTAGAGATCCAACTTCAATCGACAAGCTTCAACACCCTCACTCTCTGTTGGCTTGATAATTGTTCGATTTACAACCCGAGATAAACATGTTACTCAATCAAAACGGTCTGCAATGATTTAAATTTGACAAAACTTAAACTAAAAGTTTTGTTTTCCAAGAAATGGGTGGGAAGAGGTGTCAAGCTGATGGCGTCGCAGAAGCCCATACACTGCTGCGGATTTTTTTTTTTAACGAAATCATTGCTGCCAGCAGAGAAATCGCCAAGAATATTGCCAAAACGTTATTGTATTAGCTGAGCCACAAGCGCAAGGGCACCCCTGGTGTACTCATATCGCCATTAAGTTGATTTTGTGTGTTCATTTAAGATCTAACTCTGCCTTGGGCAACTTGTAGAAGTCGGGTAGCTGTTACAAACGCTGGTAAGTTGCGTACATGCACACTTACAAATAAACGCAAACCAACTTACATCTTTTTATTGTTGTTGCTTGCAGGAGCGCCCCAATATGTAAGACTGCCACGGACGAACAAGGTCAGTGATGCCATTGTATGTAAACATTGATCAAAATCAAATGAGTATATCATATAGCTGCCATTTAATAAACAAACCAATCCAACTTAAGTCCTATTAACAATCATAAGGCTTACGATAAGGAAATAAAATTTAGATTTTTTTATACAACTGCAAGTACATCTAAAAACATAATTAACAGCCGGAAGGAAGCTTAGAAGGAAGCGTCCGTATGGGCAAGCAGATTTCTTAAAATTTTTGTCAGTCCCATTTCCTTCCAGACAATTTGGAATAAAGGTCATATCTTCAGTCATACCGGGAAGTTTTATATATAGAAGATTTGTACTTTATGGACATATTCACATTTGAGAATTATTTATCGATTCACCAAAGAATTAGTAAAAATCGTACCAACGATATTTAACTTACACGGAAAACAATCACTAATGCTTCACACAACTTAGCACAAACTTTGAGAGTTACGGAGTATTATATAGTACTCATGTTCACCCACATTGTCACTTGATTTTTTTTTTGAGTGGATGACCTATCAGGGTTCGCAAAATATGGTCAACCAATATTTTCTGAGCTGTCTGCTCACCAAAAAGACAGGTACAAATTAAACAGACTTGCCCACTTTCTAACCAGAACACGTGTGACTATCAGAAATCGCAAAATATGGTCAATTAACATTTTCTGCGCTGTCTGGTCACCAACAAGACAGGTAAAAATTAATAAAATAGACATACTTACGTAGATAAGAATCCATTTCACGGGAACGTTGTTCAATCATCAATGATTAACTAATTGGAATATCACGGGATAACATAATAAACGGTCTTTCACTGGTATTTCTTGCTGAATTTTTGTCATGTTAGGTGATCTTCCTCACTTTGCTTCAAATTTCAAATTGGGAATATCTAAAACAAGTGTACATAAAATGTTGGAGTTGGTAACATTTTTTCTGTTAAGCTCGCTGATCTATTTCGTGGCTAGAGTAGAGTATCCAGTTTGCCGGGAAGGAACTACACGAGTAGGAAGTCAAATTGTTCTATGCTTAATCGCCGCTGGAGTCGTTTATAAAAATGTTTGTTTTTAACCACCAAAAGTGTTTCAATTTCTTATCATTAATTTTTTTTTGTTTACCAGCGCTAAGTCAAGTCTACAAAAGTTTAAGTATTTGAAAAAGATGCATTTATTTTGACTGATAAACTAAAAGTAAAATAAACAAAAAATTAAGTTCTGTTACATATGAATATAAATAAATGAACTGTAAAGATGCATGAGAGAGAGGGGGGCGAACGAACTTCTATATGCTATGATGCGAAATGGAAACCCTTGTATGTGGGAGGACTACTTGGCTACACGGCGTCTTGTGGTTGGTGTGGTGGGTGTACCAGTGGGTGGCTTGGGGATCTGAAAAGCACCAAAGATATTTTTAAATGCTAATATTCTTGGGAACAATTCGCTCACTTACCGAACGTATGGGCCTGGGTGTTACTGAGTTGGCAGGCGGCGGTTCCCTTGGCTGTGGTCCCTCTGGATGTCCAACCACTGTGACAGCTACAGGTCTTTGCTCGGAACTAGGACGTTCTATGCTCTCGCTACGTGAATTGGAACCAGCCCGCTTGAACATGCCCGACAGCCGTCCACGTAGATCCTTTTTGCTGGATCTCATGTCGCTAGCAACGCTGATGTCAGAATCAGATCCTTGAATCTAGTTTACAAAAAAAATACATAAGTTTGGATACTGAAGAGTCTGCTTTTTACCCACCGATATTTCACTCTCGGAATTGCGACTACTTTTAGTCAGGCTGCGTAGCTTGCCCATGATACCCTTCTTCTTCTTACGTGGACCGCGGGGTATGTCGCTTTGGGTCGAGCCACCTGATAGCCGGGAATCCAAACGCGAGTCCAGGCTAGAGTCACGCACCATACCGCCCAGTTCAGAGTCTATGGATTGCATGGATGACACACTGCCATCATCCTGGCGCCAAATGTTCTACAAAAGAAATCATTTGAACCCTTTTTTGCTTTCCAACTTCCATTTTGCTGTCAACCCACCTGATCCCTTTGTATGGAGTGATCTAGCGACAGACTCTTTCGTATGAGACTGCCATTGTTGGTGGAATTCCTGGACACACGTCCTCCACCCCGCTGAGAACCAGCTGCACTGGCAACCGAACTGGTGCTGCCATGCGGATCATTCTCCTGGGAGGCCGCACGTCTCAGATTGCCACGTCGAATGCGACTGCGCTCTTGCTCATCCTCATTCAAACGCTGGAACCTGCGCAACTCGTCAGAGGCTTCGGCCAAGCGTGCCAGCACATTGGTAATCTGTGTGCTGCTCAATGTGGGTGAGGGACTGCGACTACGTTTCACATTGGTCTGCTCTGGTCGAAGAGTATTGTCATAGCTCGATTGGGATCTGCTTGCACCGCCACCACCAACCATTTTTAGATCGGGAGCAATCTTGACCAGCTCATCGACAGTCTGCAAAAGTGCACCTACTTTGCGTTCGCCACCATCTTGCTCCAGGCGACGTTTGATAAGCTCCTTTTCGTAGCGTTCACGCTGGAAAAGAAAGATTTGGTTAGTTAACTTGGCCCTAAAATTGCTTGAAACTGTCGTCTCACCTCTCTACGCAATTTTTCATTGGAAGTCCTTAGTTTGGCATGCACATCCCTTAGCTCCAGTAAATCACATTGCAGTTCAGCTATTTTCTTGCGTCCCTCTTCCATTTCCTCCTCGGTGCCTCGCTTAATTTGATCCAACTTCCGTTTGGACTCCAGGCGTTCCTTATCACGTTCCCGTTCCACTTCAAACAGTGTTTGCCTCAAATCTCGCGCCAGTGTTGAGGTCTCTTGCAGCAAACGTTGCTGATCCTCGCGCTCCTTTTGCCAGGACAGTTCCAGTTTGGTTTTCATGCCCGGCAATTTGGTGCTGCCCGAACCAATGACACGTTCCTCCTCAAACTCGTTGAGTTTCGATTGCATTTCGGAAATTTTTATTTCATTCGCACTCCGCTCGGAGACAAGTTCTGTTTTCACTTTGCTAGACTCCAGACGAGACTCGACTAGCTGATCCTCCAAGTGACCAATCTGTTGCTCAAGATAGGCAATCTTGCTCTTGTCATCATCATCGCTGCTGTGCATGGAGCCACGGCTCTGGCGACCCGTATTGTTGGCCTTGAGATCACCAATTTTCTTTTGAGCCACCTCCAGCATTTGCTTGAAGGCATCACGATCCTTCTTGAAGCGTTCACACTGACGCTAAGGGAAGGATGGGGGGAAGCATTGAGTATATTTGTGTACAATGTAGTATTCCCTAGTACCTACCTGCAAGGAATTGAGCTCGGCACTGAGATTCTTCACCTGCTGTTCGTACCGCAGACGGGTGCTGGCCACCTCGGACTTCATTTGCAGTTCGGTGCTCTGTAACCTGGGGGAGAGTTCAAGTTTTGTAAGGGCTCAAAGATTATTTTCCAGGGATACACTTACTGTTGCTTCAGCTCTTTGATCTCCGCCTCTCGACGGGCTCCGTGTCCATTCAATGATAGCTGGGCCTGCTCAATACGATTGTAGTCACTGAGCTTGCCATTCAGATCATCATTATCCTTGCGCAATTGAAAGACCAGATCAATGTTCATCTCATTCTCCCTCCGTAGACGTTCGTACTCATGCTCCTTCTCGGTCAGCTTATTCTTGAGCACCGACCTCTCATAGTCGCTGTTGTTGCCCGTTTTCAAAGTCTTAACCTCCAGTTCAGCGATCTTTTTCTGTGCCTCGTTCAGTTTTCTTGCCATATCGGTGCGTTCGATGCGAATGGTGTCCATTTCGGAGAGTTTCTGTTTTTGGGCATTTAGTTCCGCTTGCAGGGATTGCTTCTCGGTGGTCAGTTGGGCACGCATCAAGATTGTCTCCTCGGATAGCTTCTCCCAGTGCGTGTTTAGATCCTCATACCGTTTCTGCTCGGCATTTAGTGAGGATTGGGCCTCTTCAACTTGCTTTTTCAGCTCTTGCAGTTGTTTGCTATCCGTTTTGGTGGCCTTGGCCTTGAGCTCTTTGATCTCCTTTTCCAGGGATGTTTTGGACTTTTCCGCTAACTTTTTGTGACTCAAGAGATCCGCGTCCAGTTGCATGATTTTGGTTTCCAATTTCTCTTTTTCTTTGAGTTGCTTTTCAAGATCCTTTTCCAGACCGGTTAGTTTCTCCTTTTCGCGTTTGGTTTGAGTCTCCAGAGAAGATTTACTGGTTTCAGTTAGTTTCAGCTGACTATCCTGTTTTTTCAACTTCTCCTCTAGCTCCTTGATTTTGGTACTCAACTTTTTGGACTCTTCGTCACTTTTCTTGATCTTTTGCTCCATTTCAGTGAGCTTGAGCTGCTTTAATCTCTGCACATCTCCCTCGGCCAGGGTTAACTTTTGCTTGTACTTCTGCAGCTCTTCTTCCAGGCTGCCCCTGGCCGTTTGCAGAGCCTTCACTTGATCGGTGCCGCTTGAGCTAAGCATCACACGCATTTCACTGATCTCATCCTCAAGCTCTTCCACCCATTTCTTGAGATGACTTTTGGGTGTGAGGTCACTTACCCTCTTCGCTGTGCGTGGCGGTAGTTTAGCGTCCGCCTCCAGTTGCATCCGCTTAAGGCGCGAGGACAACTCATCCCGTTCCTTCTGTGCGGAGTTGAGGGATTCCTTGAGTTTGCTGGTATCTCCTTCGCCTTTATTTTGCAAACGCTTGTTCTCCGCCTCCAGGCTGCTCATTTTGGTCAGCTGCTGCTTCATAGAGTCCACCGTTAGCTCCTTCTCCTGTAGTGTCTTCTTTAACTGGCTCAACTCTTCGTTGAGGGTCTTTAGTTTCTTTTCGGCTACACTGGTGGAGGTTCCAAAGCTAAGCAGCGAGGTTTTACCACCACCATTGGTACTATCCTGTCTCAATTTGGCCTGCAATTCGCGTACATATTTCTTAGATTCAGCGTTCTCTTTTTCCAAATCTTCAACTTTGAGGCGCAGTATGGAAGCCTCTTGTTCATTTAATTCGAGTAGAATGCGCAGCTCGGCCGGATCATCCTCATCAGAGATGCCCTCATCACGATCCGCATGTACTTCGGGTGCCAAACGATGCGGATGTGGTGTGGGACTCAATTTACGAGCTGAGACGGGATGTGTGAATAATTAGTATGATCAATTTTTAAAGGATTTTTCTAGGGAACATGCCAAGTGCTTAGTTAGTTAGTTACATTTTGTGAGCAGCCGCAAAATAAAAAAAAATGGCAAATTACTTGATCAGTGAAAGTTACGTAAGTTGAAGAAAAATAATGAGGGTATTCACCAGCCCTGATGAACAAATAAATAATAAATTCAAGTTTTTGAGCTTTTGCTATTAACCACGGTGTGTGTTGTCAAAGTAATCTAAGTCAAACCTATTACAAATATAGTTACTATATTGTAGTTCGGATAAATATGCTTAATATAAAGAGTTATCTATATACTTTTGTATTCTGAGCAAGGTTTTTTCCCTACTGAACTGGATGTAGATGTAGCAAGAAATCGAGGTTTGAGGCCTCAGAAGAAGAAATCTGACGTGGTAGTTCATTAAGTTTTGATGAGAAACCAAGAGAACTTGTATTCGCTTCACTCAAAATATGGATTTCCCGGAATTTGAAAATCCTGTTAGGTATTTTTTAACTCAAAACTACACCAAATCTCTTTGGCTTGGTGGATCCATCAATAAAAATTCACCAATCGAGGCCCAGTTGGACGAAATTTAGAGAGGGCAAATGTAAAATCACGGCTGCAAACCTTCTAAAAATTCGGAAGTCTTATACTCCGGGGTTCGACGGAGCCGGTTCGTAAGGCGGGTAAACCTTGGTTTCCTTATTCAGAAAACAGTGGTGCTTAAGTCACAAAATCTTACACTTATAGTGTATTTAAACAGCTCAGTAATGGGCAGATATCTTGTGGAAGGTAGCACACTATTTGAGAATCGTGGATAATATGAACGAAGAAAAAAAACCATCGAAAGATAATTCTTTGGAACCCCTTCGCTTTGATAATATCAAAGTTCAAGCTGAACCTAAGGCCGGCATTAGTCTACATAATATCACAGACAATAGGCTCTCTAGGTTTTTAGAACAGCAGGCTGCTTTGGAATTCCCAAACAGTTATGGCATCGCAGGCAGACTGACAGTCGACAGGCCTAGATCGCTGATGATAGAGGGCTGTTCCTCTTAAAACAGCTGTTCGATCCAACAGCCTCCTTTGTTTTTTAGGAATCAAAAATGCTGTAAGCTGGTGTTATTATTAAAAGAGATGATTATGAGATAGGTATTGAAAATGATATCACAAAGTTTCTGGGGTATGTTTTGTATATTTTGGATTTGTCGTTGTGTGAAAGCTTTTGGGTCTTGTCATTTATGAGTTCATCTAATAAATACCCTCAATAATAAAATGTTAAGTATTATAGTAAAATAATCCGGTAATTTTTGTTACTTTTCACAGTTCCTCAACATCAATCTTTTTGAAAAAACCCGGGATGAGACCCTTAAATTCTAATAGAAAGAACTTCTGCTAGCATCGCCTCATAACCAGTTTTTCAACTCTACCCCTAGGTTCGTTCTATGGGTACTTCTGTACTAGCAAAATACAGCAACAAAAATTTTTAACTTGATTGTTAATGGTTCAATATAAAAATCTATAAAAATCAGCAAGCATGGACTTGGAAAAGTAATATAAAAAGTTCGCTTTGATTGGACAATTGGTTAAGGTAACTCCAGAAGAGGAAACCTAAAGTCTTGAATATATTTAAAACTGCGCGGAAAAACTAAATTTATGATGGCATAATGGGCTATTTCATGGGCCCAAGAGAGAGAGTACTCTTCAGCCAATAAAGCATTTTACTTAGAAGAGTAATGGCAAAATTTTGGATAGGTGCTAATTACCAAAAAAAAAAAATGTAAACATTTTTTAAATAATTTTTAATATCGCTTTTATAGAGAGATTATTTTACAAATTGAACTATTTTGAACCGAAAAAATATCTATCAGATTGCCCTAACCTAAATGTCGAAATATCATCCATGTTCAATTCCATTACCAATTAGTTATGATAAGTTTTAGTATTTAGTTAACGTTAAGACATATGAAGTATGTATGTATGTTAATATTAGCACTTTTCTTGTAATGTTTTTGCTTCTTCTTTAAAATAATTAAATTTTGTTCATACTTCTTGAGCGCGTTGCCATTTTTTTTAACTGCATCATCAAAGACTCATTTTCATCCTCGAAACGAGTCACCTTTTTCCTCAAATGTTCAGCCTGAAATGTACAAAAATACAACAACATTTCATTTATGCATATTGTAATATAAATCGGAATTAATATATATATCATCATCGTATTCGAGGATAAAACTGTGCCGAAAGCTGCTAAATTGAAAAATGTTCGATACTGGTTAGGGTTTTGAGATTAACAACATAATTACACAAACGAAACCTAACGGATACATGAAAACAAGAAATCAGTAAGCGGACTGATGGCCAAAATGAGGGAAAATTACATTCAATAACAAAAAAGGGAGGAAAGCTAATTGGTTCATATTCAGCTTTGATCGTGTGCATCTAATAATAAAAGCTGTTTACTGCTTTTTGAGCCGAATATTGGGTTAGGCTGACGAACGACAGCCGAGATCTCAAAACCAAGACTATTTTAGTTATATGCCTACATCCCTCCTTATATTCTGGCCACCATTCAGCGGGGTGTATAAATCTTTTGGTACCTGCACCAGCGAGAAGAACATGTGAAATAGCGCTAGGAAAGAGTAAAGAATGCGAATTGAGCATCATTCCTCTAGCACTTGTGGAACTGGATGGAACCGCTGGTGCAAATAGCGAAACAAATGGCGATGGTGAAGATTCACGTTCGCATGTTGGATATCTGATATTTTCCATGCCGGTGGCAACATCTTTGCAGTCGACGGCAACGGTTTGAGTGGCACGTGGAAAAGCTAATGGTTCCTGCGGCAATTCAGAGGTTTGTGTGCCGCGATTGTAACGCAATCGCTTAACCCGTAGCCGACGTATCTTCTCGAAAAATTGTAAAGAGAGTAAAAATAATGGGTGTGTGTGTGTGTGCGCAGGCCGTACATACCTCTTCCTCGGCAAATTTAAGTTGGTCCTTCAGATCAGTCTCACGCTCAATGGAGTCTTGTAGTTCACGCTGCAAATGCTGAGGATCCTCCTGAGACCCACCGCGTGTTAGGGACTCTCTTGTAAATTTGGCATCCGCTGACGTGGATTTGCCCAACACACCCAACATGGGTGCCTTTTTCTTTCCTGGATTGCGTAGCTCGTCGGCTTCGATCTGAAAGCAAGTGGAGCTTGATATTCAACACAGTTTCTTGGAAGTCTTTAATACTTTACCTGCAGCTTTCGTGTCAGCTCGCTAGAGAACCTAAGCTCCTCCTCCAGTTTCTTGACCTTGGCACTCAATTCCGCATTGAAGGAACTTTGTCGCTCTTGTTCCAACGTCTCGATCTTCCGATCGCTCTTCTTCAGCTTAAAGCTGAGGATGCGACAGTTCTTGGTGGCCTTTTCGAGATCCTTTTGCAAGCTGGTCTTGGCCTTGACCTCATCATCGCGAAACGTGTCCTGCACCTCATCCATTTCGGCCTGTAGATTGAGTATCTCCTTTTTGACCGTCTGGTTCTCCTCCATCAGCTCCTCACAGATCTGTTCGGCAGCCTGTAATTTACGTTTCATCTCCGATTCGTTGCCCTTGTTCTCTAGCTCCTTCATGCGAAGGTTGAGCTTGCGCTTATCCTCGGTAACCCGTTCTAGTTGCTCTTTCATCTCGTTCAGCTTTTGCTGGAGATTGAGTGCTTCCGAGGCGGCTGTGCGATTCGAAGCCGTATCCATGGAGGCCAAACGACGGAGCAGTATATCGCTTTTATCGCGCTCGGCACGCTCAGCACGCGTCTTCATGGTTTCCAATTCGGTTTTCAGGCTCTTCATTTGTTCCTGTATGGCTTGACTGTCCTGAGAAGTGGAGTTGCTGGTGACTGATGATTTGGCTGGTGTCATGGCGGGCAGAGTTTGTCTTTTGGTTTCTTTAGTGCCCAACGATTCGGTTTCCTTGCGACGTGCGCTTGAAATGGAGGAAGATGAGGAGGAGGAGGTACTGGGAGCAGACACTTTCACTTCGTTAATGGTCAATGAAGACGAATTGGAGTTGGAGTGAGATGCAGAGGATGAGGAGGTGGTCTTCAAGGTGGTTGTGGAACTACTAGTTGTTGCTGCCGTTGTAGTGGCCACAGCCACTTTCTTGGGCGGCAACGAGGCACGTTTCAGTTCTGTCTGCTGGTTGAGCATTGTTCCCGACTTGACGCGCTCCGGCCGATCTGGTGGGGCTACAGCGGACTCACTCTCTCTGCAGAATGTGAGAGATTAACGAGCATATATTTAGGAAAATAAGAAATACAGCTGATTCACTGGTACCAAACCACCACTTACTCTTCTTTCCTGGGTACGGATCGTTCTCGACTCGATTCCCTTGAATTTAAACTGCGCTGCTTCTTGAGAAGATTCATTTTGCGTACACGCTCGGCAAGACTGTCGGTCGATAGGATGACTAGCTCATCTGGAATACTTGAAGTTTTACTGGGGGAGGCGGTGACGCGACTTGGAGTGGGTGTGAGGTCCACCTATTTTTGATAAATCCAATTAAATTCTTGAATATTTCTACAGTTTTTCTGACACACTCACCTCTTTGATATCCAAGGCGGTGGTATGACGCCGCGGTGGTATTGGCAACTTAACGGTAACAGCCACATTGTGATCTTCCGCTGGTCGTGACCGTGACGCGTTGGATGTGCTCCGTCTTACCTCCTCCTCATCGATATCCGGTGTCGAGGCCCAGGACTGCGGACGTTTCTTTAGCTCTACATTGAAGTGAACAACTGAGTTGAGTGAAAAGCCATCAAGTGAAGAGTGCCACATGCATCGGAATCACACGATCACACAGGTCACGATTACGAGTTGACGAAACATTTTACGTTGGTTAAGCGAAATAACGTTATGCGGTATGCAGATTAGTGTTGAGAGAGAGAGCGACACGAACACGAGCACAATGTGTAGTGCAGTTGGTTTTTGTGCAAGCGCATAAGTGAGAGTGAGAGAGATACATAAACAAAAATCAACAATACACAATAGACAAAAAGTTAACAGTTACATCAAAGTAGAAAGGCTGCTGCAGCTCAGCAGCATGTGCATAGTACCAGTGCTGCATTCAAAAATCAGTCTCTTCATTCCGAACCAAGCGAATGAGAGCAACAAAGAGTGCCGCTGAGCTGCTGCTGCCTTCTTTAGGAAACGAGAGCATCTACTTAAGTAGACTTTATTCAAAAACATAGTCTTTTAATACGATTTTTGGAGTAGGACGCGCTGATCTACTTGCTTCAGTAGATCGGCCCCTCATTTGTATGTACCTATATCATTACTGTTGTTTGTATTGAGGCTGGTAAGATTTTGAGTAGATGTCCAAGTGCGCGAGGAAGGTCTAGAAAAAATCGAGTTATTTATTAATTTTAAGTGCATTTTTTTTATTTTCAAAATGGATTTATCTACCAAACTTACCGCGAGCTCTGGGCATCAGAGAGATTTGGCGAGGAGGCGGCCACATCCTCACCTCCCCGACGTGCACCATGCTCCTTGTAGTCCCGAAAGCAACGCTTACATCTTGTGGGATAACGTGTTTGTGGATGGAACCCAAGTGGGCACAATTGATCGCCTTTCAGCGATGGGTACAGATGATGCATCTGTTCTTACACAATTTATCAGCTTTTCTTTTTCTGCAAATAAAAATGTTCAAAATGAACTTAATAGGGCATCAATATACTCGTCGTACACACCTTTTGTTATAGTTGTTGCATTTCAAAAACACTAAAGTGGAATTTCTGGCCACGAGCCAAGTAAACAAAAGAATGCTGTACATCAAAAAAGTAGATCATTCGCAGGGGCCTAAGTGTACGAGTACATCTACATGCATTGTGCTTATCTTGTTACTTAGACGCCAGTTTCTGTCAACCATTGCGTTTATATATCTTTTTTTTTGTTGGGAAGAGATCAAACAGTGCTAGGGCTCTTCGCCTTGAAAAATCCGTGTCCTATATTTAGGCATGACGATGATGGACAGGAGAATCTTATAATAAGCTAAGAGGTCTGTTTAATATTTGATGCAATTTGAATGGTTAAGGTTAGATTTGGTAAATAGAATATCTATTATATTTATTTCCCGGTCTCTCCGAAGCTTACTATTAAAATTGGAAGACTATTTAAGAAAACCATTCCAAAAAAATAGTTTCGATAAGCCGCAACTAAATCTGTTGATTATTTGAATAGCATAACAGAATGCTTCTTTAATGCAGAATACACTTATGATTAATGGGCAGTTTACTCCAGTCCTGTGCTGATCCCAACCTCAAATATTAAAGTTAATCACGTACCGATCCCGCAGATTATATCGCGGTTCAGTTGAGTTGTCATCTGAAGCGCACCAAAATGTTAAAGTAAAAGCATAAATGATTATTTTCCCTATAACTTGATTATCGTTCATCCGATCTTTACTATTCCTTCGGAGGATCTTTCAGCAATATGGCACATTTTAAAGTCTGATCTATTTCCCCAGTGAATTGGTTGTTAGCTGGTTGGCGTATTGTGCTAGAGAGACACAAAACTGTCGGAATAAAACCATTTATTAAAATTCTATTTACGACGAAGTAATCTTTCATTGTTTACTCGCACTTCGAATCTTCTAAATAATCATTGACACAAGTCTGAGTTGAACAGGCTTCTCCAAATATGAAGAAATTCCAAATATTATTTGGTGTATCTAACAAACAAAATGTTTTTATACTCTGTACCGTAGGTACATAGAGTATTATAAGTTTGTGCAAAAGTATGTAACATCCAGAAGGAAGCATCTCCGACCCCATAAAGTATATATATTCTTGATCAGCATCAACAGCCGAGTCGATATAGCCATGTCCGTCTGTCCGTCTGTCTGTCCGTATGAACGCACAGATCTCAGAGATGGTAAGAGATAGAGGTTTGACGTGTATGGGACATATGCTTCTTATGTCTGCAGGCAGATCAAGTTTATTTTCAATTTTGGCCACGCCCCCTCCCGCCCCCGCAATTTAGAAAAAACGTCATATCTCCCACAGTTTTAAAGATAGATGGCTTGTTCCTTCTGGACATATTTAGTTATTAGAATAACTTATCGATCCGCCAAAGGAATGAAGAAGATCGGATGAACGGTTTTCGAGTTATGATCAAAAGACAAATTTTCTTGGTACAGAGTATGTTATAGTCGGGCTTGACCGACTTTCTTTCTTGTTTTTTATTTACATTGGGAAAAGCGTAAGCCAAACCAAGGCTTACATTAAAATCTTCTTTCAAAAACCATGAACTTCAAATTTTTGAAGATTAAAATGAAAAATTTGTTAATTTGCACCCCTGAAACAAACGTTAACATTGAAATCGACTCGGAATTCTAAAAATGGTTAGCAAATTTTAATTAGCATGTGGGTCAGATGACCCGCTCTGATTGTTCATCCGACTTTCCATGCTGGATTGCCAAGCTTCTATAAGTTTATATGATTCAATTTAGAACAGCAACTATATTAAGAATAAGAATATAGAACATTGTACTTAGTATATTGAAGGGTTGGTACTGATTCTTGATGATTTTCTTAAGCTGAACAAACCTCTGTTTTCGAAAATGGTCAATCCTGTCTAGACTTTTGTTAATTTGAGCCGTTTAAAAGGCATATCTCGACCTATTTTGGGATCGATTTATGTGGAGCATTTTCCTATGTTTTGACTCACTATTTCCTAGCACTAAAATCCCAAATATTTCTGCGATTTTTTAAAGCAAAGATATTGTATACTAAGTACATGTATACGATATTAGAACCAACTCCCAAACAATGGGAATTGCTGAAAATTTTCGTTTTGAGGAGTAGACAACTTAATAGTATTGGGCACATGTATTCCAAATGGTATATCTTCGCTTATGAAAATCGGAGAATTGTTTGTAAAACGTAAAACTATGGGAAAACATCAAAAGAGTTAAAACAATAGTATCGGATCCTTATAAATCGTGTCTAAAATGGGTCAAAACAGGCATTTTAGTCATAACCTGACTTGATTCATTTCAGCCTTGCAGAGAACGAATGGTTTTGGCGACTTAGTCTTAAAATCGGCAGGAAGGTTTACTGAAAGAATTACATTTAAGGTGCCCACCAATAATAGCCTCTGATTTTCTGGATCCTCCACTCCAGAAGTTTTTAAATCAGGGTCCTTTCGCGCACATGCAATGATTTGTGAGCAGGAGCAGGGACAAAAATTGCTCATATCTTGCAGATTATAATTTACATTTAACGATTTCCATCTCCTTCAATTAAAGAAATCTGTGAGCAACAAAACCATTACCTTCGACTGTACTTTACTCGCTGTTTACTCGGAGTTTTGAGAACAATTTGTACCACCGATATACTTTTCTTTGGTCCATGCTAGCTTCATCATTCGGTGGGGGTCGGGACTCGAGTACTAATAAAACGCTACCATAACATCTTATATCAAAATTCGCTATACTTTCTGAACAAACCTCGAATGGTAGTTAGATAAAGGTTCAAACTAGAAAGTTTGTTGCAAACTTGGCAAATAAATTTCAGGTGCTACGCAGAAAAAAATGACAAAGTCATTGATCGATATATTTCCTTATAAACGAAATGAAACCTTTCAACTAGAATTTTTTCAATTTTACAAGCTGATCACTTGCTTGTCTGGTTTTTGAAATTTTTACAGCGATATTTTTTAAACACCACATTAATTCCACATTTATTACATTTTTTTGAATACCATAACTTAAACCAGGATCGTAAAATATCTGAAAATCTTATTTAAAAATCTTTCCGCATTCGAAAAAAAAAAATCACCCCGTAAACACCCCATTGAATATTGTAAATATAAACAATAACAAATAGCTAATCGCCTATATGTATATGAACATAAATATTCTCTGAGCAAGAGAGCCCCACATGTCCACAGGTGGGCGCACGGGCAGTCAGCTGCGCATCCCATAGTTAACCAAATGCGCATGTTTTTCCGGTAATTAAAAATCCAAAACAAATGCTCGAAAATGGGAAAAACCCAAAGAGCACCGGCCAAGAGAACGTTCTCTCAATGCACACATCTCTTTGGCACTTCTAGAATCTCAGAGAGAAAGTGCCCTGTTGCAAATCCCTAGCACATTTAAAAATAGTTATCAACCGTTTTAACCTATTTGCATCTTTTGCACAAATATTAGGACTTAATTTAGCTTACAAACTTACACAAAATATTTCCGCATTTAGACGAATGTGTAGCTGGATGTGTGGGAATGGGGCCGCCAGCCAGGCACAGCTGTGGCTGCATCTGCTCCTTAATGCTGAGCACAAGAGATCCGCAACTTGTGCGGATAAACTGCTTTTAGTTTTGGGGTTGCGTAACCGAGAGATAGATTTGTGTGGGCAATTTTCACACTAACAGCTACACTTTGCCACTTCTTTTCCCAACTTCAACCGAATTTATGGCCATTTATTCGAGTTTTCACGTTTTGTATTTTGTTTTAAATAGATTTTGTTGGAATACTTGATGACTGAAAAATTAGCTGTGTTTTATAAATAGAACACGAGTTTTTCTTAAATGGCAGCGCACTTTCAATCAAACCAAATGCAAACTTTTCTTTCTCATCTTTTCATACTTTTCTTTTACAACATTTATATTCAGAATTTTTGTTTACTTTTCTTTCAAAAAAAAAGAACAATTCAACTTTTCCAAATTGAATTTTTCACTTGAATCGCGCACACACACACACACAATTGTAGAGGCGAATTATATATATAGACATATATATCTTTGATATACCGTCGATCGAGCAGCACTCGAAATACTTATACAGTTAGCTGCATCTCTTTCACACCAATTGCACAGGCCAACAACCAACAGCGCACGGAGCAACCTTTACGCATTTTTCCTCTGCTGTTGCGAACGCTTTGAAAATCGACGAGAAACTAAAATTAAATTATTTTTGGGAAGCTTCAACTAGCCAGTATAGAGAATACAAGTGGCTGTTTTGTTGGCTCGGTACTCTTTTGGTCATAAAGAGCAAATTTTGGATGAGAATTGAGCGAGAAAGTTGAGCATATTTATCAAGTTTAGGAGATTTATAAGAAATTTCTTGGGATTAAGACATTTTAAGCAGGTAAAAAGGGTTTCTAAATTTCAGACCACTTTTTTTTAAGGATAAGTCGAATCCATATAACAGAAACCACTCGAAATGTTTCAGACTTTCCTAGTTATTTTTTGGCAATTTTAACAGGAATCAAGATGAACAACTCGTTAAACCATTTTGATTGGAAAATCAGAGACATTGTCTTTGGCTTAAAGGAATCTAGCAAGGAAAATCAAAAAATATTACTCTTCAATCTTAGGGAGTCCGAAAAATATAGCCGAACCGATGTTAAACTAAATTGAAATTGGGGAAAAGTGCCTCAACATATACTCGAATGTTAAGACTAAGAAGCTGGTACCTGAGTTTTTTTAACTATTCGGGTCTTCTTAGGCGACATATTTCTCTTTAGATTGAGTTGACCTGCTCTAGATGTGGCAGTCTATTGCAACTAGTTTCAAGTTATGGAATTTTATTCAGAAATCATAAAATCGACAGAGTACATATCATACATACATATGTTCTTGTGTGTGTGTGTTTGTGTGATTTATAGTTTTTGCTGTTGTTCTTCATGTATAAATTACTTAGAGATTATTAGTCGTTGCTATCAACTTATATAGAGTATCCATATATGTATGTATTTCTCTATTTGTACATATATGAATGCGGTTGTGGTTGTATGTATGTATATGAGCTTGGTGAGTGTGTGTGTGTGTGTGTGTCAAGTAAGAATAAGATGAAATTAACAATGAAGTGGATCCAGCACCTATCATGTAGCATTTGAAACAGCCGCAGCCTGTTCCTCGCTGGTTTCGTTAAGAGGAGCGGGCGAAATGGTCGAGGCAGGTCCATTGTTATTCTCATTGGCAGCCACTGCGACAGGTTGCTGCTGCTGCTGTTCTCCCTCCTCTGCCGCCGTGGCCGCTGCTGGCAGTGGTACAGCCTTGGGCGGCTCCGGACTGCTAAACATTTGTATGACAGAATTATTGTTCATATTCTCAACTGATGCACCCGAAATGGATAGGTCATCAGCTGAATCATCTGTTGCCTGGCCGCCTTCCGTTTGCACTGCCTTCTCCTCCAGCAGATGATCCATTTCCCGTATGGGCCTTTGAGATGAGCCATATTGCTTCGATATTTGCAGCAGCTCACGCAACGTCTCGTTTTCCATGCGCAACTGGGATATGGTCTGCAGTTCCCGCTGCACCATCTCATCATCAACAGTGGCTGCCCTTTGCATGACGGCGGCCATTTCATTGATTTTCTCTCGCTGATCCCGGATTACCTGCCACAGGCGTTCGTTGTAGAGCTCCTTGAAATTGAATTTACTATCCAGCACCTTAGTCACTGTGTGTTCGCGATACTTTTGCATCATCAGCTCCATGGCTCGCTCGTAGTCCTCAATGCAGATCTTCAGCTCACGATTCTCTTTGAGGATTTCGGAACTGTTGATATTCTGCTGCTGTATGCGATTCACCATATCCGCATTCGTTTTGTTGTTCGAAATGCGATTGAGTGACTCAATGTCATCTTGATATTGGCGCAGACTCTCCACCAGACGATTATTGGTCTCTGCCTCCTCCAGCAAAGCAGTACCCAGTGCATCCAAATCTTTGACTCGGCTGGCCATGCGCTGGGCATCCATTATCATTTGACCAACGGACAGGTTGGACATGCTGGTGCTGGTGTGTTTTCCAATTTCAAGACTTCTTTTGTCTGCAAATAAGATGGGTGAGTTCGAGTCTTTGAGCACATTCGAGCTCCTCCCACTCGGTAGCTTACATTCGGTATGCGACTAGCTTGACTTTTCGCTAATCATCTGAGTTGTACAATCCAAAAGAATTGTTTAATACGAATTTTAAAAAAAGAATGCTATTACTATTAGAAATTTTGACGACCCAATTATATTTTAGCTGACAGCTGACAAGGTTGCCATCGTTGGCGCAGCTTATGGAACCAGCACGGAACTGGTTCATTCACGCCCTGCTCCGGGCGTAGACAGTGAGGGGAGACGGCAAAGTGCCATGCAAATTCAAATATTTGATTATTAATGATTATTAAGTTACTTTTAAACTAACATTTATTAATCGAAATGTAAATGTTTCCATGTTTCATATTGGTTACGGTCACACGTAGAAAAGTTTCATATTTCAAAATCCCCGTCCAAAAGTCAAAGAGAAAGGATTCGTGATAGTCCCTACCCTATCTTTAAACAATCTATAGGCTTAGCCAGACTTACCGTCTCTCATTGTTTTAACCCACTGCTCCCATTGCATCGACCAGCTGTTCTATCGATGACACTAGGCAATTTGATAACATATCGATAGAAATCAAGCCTTTCAGCGGAAATCAGCTAAATGTTGAGCCTTGAAAAAATATAGCCGTACAAATTTCCCAAATTTCTTCTGACCGAAACCGAAAAGCGTTTCAGTAGGATACCGAGCTTTCCATCCATGGCAGCAGCTGACCTATTGGTGGCATATCCGAGCTCGATAGCATATCGATAGTAAATCTAGTCTTTGGAGGAAAAAGGATAAATCATTTAGCTTTTGGCTTGCTAGTCCGTCACCGATATTCTGCCGAATGGACATTTATCTCGTATGAGGAAAGACACATAAACAAAGAGTTCGTTTAAAACATCCAGAGGCTGATCTCAAGAATGTGCCAGTGGAACAAGCAGCATAGCAACTGCACAAACTTAAACCATCATATGCAGTTTCCACTGTACCTACTTCAACTAATTGAACCAGTTCAGCGGTTTGGAACTAGCGTTGCCGTTCCAACAGGTTCCAGTCGCAGCATCCGCAAATAACAATATAAAATGCTATTGTTTATTTGCTTAAGTGCAAGTGCATGTCGGTTTAATTAAAAAAAACGTAAAGAACATTAAATTTTATGGCCTCCGTTAAGTCGTTAAGATATAATGTGTGTGTATAATAAGCCAAGTGTAAGGTGCGACTCGCTCAAGTGAAAAATTTAGGAAACTGCGCAAACGCAGCAGCGCGTCATCTAAAGAGAACACAGTAACCAAATCAGACAAAAGGAATTTAAGGAAACTTTTCAGAAGGGTAATAAAACTAGCCATAGTTTTACTAAAAAAAATTGAATGTTGAGGAATTTTTCTTTTGACAGCTTCTCAATGTCGTCGCTGCTGCCGCTGCTGCTGCTGCTGACGTCGAAGCTCGGAGCAATTCCGGTTTTGTCCTCCCCCCTTCCTCCTCGCCAGGCGTGCGAATTCTGCGTTCTCCCGCACCCCGCACTGTGGCACCCCTGGGGGATGAGGTGGTGTTGGATTGCGAGACCAGTTTACAGCCAGAGCGATTTGAATGGAGCTATGCAAGGACGAGCAGTTCCAAAGTCAAATACGTCAAGTCCCACGCTGGCAAATGGAATGTTAGCCATGATTATGCCATATCCCGGCTAAGTATACTGGTACGACCGGATACTCTGGGAGAGTATCGTTGCCTGGGTTGGTTTGGCCCCTTGATGGTGACCTCCAATACGGCTCGCTTGGATTTGGCCACCATCGGCCTGGCCAGCAGGAGCGCAACCAACTCAACCTGGCTGGTTGAGGAAGGAAATGCGGTAATATGGTCTTGTGGCCAGCATATTGACTACCATCCGGCAGCCAGTTGGACTTTCTTCAGGAATGGCCGTGAACTGCCCACGGAGAGGAACTCCCACAATGGCACTTTAATATTAAGTAAGGTTACTAAGGAGTCTTCAGGGAAATACACTTGCAGGGCCACCAATACCGCCTCGGGCATGTCTCTAGACAGTCCCAGCCAGCTGGAATTGCATGTACGAAAGGAATCCTCCAGCCGTTCGCCACATTTACTGAGTGGACAACCCGCTAGGCAGCAGGTCATCACACGTGAAGGGCAACGATTGTTGCTGCTATGTCCCGGAGTGGGATCGCCGCCACCCACAGCCATCTGGAGCAGTCCCAATGTACCCGGAGCCGTTCACAATAATCGCAGTCGATTGCACTCGTATGGCCTAGAGATTAATGCTGTTCGGGTACAAGATGCAGGCACATACATATGTTATATGGATAATGGAATACGTCCTGCACTAGAGCTATATGTGAATGTGAGTGTGGAGCAGGCTCCTCGCATTATACTCGCTCCACAGGCGGCGAATCTTACAAACGAGGGTGAGAGCATGCAGCTGGCGTGCAAGGCTGACGGAGTGCCAGCACCGGAAATCTATTGGCTTCTGAACGGTGAGCCAAGTATACAAGATAATGAGGCAGAGTTGCTGCCCAATGGATATCTACAGTTGCATCAAGTGCTTAAACGTCATGCCGGCTATGTCCAGTGTTTTGCACGCAATCATTTGGGTGAACAAAGTGCTGGCACTTTACTTCAAGTGAATCCCAAGCAGATACCCAGCTCCGGCGGTGAGGTGGGCGAGGTGGAATCAACCAAGAAATCCACCCATGGGGGAGGACGCAAACAAATCCAAAATATGATAGCACCTGCTGCACCCAATGTCACGCGTCTCTCCGATGAATCTGTAATGCTGCGCTGGCATGTGCGCAATGAAGGATTACCCATACAGTTCTTCAAGGTGCAGTATCGTCACATCAGCGATGGGAAGCGCAAGAGTTGGCAAACCACCAATGAGAATATACCCTATGGCAAACCCAAGTGGAACTCGGGACATGGCAAAAACTTTACCGCCTCTGTGACGAATTTGAAACCTCAGCGCTTCTATCGCTTTCGCATCATGGCCGTCTATTCCAACAATGATAACAAAGAAAGTCCCACTTCCGCCAAGTTTTTCCTACAACGTGGAGGCGCCTCTTTGCAACCCATGCCCGTGCCCGAGCTAATCGAGATTGACGAATACTCAGAGTCAGCTGTGGTACTCCATTGGCAGTTGTCCAGTGATGCCGATGAGCATTTGATTGCCGGCTACTATGCCTACTACCGTCCATCAGACTCAGCGGGAGAATTTTCCAAGGCCACGGTTGAAGGTGCCACGGCCAGAAGCTTCCAAATCGGCAGCCTGGAGCCAGGAAACATTTATGAATTCAAATTGCAATCGTTTAGTGCGGATTCGGCTTCCAATTTTAGTGCTCTCAAACAGGGACGCACACAGCGTCCGAAAGTGATAACCGAGCCCACGATTTTGGATACCACCACTCCCAGTCATAACGAAACCTTTGGCCTAAATCCCCTGCTAACGGGTACCATAGGCGGCGGGGCCCTGTTATTACTGCTGCTGGTTAGCTTCAGCTTCTGCCTGTGCCGTCGGAAATCCCGGGAAAACAATAAACCTCGCTTGGCCGAATTACGAGAGGATTTTGTACCAGTGAAGCAGCGTCATATACACATCACTCTAAATCCCTTGGATCAGGAAGAAAAACCGGAAACGGATCATGAATTGGCCTATTTTCAGCGACAGCATGATGCGGGTTTGAGACGCATGTCCACCTCCTCGATTAGAAGAACACTGGAACGCACTCCAGGCAGTAATAACAATCTACAGCAAGTGGCTAATGAAGCAACAAATGGTGGAAGTGGTGGCCCGACGACCACAACGACAACAACAACAACGGGTGGACGTGTTATACTGAAACGACCGCGTTTAACCAGTCGCTCTGAGAATCTTTCATCGGGCAGCCTGAACAGTGTGGGTGTGTAAATCTTGTGATCTTTAGTCTATACATAATGTGATACATTATGCTATATATTCCTCTACCTCCTGCTTAAACTTTAATTTCCAATTGGACAACGATGAAGCATTTTCTAGAGATGCACGAGATGAGAGCGAAAGCAAAAACAGAGACTCGATTAGAACAGTAATAAGAGTTAAGGAAAACCCCATAAAAACGAGAGAAAAACATTCTTTAAAAGGTAACCATGATGTAACCTTGTACGAAAATAATCATATTTTTTGTTGTGTCTATCAAAAAGTGATTCAAGTTTTATTTTTAAAATAAGCTAACAAATAACCAGAAAAACAAAAAACAGAGATTGAAATAGTGAACCTGACAACATAAACCTGGTTGAAACCGATTGCAAAGCTGTCACAGAGCTGTCCAGATTTGGAATCCTAACAAAATGGAAAACATTCATAAAGTTTTACGACTTGGGAAATCATCAGAATTATATTAGAAAAATATAATACAAACAAGTGACCAGGTGCAAAACTAAAGCCTAAAACCTTTTTAAGACTTCTATTCCCATATCAATTTTAGCGGTATCGAAATTTTGTACAGTTCCAATGACATTTACCAGCAATTTCCTTATCGGAAACACCGAAAACAATTTACTATTCCAGGGTCAATCGATCTTAACTTCATTATAGTATTAAGTAGAGAGTCCTGCTCCGAATTCCGTGTTGATTTTTGTGTATTTTGAAGTGAACACAAGCAATCCCGTGCCTATTCAATTGCTTTCCACTTTACCCCTATATATATCCACCAACCTTTGGGTTCTCAGAGATAGTTTTCAATTAAAATCTTAAAAATCCAAGTAAGGCTGCCTTCACAGAAATTGACAAATGAGAAGCCATCATGTCTACAAATGTTGTGAAGTCCGGAACTTGTCCTAACTTGTCCCCAAGAACGTATGCCCGCCAAATTGTATAGTGACCTCAAACGCACTCCAAGAAAGTTTATAAACTTTGTAAGGATGAGCGCAAAAACATTCGACATTATGTCCATGGTTGCACCCTTAATTCCAACACAAAAAGCCAATGGTCGAGACCCAATTATACCGGCTGAAAGACTTAAGCTATCGTCAAGATACCAAACATCAGATAATTTAACGCGTCGCAAACGCAACCTCAAAACGAAACTTCCCTTCTTTTTGTTCACGAAATAAATTCAAGTGAAGTGAACTTATTCAATTCTTTGGACGCGTTCAGCAAGTTCTTCGCTCATACATTTCTACTGATCTTTCTGCTAAACTCCCGTGATACGTACCATGTTGCACCTGTAGCTGGCAGTATCACTTGAAAGGAGCCAACTGTATCTTTGATACATGCTCCTCCATAATGATACGTCAAATTGACTATCAGCATAAAGATCATACAAAAATTTGATTTATCTGAGAGCAAGTTATTCTGCTGAACACTACTAATCTCTCAGGATTCGAACATGTCACGTGATAAGCTATTTACATTGAAAATATGACAACATAAAGGCCTAATCGTATCATGTCTTCATGTGTCAGTGTGAAGGCAGCCTTACAATTAATTATGTTTTTATCATTTCGACATTTTGACAATTTTTTCCATTTTTTTTCCTCTGTGTAAAATTCCCAATCTAATAACAAAAGATATGCTTGTCACTGTCAAGTAAATCTATGCAATTTGAATTCAATTTACAAACAAATCGAAGCTGAATTAAAAGCAAGGCGGATAGACAAGCCGAAATGGGCCAAAATACAACAAGATTGGAGGTTTGAAAACCACTGTCAAACGAAGACTTAATGCATTCTTGCATATTCTTGCCAGTTAGATTATAAAACACGACAATCGGGAGAATGAAATATGTAAAAATTGAGTAGGTCGAGCATTTGACAGGCCCTTAATGATCCCTATATTATTTATTGTTGGAAACACATCGCACCGCGACCATGATCCCTATAAAAAGTCATACAATTTTCTTAGACCACGTTCACCATTACGTCCGAGGGTCACTTTCTTACATTAAGCCATAGTTTTAAACAGTCTGACTAATAATGCACTAATGCGAAAAGTTTCCATTATGTTAAAAAAAAGTTGAGTTAAGAAAAACTCCATGTATAACCATAAATAAAAGTAGTTTTAAACCAGGCTTATGTAGTTAATCTAATTAATCAATACTTAATTATTTTCATAAGTATGTCAGAGACCAGATTGATGCATATGTTAAGGCTATTCATTGCTATGCATTGTGCAGTGCACCATTTTACAGTGTATTTCTAACAAGTATCTTTTTTTGTGTGATTCTCATATGTGAAGCCAAGGTTCTATATACTATGCTTCCAGGTACTTAATTAGATATTAATTAGATTATAGTTATGTGCATTTATACACCTTTTAAATCTATATAAGTCTTCCAATGTTTTGTATTAAGTCCAAATTCTGTACTGATAGTGTTTTAATTCCTTATGAAAAAAAGACAATAAATGACCCCCTTTTTTATACAAACTTCTTTAAGACCATTTACAATGGAGCATAACATAAGATAGCCAAATTCACAGTTGGTTACATGGTATTCATCAGAACTGCCTGATCTTTTGAGAATATAATAGGTTTAGGTCGTAGTTGGCCAATTTCGTGAAGGTCGTTCAAAATACGTTTTTGTGGCAGAAAACATCGGTGACGATCCAGAGACAAAATATTTTTAGTATCTTGTGAATGAATACTTCTTTCAAGTGTATTTTGTTTGATTTTTCAATCTTGTGTAATTTTTATACTCTGTACCGTAGGTACATAGAGTATTATAAGTTTGTGCAAAAGTATGTAACATCCAGAAGGAAGCATCTCCGACCCCATAAAGTATATATATTCTTGATCAGCATCAACAGCCGAGTCGCTACAGCCATGTCCGTCTGTCCGTCAGTCCGAACGCACAGATCTCAGAGATGGTAAGAGATAGAGGTTTGACATGTATGGGACATATGCTTCTTTTGTCTGCAGGCAGATCAAGTTTATTTTCAATTTTGGCCACGCCCCCTCCCGCCCCCGCAATTTAGAAAAAACTTCATATCTCCCACAGTTTTAAAGATAGATGGCTTGTTCCTTCTGGACATATTTAGTTATTAGAATAACTTATCGATCCGCCAAAGGAATGAAGAAGATCGGATGAACGGTTTTCGAGTTATGATCAAAAGACAAAATTTCTTGGTACAGAGTATGTTATAGTCGGGCTTGACCGACTTTCTTTCTTGTTTGTTTATTATAAATCAATGATCTGTGCCGATACGTGACATGCCATCAAATTATTTAAGTGTTTTCTGTTTAATGCAAAGCAAAAACTTACAGTTTATTGCAATTTCATAGTTTGTTATGGTTTTGTATTCATATTTTGTAAGCCCTTTGTACCATTGGAACATCTAACATACAACAGGGAAAGTATCTCGTTTAAGACCTGAATAATACCAGTCTCCACAACTCGCAACTGCTATGCAAATGGCCCTTCGTATCCAAATCAATGTATTCGTCGTCAAAGTCGTCCATTTTGTACAGTCAGGTCATAAGCATAGGACAATTGTCCCCGGCAGCAGCTTTTTGCAACCAGTTTAATACCAGTTGGCCTTTGTTTTGCCTTATGAGTCGTAAGTTATGACTGAGTCCAATATGTAACCTTAAAACATATTTTGCAAATCTCATTGTCGCTTGATACAATCCTTTCCCATTCACATAGACTTTGCATTACCTTTGACTGGTTTTTCTACACTTAATTTTCACTTCTACTGTCAACTTCAGCGACTAAATGATAAATTGTAAAACAAACACCAAAAGCTTTGCTCTCTGCCGCTGCGCAGTTGCTCAACTCACCCGATTCTAGCTTTTTTGCTACCAGTTAAATTCTAGTTGCTTTACAACTAGGTGTAGAACAGTTGCTTTTGTTACTAGTTTACAGTTTCTCTGCAGTGTTTTACCAGAACAGTTTTTTGAAATCGAAAAATCGATTTCCTGAACATTGCAAATTAATTTGCTGTACGAAAATTAAAAGAACTTTTATTCATATAAATTTTACAAACTGCAACGGAAAATAAACATAGGGAGAGCTTTGCTCCTTGTTTCACATGCAACATTTTTTTAAACATTTAACATTAAGTACAAAAGAAAATAATTGGCTCTTTCTCGGGGCTTTTAAAAATTATACTTTTTCTTGAGACGTTCGCGTATGAGCAATCCCTTAATCAGTTTCTTCCAATTGCCATAGACACGTGTCTCGTATTTCTCCCTCTCCTTGCGTGCCTGCTCCAGTTGGCCAACCTCCCAAGCGGCGGTGACCTCTTCCTTGAATTCTTCACAAACAATGAAGCCATCGTACATGGCATGGCAACCGCCCTGATGGAAATCAAAACCTACCACCGCATTCGCACAATCTATATTTAGTTTCTTGCAGACACGCATCAGTCCGGGCAATCGCAGATGCACCGTCTTCTTGGGTAACATGCAATCCTTGAAGAGCTCAACGTTACCATATTCGTTTCGCGGGACCACTCCATTTTCGGCCGTGGGTGGCTCATAGTCCTGCGTTTGCCAATAGCCAAATACATCCAGGGGCTGATCTTTTAGTATGGTGCGAGTTAGTTTGTCCCATTTGGGACGATTGACAATTTTATAGGGCTGCTCGCCCAACTTGACCACGCGGGCGCTTTTCAGCCAAATCTCTCGAGAATGTAGTAAATGCACGCAATCTCTGGAATACACTGGCTCACCGCGTATAAAACCTAAAGTGGGCGGATCTGGCGGATATAGAGCCTGGAACTGGAGCAGATGGCGTTCCAATGCATATAAAGGATGATCCTTGAACTCGTATATGGATTTTGGCAGTGGTTTATCCGTGTGTATGCGACGTAATTGCTCATCCTCGCTTATGTCGCGCTTGGTCCGCGGGCCCAAGTAGGTTGCGATCGTTTCATCCAGCCAGGCCTTCTCCACGCGTTCCTTGCGCACTGTGGTGGTCCAGGTCGAGCAATAGCGTGCGGTTACATCCTTCAAACTGCAATCATCTTGAAAGGCGAAGACATAAGCCATATTGGGGGAAGCGTTCCTTCGAATGGTGTCCACACAGTGCAATTTGCCCTTGAACAAATCAATGCATATCCACTGCTCCTCCACTTCAGACCATACCTCTAGCCACATATCTGAAGCTGTTGGCTTGGTTTTATCTCTCATTGATTCGTCGTCTGTGGACAAAACTCGACGATCTAGCCTCAAATTTTGCACAGTTTTGGGCAAAACAGGCGCCTTCTTTACAGGCTTGGCCGGCTCAAATATGGGACTGTCCGACTTGTTTTGTTTCTGTAACTTGGTTCGCTTTCTGGGTACATCATCGGCTCCATCTAGTTGAGGTATACTTCCCTTCGCTTGACGTGTACGTAGTTGACGCTTGGGTGCATCTTCTGCTGCTCTCTTGCGTTGGCCTCTCTTGACAGGATTCACATTCTCTGAATCGCTGTGCTTAGTTATTAACAGCTTGGGTATAATTGGTGATCCAATTTTTTGGCTAGGATACTCATTCTCGTCTTGTGGCTTGGCAGCAGCTCTACGTGTACGTCGAGCTACGGGCGTGGCTAAAGGACTTGGCTCATTCTTTAGCTGGTGTTGGTTGGAAGTGGGTTTGCTTTTAAGTGGTGCAGACTGAGGTTTGGCTGCCGCTTTTGAGGTGCTGGGCTGGTCTTCGTTTGTCTGGGATGCAGTTTTAACCGCAGCTATAGCTTTGGCTTTTATTTTGGCCTTTTTTGGCGGGCTGACCTCTTCTAATTCCTCCTGATCCTGCTGCGATTCATCATTTCGACTCCTGTTCTTCTCGTCCAGCTTCTTTTTGATGGGTATTAAATCCGCAGCCGCGGGACGCAGCTGTATTGGCTGCAGATTTACTATCAAACGACAATTCATGCCCATGCCACGCGCAAGTACAATGAATATGAATATCATATCCTGCTTGCAACGCGCTTCCTTGCGTTTTATTTGCTTTAGGAGCTCCTCCACTGTGTTCTCCTTGGAGTTGGCCTTTTGAGGGGGATACAAGTTGGGGCTTAATAATTTGATGGCTGTTTTGAACCAGGTGACAAAAGACTGCAGGTATTTGAGGTCAGTTCCACGTTCGGTGGGATACGAATTCTTGCTGGGCAACAGCTTGAGGGCCGGGGGCATCAATGCTGAATCACCTAACAAACGATTGTATCGAAGGCTACGTGCTATCAGGCACATTAAGCTGACCTTGTGCATCAGCAGCTGGCGATCTTTAATATCGCGATTGAGGCGACGTTTAAGCGCCATCTCCAGTTCCTGCTGTGTTTTTTTCTCCTTGCTGACACGTTTGGAGGGCATACCAATAAGTATTTCCAGATCGCCCGACACATTGGGTGACTTGCATGAATCGCTGGTCAAGTCGGCCTCGGCAACTTCCTCAAAGTCCGAATCATCGGTATCCAAACCTTCGCCAGCGTTGGGTCGTGCTCTGGTGTTTCGTTTAAGGCGCGTCGATTTGGTTTTGGCAGTTGATGGCTCCTCCTCATCCTGCGCCCGCTTCTTCCTTGTTTGTTTCTTTTGGCTATCCTCTACGTGGTTTTGATTTTCGCCCAATGCCAGCAGTGCATTAACATCCACGACTTGACCTTCCTGCGGGGGCGTACCTGCAGCCCGCCTGGCAGCCAGCGCGTCCCTGGTCCGCTCCAAAGTATTGGCCTTCTCAAGCAGGCCGCCAAAATCGTAGACCTTATCCTCGTGGTTGTCCTCAGAGCCAGAGTCGGAGAGATTCGTAATACCCCCATTGCAATCGAATTGGGGTGCTGGCGACTTGTCCTTGTTTGCTGTAAAGAAACTGGAACGCAGGTCTAAGTTAGCGGGATTGACCAAATAGTCATCCACACTGGATTCGCTGCAAGAGTCATAGCGATCATTGGTGGCTAAGGTTTTAGATGGCGGTCGATGCTTGGTGTATAGCTGCTTAGAGCGCAATGATGGCGCTCTGATGCCTTTCGGTGGCTTCCGTTCTGTTTTTTTGGATCCTCCCGTTGAGCGGGAGGTCACGGGAAGTTCTTCGAACTCGCTGTCGTCGGATGATTCCTTGCTAGGATTCCACTCATCCTCGCTGGCAGAGAACCCTTCCTCTTCCTCCTCCTCCGATAGGGTTTCATTTACATCCTCCTCGTCGGACATTTAAGGATTTGGTGGATACCAAAATTGGCGAACGTTTACATTTAGCTGAGGGCGGGCAATTTCAACAAATTGTGAAATTGCGCAGCAGATTTTTTTATAAAACGGAGCCTATGCCGCCATGCCACTGGCAATCGGTTATCGATACGATCAGTGCAAAAAAGTCGCACTGATTCCAAAGAACAATGAACAGCGAAATAAAGAGCTAGGACTTGCGACCTTGAAACGGTGATTTAAACTTGAATTTGATGAGCACTTTTTAAACACAATAGCAGATCCAAGCCAAACTTTCAAGTCAAGCGCAAGTCCAAACAAGCTCAGATCCAAGCCAAACGCTCATCCCCACATTCACGCACGTCCCTACGATAGTCGATAGCGATTGCATGTATGTAACACATATCACACTCGAAACGGTAGCCGATAACGATTTGGTAATTACTTTGCACGCTCATCTCCAATCGCCTCGTGTTCCAGCTCAACGTGCTGGGATTTTTTATTATTAAATTCTATTAAAATCGAGTGAAATCGACAGCCACAGCTATGTCGGCTACTGAAGCACAACTGGATGTCGAGGCAACCGCCGTCGAGAATGGCGCTGGCGACGAGATTAAGAAACAGAAGAAGCCAAAGCCGAATAACAAAAAGCTGCGCCAGGGTGAGTGACCTGAATCGGAACCAAAGGGTTAAGTTCCATAACAATTTCGCCACAATTCTTAACAGAGGCCGCAGCAGCCAAAAAGGCCACCGATGATGGCGATGCTAACACAAATGGTGAACCCACCGAGAAAAAGCCAGCGGCAGCGGTCGCTCCTCAGCAGCCGGCAAAGAAGAAGAGCAACCAGAAGGGCGGCAAAAAATCATTTGGCCAGACAGATCCACCAACTATACCCATTTCGAAGCTCTTCCCGCATGGTCAATATCCCAAGGGTGAGATTGTGGAACATCCCACGCCCAAGGATATGCCCGATGATCGCACTGCTAGAGATCGCTTTACCTCGGAGGAAAAGCGTGCCCTGGATCGTATGAATACGGACATCTACCAGGAGTTGCGTCAGGCTGCCGAGGCACATCGCCAGACGCGTCAGTATATGCAGCGCTATATTAAACCGGGCATGACCATGATTCAGATATGCGAGGAATTGGAGAATACCGCACGTCGTCTAATCGGAGAGAATGGCCTGGAGGCCGGTCTGGCCTTTCCCACTGGCTGCTCGTTGAATCATTGCGCTGCGCATTATACACCCAACGCTGGGGACACCACCGTCCTCCAGTATGACGATGTGTGCAAGATTGACTTTGGTACTCATATTAAGGGACGCATCATTGACTGTGCCTTCACCTTGACGTTTAATAATAAATACGATAAGCTGTTGCAAGCGGTGAAGGAGGCCACCAATACGGGAATCAAGGAGGCCGGCATTGATGTGCGTCTATGTGATATTGGTGCAGCCATTCAGGAAGTCATGGAATCCTACGAGATTGAACTAGATGGCAAGACTTATCCCATTAAGGCCATTAGGAATTTGAATGGCCACTCAATCAGCCCATACCGTGAGTTACCAAACTGCTCGTAAATGCTCTATGATTTCATTTTAACCAGTTATTTTGTGGTGCTTCTTTAGGCATTCATGCTGGCAAAACGGTGCCAATAGTCAAGGGCGGTGAGTCCACGCGCATGGAGGAGGATGAATTCTATGCAATCGAAACTTTCGGTTCCACGGGTCGTGGCCTGGTCCATGATGACATGGACTGTTCGCATTACATGAAGAACTTTGATCTGCCATTCGTGCCATTGCGTTTGCAATCATCCAAACAGTTGCTGGGCACCATTAATAAGCATTTCGGCACCTTGGCCTTCTGCAAGCGTTGGTTGGATCGTGCTGGAGCTACCAAATATCAAATGGCTCTTAAGGATCTGTGCGACAAGGGCATTGTGGAGGCCTATCCACCGTTGTGCGATATTAAGGGCTGCTATACGGCTCAATATGAGCACACAATAATGCTGCGTCCCTCTTGCAAGGAAATCGTTTCGCGTGGCGATGATTATTAGATGGGGGGGAAATGGAAAACAACACCCATTTTAATCACAATTTACAACTTGCAGTATATATATACCAGTTTTTTGATATATAAAATAAGTTCATTCGATTGTTGATTATGATTTTCATCAAAATATATATACACATACGCCGGCATATAGAAGCAAGTGGAGATTGTATTTCGAAGGGACAAGTATTAAAGGAACAATTCTCAAAACATTCCAAATTTTACAAAATTTATGATAACAATTTTCGAATTGTAAAGTGTATTAGTTTCCTCTAGCTGATGGCACGTGGTTGTATCTCCTGCCAGTACAGTGTGCTACTGGACATTCGCTTGTTCTCTGCGTTGCCCTTGTTGAAATAGGCCCCTATAGCTCTAAAGTAGTAGACAAACCATTTTCCCGTAAAGTAATACAGTATTTCTATATAACTGATAATGCTAAAGCCATACATCAGCGAAAGAATACCACCAAAACGATCTGAAAAAAGGGAAACAGACATAAAACTTTATAGTCTAGATCAAGTATTTCTTGAAGAGGTGCGAAATTGATGGTTGTTCCATCATCCTTCATAAACTCAACTCAGCAGTACCACCCAAGTGCTCACTATTTCCGTTTTGGTAGCCTGGGCAAAGCGCAATTTGAAATACAGCTTGATGATAGCCAAGGGTCGCTCATTATCCAGTCCCTTTCTAAAATTGTTTATACATTCAAAACTTAATTCAGAAAAATGTATTCAATTTACTCACAGCAGACCAGACAAATAGCCTATGTCCTTAGGAGCCTTTTGCAGCGGTGCCACATTACTGGTTATATCAAAACGAACGCCATTACAGGTGGGTAAACAATGATCACATAGCCGTTGAGCCTCTTGATCCTCTTGGCGCTGCAGATGGGAAAAGTCATTGTAACCATACCAAATACGCTTCCATTTCATGAGACAGGGCAGGTCAGGGAGAGTACAAAATTTGAGATTAATGGCACTACCAGCCATGGGCGAGGAGACGCAACCGCAATGTTGCAGCATGCTTTCCACCCTACAGAACAAGAGGCATTCGTCCAAGGAATAGTAGGAGCTATTCAAAAGTAATATATACAAGTTATATTTTCTGCTTCAATAAGTTCAAGTCTCTCTTACTGATTCAGCAGATGTATGCCCTCTTCCGGATAATAACATAAACGTGTCTGAGGTTCTAAAGAACGCAACGATTCGCTGGACTCAAAAAATTTGGGCTGTATGGGTACTTCCACGATGGTATTATGATCCACCAGTATTTCACCCAAAGTGGTAGACTGTGATGTGGCGTAATCCTCTTGGGGAAAGATTATAAGCTGTAGAGGGAAAGAAGTGAGATAAGATTAGTAGGAAATAATGTCGAGCCTCCTCTCAATCAATTGGCTTATGTGCTCTAATTTTTGCACAAAAGAAAGTGGCCTACAGTTTAACTTAAGTTTGAGAAGCTTTTTGTGGCCCAGTTACTTCATAAAAATAGCTAGGGAAGGTGACCGGGTGTGTAAATTTCTAAAGTATAAACTTTCAATAGATATCCCTAGGCGGGATCGAATCCATGACCTCGCATTGCACTACATAGGCTTTTTCTTCGGTCCACATTTTAAAATCATGCTTACCTTTTGAATCTTTATTGTCAAGAACTATAAGGTAGAGAAGAGGTCGATTCATTTTTGTATTTGTGTGAAAAGACAATTGTTCAGTATTTTTAAGAAAACAATTTCAGGCAGAGATTAAAAGCGAATTCGAATTTCGGTTTCCGTCAAAGCCAAGGCAGGACCAAATAGGGAGAAGGAAGCATGTTCGACCCTATAAGGAATATATATTCTTGGTCAGATATAGCTAAGCCCGTCCGTCTGTTTCTATGCTATCTCCTATCTATAAAAAGCCGTCCCAACTTTGTACGAAGTCTTCTGGAACAAAACCCCTTTACAATTGACGTAACAGTACGGTATGTCTGACTGTAGCATATAGCCGCCATAGGAACGATGTATGGAGACGTTTCCTCGGAAAACCAAAAAGATTTTGGTCTAAAAATTTGTTCTAGTGGGAAAATCTTTTTGGTCTTCCGTAGAAACGTGTTCAAATTTCGTATTTATTGGTTTACTATGCTTTGCCATGATTTCATTAAGTTTGATCGGAATCGTACTACTATACAGTACTTCCTGAATACCCGGCATTGCCCGGGTCCTAAAATATTATATATTTGTTTTCACTTTTGATATTCTAGAACTATCTAGAAAGTTCTAAAACCATTTCAACATTTATAGAATTATAAATTTCATTAGCATGTAATTTTTATGTAATATTCTATACTTTTCTAGAAGTTCTAGAACTTTCCTATACCTTTTTATATATTTTTCGAAATATTTCTGACATTAAAAACTATCCGTTACAATGGAATCCTTTTGGATATGGCAAATTTATTCCATAGACTTTATGTATCTCAGTTTGTAGTCAAAACTTCACTTACCTGAAAAGCATTATTGCTTAAATAGGTCCATGTGTAATCTTCCTTTGGCAAATCCTGCAGCACAAACTGTACGCTATTCAATATGGAATTCGACTCAAAGGCCACCTGGGGTACTGCAGCCATTTCCGCATCATCTTTAGAGCGTATCGAGCTGTCGAACAAACGAGATAACTTCAACTGTCCCAAAACCTTCTGACTTCTGCTCAACTTACGCTATGCCCGAGTAACTCCGCCGTCGATAGTTAAATATGCAGCATACACTGGACGAGGTGGCTCGCTTGAAGAACATTCGGCTGGTATTTACGGGGGAACCATAGATTATGCCTCGTATTACCAAGTCACTGCAATCGGGCGATAGCTTACGCAATATATCACGCACCGAGTATTTTGTGTTGTTGTAATAGCTGGAGAGCAGCCAATGCAAATTAAGCAATTCGTTATCATCCAATGGAGGATTGTCATGGGGATTTA
Source organism: Lordiphosa fenestrarum (assembly GCA_035044985.1). Taxonomy (NCBI): domain Eukaryota; kingdom Metazoa; phylum Arthropoda; class Insecta; order Diptera; family Drosophilidae; genus Lordiphosa; species Lordiphosa fenestrarum. The sequence continues at coordinate 1,656,250 of JAWNNO010006344.1, read as the reverse complement.
GAAAGAATTCGGTGAGAATCATTAGGCGTTGGGCCAAATCGTTAGCATTGAGGGCACTGCTCTGGTTGGTGGTCTGGTGTTGATAGCTGCAAAAAAAAAACAAAATTAGTATGCAAAGAGCGTTTCGTTGGAGTTATAAAAGCTCCAGACAGAGCTCAAGGCTAGCTTAGTAGGAAACATGAGGGTACTGGTGTTCCATCTACTGGCTTGTTTGCTAAGCTCAAGCTTAAGTCAACGTGTGAGCTTTGAAAACCATCGGGTCTATCGTCTGCAGTTGGAAAACTTAAACCAATTGGAGGGCTTGAAAACATTGGAAGCCCAACGCCGAAATGTGGGTTTTCTAAATCATCTACATTTGGGACGCATTGAGGTTATTATAGCACCCAGCTTTGATGACAAGTTTCGAGAGTTACTTAAGGTGCTGGAGCTACACTATGAGCTGATAGATGAGAATGCACAGCGGAGTTTATCCCTTGATATAGAGCCCATAGCAGATGCCAATCGACGCAACGATGATTACAGTTGGACGGAGTATCATGAACTGAATGATACCTATCAATGGTTGCACAATACAGCTGAAAAATATCCCACCAAAGCGAGTGTTTTTATAGCAGGACAAAGTTATGAAGGACGTCAACTGCTGGGATTGAGAATAGAGCACAAAGAGGTGGGAGAGCTGGGAGAGAAGCAGGCCATCTTTTTGGAGGCAGGCATGCATGCCAGAGAATGGATAAGTCCCGCCACGGCCAACTATTTTGCCAATGAGCTATTGACTTCGCAGCAGCCAGAGATAATGAAATTGGCCAGATCCTATGTGTGGTATATATTGCCTCATGCGAATCCCGATGGATATGTGTATACACACACAACTGTAAGTATTTTTAGACTTATCTAAAAGATAAAGTAAGACACATAGGGGGGAAAAACTGGAGAAATGAGATTACAACACTTTCACAAATATTTTGCGATTTGAAACCGGGTTTTTTCTCAAAATTTGGTTCTCTAAATCACAAAACTTTTGGCGGAAGTGGAATTAAAAACCATTTCTGGAAGCCGTATAAGCTAAGTAGCCTTCGCTGATACCTCCTCTAACTTTAAAAGGACTTTTCACTGAAAACAGAATTTCTCTTACAGAACCGCTTGTGGCGTAAAACGCGTAGCCCTCAGGCCAACAATTGCTTTGGCACTGATCCAAATCGCAATTGGAACTTTCATTGGCGTGAAGTAGGCGCCAGCAATGAACCCTGCTCCGAATCGTATGCCGGACCTAAGGCATTTTCCGAAATAGAAACCGAAACACTTTCACATTATCTAACATCCTTGCCGGAACCTATTTTCATGTACCTCTCATTGCATTCTTTTTCACAATTGTTGCTCTATCCCTATGGACACACCGCAGCATTGCCCGAGAATCATTTACATTTAGAGCGTATTTTCAATGGAGCTGTGCGGGGCATGAAACGACGATTTGGTACACGGTACACTGGTGGGAATGTGTATGATGCCATTTATCCTGCAGCTGGATCAAGCATGGATTGGGCCTATGGTGTATTGAAAGTCAAATATTCGTTTTGCTATGAGTTGAGACCTTCGGGGTATAGTTTCTGGACAGGTTTCCGGTTGCCAGCATCACAGATAATACCCACCGGACAGGAGACCACGGATTCGATTGTGGAAATGGTTAACGCGGCAATGGCGTTGAAGGGTTAAGTTTTTAAGTGTGTCAAGCGAAAAGAAACCTTCATTTAAGCCTGGTCCACACAGATCAAAATCAATTTAAAAATGGTTTAGTTTAATAAAAATTACCAGCTACGAAAGTCAAATTGATATGAAAAGAGTTTTAAAGAGAATCGATTTAAATTGCGGAAACTCTTCCAAGATGACGAAAGGAGAAAAACTGGGATTCTGATTCACTAGAACCATAAATAAACCTTTGTTAAAATAGTATTTAAAATTCACTTTTTAAAATCGACTACCTAAAGGGTGTTATTTTTAAGGACTTTCTTTATGGCAGCTCAACAGCTTTCGTGTCACATGTTACTGTCAAACATGTTCAGTTTGGTCTATAATTTAACCCTGAATCGACTTACAAACGAACAAAGCTGGCAGATTATTGAATTTTATTATCAAAATGCATGCCACTTTTTTGTATCGGAAAATTGTGTTCAACAACGTAGCTCATTTCTGGTTGAATGGATACGTAAACCAACTAAATTCCCGTATTTGGTGTGAAGAGCAACCACAAGCTTTGCAAGAACTGCCTGAAAAGCACTGTTTGGTGTGGATGACCAAGATGACGAAGGCAGGTATGGTGTGCTATGATTACAAACTTGTCTTTTGCCAAAAACTTAAAACTAATGAACATTTTTTAAAACTTTGTTCTTCATTTTATTCGGTGACTCAATTGTTACAAGTCGTGGAACCACTTATTTGAAATGGCCCCCTTGTGTCTTCCAGTAACGCTGACGTCTTTCTGGACACTCTTCGATCGCAGTGCTCACCTCTTGCAAGGATGGGTACAAGGCTGCGCTTCAAAGTCTCAATATTTGGGTGTCGAATAGAGCAAGCCATAGCCTCGAGAACAGAACACAGTTTGTAGTCTATAGCAGTCCAATCATCCCTAGAAATTAAGTTAGGTTCATGGTTTTTTAGCCATGTTTGAGTCGTTTTTGCCTTGTGAGCTGTGGTGGTGTCTTGTGAAAAGGTCCAAGGCTTTGCAAATAATGCAGTGTTTAGAGGCTTCACAAACTTTTTCAAAAACACTTTCGAAGAAGTTTTGACTCCTTTTTCACTAAATAGAAGCTTGGTGACACCCCACCAAACCATATTTTAAGCTGAACTCTCTGAATGTGTACTGACGCCTTGTTTCGATGACGCAGCATTCACTCTATCGTTCTGTTTGTTAAACGATTTCTCTGTAGTAAAAATTGGCTCATCAGTAAGCAGAATTCGTCTGTGGGCATTTGTTTCAATGTTGTTGTGAGCAGGGGGTCGGTGTGTCTCTTGTATGCACTGAGTCCCAAGGCACGTTTTATGATGCGCAACATAAATCTCATGAGACATGATTTTCTGATTGCGCAGTGGATTTCGACGAACTCAATTTCGATCTTTCAGGGCTTTGTGGCGTTCGGACGGACGGATTTCGCGAGGTCTTTTATTCCAGTAGTATCCTCAAATAACTTAACGGTACGATACACAAAGTTCTGGGGGTTTTCAATCTTTTTGTAGCCAACCATCGACTGGGGGTCAAACGAGAAAACGATTAAGACAATTAAGAAAACCAACTGGGATTTCGCCAGGTCCTTAATTGATATTTAACCAATAACTTTGCAAACTGCCTTCATGTCTTGGTTTTTCTTATCAATTCCCGAAATAACACAGCTCGCGTTAACTCAGCAGACATCTCGGGAAAACTTTCCCAGATAAGTTGTTTATAACTCATTTTGATTTGAAATCTAGCAAGCAATCTTTAATTTAAACCTTGTCTATTCTCAACTTTGTTTTAACTGTGATTTATCACATCGAATCCCAACCGATAAGATTACTCGGATTACTCAAAGAAAATTTACAACCTCTAAAAACCACTAAAAATTGACCAGGTAACTCGCCTACTGTAAATTAGATTTGGCGCACTCTTATCAGCCTCTTGAATATGGCTATAAAAGCTACTGGATCGGCCAATGTGGAATTCATACCAACGACAAACATGTCGCTGCATAAGTCTCTGCTCTTCGTCGCACTTTTGGGTGGGTTGCTGGTGGCCCTTGCCCAGGCGGATCGCGCTCGCTATGACAACTATCGCGTGTACAAGGCCAACGCCGAGAATGTCGCCCAATTGGCGGTACTGAAGCAGCTGGAGGGTTCCAGTGATTCCATAATGTTCCTGGACGGTGTACATGTTGTGGGTGCTGATGTCAAAATGGTCGTGGCACCGCATAAGGTTCCCGATTTCTTGGAAATCATGGGCACATCTGAGATTAAGTACGTTCTGGAGACCAAGGACTTGCAGAAGGAAATGGATGAGGTTGACGAGAAGGTGGCGATCAAGGGTCGTGCAGTTGAGGACTACAACTGGAAACAGTACTACCTACTGGAAGATACCTACGACTGGCTGCAATCTCTGGCCAAGTCTAATCCTGGCGTGGTGACCCTCATTGAGGCCGGCAAGACCTATCAGCGTCGTTCTATTCTGGGTGTCAAGATCTCGAAGAGTCGCAGCGAGAAACCTGGTATTTTCCTGGAAGCCGGTATACATGCTCGTGAATGGATTGCTCCAGCGGCGGCCACCTATATCATCAACCAACTGCTGACCTCCACCGACAAGTCCGTGCAGCAGCTGGCTGAGAGCTACAACTGGTACATCATTCCTCATGCCAATCCCGATGGCTATGTGTACACTCACGAAAAGGATCGTATGTGGCGTAAGACACGTACTCCCTACGGCACCTGCTTTGGCGCTGATCCCAATCGTAACTGGGCCTTCCATTGGAATGAGGTAGGCACTAGCCCCAATATCTGCTCGGACACCTATGCCGGTCCCAAGGCCTTTTCCGAAATCGAAACCCAGTCGCTGGCCGAATACATTGAATCGTTGAAGGACAACATTCATTTGTACATCTCCCTGCATGCCTACTCCCAGTACCTGCTCTATCCCTATGGACATACCGGTGATCTGCCCGACAATGTGGCTGATTTCGAACAGGTCTTTGATGCCTCTGTGGCGGCAGTCAACAAGCGTTATGGTACCAAGTATACGGGCGGAAATATCTATGATGCCATCTATCCTGCTGCTGGTGCCAGTGTGGACTGGGCCTATGGTACATGCGATGTGCGCATGGCCTTCTGCTATGAGCTTCGTCCGGGTCCGAACTCTGTGCTCACTGGCTTCAGGCTGCCCGCTGATCAAATCATTCCCGCCAGCGAGGAGCTTTTGGACTCAATTACCGTGATGGCTGCTGAGGTCCAGAAATTGGGATATTTCGGCAAAAAATAAACGTCAACTTACAGGTCGTACGCATAATTCTGCAAGCGCTTCTTACTGATCTTATTGGCGCTACAGACGCCCACAGCTGGAAACGGACTGTTGGCCACATGCCACATATTGGGTGTCATATGTATCTCGGTGGGCTGTACCAGATACTCCTTGGTCAGATTGACGATAACAATGTGTGTCCAAGTGACAATTGAGGCCAGGAAAAGCAGCCAGAGAGCTCTGTCAATAGAAAAATGTTACAAATTAATCGGTTGGAGTCGGAGTCGGCGTTATATTTACTTGGCATAGCGTATGGATGTATGATGCAGCAACAGTTGCAGGCCATTGATATAGCTTTGGCGTAGAAATTCTTTAAAAAGACGTCGGTAGGTGGACTCCATTATAAGCATTAAAGTACATTCTGGTGTATCAGTCCGTTTTATAGGGTGCGCTAGCTCATCAATCAAGAGACGGTTAATTACGGTGCAGATGGAGCTGTCGGAGTAGCTAGTCTCGATTGATATAGTTGAATACAGGACGAAATGTCAGGAAGTAGAGAAACTCAAAGGCTGTCACAATACTAAAGCCCATTATTAAGCCCAACAGGCCACCAAATGAAGCTGTCAAAAGAGGATTAAGTATGATAAATATAATTAGGTGTACAGGTGTTTTGGTATATTTCTACATCACAATTTCCCTACTTATCGAACGCCTTATAGATATTAATTGTTCTTCTGATACAGTTTCGATTTCGAATTTATTGCTTATTTTTGAGATTTCCTATAACGTTCCCGTTAACTTGTCATACTTGATTTATTGAAGATGTGTGAAGCACCAATTTTCTTTGGCTTCCTTTAGTACTACAGAAGCGCTTGCTCCTATTCATGGGTGAAACCAGTATAAGCTTTAGGAATTTGTAAAATTTTTGCAAAGTGCTAAACGATATTAGTCACGGACTCTGTGGTAGGTCAGTTACTTCAAAACCATTTACCGTGACTGGCGAATCAATAAATCAAGATTAAGGTTGAAATCTTGTCAAATTGAAGCTCTAAAAAACAGTATAGATTATTCTAATTCTTAAACTTTGGATTATTAAAATATATACCAAAAAATAACACCTTATCCTCATTCCTTTGTCTTGATGGCAAAACGATTCAACCGAACTCTTAAGCCGATTCTAAGAAAATTGACCAATTTCGACATTGGGAGCAGATAAATCCGATTTACGATTACTGATTTACGATTTGCGATTGCTGATGATTTTCTGCTCAATATCACTGATTGCCTAAGTTTAGGCTATTTTCTGGCTTTAGTATATTTCGTCGTCTCTTTTAATGCGCAATTTTTAAGGGCTTTTAAAGCTGTCAGTTTATTTTCAGTTTTGGGGTAATCAGTTACCGAGCAATCAGTTAACGGTCTCACCAATCATAGATTTGGTATGATTCCATCTCAGCAAACTGGATTGTCATATTTACCAATCGCAATCGGCAATCACTGTATTCAACAGATAAAATCGGCAACCGAAAATCGGACATATCTGCAGAAAACTCCCATTGTAAAAATTTAATTTTGATATTTTGTATCTAAAATATAAATGTCACTAGAATTATCAGGTATTTCAAGAGGTAATTATAGTAAGATGTCATAAAAGCTCTAACTGTTTGAAATTTAAAAGTTTGAAATTTTATAGAAACCAATCCGAGGGTTTTGGTTCATGGAATCTTAGATCTTTGAGATTTTTTTTGGTAAAAAATTTAGCCTATTTTTGATGAGGCTTTATAAATAAAAGAAATTTGATCCGTTATATTAAAAGGTTTTGTTATGCAATCAAGCTTTAACTATGTTAAGAGAAAATATAGTAAATTTGAAATTTGGAAAATGATTGACAATCCTAGGTAAAACATCCTTGAGATGTCGACAAACTGTAAAAAATTACAGTTCCAAAAGGAATATATCTTAATTTATGCGAAAGTCGGCCTAATACTATCTTAGGGTAATGTTACAAACATCCAACTTGATTCTTTTGGGTGTTTAATGGCAATTCAATGATTCGTTATATACTGTAAATAGCTTGAATTATTCTTTGGAATCTATTTGAGGCCTTAAAAATCAGTTTCTTAAGTATATAGATGTTTTTATTACCATACGAGTTCCTCAGCTGAAAATAAAGCTTTTGCACTTAAACTTGCTTGATTATGCACTTAATTAGCAGTGAAGTGTTTTAGCATTTACTATTTTGTATTAATTTTTGGTTTATTAAAGATATTTATTGATTCCTCAGTCACGATAAATTTGAGTTAAAACAAGAAAGAAAGTCGGTCAAGCCCGACTATAACTCGAAAATCGTTCATCCGATCTTCTTCATTCCTTTGGCGGATCGATAAGTTATCCTAATAACTAAATATGTCCAGAAGGAACAAGCCATCTATCTTCAAAACTGTGGGAGATACGAAATTTTAACGAGATTAAATTTTCTGCCTGCAGACATAAGAAGCATATGTCCCATACATGTAAAGCCTCTATCTCTTACCATCTCTGAGATCTGTGCGTTCAAACAGACAGACAGACGGACAGAGGGACATGACTCGGCTGTTGATGCTGATCAAGAATTTATATACTTTATAGGGTCGGAGATGCTTCCTTCTGGATGTTACATACTTTTGCACAAACTTATAATACTCTATAGTATGTACCTACGGTACAGAAGATAATAAAGAGTAAAATCATCAAATCGTAAAATGACTAAAGAACACATTGAAGTATTTTGTATTTCTTTGTGCATTGCATTTTCAAACCATTAATTCAAAAAGTTCTCTTTGGGCTATCAAAAATCTTATTGGTTTTTGCACAAATTTTGGAAAAAACTTTGATTCTACTTGACTTAAATAGAACTACCTTAGAGACAGATGGTAACGAAAAAGATTTGAAGATAATGCTTTAAGGACTTACCCAATGCGGAAAGCCAATTTTGAAAGATATCCGTGCGATATCTGGTGCTCATTAAGTCACTAAAGAACACATGTAACAAAATACTGTCTGTTTGGTTGCTGTTTTGTTTTTTTTTTGGATGTAGAATAGACATTAATATGTTCATAATATGTTCTGGATCTCAAAAACCTACCTGTTACTGAGGCGATTGGAGGAGTAACCCATATCCAGTCTACCCACTGTACTTTCCGAAACATAGTGATTCGATTGACAATCGGGCAGACAACCACAGGGAAAACTATTGGTTTGTTGTACCACAGACAACGATATGTTCAGATTAGCCAAGGCATGTGAGAAGAGTTCTGCAATCAAATAAAAATAAGAGACATCTGGTGGAACCCCTTTTCACTAAGCTCACTCACTCTTGCTTTGTATCATGCAGTTGGTGTCCAGAACTCCGCACACCTTGTAGGTATTATTATTGAACACATAATGCGGTATACAGCCACAATTGTGGAGGGTCATGTTCACTCTACACCTGAACATGCAATTAATAAATGAATAACGTTTCAATCCATACAAAGTGCGTTCGGCGCCAAAGAGACAATTTCGCAGCGACAAGTCCATGCGACGTATATCATTTGTGGCATAGGTGGATTCGGGATTGATGCGCACAAAACTCTCTCGGGAAGAGGTGACCACTTTGGTTTCTGAGTTCTCATCGGGAAAGTTGTAGGCATCATGGATGAGTAGACGAAAACCATAGCCGCTAAAGAAGGTGCCATAATAGTCCGATACCATGGGATCCAGACGAATAGATAGACCAGTGGGGTAACCACAACCAGTCACACGATAGGGTCGTTTGGGTACCTGATATGCAATTTTTCTGCAAATATGTTTGGCTTAGTTTAAGACACGCGTAACACAGACCAGCTTTGGCTTACTCCGGAAAATTGTTGGTAGTTCCAGCAAAATAGTTGAAACTGCAGCATAAACCCTCCATGGTTTCCAAACGTTGAAATAAACTCTCACAGCGTGAGTTGATGCCCTTCCAAATGCAACGTGAGATCATTTCAATGCAGTCGGGTGACAATTGATGAGTCAACTCGGTTAAAGTGAGATTATTAAGATTCAAAATTTGATCATAGATCTGCAGAGAATTATTGGACAAGACGCTGGCCACAGGCAACAGGGTAAGATTGAACAGTTGGTGTAGGTCCACTTCAGTGACATTGGGTGGCAGACGCCTAGAAATATGCAGCAAGCATTTAAGAATTTGAAAACTTCAGGTGTACTTAGCTATACTTACAAACGTTGTACTAGACCCAAAGCCCTTGACCTGGAGATCTTATTAAAATTGCATATGGTAACCGCTGGGAAGGGTATATTCCAGGTGGGGAAATGTGAGCTCTCAATCACCGTCACCGTGGGTGTCTCTCGGTTCCAATACCATGAGACCAGCACCAGCACAACTGATGTTATAATGGACAACACAACCACTACCATCCAAAACCAACGCTCATTTCGACTCAAATCCCGACGAGTCAAATAGCTGAATCCATGCAATGATGTTGTCTGACAATAGTTACGTAAGTTTTCACTAAACCATTTCCGAATTTGACGAAGGTATTGCCGTGGCCTGGTTCGAGCTTTGATAGAATGTCCTGGGGTATGATTGCGACTGATTAAAGCTGTACTTATATTGGATCTAGCTCCTAGTTGTAGATGTTGTTGTGTCTGCACCTGATGTAAGTCAAAGATACGCCGTTTCTTGAAAGCCATTCCGTCTGTATTGAACGCCCTTCACACACTGAGAAGTCCTAATGACTCCTCACTTGTATCTGACGTCGCTTCTTCAGGAGTATTCGTTGTCGACTCAACCAGTTGCAAGTGGGTCGCACACATGTGAAGAATATTAGCTCGAACACCGAAACGAAACTGCAGCCCATAAACAGGCCGGTGATACCGCCAAAGGTTCCTGCTCGTTATGGATTATATGAATGACGGACACTTAAATATGGATATTGTAGGTCATTAGCGTAATGTAAGTACTTGCCCATGAAGGTTAACCAATTCTCGTAGACATCCAAACGTTGCTGTTCGGCAATGGGTGAATCGAAGTACACATGCACGAGCGTCAGGTCTTTTGGGTTAAGGTCTGGACTGGAAGGAGCAGTAATTAGAGAATTATTGAATGGAAGGAGGTCATCGGAATGTTGAATTAATTGGTTGAAGAAATTGTCAGTATGTAATTATTTTTGAAACTTTGTTATTATACTTATTAGGATTCATATAAGTGCGATTTAAGTTGGAGCCAGATTGAAAGTAGATTTTAACATTTGAACTGGTCCAAACTTGTTCGCAACCAGTTCTGCATATCAAACTTTAAACCAAACACAAAATGAAAGTAAATTCAGTCCTTTGATTCTTTGATTAAGCCTGGCTTGGGCTTAAAGATTAAACCTTGTTTTGAAGGATATTCTATTTAGCTCAATCCTTTTGTGGTTGGCCTAAGAGTTTCGAACTTATTTATTTTATAATATACTAAATTCAACTCCTTTCTGAGATCATTCGTATTCATTGGAATGTCGTGGGTTCGATTCGCAATCCAGGCAAAGCAAAGTTGAAATGGCAAATGGGTATATGTAGTTTGTTATTGAGAAGATTTAGATAAAACGAGAGCTAATGTTAAAGTCAACCGCGCCCGACTACGATATACATGTTACTCAGAAGAAATAATATTAAATAGTCTTCCCTTATGTTAATTAACAGAGCTCCAACATTAATGTTAACAATTAAAGTATTTGAAAGTATGAACAATCGTGTGCTATGGTGCAGGTTAGGTTACGTTAGGTTACGTTACGTTACATTACGTTAGATTAGATTAGATTAGATTAAGTTAGGTTACGTTACGTTACGTTACATTACGTTAGATTAGATTAGATTAGATTAGATTAGGTTAGGTTAGGTTAGGTTAGGTTAGGTTAGGTTAGGTTAGGCTAGGTTAGGTTAGGTTAGGTTAGGTTAAGTCAGGTTAGGTTAGGTTAGGTTAGGTTAGGTTAAGTTAGGTTAGGTTAGGTTAGAGATCACTTCTTACCTAAGTCCATTCGAGTTGGTATAATCCACTGTCGATCCCTCATATAGAATACCAACATCAGTCTGAACTTCATATCGATAGAATTCACAAGCAGGTAGGCAATTGCATATATACTCTCCATTTCCCGCCACAATCTGTCCACTTAAATCTACAAGTTAAGAAGAATTTCATAAAAATCTGGATCAAGTATATACTCAAGTACCGTGTGCTTACCATTTAATCTCACACACTCTAGCTGTTCCATATTACACTCAGACCAGTTTGCTGTACGAGGCAATGCCTGAGATAAGCAACCACAAATCTTAAAAATACGTTCACTCCGACACTCGGCTAGACAATTATCCTGGCTATAACTAGAAAAGTGGATCAAATGTCGTTCATTCGATAGATAACAGCCACGTTTCTCTACCGATAAGCTGGCAATATTCATGGTAGCTTTAGTGGCCAAGGGTTTGACCATCAGATGAGTCTCCGAGTTGCTGGGTAGGAAATATCTTTGAGTTTGGCCATCCACCATGGTGTGCGCCTCGTGTATGTGTAGCTCGAATCCAAAGGAAGCCGAGCTAGAACCAGCATAGTCTGCACTTTGGGTATCCAACAGCAGACTCAATCCTTTAGCAGCGCCAAAAAGTTGATGACTAAAACTGCAGCAGAGACGTTGATCCAGCGACCATATGGTTCTTAAAACGGATTGACAGTTCTCCAAACGACCTTCCCATTTGCAAGCCACTATTTGATCACAAATTAAAGGGGCCAGGTCTTGTATCAGCCGAGAACAATTCTGGTTACTAGAAGGGCTAAAGTTAGGTGAGTCGTATCCAAGGCACCAGGTCACTTTTCGCCTCAACTCTTCGGTAGCACCCAATTCTATAGATTTTTTTAACAGACTTTTATGCGAAACTCGATTCATATTGCAAATCGAAATAGCTGGAAAAGGCATCTCTAAAGTGGGCTTCATCATGCTCTCGATGTAACGTATTGTGGGCCTTTCCTGTCTCAATGAACGAGACATTATTAAGACAATGTTCGAGAGAAGAACTGCGGTACAGATGAGCAGCCACCAGAGAATTCGTTGCCAGGTCTTGGCACCCACAAAAATATGGAAACCATGTATACTGGCCATTTCGCAGTAGATTTCAAAGCCAGTTTTACGCTTGCACAAGCCATCGTCATTGCGTGCTTGCAAAAACTGAAGAAACCCGGGCAAGGGGACTTGCTGAAAGTTTTCATAGAATTTATGATATTTTGCTTGAAAATATTTGAGTAATTTTGAGGATTTCTGTTTGCCGCATAGTAAGGATAATTTACGAGTTGTGGGCTGTGGAAAGTGTTGCAGAGGATTGGTTTTGTGTGGGGGCTTTGGTTTTAGATAGTCTTCAAAGTTGGTCAGATAGATGGATTGGATGGATAGTTTGTCAGTGGTTTTTTCTGAAGACATGACTGAAAAGAGAAGTAAAGTTAAGACAAATAAGTTGTGAATGCTTCGAAGTTATCGAAAAGAGCTGGTTACCCATATAATTTGATTAATGTTGTTTGTAATATTTGTTATAATTAACTTACCTCTTGAGCTTCTTTCGGTTATTTTCTACCCGATTTAGTTCTAAAGCAACTTTAACTTAACTGCCCGCCACGTGCTCTTTATATATGCCTAAAAATACTCGCCTCATTAACATTTTCCCCGCCCCCTTTGTTAATTTTCACCATCCAGCTACGCCTAAACCGTGTCCCAAACCCACCCACTAGCTGGGTATTATATCGGTTATGACCTTCACACCTTCGCCTTCACCAAAAAACCCTCAAATAAACAATTAGCCATTTGTTTTTATTTGTCAATGCAAAGCAAGTAGTAGTAGCTACCGAGCTACTCGCAAGCGATAAGCTTTACAAATATTAAAGAGGAAATTGTTAATAACAATTTTTTTCTACCTACGGACTGACCTACAGTTGGTTGCTGCTGTTGTTGTTGTTGTTTTATTTCGTTGTTTTGCTAATGAGTTTTATTGTTATTTATCCTAAGTACACACACACAACCACCCACCCACTCGTTTGAAAAAATATTTGAATTATCGGCTCGTGTTGCCTTAAATGGATAGAGAACAGGTGGCAAAAATACCTGCCTTCCGTTTTCTGCAATATAAAATATAATGAATCGATATATGAATCGTATATATACGGCCAAGTTCTTGGTAATCAGTTAGTTAACAGGAATCATTCAAGTTTTTGATAAGAATTTAACAAGAGGGGTTTAGCTGATTGGATTTGCTAAAAATAAAGCAGCAACACAACAGATTAAATAGATTCATATCTTGATTTCGTCTACTTATTATTATTTGAGGGCTATAAAATCAATTTGTGTTCATCAGTTCAGCTCCTTATCTATATTTGCACGTGAGCTCAGGCTGGTTTACAGAATCTCTTCAAACATATTTCATAATATTTTTAAAGACTAATAATGTAGCGCATTTTACTGACCCGCATAGTTTTTAGAGAATTAAATGTTCGAACTCTCGGACCGAGCAGCTTTGTTTGTTCATTTAATATTCTGCTAATTGTTAAACTATACGGTAAAGAAACATAGTAGTACCTAATTTGCTTAATCTGACGCTTTGAGTTTAGTCTACAATGAGTCATTCTGTAAAAATTTGTATTAATTAACGGGCTACCAGATGCCGAAGTCTTTAATGACTCACCCTGCACACAATGTACAATATCAGGTGTATAAAATTGTAGAATTGGGCTAGTATTATAGAGGTTGAAGTGGAAAAGGGCGACCCGAGATGCATGATAGTGTGATTGCATAATATAGGGAGGAATGAATTCGCTCACCCAATGACTTCCTCGTTCTTGTATGTGTGCGTTGCTTTGATACATTTATAAACAATACCCATTAACACACATTACATTACTATAATCCCGATGGCTGACTACGATTTTGTTAGTAATCGCAATTGGCACTTGGAATTCCGATTATATCAAATTGTAATTACTTTTTCAACTACTTGAATAATTGTACCTGTAAAAAGGAAATTATTGCGTAATTATGCTTGAAAAGTTAAATTTTTCATGTAATTGTGGATGAAAAATATGATTTTTTAATATTTAATGAATAATTGTACCTGTAAAGTGAAATTTTTAAGTAATTATGCTTGAAAAGTTGAGTTATTCATGTAATTGTAGGTGAATAATGTGATTTTTTAACCATTAAGTTTCGCAAACACCATTTATAATAATAACAAAAATTATTAAATTGAATTATGGCTCGATACAAAGCTTACAATAAACTTTTACTGCCATGTGTGTGAGAATGAGGCATATTGATGCACAGCTAGTTGTTCATTCCAAACGTTGGATGTATGAGCATTCAAACTGGTTAACTAATTTGAATTTACACCTAGAAATACAAAAATAATTCGAAATTTCAAGCACAAATGCTTCATTGTACGGGTACGATTCTTTATGTAATTGTAAAAGTAATTACATTTTCTTATAATTAGTAATAATTGTAGTTCCAAGCTATAAATACAATTACTAAAAAAATCGTCACCAGAAATGGTTTTAAATTATCTCAAAATTTGTAATGGTAGTGGTAATGGTAATGGTAATTGTAGATTCCAGCCCAGGCACTTACTCTAGCGCTGGCAAACTATTGCACTATCGTACAGAATGGGTTTTTTATTAGAACTGCTGGATATTTTGCAAATAAGTATATCTATATCTCCTTCGATATCATATTGATTTGGATATTTTAATGTTAAAAAATTTTAATTTCAAAAAAACAGTCAAATCTGTAGTATAAACAATATTTTTTGAACATTTTGATGGCTTGGAGCACTCTTCATTGCAGCCATATTTGGGTGTAGTTCACAGAATGATCGTAGCATCAATTGTAGCTCAATTTTTTGTACGTTTTGCTTACTTTTGAAATTCAGCATCAATTTATCACAAATTATCGAAGGGCGCCATTATCGATAGCTTGTCTGGTCTCTTATCTCTTTTGAACCTTTTATGTGCCGCTTTTGCTCTGCTCGAGACGAATGTGTCTCTCTGCATCCAACAATCTAAGCCGAGATCTTAGCTCGCGGCTTTAAACCCAAAAATTAAATAAATAGCCCATCGTTGAGCTTATTTCTACCTGCTTGACTATAGAGATCACTGATTGGTTTTTAATTATCACAAATTTAGGGGGCCCTAATTTCATTGAATAGGATGTTATTGTTTGGTTGGGCTTTTGCTTAAGTAAGAAAGTGGTTTGAACCCGGCTTTTATAATACCCTGTGGCAGCACCAATTCGATCTTGCTTATAAAACTCGAAAAGTTTTCTAGGGGTTACTGCCAAAAAACCTTTGGCGTAGGCGGGCAAATGCGGAAATGCTGAGACGATTTAATTGTGCTGTTTGCATTTCATTTCTTCGATTATTTGTTAATATGTACTTGTACCAAACTATGTTTACTTAATTTACATTACAATTTACAAGGAAAATTTCAAGCCCCGAAACGGGAAAAAACGCAGGCATAAATACTAACAGTTGTACAAATATTTTTAGTGTCTGAACAAATATTTACGTTCAGAAATCTGTGTTTAAGATTTTGCACAAATATTTAAATTCAATGGAAATTTTCCCATTGAAGTGACACTCGCATCGATATAATTCATATATCTGTTTGGCTTCTTTTTGCATTTGAATCAATTTGGGTGTCCAGGTGTATACCTTATGGCATTCCCAAAGCATTTCATTTGTATGCCACGTGCCCGAAACGTTCTCGTCTCGTCTGGCTCTATATACATGTAGGTTAGTTATGGGCATGCACATAAATATAGTATGGCACAATTATTAGTTTGATGTCGGGACCTGATAAGGTGCACTGTTCACCGTTAAATGCACTTGCTAAATTTAAATCGCTTAACAATATTTGGGCCGTTATGCAAGTATTGGGCCTTTGTAACGGTAAATGACGCGTCTTACCTCAATGGCGTCATGTAACGGCAATCTGTGACCGACTGACGTGTGTCGTGCGAATCCCAACCAGATGGGTGGCTATTTTTGGAAACTTGCCCTGTAAAAATACAGCTTTTGATTATTATAATCAAAAGTCATCAGATTTGTTGTTGTTGTTGTTGTTTTTTTGCGCTCTTTTGGGCTGTTGTCAGGTGCCCCCCCACCGAGTTGATGTTCTGCTGTGTTTTTTATTATTATCAGTCAATGATTTATATGGACGTGGCGCTCAATTTGATTTAACAAAAAAACTAGAGCGAGGCTAATCTTTTGTTGCAATTGACGTAAATTGGTTTTGCACTCATGAACCTTTTGTGTGTTTTTCTGTATTTGCATCCGCGACATTTTGAACCCTCCGTTCCAAGTTTATGACCAAAGTCAGATTAAGTCAGCGATGAAACTGACAAGGGAGGGAGGAGGGGTACGTGTCAAGTTGTACTTCTCCTTTAAAAACGTGATTTCGCAACTGGAGGTTGTTATTGACTGAGCAAATAATGGCGATAACGATTTGAACTTGGAAAGTAAAGAAATGGGTAGAGGTCGAAGGTACGGGTAATGTGTCTATATAAATTCGACTTTTTTAGGGTAAGAAAATTGAACTGCATTATTTTTTTTTTGTCTACTGCATTAAATATAAATGCTTTTTTATATTGTATTTAAACCGCTTTTGAACGTATAAAGACGTATAAGGGCAATAAAGGCTAGTTTAACTTTAACTTGGTCGGCTACACACAAGCTTAAAGTCCAGTGGCGGATCTAGGAGGGGGCCTAAAAGGGTTGAGTCCTGCGCTATATGCAAAAAGCAATCGAGCAACCTTCCAGTTTTCAGACTCTTGCAAAATTAGAATTGACCTCTGGGGAGGGCTTCAGCCCCTTAAGAACCCCTGCTTAGATCCGCTACTGGTTGGGTCTGAAACCAATCAGAAGCCTTTCTTGGTTGCCAGATTCTATCCAGGGGTTCGTCTTTATGTGATCATGTTACTAAAGACTTTTAACACAGCTCGAGATCATTCGGTATAGATATAAACCGTTTGAAATTAAGTATTTTTGGATTTGAAAGTACTTTAATTAAGTACGAAACATTCTAACATTCAGTTAAGAACTTTTCGTACTAACAGTTAGCCGAAAATTAAAGATTAATTCAAGTATAAAATAGACTTCTAATGCTAGCTCCAAGAAGTGAGCAATAGAAAATGCATATTATTTTACAGCAAAACTCTTCTTGAAATTCCCAACTTGTTCTATCACTTTTCTTATGAAATGCTAGTAGATTTCTGAACAACAACAATGCTTTCTTGGGCTTTGGTTAACTTATGGAACTTGTATTTTTACATAATTCTTTGATTCAATGCGTATTTTAAGAATAAATTGTTAATAGCTTTCGAATTTTAAGGTCTTAAACCAAGAACATTTTGTAAGTATTGGATTAGGCTTATATTTATTTTCAAGAATGAATTGGTGGTTTACTGTGGAATTTTTTCGTCTTCAAGAAATAATATTAAGTACTTATTTTAAGAGTTAGTCAAATCACAATTGAAAATTATGATTAAAAATATTTTAAAATAGTTCGAGATATACTAATCATATTCCGAAACAGTCCAAGGCAGAGTTAAACGATTTTCGGTATCCATCTGGCTGCATATCTCAGCCGATAGATATATTTCAATTACGGTTTACTACTGGAATAGGTTATAGATAGCTCATTCGTATCCTAAACAGTTATTAACTTTCACTCCGATTTCGATATACCCGTTACTGAGGGGGAAAAGCCTTCTATTATATTAATTAACAGACCATTAACATTAATGTTAACATATTATGTTAGGAGCCAATCAATTATTCGTTCTGTTTACATAAACTTTCGATGGTACAACGTATAATATAGGGCTTGCTCGACGACAGTCTTACTTGTTATTCAGAATACTTTTTCTAGTCTATAAATAGAAATAGTTGTACCAAAACTTCAAAAATTCGTTTGGTTCCCCTGGTAACAACATGAGTACAATCATTGAATCTCCCAAATACAGCTGTCAATTTGATGCTGATAGAAGACAACTTTGTTAATTGACAAAGGCTATCAACCTACTAATTTGTGAGGCTACACCGTCAGCACATTTCATTTATGAATGATTTTCGCATTAAGAATCGTTCGTTAGTAGATTCCCAACATACAAAAATAGCGTAATAGCATGTGAGTGGCGCAAGCCGGTTGATAAGCTTTATTTGACATATCAAATTTGCGACCCTCTTCAGTTTTTTGTTTATTTTTTTGGAATTGTGCTGCGTTCTGTTAATCTAAGGTCATGCACAAAATAAAACGCTCGAATCGAATCAAATCGGCTAGGGAAAATAAACACAAACAATACAAGAATATTATTTATAAGAGTGTAAACAATTTCATGGATTTAAGACAAGTGCAAAAAAAACAATTGAAACGACTGCTTTGTGTATGAAATGGATCGTAGCTGAAGGAATTTGAATTTTTAGTACCCTGTAGATTTATGAGCGCAACGAGTGAGATAAAACTTTCTTTTGGTCTGCCTTTTATCATCGCATTCAAGTGTAATCAAATGGAAAAATTGAAGAACAAAGGCGGCAATGAGTTTTAATTAAAATTTGAGCGCAATTTGTGAAATTGTTGAAATTCATTTTAAAATAAGCTATATGCAGGAATTTTAATGTTTTTTGGTTTCCATCGGAATCATCAATTAGTTTAAGCAAGCTTAGTTTTCTGTTCTTATGTATATATTTATAAAAGTTAATCAGTTTGTTTTGTGCTCTTTGGGGGGATATTTCATTGCAAGTTTATTCCCCTTTTTATAAAATGTTGCTTCCTTATCAATCACACTATGAATCGGACCACATCTACGTTCTTTTTAATTCATCCAAGTATTTACAATATTGTAGTTTTTTTTTCATCTGAATTTATGACGTACTTGGTCAGCCCACTTTTATTAATCAATTCCATTTTATTAATCAGTCAAATTTTTCAAAGAAAGCTTTTTTTCTATTCTTGACGCAAGTCTCGTTAAATTTATTCCCAAATATGGTACGATCACAAATCTTGTTTGCACTCATGTGACATAGATTTTTCCAATTCAGTAAAAACCGAACACACACTTCAAGAAGAGGACGGGACTTCCCGTGTACTTTAACTTTTGAATTGCATATTTTATAGTCGTGCCTTGTGGGAAAATACCAACTTATAGCGTAATTGTTTGATTAGAATGTTTTTGGTAAACATTAACTCGTTTTTGGTTTTGTGGTAAAGATAAAGTGCGGTGAGCGCTGTGAGATATTCTTGCTAATTTGGGGAAAAACAAAACATTTAGTCGGGCAAGTAAGACGGGTTTTACACGGTGAAGTAAGCTTCATAAAGTGTTTGAAAATGCTGTCGTTTGTAGGAAAAATGTGTAAAGGAGCAAGCGACCTTTTCCTTACAAACAAAAGCTTTTTTAAAAACATCAGGAAGCTTGCTTCACCGTCTAAATCCAGTCTGGCGAATAGCGACAGCGGTTTCTGAATAGATAAATATTGTGCAAAAAAGAGAATTCTCTGTAAAAAGTATATATTGGGCCTGTGTAAATGTATGTAACAGCCGAAAGAAAGTATCTTAGACTACACAGAAAAATAAAAGTTCCAAAAAAGATTCATTTGGAAAGGATAAGTCTTAAATCATCATCATTTTCCGTATCCTTTGGACAATTTTTAGCTCCGTTGGATGATCAAGAGGATATTTAAGACATATCCTTTCCAAATGAATACCGAAAATCATCCAAAGAATATATTTTAATATCCTGTTTTTTTTCTGTGTGTATATATACAGGGATGCCCATATTCGACGGACCCATGTTTTTTTTTAAAAAAATCAAAGAAAAAAATAAAAATTTGGCGGTTGGCAATCTTAATCATTTAATTTGTTCCAAGTAGATTTGTTTACATCAATTTTTGAATATGATATCTCTCAAATGGCCGCCTCTGGCGTTGATGGCGTATTGTGCCCTTTTTGCAGCATTTTCCATCGTTTTCGCCAACATTTCGGCCGGAATAGCGGCTATTTCTTCACGAATGTTGTCCTTGAGCTCTTCTACGGTCCTTGGCTTGTTAACGTAAACCTTTGACTTCAAATATCCCCACAAGAAGAAGTCAGGCGGCGTCAAATC
Organism: Lordiphosa fenestrarum; assembly: GCA_035044985.1. Taxonomy (NCBI): domain Eukaryota; kingdom Metazoa; phylum Arthropoda; class Insecta; order Diptera; family Drosophilidae; genus Lordiphosa; species Lordiphosa fenestrarum. The sequence continues at coordinate 1,636,096 of JAWNNO010006344.1, read as the reverse complement.
GGGCGAACGCGGTGGCCAGTCCAAATCACCACTTTTCGACATCAAACGGCCCGGAAACAATTTCTTCAGAAAATCGATTGTTATGCGACTTGTGTGCGCCGTGTTGTTGAAACCAGAACTGCCTCATACGCTTTCGACGAATAATTGGCATCACAAAATTGGTCATCATGTCGCGATAACGCTCCTGGTTGATGGTAACAGCATGGCCATTTTCATTTTGGAAGAAAAACGGCCCAATGACCGTTTTCGCACTAACGCCGCACCAAACTGTGACTTTTTCGTCATGAAGAGGCACTTCTTGAATCTCCTGAGGATTTTCAGTGGCGTAAATACGGCAATTTTGCTTATTTACGGTCCCATTCAATGTGAAATTTTAATTTTTTAAAAGCACGTTGAGTTTTCACAATTGACTTGTTCTGTTGAATGTAAATTTCGACTATTTCAGAGCGCTCGCGTGGCGTGTATTGTTCCATGGTAAAAATCTGCTTGGACTGACGCTTCAAACGCGGTATGTCATTAAGCGATCTGACATCTCTGTCAAAAGTTATGGCGTTGCCAGATGGGTCCGTCGAATATGGACAATCCTGTATATATTGTCGGCCACTGAACATGTAAATCGCAGCACAATCGACCTCACGTGTGACGTAGCGGCATTTCAAAAGGCCTGTGGTGCAGATGGTAAGACTTTTAGACTCTTGGTAAGACTCAAAATCTATATTTTCGACAAAATTAATTTATGGCAACTTAAAAATTGATATCTTTATACATTTTTTTTTCTAGAAATGACATTAAAGGTAATAAAATCCATTTTTAAAAATTTAGGAAAATTTTTTTTTATGGTTAAAGACACATGTAATTAGCATTATTGAACGATCCGTTAAAGGATTGTTAAACATGGGATAACTGTAAGTTGAGTTATAAGGAAAACAATTACGCTGGGCAGCACCGAAAACAATGATGGGCACCACTTCACACATTTTAAAATTGAACTGTTATGTAGAAACTATGGTAGGGAAAAAGCATATTAAAGTCGGGCTTGAGCGGTGTGTTCTTATGGATCTTACAAAGTTAAAGAACAATTCTCAAAATACCAATTAATAGCAAAGCGAGCACTCTTTTTTTGCAAAAGAGAAGCAACGAACCGATCAAGAATTTGGTATCTTAAAAATATAAAAATTGTGGGTTTTGATCAGGGCGGGATTGGTATGAATTTGAAATTTGTTCGTGAAAAATGCAAATACTCTATCATCTGCCATAAACGCTTTTTTAAAAGCCAAAATAATCGGAATCATCAATTGATGCCAGCCATGTTATCATTATGTATGAGAATCCTAAGAAATTGAGTAAATTTTATTGCGGGGCGCAGCACTTTAATTTATTTTAAGTTATCAGCGTCGAACATCTTGATTCAAACGATTTCTCCCTTCCCGTCTCCACAACAATCATCGCACTTAGTGGACGGGATGCCCATGAGAAAAGCCCAGTCTACAGTTCCAACCCTCCTCCAATTGGCTGACGTCAAACGTACATTTTTTGCGTGACAGAACGATTACATTTCTTTGTCATGATTACATATAAGCAGAGTTGGCTCTCTTTGTGCCCCTCACATCACAGACGACTAAGATGCAGATGAACTTTTGTACTTCGTCCAGCTTGAACCTGGGTGTATGTGTGAGTTGTTCTTTTATTTGGTTCTTTCTTTTTTGTTTTGTTTTTGTATTTAGCACTGGCGATTGACGCACTTAAGTGTCACTTGACTTGCTTAATCTCGCGACTTTATCGTAGCGCAATCGGACGCCAAGCTCAAGCTTGCACGGGGCTCGTCGTCATTCGTCATAATAGTAACTTAATATTATGCTCAGGTAGAGCACGATTGACTTCGTTTCTTCCGCTCTGAGCCAATTTTTGGTGAGCTTAATAAAAACGCCAACAATTTTGTTGGATCTACAAAATGTTTGATATAATTGTTCTTCATCATTGACTGCCTGTTATTAATTTATATTTCAATGACTTGCCTGACGTCATAGTATTAAAGCGTAAAGAGTCGCTGCCTCATTAACATGTTTGCTTTGTTGTGCGTTGTTGAGTCTCGATGTGAGTGGTGTTTTGTGTGTACAGAACCGTTGGGATCTTGATCCAAACAGAGAACTATTGGCGCCTTACCGCTGGGCATACAAATTCAATTAAGATAAACACACACTGGTGGGCAATAGAGCTGTAGGTTCTAGGTAAAAGACAATCGATGGGAAATTCTCTCACTGAATTTTAAGTATCAAGTATCTAAATGGTTTTTATTGTGTTTTTGCATATTTCCCAAGTGAGCAATTCAATTGGGAGATTGTATGCTGCAGAGCTAGTTGAATAAATGTACAAATTAATTGCTTCGTATTTTTTTAAATTTCCATGAGAAAAATCCATAAATTAGGCTACAATTTGCTACCCACAATAGTACAAGTACAAGGTTAAGTTACATCCAGAAAAAAGCAATTCCCACCGTATACAGTATAGTATATATTCTTAATCAACAACAACAGCCAAGTCGAAATAGCCATGTCCGTCTGTCCATATAAATACACAAATCTCAGAGATGGTAAGAGATAGAGGTTCGAAATGTGTGATCTTATACTTGTTAGCAGATTAAGTTAATTTTCTATGTTATGCCACGCCCCCTCCCGCCCCCGTAATGTGAAAAAACCTCGTATCTCCCATAGCTTTCTAGATAGATGATTCGTACCTTCTGAACACATTTAGTAATTAGGATTGCTAAAGATTGGATGAACGGTAGTCGAGTTATAAGCAAAACAAACTGTTATGATGGGTAGCACCAGCCGCAACGGCGTTAGACAGCTCTTTACTCAAGTCAAAACTTTCTAAGGCACCCAAATTAGAATTATTAAATGAGAAATCGTATGTTAGATTGTGGAAAGACCTGTTCAAATGTCAAATATCACTTGGTCAAGGCATCATCTATTACATTTTTCAAATGGTCTTCAACTTCAAGAACATTCTCCATCTGGATCCGTCTCGAAGGACCAATGAAAATCGTGGTAGGTCAGAAATTCCACTGTACTTGGTTGACCTAGCGATAACATTTTTGAAATATCTATTTATCGGACTAGAACTTATTACTACTACTTAGAAATAGATATTAAGGTGACGAGAGCTACGAAACACATCTTAAAGCGTTATTTTCACTGAAATGACTGTCAATAACTCAAATAGGCTACTTCTCATATTATCAGAACAATTTTTTCTTACATGAATTTCTGATGATAACATATACAATGTTTTCGTGATAAATGCCCTTAAAAGTATACAAACTGTATTTCCTTAAATTATTATATATTCAAATGAAGCCATTGCAAGTCTGCCATAGATATTCGACACTGCATATTCACTCAGATTGTTGAGTATTCAACAAAATGTTGAGTTAAGTAAAATATAAAATATTTTCATATAACGTAGCATACTTTAAAGGGCATTAAGCATGATTTATTTTGTGTGTTTAAACGTAGTATTAGTTTAACATGAAAAAAATAAAACATTTCATTAGTTTTTTACCTAAAATTTCCGCATAAGTTTAATTTAAATTCACACTTCTAAATTGATGTAAGCTTCATTCAATACAAATTAGTTTTTATTTGAATATCAGCTGAATATTTTAATGCAAGTTTTAGAGCAAAAGCTGCATAGAGAAGTCATTTTTTTGGTCACGTGGTTTCACTTGGCATTTGTTTAGGCTGGTTACGCATACGCCACGTTTCCCGCCTGCCTGTCATGCATCTGCTTAAAAGGTTCAATGCAATACGAGACGCGTTCTGTCTGAGTCTGAGCCAATGCACGAAAAATTTGCATTGCATAGCCATGATGGGGGGACTTTTGCATGACAATGGTCATTGACTGTCGTAGGAGAGAGAGCATGCAACTGCCACAACTCGAACTCGAGGTTTGTGTGTCACAAACTCAAACTTCAGACCCAGAACCAGACTGACGCACGTATCGACCGTGATCCCACGAAAAAAAGAAGCGAATTACATCAAAACTTATGCGCATTTTGCACTCTCCCTTGGCCAATGGCCATGAACCGGGCGGGTAGCCTGAGGAGATTCCAAAAAAACTGGCGCAGATTTCGGGCGACAGTTTTTGCATAATCTGCAGAAGAGATTGAAGACCATTTGCAATGCAGATAATACCCGTAGATATTCCCGGGAATGTCGCCGAGGAAAAACACAGACAAGGCGCACGGTTCAATGTCTCTGACCTTAGATGGCGCCATATTGTCGTCATGGCGTTGGCGAAATGGTCGCCTCTGCTGTATGCACAACTGCGATTTGTTTGTCTATAAGAAAAATATTATAAGAAATTCTTCTACGCCTTATTGAAAGTTGTTTGTTTTATTCCCAGGATTGCTTTCCCCCACAGACGTGTCTGGTTCTTCATTTCATGGCTGGCAATTGTAAACAAAACTTGTTTTTGTAAGTGACAAGTGAAGAATCGAAAATGTTGAATAATGGAACAGCGAAATTTTTGGAAGTTGCTTTCGTTCTTACATGAATTTTCTCTTTCTTTCGGGTATATTATAAATAACTTAAATTAGTAGTGTAAGAGAATCTATGAGTGGCATACAAAGGGGGTATAAAAACTCCCTAAACTACTTTTTAAACAACCCACTTAAACGTTTAAATTTACTTAAAAACTTGAAAGAAACGCTTACCAAGATGTTTTATGGCCAGGTGTTTCTTTTAGAAGCGGAAACATTAAAAACTCGTTGGGTATGCCTCTACCTTAGACTTGTATACCGCATCCATACCCTATATGATAAACTGACCACGTACACAGCGCCTGAGCCTCAACCTGCGCATCGTCCACAGCCCATTTTAGCTGTTTCTGCTCAGGCTGTAGTTATACCCAGTCCCATTGTGGTAGCTTCCTTTGATACCATCGCTCCCTTTGAGGCTAATGAATTGTGTTTAACTTAAGACAGAATTCGGTTTTTAATCAGGTTTAGCTATTTTTTCACAATATTTCAATATTTTTTTAACGAGCCAAAGATGAAAAGATGAACAGAAGAATATTGATTTTGCGCAGTGGCGTAAGCAGTGGGGGCTTGAGTGTAAAACCACCCCTCTTGAACATATATTTACATGCTAAATACTAAACTAAACAAGAAGCGTATAAGGAAAATTTCTTATAAAACCCCCCCTTGGAAAAATCCTGCGTACGACACAAAATTTGGCTCTATATGTGTATAAATATACTTTATCTTATATGCTACTATCAAATTAAATCCCAATTTTATTACAACAGAACCTAACCGAACCAACTAGTTCAGGAACCGCAATACGAAAATGTTGATAAGGCAAGAGAACAAGAGAAATCACTGATAGAATGTCGAAATACATATCAATTAACCTTTGTGATCATATGACCAAAAATATGAAGTGAAAATTGTTTAGATCCAATCTTTTTAGCTTGGGGTGAAAGCGTTAAGGATGACTTTTCCACAATTTTACAGCGTGATCCCTTATAACTCTTATGTTATATTTATAATGGAATTTAAAGCCTTTCAAATGTCTTCTCGGATTTCAAAAGACTCATAATCATAATAGATACCTTGACATTATACAGTTAGCGCCATAAGCCATGTAATGAACCGATCCAGTCTTTCCATTCGAGCGGTTTGCATCACCTGTCTTATACCCTCTGCATGGGTGAACCAATTCGAAACATTTTAGTGACAATCTCTTAAACTAGAATTATTCATTCTCGACAATCAACGTTGTAAGTCTATAAATTTCACATCAATTCTTTGTGTGTGCTTAAGCTTAGTCAGCTTAGTCAAGTATTCAACACGAAACAAACTGCTTCAAAGACAAGTAGTGTTTCATCTGTGAATCAGAACTGTAAAACCTAGTATTATTCACGGTAAATTCTTTCTGAGGGGGCTTACTTTAAGGGACAGTAAAAAGAAGAAATTAACCATTTTTGCAAGGCTATCAAAACTGGTCTTACTTTTAGTATAATACATTTTATTGTTGTTAATTTTTCTCATTATTGCCGATTTAATCAATATGTCTTTTATATATAGCTGAAAAGGATCCTGATGAGCTTACTGTATCAACGTACTCTACCAGTGACTTCTATTTTAAGTTTACCATTTACATTTGCTATTTCTAACGACTTCTTAAATCGTTTATTATTCAGCAATACGTTTTTATTTGCAAACATTTATGTTTATATTGGTACTGCGGGAAATTTCTTAGCATATATATAGGGGAACATGCATATTGTATGTGGTCTAGTTATCTACTATTTTCTTTAAACATATTTAACATATTTTTCGAAAATCCCCTATATAATAGTTTCTTTGGAGGTACCTGAACCTCTACTCCGATGCAGTGCCACTCGAGATTTGGATGTTTCTTTCAAAATTTTTGATGTTTGACACTTATTTATTTATATTTTCCAATGCATTGCAATGTACAAAATCTGCTGACAAAATTTTCTCCGGAAAAAAGCCAATTCCTACACTTTACGAGAGATTTTACGAGATTTATAATTCTAAGAAATTTTAGGGATAAATACGCTTTGAAACTAATAAATCGAATATTTCGCATTTGTAAATAGTTTGGAAACTCTTCTCTTTTGCTAATTAATTTGTATGCAAATCCCAAATTTTTTGTTGTTGATTATAGAAAGAGATTTATATTCAATAGGATAAATAAAACAAAATTATAAAACAAAATACTTAGGGTCGATTTATCATCTTCTATATAACTACTATGTGTCAGATAAACTAAGATTTTTTGCTCTATTATTTGTAGGTTTATGTGACAGTTAGCTCTATGTTGTAGATAAATAAACGGCCCTTAGTCTAACTTCATCTTAGAATTCGAGCGTTTTAGTCAAACTAGGACGGTTTTTTCATCTTCTGAATAGCAGTTATGTGTCAGATAAACGTAGACTTTACTTAGTTATTTGTTAGTTTAGGTGACAGAATGCCAGAATATATGGAAGATGTGAAAACAGCCACAATTGTCAAGAGTTTAGAATTGAAATAACCATAACATAAAAAGAAATGGTTTTAAAAGGGTGACGGAATAAGTCTAAATTGTATTAATTCGTCCATTCATAGCGTAGATAGGACCCTAAAAGCACGCCCCCCCAGAACTTCGCTCACTTTATGCAGAGAAAACAAAACCAATTTGATGAATTCTCCCGCTTGCTCAGCGCTCTCTCAGCGCGAACTGTGATCTTCGGCTACGATCGGCTACGCTGGCGAAGCTAAAAGCACAAAAACTGGCAGCCGTATGTCCAAACCAGTTAGTCGCCGCCCAACAAGCAATCGCTACTGTTCTTATCATTTGAGTGCGTCGTCGCAAGCCGATTGACTCTCCTAACGGGCAAAAGAAGATAAAGAAAAAGCAAAATCAAACAACAACAAAAACTGGTGCAAAGTTACATAAATACCTACAACATACAAACAAACATACAGGCACAGTGTGTGCATAATGCCAACGCAACGCGAATAGGAAATACATCAAAAGAGCGTATAAAAAAATAATGCAAATTTATCAAGCATCAAAACAAGAGTGAAAAGCTGTGCGAAAAAATATATACAAAACTCGAGAAAAACGATAAGTTGGAAACCAAATAAATGACTATGACTTCGACAGTGCTCCAGCGTCCCACAGCAGCTAAAGTCGAGAAACAAACAGCAAAAATAACGAGAACAAGTCGCAGTCGCTCCTCCTCCTCCATCACCACCACCGCCACCATGGCCTGGTCGAATGAGAAATTGCGTTTTTCATGCATCGATAATATTGGCCTCAAGCAGCTGTGGAAACTAATTGCCTTGGATACGACCAGCAACACCTCCCCAGCGACCAAGTCCAGCAGCAATGCCATGATGTTGGATGTGGAACAAACATCTGCCACATCTCCAAGAGCTAAAGAGCTCCCGCAGCCAGCAGCAGCAGTAGCAGCAGCAGCTGCAGAGACGACGACGGCCACAACGAAAAACTCCAACAATAATCATGAGGTAAGTGAACGAAGAAAAAGAAATGAAAGCTTGCAAGTGACGTCAATGGGGGAGGGTTGGTGTTGGGCTGGACAACACATCCGTGTAGAAAGCCGCACACACACACATAGTTCAGAGAAAGTGACCAAAAAAAATGATACACAAAACCAACCTCCAAACTTCAACTCTGTTGCTGCCGTCGATGACGTTCGCAAAAGTGTTGAAACAACTGTTGGCATGGCTTAAATAAACAACCCAAAAATTCGACAAATAAAATTGTCTGATATCTGCACTGAAATTCCAATAGCCCACGTAATGCCTATTTGCATATTGGACAAGCTAATTAAACATCAAGCCACCAGTCCGACGACGCCGGTTATGAGAGCAGCATTTTGTAGGGTATACAAATTAGTCACATGGCTGGGTGGCTGCTGGGACAACAAATCAATTCATTTTATTAAAAACAATTGAGATCTTTTGTTTCCATAGTCAAAGTTTTCCATCGGGCAGGTTGTTGACACTTCTGGAGTATTCCCTTAAAAGAGCAAGGTTAGCAGCGCCTCCAAAAACCGATAAGGTTGTTGTGGGGGATGGCAAATTGAATACCAGATGTTCCGTTTTGCAAGAAAGGATTAGAGAAGTTGGTTTTTGAAAAAATGAAAGTGTTGCTAGTTCCAATTTTATATACCAAATATTTCTTATATATTCCAAAAATTGGAAAAAAAGCCAAAATTCTTGGTTTTATTTAAGATTAGGTGCCTATTTAAAATCAGTGCTTTAGTCTCTATTTTTGGAAATTTATGCTTGTTTTTTTGTCAAAATTTAGATAATATTGCATTTTCTTTTAAAATTTTATAAAATTTTTGGACCGATTTCTGATTGTCTTGTTAAAGTTAAACTTCAGATTAAACATTTTAATCTTTTCCATTGCCAATCAATTTCTAAAATGATCGAAAAAATCGAACTTTTAGCTTGTCAAAAGACTGTTTACAATATGTTTCGGAACTAGTCTTCATGAAAGAGTCCGCTGTGAAGCTTATTATAAATTGATAGTATATTTTTCATGAAAGAGTTCGCTGTGAAGCTTATTATAAATTGGTAGTATATTTTTGGTATTTTTCAGTAGTTTTTTAATCGTTTTCTCATTGTCAAGTTAAAGTTAAAGTTTAAATTAAACATTTTATTTATCTGCATTGCCAATAAGCTTGTAAAAAAAGCGAAATAAGCGAGTTTTTGGCTTATCAAAGAAGTAAGTCTTCATGAAGGAGTGCGCAGAAGTTTACTATAAATTTTTGGTATTTTTCAAACATTTTTAGTCCGTTTTCTTATTAACGTATTAAAGTTAATGTGCAGATTAAACACTTTACTCAACACCATGGCCAATTCGTTCATAAAATTAAGAGATAAAAGTAACTGCTAGTTAGTTTTATCGAAAAGATGAGAAAATGAACAAAACAAAATGTAAAGCTTCAGCTAGAAACGAAACTTTTAGCCTTAAATATACCTCAAATATCCAACATTTTGTTCACTTAAATTGAAAATGTTTCTTATCTTCAAGCAGTTCACAGTCTCTTTATTTTCGAACAGTGTAAAATTTGATATTGTTCAACATCTCTCAAGTGTCTCAAGTGCCTGCCTAGCGCAAGCCCACATCAAGTAATTAACGTTACTCTTTTTTTTTGTTTAGATCAAGGCTTTTGGATAAATGCTTATGGGTGTTTAGACAGAAGGTTGCTGCCTCTGCAAAAATAAATAAATGGAGTAAAGTTCATGTTGCTGATCTTAGAGGTCAAGGCATTTCCCTGCCACAAGTGTTTCCCCCTTTCTTTCTGCAGTTTCTAATTAAGATTTAGTCATCCATGTTGAAACTTTTTGTATTTAATTACCAAAATGATTCACAATGATTCACATTGACGCACAACCAATTTTAAAGGGAAACTCATGGCTTTAGTGGTTAGATTCCGTTTTTATTTTTTACCAATTCTTCTTCAGAGAATTCATGTATTATGGCAGTCAACTGGTTTTTGGTAGCCACTTCACCCCCCTTTCACCTTTTCCCCTGAGCCACCACAAATCGAGATATATTGACGTCAATGCAAATACAGCAAATTGCGACTTGTTCATCATAATGCTCCATTTTTTTTTTTTTTGTCCAGACCAGCAGACAGTTGGTCTTCCAATTTTTTTGAATGTCAGGGTTATGTGCTCACCTCCTGCTCCTGATACACAAAAACAAACACAGTGAAAACAAGTTTTCTGATTGAAGATTCTGTCAGGTTCCCAGGGTCAGGTCTGTGTCTGATGTCTAGGCTGGACCTTAACATCAAATTCGGCAGGTTCAGGTTAAGGCAGCGCGCTTTGACGTCACTCGCATAAATTTATTTGTTTTCTTTTTTTTTGTATTTTTTTGGGTTGGTTAACACGTCCAGCGGCTATACAAAATGTTAAGTAGTCATAAATAAACACTACTAAACTGTGAGCTTAGACCGAAAGTAAGGCGCTTATTCTCAAAATGGTTAGAAAAAAGGCCATAAAACGCACTGAAGCATAAAGTGCTGTAATGTTTTTTGTTTTTTTTTTGAGTTTGCGGTTAACTGTCAACCTTTTGAGGTTTTTCCAAATAAGAAAAATCATTCACAGCTGTCAAAAGCGCCTTCCACACGCGAGCACTCAATTATTAGATAATTGTCTAAACCAGAATTAAATAAGATTCAAACCATTGTTCTCTGTTGTATGTTAATTACTTACAAGATGGGCTACGTGCAACGGTGCACGGGTTCTTAATATAAGATGCGAATTTGCATAAATCTAAAACGAATCTGTATTTAACAAATTAAACAAAATGCGACAGTTTGACGTCTGGACTTGATGCTATAATTAAACCTCCGTTTACGGTGAAGCTATCTCTGTCTGTTACACGAGCTTATTTTAAGGTCAGTGCTGACGACACAATAACAAGGTACGAGTTTTTTTTTGTTGTTGTTATGATTTTCCATTTGGCTTCGAATATTAGTTAATTGAAAATGATATGTTTGTGTGTTAAGAGCCGCCCTCCAAATTATGACATCTTATTAGAGACCAATTCAAACATTATCTATATATCAAATCAGCAGGGTTAAATCGGTTAAATATGGAGTGTTTAAGGTTGAATTTATAAATTCAGCAAAGGTTGTGAATTATTAAATAAGCAAAACAAAACTTTATTATTATGTTTTAAAGGTTTTGCTATGAGTTGAAGCCAGTCTTTTCTTAAAGGCAGCAATGGATTACTTAAAAAATTACAAAAAAAAGGATTGAAGTGCATGTCATAGGTCCAAAAGGTGTCTATTCTTTATGGCCCTGGCAGTCCAGCACTTTATTCGGTCACTTATGCGGCGCATAAAGCAATAAAGTCTATTAACTTTGATTTCGATAACATTTTCATGTGGCTGTTCCAAATACGGAGTCGATATCATTGTAAACTTTACTTTTTCTTATGGAAAATTTACAAATTTAAAGGAAGGTGAGCAGTAAATCTAAAGTTATTAGATCACTTCCATAGAATTGATTAATATTAATAAAGTTAAATAGCACTTACTAACTCTTACTCGAAAATTCAATCGAAATTCGGAAAAGAGCCGAAGATATAAGATTTTGAATAGACTTTTGTTTACTTAGATAATGAAAAAACCTTTGATAAATTCGATTGTGTTTTAAAAGCTTTTGCTGTAAAGTTTCTTCAATTGACTTAAAACTTGGGGGCATATACTTACCGTTTTCCAAACTAAAGAAGTTAAAAGTTTTCACAATTCCTTACTTTAATTTCATATGTGATCTTTCTTGGTTGATTTAAGTTTGAAATGAAGGTTTCATGGCCAAATCTACATTCCTGAAATGGTTAAGAAAGGGTGGAAGGGGAGGTTTGCCTTAAGCCAGGGTATGCCGCTTGTGCCAAAATTAGTCTAAAGGGAAGGAATTTATGACATGACGGTATAGAGTTATATTTGAGTAAAACAAAATGAAGCCAAGAATATTTAAAACTTGTAGTGCATTGGACTTATGATGAGCACTTTAAAAAATAATGTAGGAAACGGTTATTTCTTAGTTTTAGTAAAATGTTTTTAGTTTAAGAACACCTATTTCTGTAAATGGGTTAATATTGTTCTTATATAGTTCTTCTCGAACAGCTTTCCCACTTGTTTTCTGGCATATTATAGTGCAGATTATGTAGCCTTGTTGGAATACGTTGATCTTTCTTCATATTTATGTGTTTAGGTGTTTTAAATGCGATAATCTTGTGTATCTTTTGACATGCTATACTAGGTAATAGTATATTTTCGAGATTGCAAAATTATTGTTTTGTTTTGAGGGCTCGCTGCTATTATCTTGGCCCCCCCTTATCTTCCAACTTACTGTAATTAATTACACTTAATTTACTAGCCAAACATTTGCCCAAAGCCAACTGTCATAGACTGATAAGCAAACCAGCAAAGCAGCGAGTATTCACTGTAACAGACAGACCCACACGCGAGTATGGTTAAATATGGTGGGGAGGCCTCGTGACGAATTTGTGCCACATATGCAAATTTAACTTCAGTCAACTTATACACAAATACAACAATAACAAATGGCCATGTTAATAACCCAAGACAACAGTCTTATCGCAACAAGCAATGAACCAAAAACAAACAAAATAGCCGCAGTGTTATCTAAATGCGATAAAAACTTGTAGATAACATCAGAAACTCTCTGCTGTTGCTACTATATAAAGATGCTGTCGACTTTCAAACAAGTTTCAGCCGTACCTAATTAGTTACTTAAATTAATTAAGTCTGTTTGCAGTTCCAGTTTTTTTTGAGAAATACTCGAGCGGTGCATATACAAGTCATTGAGTTGACGGATTGTCAATTGTTATGGCGCTGCCCAAAACGCTTTTAACTCAATTGGAGGCGCATAAACAGCAGCAGCAACAACAACAGCATTCTGTGCATACTGAGTGCCTCATTATAGACACGGTATTTTTGCACGCTCATAAACCACACACAGCGCCGCATTAAGCAAGGAATTAATTAAGCTTTAGCCTCCTGGTGAATCACAAATCTAAAATTTATGCATTTTCTATTCTATTTTCAGCACCTGCCCTACGCAAACTGCGACAACTTGGCGGACTATTTGAGCCTACAAAGAGCCGCCCAGGTACAGGCTCAGTTGCCCAACACAAATCGCATGTCACTGCTCAAGTTCTTGGCCATTGTAAGTACACCAAACAGCACAACTGTGCACTTCCTGTTTTTGAAAACAACCTGGGACAATATTTGAACTGTTGGCGGATATATATTTTTTTGGGGGGCCTGCATAAATTTCACATTTAACTTTGGGGCTGGGCAGCAAATAAACTTTGTTTTTGTTTGATTATTATTAATCTTGAGCATACAAAAGCGAGCAATGGGCTGTTTAAGTCGAACAAAAACAAATTTCAATTTAATTTCTCAATGAAAAAAGTGTACAAAACCAGTTCAAAATGGATTTTAGATACGCGATATCGCCGCAAGTGTGAAATGGTCACTTAATGTAAGGGAGAAAAGAACAATCTATGCGGTCAGCTGAGCCAAAATAATATCTCAAATTTCAAAAGATTTAAAAAAAAATTTACTAAAAATCTAAAAAAATATTGTTGCGGTGAAAATCTAAAAACAAACAAACGATAATTATAATAAAACCGAAATGATGATAGCTACTTACGTCAGCAATGAAAAAACTTTCCCTAGACTTGTTCCCCACTGGCATATTCTTAAGAATATTTACTTAAGGCCGTTTTCTAAACATATACATCACTTAAACCTGCAGAAGCAAAATTTTAAGGTACAATTTCTCATTTTCTAAATATCTCTTATGTGTCTGATAAACTTACAATGAACTCTGTTGTGTGACAAATAAAACTATTTAGAAAAATCCTCATATTTGACACAAATTAGCTATTTAGAAGAGAAACCGGCCCAAATGTTCTAAGGGCTAATTTCTTATATTCTAAATGTTCTAAGGGCCAATTTCTCATATTCTACATAGAGCTATCTGTCACATAAACTCGCAAATAACAGTGTAAAATCTATGTTTATCTGACACATATACTAAGAAATGTCCGTTTTGATGAACATCCTTGGCGAATGCTTAAAACAATATCACCAAATTTAGTATTTTCCGTTATCGATATGTTATCGAAGAGCCAAGTGTCAGCAATAGGAACAAGTAGTCTGTTATAAAGGGGATAAGAGTTAAAGAAGAGGAAAAGTTGTTCACTTAAAACAATCTTTTAGCAAATTAGCTGTTTGTTTATTAAATAAATATATCACAAATCTAAATCCTACTTTTTCTTAATCTTACTTTTAGAATGCCCTGGAACTGACTGCTCCTGCCTCGCCGCTTTTACTTCAACAGCAACAGCAGACGCAATCCAAGCCCTTAGGCTGGATGCAGTTATCCGGTCATCCCGAAAGGTAAGCATTTCATATTAATACTTCGGTAAATGCCAGATTTATCTTACTTTTCTCTTTTTTTTTTGCAGCATTGTGCCCACCACGACGGGTATTGTGCGCAAGCGCATAGTCAGTCTAGATGACAGCGAAGTGCATGCCTATCAATTGATCTCCCAAGAGCCACAAACTGCAAAAATTGTACCCGCCTATTTTGGTTTGCGACAACTGCAATCCCAGCACTATATCGAGCTGCAGGATCTGCTGGCCGGCTTCAAGGATCCCTGTGTAATGGACATCAAAATGGGTTGCCGCACCTTTCTGGAGTCGGAGGTTAGCAATGCCACCGTGCGACCCGATTTGTATCAGAAAATGCTTGCCGTCGATGCCAGTGCCCCTACAGCCGAGGAGCATGAGGCCAAGGCCATAACCAAGCTGCGTTACATGCTCTTCCGCGAGTCACTCTCCTCCTCCCACACGAAAGGCTTTCGCATTGAGGCCTTACGTCTGCGTGGTCGATCGCCGCTGAAGGATCTGAAGACCTGCCGGAGCGGAGAGCAAATCTCGCAGACTATTGAACAGTTTCTGGCTGCACGTAAATCCGTGCAGAAGGAGCTGCTCAAGCGACTCAAGCACATTCGTTTGGCCATCGAACAGTCCAGTTTCTTCAATCGCCATGAAATAGTGGGCTCCAGCATTTTCATTGTCTATGACGATGTGCGAGTGGGTGCCTGGTTAATAGACTTTGCCAAGTCCAAACAGTTGCCGTCTCATCTCAGTGTTAACCACCGCTCACCCTGGACGCCCGGCAATCGCGAGGAAGGTCTGCTCAAGGGCATGGACGAGCTGATACATGCATTCGAAGAGGTTTATGCCCGTTCCAGCAGTCATCGCAGCTGCCTCAAGATCTAAAACTAAACCGGCCTGCCATCGATTGGCTAATAAGACTGACCATTTGTACATTTCATTTCCTTCGCCTACCCAAGCGGCTGGTACGCAAAATCACATTTAATGACTATTTTCCATATTGGAAAAGCATTGGAACTTAAATAAGAACATTTATAAACAAAAAAAAGAAAACAAAAAACAAAACGATGAAGTATTTCAACACCAAGCAGCATTTTGTTTGAATGAAACAGGTTTAAGCTTAAGAATTTTGTTGAAAACAAATTTAATTTGAACACAAGAAACAAATTTTCCTTAGAAAATATATTTCAATTTTTATAGAACAAATCTAAAATGTTTTTTAATTGGGGTTGAATTTTTTTTAGAAACTAAATTGACAATAACAGAAGGAACCAGTTCCCATCTATCTGTCGCTTCATATACCTTTCAGAATCCGTTGATCTAAGAGACTAAACGAGTTAGAGCCGGAAGAGCAAATCAAAATAGTTTCAGATCTTAAAGAATACAAACCGATTCTGAACCGACCGAACCAAAGCGTCCGGAACCCGATCCGCGAACCATTCCTGTGATCTTACGAAATTTCCACAATGCAGAAGCGAACCCTAAGAAACCGTATCTGTTCGGTTCATTTTATGGAAAAGATAAGTAATCTTTAGGAGAGAAGTACTAAGGCTTACTCATTCAGAGCTTTTCATTAACATTTTAGAACTCATAATAAAGCTTACTCTAATTATTATATTCAAAAGAAATTCAAACTAAACCAAAGTTTTCGAATGGAAATTCCAACCTCTATTGCTCTTATCTACCCTTTAACAAGCGTATATAACTATAATAAGACATTTTGCCCGCCTACAAAGTATTGTTTCCAGAATATCCGTCTTGAAAGACCATGATGTAAGAACCAAGAGAATCTACTTCTGAAACTTGTATTTCTCCTTAAATGTAACTTAAGACGCTCATTAACGTTGGTAAAGAGATGGAATGACATACTTCTCGTTCAGAGGAAGGCTTACGTGTAAATTAGAAAATATCCAAAAATATCTGCAAGCATGTAATGTGTGTGGAATGAAAAGTATTTTGGATGATGATTTGTGATGCGTAGTGTTTTCAAGGTCGAAAAACGCGTTTCCTAAGTAAACGAAATATTGGAGTTTAGAAACGAACTATTGTTACTCAATTTCTGGGTTCTTTGTTTCTTTTGGGGACAGTCCACATGGTATAATATCATAAATATCGATTGTAATCTTTCACCAATTTTTGAAAAAATCCAAGAATTTAGGTTTGACCCCTGCTGGCGGTATCTTAGACAATTTTACAATTGAATAAATTTTGATTAATGCGTTTCCAACGACCCAGTCCACATATGCTGAGTTTTGTAGATGTTTATCATGCACCATTAATAGGATAAAATTGATATATCTGCACAGCCAGTATAACATAATTTGCTCAAATTAATTAATAGATTGACTTATGCCAATACATTTTGGACTCACTGTATTTATATTCCATTGCAGTATTGAAAGTAGCAGTCGTGACAGCAAGGTAACTGAATCGCTCATCTCTAGCCACTGTCTGCCATCTTTATAAAAGTGTCATCTCTAACTTCGCATCCATTGGACATTCAACTAGTTTCTTTTACATTAATAATCTTATTGTTGTAGTTAAATGCAAAATGAATACCCTGCGACCCTGCGGCTGCAAGGGCGTACGCACCTGCCTCACCTGTGAGAAGGACTTTCACATAGACAAACCTTCGCTGCAGCAGCAATTTCAAGCACAATTGGAATCCTGGTCGTACTGCATCCAATGTCAAAGCTTCTACCCGGGTTGGGATACAAACTCTGTGCAGGCGCAGCACCCAGACCATGACAAAAACCAAAGCCTTAACTTGCCCGGCGTGTTGGTGCAAACGGAGTTTCTTAGCCCAGCCGAGGGTGATCAATTGATGCTTGACTTAGATGCGCTGCCCTGGACCGTTTCCCAAAGTGGTCGGCGCAAGCAGAACTATGGACCCAAAACTAATTTCAAGAAGCGTAAACTGCAAGTGGGTACATTTGAGGGATTTCCCAAAGACACCGAGTATGTGCAGCATCGGTTAAAGCAGTTGCCCCTGCTGGAAAATTACCAAAGCATTGAGCAGTGCTCCCTGGAGTATGAGCCCAGCAAGGGAGCCAGTATTGATCCGCATGTGGATGATTGTTGGATCTGGGGCGAGCGTGTAGTCACTGTCAATTGCCTGGGCGAAGCGGTGCTTACGCTCACACTCTACGAAGAGCAGCAAGTGGGAAAATACAATTTGGATTTGGTGCAGGAATATGAAGAGCAACTAATAGAACCTTTGCTGCAAAATCAAGAGTTGGCCAGGTTTAAGGGACGAGTGCTACGCATACCCATGCCCAAGTGAGTAGAAAAGCAGTTTCAGCAGCCTGCAAATAAATTGTACGTCCTCTTTTCAGTCTCTCCCTCATAGTGTTGTATGGACCTGCCCGTTATCAGTTTGAGCATGCGGTGCTGCGTGAGGATGTGACCGAACGTCGTGTCTGCATAGCCTACCGAGAGTTTACGCCCATGTACATAGACGGAAAGGATCAACAACAAGGTAATGCCGTAACAGAAAAGGCTAGACACTTTTGGACCATTCAATAAAGTTTATTAGCTTCTTAGTCTGGCTTAAAGTATGTCTTGGCTGGACGATAGTCCAGTAGGGCCACCTGTGCGGGTAGCTGTACTCCATGTACGCGCTTAAGATGCGCCCTTAGGTTACTGCTGGAACTAAAACTATTTGCACACACCACACACTGATGCTGGGCATGTTTGCTACGTATATGTGCCTGCAGATCCTTAATCCGTACAAAGGCTGTGGTACAATACTGACAAACGTGCGTCTTGCGCACATGCGTCTTTAGGTACTGGGCCTGGGCATAGGCCAGAGGACAGTATTTGCATTTGTATATGGTCTGATTGCCAAGCGGCTCCAATTCGCCAAGTAAACGATTCGCCTCAGTGTACTCATCCAAATGGTCATGTCTTAGTTCTACGGCAGCATAGTCTACTGTACGTAACTGTCCGTTTGGACAGGGAACCTCCATGTCGTCCGGACTTACTGGCAAAAATTCTGATACTATAAGGGAATCCTGATTGTTAAGCTTTTGTGTGGGTTCTTCTTTGTCCAACTGTGTGGGCGTAGTCAATATAACTAGATCCTCCTCTACGACCACTTCGTCTGTCAACTGAGCCTGCTCGTACAGCTCTTGCAGCTGACGATTGGCCACCTTCAATTTGCTGTAGAAAGCATAATTTTGCAGGCACTCATCCCGGCAGGATTGGCATATCATGGGCAGCTCCTGGGTCAGTGGCAGCGGCAGTTGCTGTCAAGTGAATTTGTAAAATTAGATTTTGAATTTACGCGCTCAAGTGTTGTAAAGTGTCGTTGGCAACACTAAAAGTCAATCAATCACACACACACACACTCACCTTGTCGTACATTTCCTGCATTATCTGGAGTATGGTATAGCTCTCGGTCATGTCATTTCCTTCCGGTGGCCACACACTTATCTGATGCTCCGTGATATTTAATTCGGCATTCTCCACGAAGCAAATTCGACACAACTTGCTCAAATCCATGTTGCATTTAGAGTGTGACCCTTAAGTGTTAGCTCCAAATTCTCATGTAAACAAACCCGCCATTAGAGATGAGCAACTATGCGTGCTTCGCGTGTTTTGGGTAGAGATGTGCTTTACTGCTGCTTTGCAGTCACTGTGATGGATATTTTTGAATATCGGTTCAAAAGTGTTGCCAGGTAAAACTTCTTGGTTTACATTGCCGAAAAGTGATTTAAAACTTGGTAGAAATATGAAAACAGTCTAAATAATCAGATGAATGAATATCAAAACATATATCAGAAATTCGAGTATTTCTAATAAGTTATCAAACTATTTGTAAGTCATAACGATTCAAAACCCTGTTTAAAGAAGGATCGATTCATTTAGTGGTGAAACCATTCCACAATTAAAACAACATTTTTAACTAATTTGTCTTTTCAAAATAAATTTTATTCAGTGTTTTTTTTTGTATTCTGTCGCAATCATTTCTCTCGATTTGTTTTTAATATTAATTTATTATTATTTAATTCATTTAATTCCTTTGTTCTCGGCTTACAATTTATTATTATCGTCAATGTGACGAAAGTTATTTGTCTGTCAATAATATTTATTGACAACAGACTTCTTATGGTTTTTGTGTGTTTTTTTTTTTTTTACTAATTTCTTTACATGCACAATTCTTTTTTTTTGGGTAGAGTTGTTAAAGTTTTACACAATTTGCGGTAACGGTTTAATAATTATGCATTTAGCTATTTAAATTGAATTGGTAGTTAGATTTTTGGGGCTTTGCGGGTGGGGGGAATCTTACCATTTGCAGTTGGTTTTTAGCCTAGTTTTTGGTTTTCAACATTCTAATTTTAAATATGGGTTGGATTTATTTTTGGGTGGTGGGGGAGGGCGGGTGAATGATCATGCAAAATAGAAACCAAAAACAGATTTGAGGCTGTTGCGTAAATTTTCGGAAAGCTGCTTGCTTTATTTTTGCATATAACACGAATGTTTCGATTGTGTGTGTGTGTGTGTATGGGTGTGTGTGTGTGCCAACCTTTCTCTGTGTTGTAACTCTGATCAGAAGAAATTAGAATTAAGTAGTTTTGGTTTAGTAGTAGAGTCAATTTACTTTGACTTCATTAAAACATTTGCGGTAATTTTAAATTCGTTTTTTTTTAGTTGCCCTCTCCTAATGTAGGACCGCTTACGTTATAGTTCATCTCTTGTTTTCAATATTTTATAATTGCCTATTTAATGCTAGATTATATAATACATACTCGTACATGTAGATTTCATTCTTTTAAAGAGTGTAGAAAATGGTTTTTGCTTTTTTAAAATAGCTTTCTTTTTATCAAAAAGACATTCATACACATATACATACACAGTTCTAAATGTACAAAAAAAACAACAAAAAAAACTGAGAAGAAATGTATAAACAAAACCAAAAGTCAAAAAATTTGCTAAAGCTAAACGCGCTTCCAATGCAAAAAACAACCTCAATGCGGGGACAGAGCAGTTATCGGTAGGAGATTACTTATGTAAGTACAAAAACAAATATATATAAAAAACATTTTAGGTATATCAAATTGGCAAAGAAACTAGACAAATTTGTGTTCCCTAGCTGATTTGGCTTTAGTTTGAGTATATCGAATTATGAGACATGAGAAAAATTTGTAAATTTTCAGTTTGAAAAATATAAATCAATTTGTACCTTTGATTAAGACTGCAAACTGTTCGAAGGAAGACTTCCAAACACATTGGCTCAGTTCTCATAAATAAGACTAGATTATAGGTATTCGATTAAATAGTTTTAATTTCAGCTGAAGTCAATTTTGGGCATTTTTAGGGCAATATTTTTCTTAACAAGCGATCAAATACTTTGAGTATTTTTGATATATGCCAATTTTGAGCTACAAACGGAATCTAGACAAGAGTTTAGGTACTAAAAATCTATTCTCAAATCTACTTCTTAGAACTGATTTCGAAGAAATCCTCTACACTCTAAAATCTTTTGAAATTGATTTAAGTCCGCATACCTCGATCATTTTTTTTATATTTTTCCAAGGCAAATCAGAGTCACAGTGCCTGTATTTTGCTGTTGCTTGCATGAATAGCTTAAGCGATATATTTTAAAGTAGTTTTGATAGTTTTTTTTAAATTTTTTCTATAAAAACTAATGTTGTCCTCATAAATTTAAAGAAGATATTTAGTCGCTCGGTGTTTCTTGTATTTTATATACGTTTTTGAACTAACAAAATCACTCACACAAGTATCATTAGCTTCTTTATGACAGCTGAGAACTTTGAAAAGGCTATAAACTGTTTATAGGAAGTTTAAAAGGAGGAAATCAGGCAAGAAAGAAATGAAACTTCAAATCCTCAAATGCCATGAAATACAGGAAATGAAACCATTTCTGTCCTAAGTTTTTCTATTTCATTTTGCCTTTCATTTCTTGTCATTTTATAAAAATTATGACATTCGCCCCGAGTAAATTTAGTTTTTTTTCATTTAATACTGGATTTCCAATCGATACTTTCAGGCAAAAAAATGTCATCACTAATAGTTGGTTAATTTGAATTTAAAAAGTTGGCGAAATTTGGCTTTAAATGTAAATTTTGTCAAAAAAATTTTGCGTATTCAGAATTTTACTGATGTCATGAAGATAAAAATGGTATGGTCAGCTGATTGCTCTCCAGCCGATAGTTTAAAAATGGCGCCTCTTAACAATTTTTGAGATTTATGGTTCAAGTTCTGGCTCTAAACTAATATCTGAAACCAAATGCTGCCAAAAGACCTTCAGAGCACTGAACCCTATATATTGAAAAGATTTTGATGGTAACTCTTCCACTATCTTTGAAAGTTTGCAGCCTTAAAAAAGAAATTGTTCGAACATTTGTTAAATGAAAAGAGAGCTGATTTGATTTTAAGTAACATTGTTGTCTGGCTTTCAAAAGTTCTGCACACAATTCTGTTAGAAATTTTGTTGTTGTTCTTAATAAAATGAAAGTAAATTATTGAAAAATGGGAAGACAGAGACCGGAGACAAACTCGAAGGGAGGGAGAAAGAGACAGTGAGAGAGAGATTCAGAGAGGGGGACGAGTTTAACGGCAGTGTTTTTACTTTGCAGCATTTTTCCATCAAATTTTCTTTGCAACAAGAGGAGGTAGGTTTTTCATTTGATTTTTGTGTGTAAAAAGGTTTCATTAGGTGGGTTTTTTTTTTGGTTTTTCTTTTTTTCTTCAGGGAGCTTTACCATAAATATCACTTTTTTTTCGATAGAGTTAAAAAACAGCAGATAAATACACAAAATTTGAAGCTCATTAGAAAGACAAAATGATATTAAAAAAAGTGGAATCATTAATATATAAATTTCCAACAAAATTGTGATGTATTTCTGGTTATTTGGTTTGGGTTTGGTTTTGCTCTTTTCCGTTTTTTATTAAAAATATACTCGTTTGTCATATATGTATGCATATCTGCTGCGGTGATATATGTGTCATAAAATATATATACACCTGTACTAGTATTTTGACTAATTTTCTTTGTATTTTGGTATTGTTTTTTGGTAATTGGTGACTATAACTCGGTTTGTTTTTTGGTTGGCTACTTCAATATTTCAACAATAAATTGTCTAAAAACAGCATGTTCCCATTGAACATGTACTCCATTGTATGTAATTTGAATGCGCATCTTTAAAAATAAATTAAACTTACTATATATATATGTATATATATATGTATCTTGTAGTAATTATTATGTGTCAGTTTTTTGTTACCATTTACGCTTAGCTACTCACACAACTTTTACACGCACCAAAGAAATTTCACAAAAAATTAAAAAAAAAAGAAAGAAAAAAGCTTAAAGTAATTTCTTGGCTTATTATGGAATACAAAAGTCTTGATTCAAAAATTATGTTTCTTCAAGTAGGTAAACTAGATAACTGCTTGTACTAAGGGTCAGCAGATAGGCGCAACAACAAATGCTAATGACAAAGCGTCCTCTCCAAAGCTTTGCACACTTTTCTACTCTAGAAATTGAGATACACATTGAAGTACAAAATTGCTGCGAAAATTTAATTAAAAGGGTTAGGATTCAGCGGAACTAATTTGACATTTTTATAAACTTGACGAAATTTTAAAAGTCAGAAAACTAACTTTCCGCGCAGATACTTATCAAGTCGTTTTATGAAACTTTAAGACTGTTTAAAAGGGTGAAAATTTGTCAGAATTTCGAACGATCCAAGTACAAAAATGTTGTTTTGGCTTTGCAATAATGCAAGTATTGAAAATTTGCTACTTAGGGAGGCAGGGATTGGCGTGCTTTGGAGTTTATGATTTAGTCAAAGCTTTATTTAAGCCAATTAGCAATCTGATTTCTCAATATTTGGATTTTATTCCACATTTTCGGGCTCTATAATTAAATTTCCTTGATCCTTTAAACAAATCAAAGTTTATTCTAAGTCCTTGAACAGCGCGATGTGTTCTTGTAAGGTTTTCGGAATGAAACACGAACAAATCTTATAAAAACAGGAGAAAACGTATTTGTTAAATTCTTGATATGTTTTTATTGTGGATTATTTGTTACAAAAAAAAATATGCATAACCACAGCGATCTTCCTATTAACAGCTTATCCTTATCACCAAGAAAAAACGCTTTCTTATTGCTCAGAAGAGACTTTTGCCTATCTCCCCGAAGCCACGCTTTCCCACCCAACATTTGGACGATATTTTAGCAAAAATCTCATAGTGAAGTCCATTTCGAGCAGTTATGTCCGTCGACTCGATAAAGATTCGAATGTGATCAAAAAATTTTAAAAATGTTTGGCAGGGTCCCAACCAACATTCGAAAGATAATTTTGACAAAAATCATCTTCTTGGGCCATTTTTGAGAACTTTTGATGATTTGAATGGGGTTAATATCATGTGCGATTGGAAGAAGACTCGCAAATGCTCAGAATCTAAGAAGTCTCGCAAATGAGTCGAAATTGATCAGAAGAACTGTTTAAAAACGACTTTTCAAGAAGAGTCACTGCTAGGGTACCATTATCTCCTGGCAAAATTGTCATTAATGGATCAGAAACTGTGAGTATCTATGACTACTTAAGCACTGGTTTTCTGTCGTTTGGAAATGGGTCTTGGAGAAAAAATGGGACTTATAAAAACAGTTGTTTGACTTTTGTTTCGCAAAAACTGTTCCCTTTTTACGGACACTACCCTAAACTACGCTAAAATGAAGAATCTATCGAAAGTATTTTCGTATGTGTGTTGCAAAGGCGCCCAGTTAACTGCAAGTGTGTATGCGTGCTAGTTTGATTCTAAAGCAAACAACAATTAAGACACTTTGAGAGCAGAAATGTCTCTAATGGCTCATTTGTTTATGCTCAGCTGTTGAGAGCCCAACGGAACGATCTCCTTTAAGCCGTTACCGTAAGACAGCTTAGTATGTTTCTCTCAACAAGAAACTTGAATCAGATAAACCGCTTGAAGCAAAAAAAAAGTGTGTTGTGCAGAGGGCGAGCGAATCTGTTTCATTTGTACCTGTCATTTTGGTGAGCAGACGGCATAAAAAAAAATAGGTTGGCCATATTTTGCGACCTCTCACTTTGGTGCATTCTCAAAGCAAGGTTTAATTGCAATTGCCAACATTTAAAAGCGCGAAAACAGCAAAGAAAGTGGCCTGAAGTAGTGGAAAACTTGTGGTCCTTTTTCTGTTTACGTTAAATTCAACTTGCTTAGCTGGCAGTGGGAACTTCTCTGCTCAGCTTGCCGATCCCTGACTAGGAAACATCTCAAATTCCCTTTCCATTTCACATTGTTGTTGCCTGTTTCTCTGACCCATTTTGAATTAGAAAATACAACTTTTGCCTTAAAAAGGGGATCATATTTTGTTTGAAAATTTGAAGCACTTAAATTGGAAATTGAATCGAATTAAACAAAATACTGTTGGTCCACATGATCCCGAAAAGAAAATCCTTTACTCAAAAATTTCAGTTAAATTGTCTGCATCTAATTATTTTGCCTGTCCCTGGTCTGCTTTGTTTTCTGTTTTTCTGTTTTTTTTGTTGCCTTTGTCAATTAAGTGCATGGGTGTGTGTGTGTGTGTGTGTGTTTTAAATACATATCTAATGTCTCATAGGAACAATCTCTTATATATAATGTACTTTTGCTTGTCTGTCTGTGTGTCTGTATGTGAGTGTATCGCTTACATACATAAATTATAACAACTCAGCAGTTAAATTAACTTATAACTTCGTTATAATCCTTAAATGTAAATTGCAAACTCCTCTCCGTGTGTGTTTGAGTGTTAATTTGATGCTATTTTCCTAGGCAAATTTATTAATTCATTTTTGGTTTAAACACATTCTCGTTTTGCTTCTTATATATTCTGTTTCTTGTACGGCAGTAAATTTTGCTTTTTATTTTGGTTTTCCATAAAATATTCTTCTGTTTTCTGTTTTTTTTTTGGTTTTCTTTTTTGGATTCTTACTGATTTCCGAAATTGGTTTCTTAAAAATGTAATTAACAATTTTTTGCTTCGCTAGTTTCTTTTGGTTTTGTTTTTTGAAAAAGAACTTAACTAGGCTTCCGCTTATATCCGTATTGTATGTGTGTATCCGTAATCGTAACCGTAACCGTAACCGTATCCACCGTAGCTTACTTAGTTGTAGTCTAAATTGAGCGGGTTTATTGCACAATAATATGCGGAGCCGAAAGCAGCACGGTTACCGTTGCAATAATCGTAAAGAGCGTGAAAACAATTAAACAAAATCTGTGAAGTAGAAGAGCAGAGTGAGTGGGCAGTTGAATAGGAGGAAGCAGGATGGGTGTCGGCCATGTTGGAATATTTATGCCAAGTGCACGTGCGCTTGTGTGTGTGTGTGTGTACGTGTCAAGCAAACTGCCGGAAGTGTTGCGGCCATGCGTCTCTCTGTGGGCTTTAATTGTTTGATTTGGCAGCTCAAAGTAGCCGCCTCTACTTGTTGAAATTGTTGCTTAAATCCACACACACACACACAAATTGCGGAGTATAAATATTTACTAATCTTGCTGGGCCCCCCCACTTACCTATCCACAACCATTGCAGCGAATTTCCAATCGCTTATCAATTCCGCTTCATCATCGGATTTGCGCATGCGCGCAGTAATAAATTGCAATTCTTTAAGAATTAAATGTAAATCTTTATGATTGCATCCTATTGCAGTATGATGCTCCTCCACCGTTGTGGGCCGGCCAAAGCTTCTACAGAAATATATTTAGTTAAATCAGTTACGAATGCCAAGTAATAGTGAGAACTTACGCCGACGAACCGATGGCGGTTTGTGAGCCCGATATTGTATGCCGAAAATCATCATCAATATCGAGCACATTGGCTAGTAGGGACTTGGAAGAACGTTCTTTCAGTTCCAATTCCTTCATGCGATTGCTTAATAATATTGTTTTACGTGTGATCTTGCGACCGGGTCGACCCATGCGCAAAATCCAGGGCAGCCATTGTAGGAAAACGGATTTGATCTGGCAACAAAATAGTCCCTTAGTCCTTTGCCACAGTGCGTGCAAAATTCAAGCTTATAGTACTCACCCACGGTGGCATCTCGTGTATATCCGCTGTGCGGTGATGATAGTTAAGCACCACTACCGTCAGCACCACAGATGAGGCAACCATAAACATGATGCAGTTAAAGTATGTGCCTAAACGGGAGTCGTTGTCGCAAGGTACAAGCAGATAAAACAAAAAAAAGGGGGAGAACAACAGAATTGCCATATTATTAATTTGATCTGTGGGTTCCACCCATTTTGGAGCAACACTAAGAACAAAAGAATTCAAATAATAATTTACAAAAATGACAACATTTACACTTAAGTATTATTAGTTTCATTTCATGAGAGAAAATAGCGTGTGTGTGTATAAAATTAGAAGCAAACAAAATGCATTAACTACAACGCCTACGACGAACGACTACGTTAAACAGCTACTCTTATGAATTGTTTTAACTATTAGGTCAGTCCTCAAACGTGCAGTTTACTGTAATTGTTGATTTAAGTTTGGAACATGCGCTAGGTTGTATCAAACTAAAGAGTGAATTGAATGGAACAGTCAGGTGGTAACAATATATATATATTATATATATAGTTTTAGGTTTAATATATTCTAGTTTGGTCTGATGTGATAGAAGCATATATTTCAAGCCTTCAAACAAAATGAGTAACAGTATCATGTTAGTTATTATGCGATTTTTCTAAAATATATATTTAACTAAGACTAGATTTACACGGTGAAGCAAACTTTATGAAGTTCTCTTGTTAGGCGGAATATTCAAGGCAAAATGAAAACATTTTATAAAGGAATCGTCTAGAATCTCATCTGAATCTCTCGCTTACTAAGAGAACTTCATGAAGTTTGCTTCACCGTATAAGTCCAGTCTTATATCTCAAATCAAAGCATATGAAGCATACAGGCATTTTCGAAAGAATCTCTATTTGGAGTCAATTTTTCAAAATATATTGCTTAAGAATATTTAAGAAAATTCTCCTAGGACCAGTGGATTTTTCAATGGCCATTATAAAGCTTTACATCTAGAAAAGGGGTTTCGTACCTCTACCATCTTTTTATTCTACCAATTTTGTACACTCCAAAAGTAAAAAACAAGTGGAAAGTTAACTTTGGTTGCCCTTGCAGCACGTTTTTCTAACTAAGAATACTTTTCGGACCTTACTTTTCTATGGGAGTGCTATACTATATAGTTGTCCGATTTCGACCAAACTTAGTGGAATCCTGCAAAAGCCTAACAAACGAATATGTAAGAAATTTGGAGTCTTTTCCATTTAAAATAAAAAAGTTTTTCCCCGTAGGACCTATTTTCCGACTGATCATTCGTACTGCAGCTAGTTGCTATAGTCATCCGATTTTGACAAAACTTTGTAGAATTGTGTGAAAGCATATCAAATACATTATTGCCAATTTCAAGGACATTTGCACTGAAAACAAAAAAGTTTTTCTCACTAAGATTACTTTTCTGACTCTACTTTTCTAGTACAGCTATACTATATAGATGTCCGATATCGACCAAACTTGGCAGAATATTGGATAAGCATAGCAAACTAAGAAGTACAAACTTTGGAGGTGTTTCCATCTAAAACAAAATAGTTTTTCTCACGAAGACTACTTTTTACACTATGTCCGATTTCGAGTAAACTTTGTTTAAACATGGAGATCCATCGAAAACTAGTAAGTACGGAGTTTGGAGGCGTTTTCTTTGAAAACAAAAAAGTTTTTCTCACTAAAACTAGTTTTTCGACTGATCGTTCCCATGGCAGCTATATGCTATAGTCATCCGATCCGGCCGATTCCGACAAATGTGCAGCGTATTTGTGCTTAAACACTTCGTACAAAGATTGAATATAGCTTTCAAACTGACTGAGAAGATGGCATAAAAACAGATGGACGAAGAGACGGGTATGGCTAAATCAGCTCAGCTCGTCGTGCTGATCAAGAATATATATACTTTATGTGGTCTATGCGTTACAAACAGCCGGACAATTTTTTAATGCCCTCTGCTGTGTTTTTTCTATAACTCGACAATCGTTCATCTGATCTTTACCATTCTTTCGGCGGATCGATAAATAATACTAATAACTAAATATGTCCGGAAGGTACGAACCTTCTATCTTCTAAATTATGGGAAATATGGGTTTTTTTTTAATCGCGGGGGCGGGAGTGGGTGTGGCATTGAAAATAACCTTGATCTAACCTCTATCTAATATCATTTATAAGATCTGTGCGTTCATACGGGCAGACGGATGAAAATGATTATATCGACTCGGCTCTTGATGCTGATCAAGAATATCTATACTTTATGGGATCGGAGATGGCTACTTCTGGCTATTACATACTTTTGAACAAACTTAATATATTCTGTTATTTTGATTTGACGATTTTTTACAACTTGTACTAACATTTCTCGATAATGGTAAATAAAGCTCAGAGTGTTTTGGGCTTAAAAAAAGGAAGGTCAAAATAATTTGATCTTCACCTTAGGTATCTCTCGGTAGTCCTAAACTTGACTGTTGTTGAAGTATCTAGGCACATAAAGTACAAGAAAAGTTCTCGAATTCCAATAGCCATCTTCCTCCGCATGCTGACAGATTGCGTCTTATAGATTTACCTACTTTCTACTAATATTTACACACAACTTTATTTGTGGAATAATCGAATCGCAATAATTGTGAGCACAACTAAATTTTACTATATTCTTGTACCACGCGAAGTTTGGCATCTAATTTATTCTCACACATGTTCTTCTTACTATGAACTTTATTCTCCTTTTCATGTCTTATACTGTAACTATAATAATTTGTAGCAATGATGTCACGTATACTTCTGCCTTCTAAACTATTTTGCAAGTTATGTGCTGCGATTTGATGGATCTCGCTATGGAGAGGGCATGGAGTTGTGCCGAGTTGTGCGAACAATTTCCCCTTATTCTTAGTTACAAATTTACTTCAATGTAACTTGCAGCAATGTTTGCCGAAATAAATGGAATAAATCAAAATAATTTTCTTTACAATCTAAAGTCTAAGTAACTTTATTTTCATATATTTTGTTACTACACATGACTGTTCCTTAAAGGGAACAATAAAAATAATCAAATAAATGCATGCATATTAAAAATCTCAAGTCGAACGTTGCTAAAATGTTGTGAGTTTGATTATTTATTTGCTCTGCTGAATAGATTATATAATGTATATTTTTTGTTCATTTAGATAAGCTCAATTAATTAATAAATTTATTATTGTTTTAGTCATCTTTTGATACTTGGATGTGAGGAATTATTTTAGACTACTAAAAGATTGTGTTTTTTTTTTTTAGTGGTGTGTTTTGGTTTAGTTAAAGCATAGATTTCTTGCTTTGTTGGTAGCCTGTTTGGTTTTTTGTTTTTTAAAGGTTAAAGGTTCAGCCAAAAAT
This sequence comes from Lordiphosa fenestrarum, assembly GCA_035044985.1. Classification (NCBI taxonomy): domain Eukaryota; kingdom Metazoa; phylum Arthropoda; class Insecta; order Diptera; family Drosophilidae; genus Lordiphosa; species Lordiphosa fenestrarum. The sequence goes on along the minus strand of JAWNNO010006344.1, from coordinate 1,606,164 downwards.
CTAAATAAGCAGAGTTATATGGTAAGTCAGGGGTTTGGGGTTTCGGTTTTTGATTTTTGATTTTCCCGACAGGCAGTTTTCCTTGGTCATGCTCTCGCCTACTTTAAGCACGCTTTTATAATTAATTTACAAATTTCATTGGACATGTTTTTTTGTCGTTTTAAGTCAGCTGATTTTTTAGGAAAACTTTTGGGCGCTAGTAAGTACTTTGTACATTTCATTTTGGTTTGGTTTTTTAGCAGCTAAAATAGAGAAAAGTTGTTGTATTTGTTATGGTTTTTAGTACTCTAGGATTTTGCTTTAGTTTTCCAAATGATAATGTCAATTTGATTAGTATTGGTTCAACGAATACCTAAAAGCGGTACGGCCTCGCTGGTCTTTGTTATGACATTGCCGACCAATAAAGAGAAAACGGTTTGTGAGAGTAGAATGGTAACACCTGGAAAATAATTGGCCAAAAGTTGGTTGACATAATTAAAAATGTGTTTTCAAAAATCAAATAGTAGTCCTGCAGTTAGTTTTGTTGGAAGCAGAAGATAGTGTAAGAGGGACAGTCCATAGTTGAAATACCCAAAATGTGACTTAGACTAAATGATATTTTTTGGCTGAACCTTTTGTTTTGTTTAAAATACTTTAAAAATAATGAGATTATTTAGTGGATATATATTATAAAAGTGGACGCATTCAGCATAGACATTTGTTTAATGATTTGATTTATAAGACTACATTCATAACTACTCTGATCAGGTGTCTCTGTTGAATGCGCCCATGTTGTTATGGCAGTGCAGTTATGGACAAAATACTCCTTTTGACCGAACGAAATGATATTTTCATCATCTATGCTTTAATCAACACTCCCTTTTTATCATATTTATATAGAGCATACAAAATATTCATTTTTCATTTGGCAAAAAACTGTTCAAATTCTCACAAAAAGGTTCTCAAGCAAAAAATATCATTCCGAGAAAATGGGTCAAAATAGTGGAGAATTAGATGCAGTTTAGAAGGAACAGACTAATTGTGGGTAATTTTTTTTTTTTTTGGTGTTTTGTTCTTTTTGTGGTGGTGTTATGAAAAGCGAACCAGCGAACTGAGGGTGAACATTTGGTGATGCAAATGCAAATGCAATTAAAACTCTAAAACTAAATAAAGTGATTATGAAGTGAGTTTAACCAAATCAAACACAAATCAAAGCGTATCAAATCATACAAGTTAAAATGAAACTTCTTTCTTTCTTATATCTTCATCGATCGGCGGCGACGACGACGACAGCGGCTTCATTTTCATATTTTTTTTTATTTTTTTTTTCACAAGTATTTTCCCAAACTCACTTGTATTGAAATCTGTCTCATAAGTATCTTTTGTAATTACATATGGTTTGAAGTAAAATATATTTACGAAGTGAAAAAGTACATACAAAGTGTACTGTAATATGTATATATATAAAACAAGTTTTATTATATAGTTGAATATATATTTATTTGTAGAGTAAGTAAGAAGTGGTGGTTAGTTTTTGAATAAATACAAAACGAAGTTGAAAAATGGTGAGTGGAGGTAGATTGATGCAATAGAACCTGCTGTGATCAGTTGGGGGGGAATAATATTTTTTATATATAATATAAATTCAGGAATTTTTCTTGAGAATCTTTTAAAACAAAAAAAAAATTTTTTTTGATTACGCTTGATGCAACATTCCGGCTGAGATCAGTTTATCAACCTTTCTCAAAATTTTGTTGGCATTTTTGAAATAGTTTAAGTAATTCAGATTTTTTTATAGATTAGAAAAGATTGTGGAATTTCTGTTTCGAAGTATTTTGTAGATCTTTCTTTTTCAAATATAAACTCTTTGGACTTTATCTGTAAGATTAACTGATATCTCTGATATGAATGGAACCATTTTGCATATTTGCATATTCTTTTAATACCGAATAAAGCAATAAATTTCGAGACACTTGAATAGCAAACGTATTTTGTAGGTTTTAGGAATAACACTTAGCATCCTCTTCCTCTTTTCAAAAGAGCTTAAGAGTAAGTAGAGAGGTCGTCAGAATATCAGCTGCTTCAATAGTATTTCTTTTACTCTTGTTTCACCGTCTCATTCTAGAGGTCATTGTTTGGAGGTTCTAAATCAGCGATGTTCACCCATAGCCCCCAGGGGCCGAATACTTTCGGTAATGCACGCCGAATGCTTGCCGAAGTAATGCCTCAGTGAGTGTCGGAGAGAGACAGAGAGCGTCAGAGAGCCTCTCTTCTTGAACATCGCTGTTCTAAACGCTATCATTAATTCTGTGTATTTTCTCATAAACGATAAATGACTAAATGATCTAGCCGTTTTCCGCTAAAAAGATAGATTTTCTATCGATTTGCTATCGAATTCTAACAGTCACCAATAGGAACAGCTGTTGGTCGGTAGCGTTGGCATGGGCTTAGCTCAGTAGAAAAGGGTCTTAGCACAGTATTAGAAGATTAGGGCTTCCCTTAATTGAAAACTGACCACGCCCATGGGTAGAGCATGGCTTAGGAAAGCTCCAAAATGTACTTTCTTTTTTAAAGAATGTTAAAATGCTATTATATTATGTATAAATTCATACCAAGTGCTGCCTGCAATATGTGGAAGGAGAACTTCGACTCACCATTGCAAGTTAATCAATCCAATCAGCTGTTCTTTGTTTACGTTAGTGTGACCGTAATGCTTATCCTACATTAGAGCAAGAAAACATCACATTTCTTCACACGATGGATAGGGATAGAGAGACGGGTATTGTCAAAAATATCTCCGAGAGCAAACATATCAGCGAACAGCTGATTAATTTTTGAGGGAAAAGCTGTCGACGCAATCATGATAAAACAATTAAGGTAAGGCGGCGTCATTGTGAGTTCTCTGCAAAGTACCTTCACGTTCAGCTCTGCGCGTACTCTTGAAACGTAAGCGCTTTTGGCAAAAGTACGCATCACACTGAAGCCGCCTTACCTTAATTGTTGTATCATGGACGCAATAATTTGTTAGGGATACCCAAGAAGAGACGCTCTCTGTCTCTCTTTGGCACTCAGCGATGCATGTCTTCGGCAATCATTCGTGGGAATTTACCGAGTGTGTTCGGCCGCCTACAGGCTGAGGAACACTGTTCTGTGTTAAATTTTCTTTGTCAGTGGGAGAGAATTAGTTAGCACAATGTTAGAAGTTTATAGGTTTTGTTCAGGTTTTGAACCCCATAAACTCTCCTCTCCCTAACTACGCTACTGATACGAATTTTTTCTCAGTTGCCAGTGGCAACTTCTCTGCTCACATTGCTATATTGGTTTTTATTTAATAAACTCTTTTCACTAATTTCAGATGTAAACAAAACAAAGCTGATGAAATAGTGTGACTGTTTGTTACGTGATGGCTGGCTTCTTTTAAGGGGTCATACAAGAGTTTATAATCACTGACAACTACGACGTTAAGGGTAAGTATCATATGTTTTCAATTACTTCTTTCGTTGTTCTTGTATCTAATGAAGTTGATTTCATAAATAGTTTAAGAAAAGAACACAAAAATACTGTCATTGACATCACCGCATTCATTTAAGATTGTTCTCTCTAATTTCTAGCCGAACTTATTAAAATTCATTTTCGATAGTCCAAACTCAGCATATTGTTGGCTAAATGTCTTTGTAAATCCTAAAAATTGCCTGTACTGAAGTAATGAAAATCTACGTTTTGTTTATGTTACCACCTTTGCTTAACTCAGGGGTCTCGAAGTTCTGCATATCCTCAGAGCCAACATTCGCTGTGTCATTCATGGCTTACTAGCCGAAACAAGTCACAGGGACCAAAAAAAAGTTTAAAAAACTAGAATTCCGTACGAAATGTGTCTACGGCGTAGTTTGTCACAACTATTAGTCGAAAGACAGCTCTTGAAAGAATTTTGGTTACGCTGCTTTGTTATTTGAACATTGTCGGATAAACTTTTTAGAGAAATGTATATGACAAGTGACAAGGTATATTTAATTTTTAAGTCTGGACTCACAAAGGTTTGTTAAACCAAGACTTTTCGAGCTGTATTCAATGCCTCTGCCGCATTCCGCGCATCAGAGTAAGCATGCCTACGTCCGTTTGCTTCCGAAGTTCTTTATTAACAATACAGTGGCTAAGGGTGAAATATATTTTTTTTTACTTAACTGCCTTCACGAGTCTTCACTCATAAATTTCCCACTCGAAACACTCACACATTTTCTGTACCCTATTTCCGGAGAACCCCATGTTAGATGTCTAGCTATTGAAAACATTTTGCTAAAGCTGCCTTTTCACTTATCGTGGGAAAAAAAACTCTAATTTTACCTATTGTTTGCCGTTAGGTTCGAAGATCGGGCCACCGCTTTTCAAGTGGTGCGGATTTTATATTAGTAACAAAATCATTAAAACCATGATCCTCGTACCGTTTGTTTGAATAATTAATGACATTTTGTGGAAAACTTGCTTAAATTAAAGTCATGAAAGAGTTTAAGCCGCTTAGAATGTCTGCATTTCAAAAATAGTTGATAAGTGAAGTTATGTTAGATAGTTATGCAAATGGACGTAATATATCATGAATAGTTGAATATGAGAAAGCCTTCTGTCAGTCGATAAGAAGCTTAAGCGTCTGATCTTTTCGAAACCGATAATGCAAAAATGTATAAATAATTTTCTAAATTTATGGCTTAATTAACTTTAGATGTTTGATGATGAAGTGACAGTAGAATAGAAAGTAACGCAATTACGTAATGCATGACAATCTTTTAACACATGTCCCACTCAAAATGAAACTTCTGTTTCATATTTTCATAATTTTCTGAAAATGTTCTAAACTGTTTCATTTGTATTCAAAGATAATGCTTAAGGCTTATGTTTTCTAATTATGTTTTCCAATTGAATGTTCAGCATCTTTAGAATTCAATTTAAGTTCCAAATTGATCAGTTCTATTGCACCATTTTGTAAATATCACCAAGTTCAATTCAGAGAAGAGAGTAAATTTTGCATTGAAGTGAATTTTGAAAGTCATTGGCGTAGCTCTTGTGCTCAGTTCTACGAGAAATAATAATCGATTTATTAGCCACGCTTCAATGATGAGTTTAGAAGAAATTGTAGAAAGAGTTAGGTATATAGATCGGAATATTTTCATAGATAACGATAGCATTTAAAAGTTGGCTTTAACTTTGGACGGGTAGGTAACGTTGCTTTGGAAAGTTACGTGTTGGCTTTTGACACCGAAATCTCTTGGAGTTGGACACTTAAGAAGCAAACCAAAAATCATAAATTTTCATTGAGAAAATGAAGATAGTTCGAGGGAGCGAGTGAGATAGTTAGACAGAGAAAGACAGAGAGAGAGAGAGACAGCAACAGATAATATGATCAACTAAGAAACGGCTTTCGTATGTGGATTTAATTGAACTTCAGTTTTAGAACAAGATAGAGAGAGTTAGTTGAGTTTGAGTTGATTTGGTTTTTTTTTTTGTTGTAAGTTTAGTTAGTAGAAAACATAGTACGAAGTACACAAATAACATTTAACAACTTTGTTGGCGCTTTTGGATATTTTTTGTTGTCTTTGTTTTAGTTAGACTAATACTTTATTTAAAATCAGTTTTTGGTTTTTGGGTTGTTTTTTTTAGATATGCGAACAATTTAGCAATGTGTGTGAGTAATCATAATAGTAGATATATATAACAACAATAACAATAATATTTATAAATATATATAGATATATATATATGTATGCACGTATATGTAAATCATATTAAGTAATTTGTTAATTATTCGTTTTTTTTTTTGGTTTTGTTTGACAAATTTGAATATATATTTGCATTTGTATGTTTTAAATGCAATCGCTACCTAACAAGGGGATTGCATCAGATACTTGGGGCAATGTCTCAGCTACAAGGTTGAGAAACACTGTGAGCGATAGAAGAATTGTAACTCCTGAAACAAAAGAATTTCGTTTGAAAAATACAATAGAAAAATCAATGATCATAAAAATGAAAATCAAAAAACGACGTACGTATATGTAAGTGTCATATTGGCTGTTGTGTTCGGGTCGGTGTCTGTGTGTGTGTTTTTGTGTGTTAAGGAAGTTGTAAGTATAGTTTGGTGGCAGCTGTACTGAGTTCTGTTAGCGCAGGGAAAGATACTGGTTTTTTTTTTCTATTTTTGAACCAAATTGTAGCTTGCTATTATTAGAAATTACATTTATTTTGGTTGGTTTTCTGCTCAATGAAGTGTGAAAGTGAATGAGTATATGATTGAGAGTATGCTTCAAAACTTAGAAAAAAGTGGGATTTTTTCGGGGATCAGAAATATAAGTCGGGATAACCCCACAAAGCTTTTTCAAGGTGGAAAAATTCAAGTTCAGTAGATTTAAAATTTAATAGTTTTACGTAGAATTTTCTATGTGACAAAATCTCTTTGATATTTTTGATGAAGCTGAAGGAATACACACCGAAATAAGCTTAAACATAGCCAAAGGCTGAATGATCCAGCCTTTTCCGCCAAAAGGTTCTCTATCGATATGCTATCGATATCAGAAAAGTCAGCATACCGAACAGCTGTTGGTCACTGGCGTTGCCATGTGTGGAGAGGGTTTTAGCAGAATGGGAGAAGTTTATGTCTCTCCCCCTCATTGAAAACTGATTACGCCCATGGGCTGTGCATGGTTTTTTCTTTCCTTTAGAATTTTTCAAACATTGACATTGAATGACTTCATATATCTTAAGAAAGCAAACTAAAAACAGGCTAAAGCATGAAGGGACAATTATAAGAGAATGATAGTTGACATTTAAAACTCAAATCTTGCTTAACAATTGCTAGCATAGCAATCTAACCAGCTGTTCTTTGTTTACGGTAGTGTGACCGTAGCACTAGAAACCATCACATTGCTTGGATAATGAGGAGTGTTTGCCAGCGACCTAAGGGTGTTAGATATAGATTAAGCCGTTTAAATGCGTTGGTATTCATCGATAAGCCATCGTTTGAAAGATAATTTTTACAAACAACACCCTGAGGAGCATATTTCGAGCGCTTTTCGATGATTAAAAAGAGATTACTATCGTGTGCGATTAAAAGAAGACTCGAAAAGGTCTCATTTATATGCTTTAAATATGATTTATTTCAATAAATCATAAATAAGACCCGAAAAAGACTCTACAGTCTCGAAAATGAGTCGTACCTGGTCAGAAGAACAGTTCAAGACCGACTCATCAAAATGAGTCGCGCCTAGGCCACCGTTTTCGCCCCACAAAAGTATCATTTATGATCAGAAAACGAGCGCTCTTGTGACTATTTTAATCAGAGATCTTTAAAAAAACTCTGTGATCAAAAGTTTCTAAAAATACATGCTGAGTTCGGTTATTGATTTTTAATGAACGATTTGAGATTTCCCGGAACGGTTACGTTCTCTGGTTCAAATCAATGTTGAATCTGTCCACCAGCACTGAAAAATTTTGACCGGTGATTGTGTTACTCATGATTTTTGGCCCATCTTGCCCTTTTTATTGGCTGTATTCTGTGTTCCTTGTTGTTGTAATAGATCCATGGCTTGCTCATGGTTATTAAATGCCGACAAAACTCTCTCGGGTTGAAATTGAACTCTAATTAAAAGTACAGTGTCAGTCTTCGATTGTCCAATATCATTTGATTGTACAGAGTCCTTTTCTAACTTGTAATATCAGGCTACCTCTTAAAAAGAGATGCCCACCAGCTAAACGCATCGGCTGCGTTCGTTGTCAAAACATCTTCTAGTATGACTCTTGCAGTATTGAACACACAACTACAAACTATCATGTGATTGTAAGTGTCAAAGTTGTTGCTGTGCGTCGAATGATTGCGTTTGAATCAGACAGCCTCAAACACACAGCCAAAGGCCACAAGCGGTTTTCTCCTTGGTTTTCTTGTGGTTGTTGATGCTAGAGTGTTTTTTTTCACTTGTATTGGTGACTACACGAGCACTAGGTGCAATTGGACACCTCTGTAGTAAATAATCAATATGACTTTATTTCTCAACTCTCTTCTAGCGCTTCTTGTGTTTTGGCCCACAATCATTGCTTTATAGGCAGAATTGTGGGCCGGCTATGCGTTGCCCTTCGTTGTACCAGACTATCAATAGAAACAAGTTGACAGGACTAATGTTGCATTTAAACTTCCGACAATCCAAGGTACCTCCAAAAAATGTCATTGCTTAACACTGAAAGTGAATTCATGTAAAACTTTGATTTAAAATTCTATAAGTTGAGATCACAAGTTCAACTTGGGAATTATTATACCGGAAGAAGCACAGTGTTTCTTAACACTGTAAAAACTTCGTGGCACCGAACTTGATTTTCTTTTAGTTTTTTTTTTCACTTGTTTGTTTGTGTTTCTTTCTTATTGCTTCTCGTTTCGTTCAACTTTTCAAAAGCTTAGTGGTGATGGTGGTGGTGGGTGGGTGTATGGTGGTATAAGGTGCACATCCTTCCAACTTTTACCCATTACAAAGTTATAAAGTAGCGCAAGTTTTTTTTCGCACGCCCCATCTCTTTTTTTCTCCCGGCCTAAGCGTAGAATATTTGTAAATTGTACTAGAACTATGCCTGGGTGTGTCTTTTAGTTGCCTCCCTGGGAGCTACGTGCGGCCAATTCGCCCATCAGGCTGGCAGCTCATTTAATTTACTACGTGGGTATTAGTTTTCTGTGGTTGGAGCAGGACGTTTGGTATAATTATATGACATAATATGGACGCATGATGAGACACGACATCATGAACGGTACGATATTATGTGGAGTTGCAACTCAACCATCTGATCAAATGGATCTGCATAAATGCAAGTTCAAATGTTGCGCAATTTCATTTGGATTTTAATGTTTCGGCATTTAAATTGAATTGATTTTAGCAAAGGGTTGGGTGGGGAGGAGTTCTATATGGTGGCTCAGTGGGGGGACGGGGCGGAACGTGTTTTAATGTCTGGAGTTTACGGGTGAGAGCAAATGACTTTGGAATTTTATAGTTCGTTTTTCGATTTTTTTTTGTTATTAATTTTGTTGGTGGTTGTGAAGTTTTCTGGTTTTTGTTATGTGATGGATGTGCAAGTACAAAGAGTTCTTGCGAGAGGGATATATTCTATATACTGTAAATATATATGTATATATAGTTAGAGAGTTATTAAGAAGTTTTTAAGAAATGTTAAGATTTACTTTAATTTTGAATTGCTTGTTTCATTTGGAGATTTGGCCTCGTTGCATGCGCGTTCGACAAAAGTTCTGGTTGTTCTGGGTGGTTTGTTTATTGTTTTTGTGGTAAGGTGGCGGTGGCGGTGGTGGTGGTGGTGTACTTACGTCTGTTCAGGGTGTTGTGTAGTTTTTATTTACAGTGTACGGTTTTTTTGTTGTTGTTGTAATAAATAATTGGTAGGGCAATTTGCTGTTGCCTTTGAGATATGCAAGATTTATACAGCTTATACAAAAATGTACCTACCAAAATGCCTCTACAATGCACAATACATATGTTTATTGTATATATATATAAGTATATATGGAGGTATACATACATCTGTGTCTTGTATACTTGTTTTCCTCTCTACTCTACCAAGTATCAAACTGACATTGGCTGTTATTTTCGTTTTTCTTGTATTGGTTTTTCCTCTGCTATGAAACACTAAATATTTTCTATGCATTTTTTTTTTTGTGGCTTGTATGCATAATTGAATTTCTTGAGTATTTTGTTGGTACAAAATCATAAAAATTGCAATGACTACTTTAATTAAATAGTTTGTGTCTTGTTTTTCAGTCTCTAAACTGACCACATTTATACAATTAACTGAACTATAGATTTTTGTTGTCAGTTCAGAATTGGTTGAAGCGAGAGACAAATGCAATTTTCTGGTTTTGTGGTTTGAAACATTGAAAGAAAGCTGGAGGTCATGAAAATGGGTAACAAGCTGGGGTTGGACTTTGACTTTTTATTCCTCACTATAATCTATGGTAATAGTTTGCTATTATTTTTGACAAATAAGTGTGACCTTTTTGAAATTTTTGTCCAATTTTTTTTGATAAAGGCTTACTTACTTATATAAATACTTTTCTCTACACAAGGGGCCAAGCCGAGCATCTCTCAATCTCTTGGCTTCACACAAGAAAAAGAGAACCCACGGTTTAACGCCAAATCTGAACTTTAAAGCTGCCGCCAATAGCCAGTAAAGGTGACCGGCTGTGTAGGTTTTTTTAATAAGATTTCCCAAGGCGGTATTCAGCCCACGATCTCTTGCACAGCAGGGTCACACACTACCCGCTGCATTACACCCGGCTTTGAAATTAAACCAGTTGATTTTAAGCTCATTCCAATCGTAATAAGCGGTTAATGTCTGCTGATCTAATTAATAAGCTATGCCTTTTAGAGCATTCAAAGAAATTACAGAAAAAAGTCAGAGATATTCGGACTAAAATCAATCCCAAACTAAGTCAGAAGTCGGTTAATACCGGATTATCTAAAAGCAAGTATGTAAGGATTGATCTAAGAAGGATAGTTGTTGATGATCCATTGGAAGTCGGAATAATTAATATCATTTTTTAGCTACTAAAATATCTATTAAATGTTAAATTGATCTTAGTTTTTAGTCCAACGGAACTGAAAACCATCAAATGGAAATGAAAAATGTATATTTTAATTTCCAAGAAGGTTCTTACAAAATATCCATTCCAAATAAAATCAATTTACCTCACCAGAGAAACAATAAGAGCTCGATGTTCGTACAAGAATACTTAAGATGAAAGTGAACTAAACTTTTGATCTTTATTCGATGCGATAAACGATTTACTTTAAATAACTGGGAATAGACAGTGGTCGCGTTCAGCAAATCCTGATTAATCTTACATTTTCACTGATCCCTCTGCTGAACTCCAGTGTACGGTATCATGATAGACAATTTGATGTATCAAGGAAATACTATGCTCCTTTCAAGTGATAAAGGTGATAGGATTCTTTTCGAACCCGATGTAGTTCTTCAATAGTTTGCATAAACTAAAAAAAATGTGAAAACTTAAGTTTAACTACTTTAATGCCATTTTCCTGTTGTCCTTCAATTAATTGTCCAAAAATTTGGCAGGAACCCTCGACGTTCTAATGCTACTCTTACTTTGAAATACTACGTTTGATTTTCTTTGCTGGCCTTATTTTCATGACCTCAACTGTGTTGGTTTGAAAACACATAACTCATATTGCAATTGGCTTTTACTTGTGGCTCAGTTTGCCATTTCTATTCCATACTGAAACTGTACAACAAAACTGTTTTGCTCAGCTATAAAGCACTTTTTTGTCTGATGTTTTTTCTTTGTTTGTTAGTATTTTTTTTTTTTTGGTAGCGAAAAAAGGTGTTTCGTTGGATTTTTCATTGTTTTTTTTTTTGTCTATATACAATTCTTGTCTAGATTTAAAGTGAAGTTTGTTTTTATTACATCGCTTTTAAACTAAGTTTTTGAGATTTTTATTTTTTTGTGATGCGTTTTAAATGCTGCTATGCTTTTTAAAGTTTAGATGAGTTGGAAATCAGGCAAATGAATGAAAGTGGGACCTGAACAATAAGTATGACACAAGAGGTACACACTAAGGACAAGCGGTATATACATGATGAACTGATTGGGGTTTAGTTTATAGTTCATTTTGTTTGGTTTAATTAATATTAAATATTATACGGAAACCGAGGAGGAAAGTTCAACAAATGAAAATACCAGCTAAGGAGGCACACAAACAAACCGACAGAAACAACACAACTGAAGAGCGTTTCAAATACAGCAAAAATGGAAATGAAAAGTTTTTTGGACACTTGAGTTTGTGTGTTTTTTGGTGGTGGTGGTGGTGTTGGTGTCAGGTCAAATACCAATTATATCAGAGCTTTTTGTTAAGAGAATGAGCAGTAGTAAAAAATTGTAGGAAGAAAAGTAGTAGTTAGATGAGGTATTAAGAAACGTTTTTAGCTAGCTAGTTGGTAAGAAGTAACAGAGGAATATGGACTTTACTTGGTTAGACAGAGTCAGGAGAGTGACAGAGAAAGATAGTGGGGAAAGTGGTGTGTTTAGTTTGTGTCTAGGTAGATCAATCCAAGTTCCTTCTAGAAATGAGAGCTGGCTGAAACTGTGTTCCGAGAGTATTTTTAGAGCAAACATATGAGAGTTATTTTGATAATTAACATTCTCCATTCTGGTGAGTTGTTAGGAATAAGATCTAAATAATTGGTATTTTCGGGGATTTTTTTCAAAGTTTTTAGTGGTTTGGTTGTTGTTTTCTTTCATCATCATCATCATCATCATCATGGCACTACTCAAAACTAATAATCCAACTAAAAATGAGCATTGTCTTTGGCTTTGCTTAAAATTAAACGTGTTCAAAGTGTGTGTACCTATAAGAGGAACAGCATCCGACGTTGTCGGCATAGACTCAGCAACAAGGTTTAGAAATACTGTTAATGATAGTAGAATAGTTACGCCTGGAATTAAGAGACAAAAAGAACACAATTCAAAATCAAAGGAAACCGAAATTGTTTATATGAACAACTGAAAGACAAAGATTTGTAATTAATTAAGAAAAAGTTGTACTTATTTGTTTAGGCTGGGTTTTAATTTGATACTTTACTTAAGGGAGAGGGGGCGGGTATCCTTTTGTAATTGTATTTAGTTACTCCAAAAGTTATTAAAGAAACATGCGTTTGTTTTTAGACTAGATCTTTAAAAGCAGCAGAAAGTATATAATCTTTGATTTAATTGTAATTTTTTTTATCAAGAAATCCAGCTAAGCCTCATTTCGCTACCTTTGCTGCTCGACCTGTTCGAAAACCCTAACTAAAGTGATCATTTACCACACAATTCTCTGCAAAAGAGCTGAAAAGGCTTATAGAACGTTTGGCATATGTGAAAATAGTTGTTTGATTTTATCTAAGTCTTAACCTTAACTTTGGCATACTCACCCAGCGTTAGTTTTTCGCCCGAGTCTGGTGGCAGGGTGAAACCCAATAGGGCCATCGATGAGATAAGCACACATGGCACAATTAAATTGAAAAAATAATATAATGTACGTCGACGTATTTGTATGGTAAAGGTGATATCAACATATGGTTCTGGGCAGCAGGCGTAGACTATGGTATTTTTCTTTCCTGGCATGGCTGAACAATTAGAATTTGAGCGATTAGTAAAGTTTCGGGAAGTGATTTTCGTCACATACACATACACAGACACATATTCTTTTTTTTTGTAGTCTTTAGCTATATACACATATTTTTATTAAGATTAAAAAGTATAATACAAAAAAATTTCTAAAGCAAATCATAAAGTTCTATGAAGCGAATTTGAGTTAAAGAATTGATTTCTTTTTTTTTTGTAGGACAAGCATAGGAAAATTATAATCATAATAAGACTGATTTTTATTTTAGATATATACAAAATCACAACAGTTAGGGATATAAATACACTATGCAACATGACTTCGATACCAAACTTTAAATTTGAATATTTTTTGAAGGAGTTTGAGGGGTTGCCAAGTGGACGTAGATAAAAGATTTTGTATTTTCTTAAAAGTTGGCTAATTTTGGTTAGCAGATCAGCTACCATTGACAATAGAAAAGCGGCAGAATACCTTCAAACTACTCACTTCATAAGATTCTAAGGCAGTGGTCGGCTACGAAAACAGAGTAATTGCCATTGGCAGCAGGGAAGGGGCACAATGATTTCAAAGGACACACTTTTCTGCTTTGTTTTGACTTAAAGATTCTTAAGAAGAGGTCGGCAACCGAAGCAGAGTAGTTGCCATTGGCAACAGTGAAGAGTCAGACTGCTTTCAAAGGATTCTCATTTCTGCTTAACGATTCTAAGGCAGTGGTCGGCAGCGAAAACAGAGTAGTTCTCATTGGCAACAAAAAAGGAGCAGAATACTTCAAAGGAAACACTTTTCTGCTTTGTTTTGTCTTAAAGATTCTAGAGCAGAGGTCGGCAGCCGACGCAGAGTAGTTGCCATTGGCAACAGAGAAGGATCAGAATGCTTCCACAGGTTTCTCATTTCTGCTTGACGCTTCTAAGGCAGTGGTCGGCAGCGAAAACAGTGTAGTTGCCATTGGCAACAGAGAATGGTCAGGATAGCTTTCAAAGGAAACACTTTTCTGCTTTGTATTGACTTAAAGATTCTAAAGAAGAGGTCGGCAGCGAAAGCAGAGTAGGTACCATTGGTAACAGAGAAGGGTTAGAATGTTTTCAAAAGATACTCTTTTCTGCTTAATGCTTTTAAATCAGAGGTCGGCAGGCGTTAGCAGAGTAGATGCCATTGTCAACAGAGAATGGTCAGGATAGCTTTCAAAGGCTTGATTTCATGAAGTGTCTGAAGATACTGCCTCACCTTGAGTTGGAATAATATATGAATTAAGTCTCAGCCGAGTGAATAACGACAAAATAAAGTTAGATTTTAATGCTAATGGTAAACAAGGAACTGAAAATATTTTATAAACGTCACCTAGGCAACCCCACAACCATTACAATGCAATAGAGACAACCATTTTACTTACATTTTGGTCTTTCGATTTTGTTGCATAGTGTAATAGGGTAAATGATGTATTTTCTTTTAAATTTTACTAACCAAGCAAGTACCACTCGCCATTTGTTATGAAATCGGAAAGATCCCCTCCATCTTCGGAATTCAAAACCAAATCCAACTGATTTTTTTTTTTCAATTTTACCATATTTTGATATAAAAATTGCATTTTTAAGCATATATATTTTCGATTTTTTTGTGGTTGGGCATTGAGTTTTGAGTTTTTGAGTTTTTTTTATGTTTGTTTTTTGGAGAAAAAGAACATTTAAGATTTTTAGTTTTTGTTTGAGTTTTGAGTTTACAAAAAAGCCACATTGAAACAACATTTATGTACAATTAGCAAATGTGTTTGAGGTGTTTAAAAGTCAGAAAGGAGCAGATATAGAGAGAGCTTTTAAATCTTGTTCAGTGCAAAATTCGTGGGTGTTTAATAAACTTTTTTTTTTCTTTGTTTGTTTGTTTGACTTTCATTAAGAGTCTTTACTTCGTCCAAAAGTTGCCTGAGAATAATTTGGGGTTTCTCTTGTTTTGGGCGTGGTTATTTTGAACCTGCTAACATGCAAAATAGTAGAAACTGCCAGAAAATGCTTTGTTCCACACATGATTCCGTTATTTGGAAGACAAACCTACGAAGTCTTGAGCTTTCTGATGTGTACACTTAAAATATTCAATTCTAGATTGAAAATTTTAGTCTACACATGTCGTTGTTTTCTCGTTTATATTTTTTGGTCTAAGCCTGCGTTTTGTTTTCTTTTGGTTTTGTAATTCGCAAAAACGCAAAGAATTGTTCGACAGGGAGGAAAGTTGTACAAAAAATAAACTTGAAGATAGATTTTAGGTTGGAGCATAGAGAGAGAGAGAGAGAGGAGGAAAGAAAGCAAATATGAGAGTCTCAACTGTCGATTGCTGGCCTACAGTAAAACCTACTAAAAAAAGTCCACTCCCTTTCTACAAAATTAATCAGTGCTCACTGATTTCGGCTTTGTTTTGTGTGTCTGTGTGTGTTTTTTTCTTTCGTTTTTTAATCCTTTGGTGAGCAAAAAGCGTGATTGGTGATTTGTGTGCGTATTGCCTGGCCCTACTGTACTGTTCGATACTTTGGATTTTATTTTTTGATTGTTTGTTGTGTACTCAAACACTTTACCTGATTTCCATCGTAAGTCCAACTACCGAATTTCATTTCGCAATGTTGGTCATCAAATGGGAACCACGTGATGTCTATCTTGCATGTGCTCTTGAAGATACCAGGGGGCACGTACAGACAACTGCCGTTATGTTTGACCACAATGTTGGTGTGATACGTGCCATCGAATCCCTCATCCGCGCTAAATTATTGTACAATTATTTTTGTTATTTGGGTATATTCTATGTTGGTTATTTGGATTATTCATTTTTTCTGTTTTTCTTTTTTGGGTTGATCAACTCTTTGTTTTGTTATGTTTGGCTTGCGCTTTGGATTTTGTTCCTTGCTTTTTGCAAATTTTCTTTTGTTTTTGCTGGTTAAAATGTTTTTTGTTTTTAATTTGGAAATTTTGATTTGTGGGCTAAAGTCGAGGAGATAGCTCAGAGGGGGGAATAAACTATATAGGGGGAGTATTTCATTTAAAAAGGGTGTTGGTCACTCTAGTGTAAGTTTGGGTAGTGTTGTTTGGGTATTGTTTTGGTGTATCAAACAGTAACTTATAAACTAAGCATATTTGGTTAGCAACAATACAAATATTTATGTCTAGGTTAGAAAATATTTATATGAACTTAGTGTGATGCATGAAGGGAAAGTTCCAAACTCTAGATTAATGTTTGAACTAAGTAGAGCGAAAGTAAAACTTACAGTTATTGTTATATTAAATTAATATAAAAGTACGAGAAGGCATAAAAGGTTTTTGGCCATTTCAAGAGCCAGAAAGAACCTTGAATGTCATTTAAATAGTTTTCATAATCGAATATTGAAAATTGCGAGAGCTCTAATAATAAAATTAGTACTGCGAATTTGTTCAGACTTTGCAACTACAAATATCTGGAGTATTTGTGTTCTTTTGAAAATTTATAAAGCATATTTGCCCTTTCAAATGGTAATAATAACTTACTTAATTCTCTGACCGACTATTCTTATGAAAGACGAACAGTGTAACCCAGTTATGTTGATCAAACTTGACAGAATTATTTGAAAAAAATTGTATTTATATTTGACAGTTGTTAAAATTCTTTATTGGCTTTTCTAGAAATAGCAAATAACCATTTTCCGATTTCAGTAGGGAAATAAGATAATTTTTAAATCCCTTTAGTAAATCCCTTCATTCTGTGTAAAGATATGGTCTAATTCATGGTTAGTTTTGATTACCGACTATTTTTAATTCGAACAATTAGACTTATACAAAAAATATAAAATATAATGGCCAGAAACAAATCATCTCTCGTATATATATCTATTCTAGCCCTGTTCCTTCTGTATCCCACAGACTACATCTCAGTATACGAACTGCGAGCGTGAGCGAATTTACTTTCACGTCACGAACGCCTCGCGAAATGGGAAACTCGGATAATTTACGAACGTTATTTTTGTACCAATTATAATATCTTTGTCAATCCTTATCTCCTAATCTTTTTTTGCAACGTTTTTGCTGCGAACTTTATTCAATATAACTGTGTAAGTGGGATTTTTCTCTGGTTCTTGTTGAATGCATCGGAGTCACAACGACCCACCTGTGCCACTTTGCATGAAATGGGTCTTGTCTTCCATATCCAGAAGAGAATTTTACACACACACATCAGTTTTTTTGTTCTGAGGTTTTACCAATTTGTAACTTTATTTTCCTTTGAAAAGGTTTCCTTTTATTTTGTACCTTTTTCTGTCACACATAATTGAAATACTTGTAA
This sequence comes from Lordiphosa fenestrarum, assembly GCA_035044985.1. NCBI lineage: Eukaryota > Metazoa > Arthropoda > Insecta > Diptera > Drosophilidae > Lordiphosa > Lordiphosa fenestrarum. The sequence goes on along the minus strand of JAWNNO010006344.1, from coordinate 1,588,741 downwards.
ATCTTGTAAAACTCTACATTTTCATTTCATTTTAGTGTGCCTGTACTATTTTGGGATCTCAATAGAAATCTTTCTATTGAGGATATTGAATTATAGAATAATACTTAAAAAAATTTGTGAATAGTGTATGATTTTCACGATGTTTGACCTTAATTCACTCACGAATCACCCACGGAACTCAGTGTGGGCTCATGTTTCCGTCGTGATACGTAGTGACACAAGGTGTCACGTTGAAATACACTTCACGGGTGCTTCTCTTGGTTATAAGTCATCTTAATTAAAGCAATATTGCAAATTTCAAACTAACTTTTAAATTTCCAAAATGTATAATATAATTTGTTCAATTTTCATAGAGATTGAATAATAAATAGCAGGCAGAAAACAACCTTGAACTTAGCAATCAGAGACATTTAGCAGCGAATCAACAGTAATCGTAGATCAGATTTATCTGCTGAATGCGCCCAATGGTCAAGATATGACACAATGAAAGTTTTCAGCACTTCACTTCGCTGGAAGAGAGTATATTAAAGTTGGACTTTTACCGACTTTCTTACTTGTTTCAAATGATTCGGATTTGGTTAGGTTTGTGTACAGTTTATTTAGGTCATATATTTAAAAGAAATCCTTCAACTAGAAGGTTGAATGATTTCTCTCAGCACAGCTTATAAAGCTTTCCTGTTTAACTTGAATACATGAATTATGCAATTCATTTCAATTAGTTTGAGTGAATGTGAACGTTGATGGAGTGTCAAATGTAAAGGGTGAGAGTCGAAATAATTCAGTGAAGGAATTGTTAATTTAACTGCACAACTGACACCTGTGACATTGACATTTAAATATTGATTTTATTTCATCTTTAAATATATCTTTTCTTTCATCTTCAAAGTTGTCTAGGCAAAAACTAATTGATATAAGTACGCTCTCTGTTTTCAGCTAGTCAATTATTTCGCTTTGCACATTCATTCATTCGCACTCAGTCGTTTTAAGTATCTGTAATTTCACATTCAATGTGACTCAATGCAATAGGAATGCATTCAGCTGAGTTTGTTGCACTCAAAAAGTATGCCACTCATTGATGCATATAAAAAAAATGTCACAGCCAGCTTTTTCTCTTGTTTATAAATATTTTGTGGTTGAGTTTTTAAAACTTTACTTAAAAACAAAAGCAGACTTAAGTTAGCCAAGCAGAATTCTGCTTGTGTTAGTTTTGAGAATAATTTTAAACTGACGCTCATAGTAGTCAAATTGGTAGCATTAGCCAATTTCTACTGTAGTTCATGTTAAGCACCTCTCCATATGCAAATGTTGCCGAGTCAACGACCTTAGCAAAAACCAACATTTGACGACCTTAAGAAAATATTCTCCTGTCAGCACTCTCGCAAATGCAAACAAACAGCCAAATAAAACACAACACAATAGGTTCAAAATGTCTGCATGGAGCTAGCTAATATATATTGTGGCACACACAAGTTGATATGCAAATGAATCCGAACCAGAGCACAATTGTTTGTTTGGAAATCACAGTCAGACTTGAGTGGTTCTCAAATTTTGCAATAAATTGCAATAATATGGATTTTATTTTGATAAATTTATTTGCCATTTGTTGCAGTATTCCTCCGTGCTGTGTTGCTGCATTTAATTAGGGCTTCATAATGACCACAAGAATGAGCGTTCGAGTTGGAGTGTTGGGCATCTGGTTACACCGTAGGGGGAGAGCTTAGGGCGCACTATTGGTATTTTAGTTGGAATTTGGGCAATAATTAGCGGCAAACAACAACATCGACCCCAAATCCCAATGGAACGCAGTTCTGGTTGTGCATTTGAGCTTGAGAGATTGTGGTAAAGGGCAAATGTGCAAAAGTAGATTAATTTAAGTGAAGTTGAATATGGAAAACGCTAAAATCAAAGAGCTATAGTGCTACGACTTATCAATATTCATATCTCGAATTCACAAATATTCAATACTGCTTTCACTTTTTCCTCCTTTTTTTGTTTCTGCCTGCCCTTTTGCAAATTTGTGCGAAACATTTTAATTTTTCAAAGTAAAAACATTGTGGGGCAGTCCCTTTTTTTTGGCTGGCCTTGAGCGGTCGGCGAATCAAATGAATAAAATCACTGCCAGGCCTTATTAAAATTTATGTTGGTCGGTTCGCTGGTTAAGCTGCCACCGCTGTCAATTTAATTTTTGGGCTCGAACCTTCAAATGCGGCTTACTAACAAGTTCTATATATCAGATAATATTGCAATTAAAGTGAAAGCTTTATTTTTCGGTTTTTTCTTCTTCTCAGTTTCATCCCATTTGAACAATTTGGCATTCAAAATACGAAAAAAAAAAACAAAAACGAAATGCCGATTGATTCGCACTTCTTAATGAGGCAAGGCCAATTTGTATATAGGCTTGTGTATCTATATCTGTGGAACTGTCGTTGTATCTATCTGCCTCGTTGCCTTTTTGCTATTGGTCTAAATGATGGGCTGCACATTAGCAGTCCTCGCGACGCATACAAATTAGTCTACCCAAATTCCCGCCCCAAACTCACGTTCAAAGATAAAGCCAAGACGCAAAAGAAACAGAAAGAAAGAAACAGGAATTAATAAATTAAACGAAAGAAAAGTTTTGGCATTGAGTTGTTCCCAACATTTATTTTCACTGGATAACTCTTGGGCCACCGTTTAATGGTTTAGTTTAGTAATGGACTTTGTATAGAAACACAATGATTGTGAGCTGAAATGGCTCGTTATTTGATTCTTGCTTTCCTTTTATACCATAAGTTAGTTGGGTGCTATTATTGCTAGCAGATGTATCCCTTTTTTAAGAGTTGTTTGGTGTGGACTTTTGTACTTGTACCAAAATTTTTGAACAGAAAAATAACAAGTAAAACATTTTGTTTGTTTTCAGTGGGAACTTTTTTTTGATTCTTTTTCATATATCTTCAAAGTTTGGTCAAAATCGGTCAAATTATTTAGAAAAGCTGTCATATAGGATAAGTCTGAGAAATTGTCTTAGTAAGAAAACCCTAAATGATTTCAATCATAACTTTTTCAATCTTGTCATATATACATTTTGTAACCTTTCACACAATTCTGTCAACTTTGAAAAGAATCGTATGACTATAGCATATAGCTGTCTTAGGAACAATAGATCGAAAAACTAGTTCTAATGAGAAAAACTTTTTTGTTTATTATGGAAACGATTCCAAATTCAGTATTTATTAGTTTGTTAATCTTTTTTATGATATAACTAAGTTTGGTGGAAATCGGACAACTATATAGTATAGCTGCCATAGAAAAGATGGGTTTTCAAAATAGTCCTAGTAAAGTACATAGGTTTCTTTTCAATGCTATCGTTATTTTATGTACTTTTACACTATCGTACAAAGTTTGGTCAAAATCGGCTGACTATAGCATATAGCTGCCATAGGAATGATCGGTAGAAAAACTAGTTTCAGTGGGAAAAACTGTTTGGTTTTCAAAGGAAACGATTTCAAACTTGGTATTCTCAAGTTCTCCAAGGTTTTTTCAGAATTCCGTCAAGTTTGATCAAAATCGGATAACTATATAGCATAGCACCATGGAAAATAAATGCCGAAAAATATACAGAGTACATAAATCTTGTTTGTATTCAAAGCAAACCTTTCCAAGTTTGGCAATATGATTTACATACTTTTATACAATAAATGGGTAAAGCTACCATTGTTAATGTTTTATCCTTTGCGAGAATATATAGTATATGTACTATATTCTTTTATTGTATAAATTTCTAGAAGAAATCGTTATCCAAACTCTACCCAGTAGCCATCTATTATGCCGTACAAGTTCATTAGCAAATAAAGTTGACAGCCAAAAGGTTTGTGCGAGAGAACAGGTTTCTGCACCCCAGTCCCCATTCCCATCGCTTATCCTTATCTTCTCCATATACTGATTTCCCCTGACTATCTCACGGACTACGCATAGCTAATCAATAAGATTTTTATTTGATGCCAGCAGGAAACTGCGTGGGCCAATGAGTGTTTTGTGGGCAGTTTTGCTACGAAATCAACACCGGATGCTGCGTGCCATGGAAATTAAACGCAAATATACTGTACGTGTTGTTTCGCTTTGATTCATTTGTTTCAAAGTGAAACGTAAGTCCTTGCCATGACAACCAAATAAGCTGGCGCATGCTAAATGTTAAGTTAAATAAGGCTGACTGCAGTCCAGCAAACATAACTTGCAATTAAAGCCAAAAAAAAAAACTTGACACTCGACCGACCAGGTGCATTTTAGCTTATAACATTTTTTTTTTCTGTGGAATCTGAAAAATCCCCACAGTTTGTCTTCATTAGATGACACAGAAAGTTTATGGCCGGGACTCGGGGACTTGCGGCATTTAAGTAGGTTTTAGCCAGCACCTGGAATGGTCCGTTGGGAAATGTCCACAGATTTTGACATTTAAGTTATGGCTTAACAGAGTTTAAGTCTTCTGGTGGTGGATAAAAATGGTGAACTGACATGGTTACGTACTTCGTTTTTGCGGTCGTTTTTTGATACATAAATTTATGCTTTGCTGGAGGACTTAGATCTTCCTACTAAATTCCATCCAATATCTGATTCTCGGTGGCACGGAAAGGTTGGTTTTAGATCTATTGTGATCTATGGTGACTTACGAAGAGAATTAGCTAAAGTCACCACCTTCCTTCTTTATTGTTCAAGAATGAACAGCATTGTGTTCATGGGTACTGCAGACAGAAGTTCCATCATTTGTGATAAAGAAGTTTTTTCTGAAGGGCCTGGACTCCAACTCCTTAAACTTTTCCGAAGACACTTTCTTACCTCAGTGTGAGATTGCTGTTCCATTCGAATGGAATGTTTTTGCTATAGTCCAAGGACTTCTTAAAACGTTGGATCATACTAAGTTTTCTTCAATCGAATGAAATTTACATTTGTTGTCTTGGGCTTACTGACTACAAGTCGCATAATATACAGCCCAAATTTCAATATTTGCTTTAATTGCTCTTACAATTTGTTTGTACAAGCCAACTCGCAAACACGCAAACAAATTATCGCTTCAGTGTTCTCTCTTGATTCCACTAGGCAAATATTTGGTTAAAATAATTGTTGCACATAAATAGGCAAAGGTTACTTGGCAAATATTTGCACTTTTAACTTTTTACCCACTTAAAGTAAACAGAATGTACAAACTTGTACAAATATTTGAACAAATTATTGGCTTAGCTTATAACATACACAAATGGGATATTTATTTTGATAAGATGTGTTGGAAAAGAACCTTAAGAAAATTTACAAATTCGAAATAAAATTCTGTGACACCGATGCATTTATCGAGCGTATAGCCCGCCAACTAAATCTTAATTCACTGGTGACACTGGCAGGCCTCTGAATACTTTTAGCCTTATTGTTATATTAAACGAGAAGCGTAAGTTAAAGTCGGCCCTGCCCGACTTCGAAATACCCGTTACTCAGCTCAGCTCGGATAAGTATGCAACATTTTTTTAACTCGGCCATTTATTATCCGATTCTTTTGAAAATTTGTGAGATTGGCCACATAGACTACACTGGAAAATCTGAGCTCGATATCTTAAAAATTGTGGGAGTTATTCAATATTTTTTATTGCGGGGGCGGGAGGGGGCGTGGCCAAAATTTGAAACAAACTTGATCTGCCTACAGACAATACTAGCTTACGTATAAAATTTGGTTGCTCTAGCTCTTCTAGTCTCTGAGATCTAGGTGTTCATACAGACGGACGGACGGACGGACAGACGGACGGACGGACATGGCTATATCGACTCGGCTGTTGACGCTGATGAAGAATATATATACTTTATAATATCGGAGATGCTTCCTTCTGCCTGTTACATACATTTGCACGACTTTAGTACTTATACCCTTTTTACTCTACGAGTAACGGGTATAAAAATCCTTACGGACTTAATAATAAACAAGAAAGAAAGTCGGCCAAGCCCGACTATAACATACTCTGTACCAGAAAAATTTGTCTTTTGATCATAACTCGAAAACCGTTAATCCGATCTTCTTCATTCCTTTGGCGGATCGATAAGTTATCCTAATAACTAAATATGTCCAGAAGGAACAAGCCATCAATCTTCAAAACTGTGGGAGATATGACGTTTTTTCTAAATTGCGGGGGCGGGAGGGGACGTGGCCAAAATTGAAAATAAACTTGATCTGCCTGCAGACATAAGAAGCATATGTCCCATACATGTCAAACCTCTATCTCTTACCATCTCTGAGATCTGTGCGTTCATACGGACAGACAGACGGACAGACGGACGGACAGACGGACAGACGGACATGGCTATATCGACTCGGCTGTTGATTCTGATCAAGAATATATATACTTTATGGGGTCGGAGATGCTTCTTATAATACTCTATGTACCTACGGTACAGAGTATAAATACTCTGTATTTATTGAAAGGCATGCAAAGTCTTATTTTTGAAGCAAAGTTAGTACCGATATAAACGAAAATTCTTGAAAATGTAGAAGGTTTTTACACGATAAAGCAAACTTTATGAAGTTTTGAAAAAAGCTCTTATTTGGAATGGAAATGTAAAGCAAACTTTATAAAGTTTTTAAAAATGCTCTTGCTTGGAATGGAAATGTAAAGCTTTTTCAAAAACTTCAAAAAGTTTGCTTCACCGTGTAGATCCCGTCTTAGTAAGACCTAAGCTTATGCAGTTTCTATATACAAATAACAAGAAATGATATAATCGCAATATAATAATCCAACAGAAAAACTGGCTTTAGTTTTGAGTCTAGTTTTAGAGGTTATGTTAAAGTTATAATTATCTATGTTTCTGCAAGCAATTCGTCGTAGCTTCCCCCGTCAATCCACAACGTTTGTGGTTTAGTTATGAACTTAACTCAATTTCACATACACTCAAAATGTTCTTATGCTTAAATAGACCCAACAAGTATTTAATATAGAGCTTACAAGTAAAATGTATGTTATGTTATGTTGGCCTAAGACAAAGACTTAATGGGTTTGGCAAATGATTTTTGATTCGATTGATTATGGATTTTCTGGCTTCCACAGTAAATTTGTTGCAGTGTTTATGCTTCATTAGATACATTCGAACTGGCAAATGGCAATTATTTAAGCAGACACACACACACACACACATACATACACACTAGGTAACAGTTGTATGAGTACTTTAGACAGTTAACAATGAGCATGGACAGCAATTAGTTATATAGCTATATAGGATATTGGATAATAGTAAGTAACGTCGAGTAACACATTGAAAACATGAAATTATTATAGACACAGTGAATCATAGCTCTAGAATGAAACAATTGCACACACATCAACAACAATTGATTACTTTGATGATTGGCAAACACACTCACAGACACACGCACACACACACTCGCACACGAAAACACACACATTTGTTAAACTTAAAAAAAATGCCAACGGAATGAGAAATGAAATTGTAATTATTCTGGGCATTTCCACAGCCAACATAGCCAGTACATAGATACGAACGAATTAACTTGTAAACATTTGTAACATTGGTTTTTTTTTTGGGCATTGGCTTATGGGGCGTATGATTCATGTGAAGCATAAAGCTTTCTATGTTTAGCACAAACTTTCACTCACTCAACAACGCCAAACACACAGACAAATTTCTAAAGATCAACAAATATATTTATTAGATAAGAGCTAATGAAATTACAAATATGTTGATTTGCTGTTGTTAGTTAGATGATTTAGGCAAAATAAGAGGACAAACAGAAAGTTGAAAGCGTGTATTATGATTTGTGAATGAATTTTCCAAAAGCAAAAAGAAAATGTCACAAAACTATGTCAGAACTAAGCTTTTAGAGTCGGAGCACCAGTCTGGATGAAAGTATTTGAAAACTCTTAAACTTTCACAGCTTCAGTTAAATTTTCGCGTTTTCTTTGGTATGGAATTCGGAAATTTGTCTGCGGCAGAGTAGTATTCAATTCAATAAGTGGCGAAGTTGACCAAATTTATGGGAAAGCTCTTTGAAATTCAAAGAACTTTGAGATAAAATGTTTCTAAAATATCCTAAAAACAAACGGAAATTCGGAAAATTCATCTCAGTCTCGGCCAGCCGAGCTGCTAAAAAATAATTCAAAATGGTGCTTGAGTAAAGTTGTCAGATGACCAAACTGTCCTTTGCGACAGATCTGTTGCTTGGCTCAGTTTTTTTTTAATTCTAGTTTAGTTTAAAAGTTAGCTAACAAAAATCATATGGCTTAATTAAAAATATTTTGAATAAATTTGATTTTGTTTTGTTTTTTCTCTTTTTAGTTAATTTCATTATAGTTTAACTGTGTGTTGTTTTGTGTGTACTGTGAGATGAGGGATTAAGTAAAGAAAAAGGTATACATATAGTTGGTGGATGGGTGGGGTGGACAGTTAAACCATTTAATGTATGCCAAAGACAATGACAACGTCTCTAGTAACATTTAGTTTATAAGTTGTGGTGAACATTTTGGTTTTATTTATATGTCTTTTGCATTATTTTCGTTTTTAAGGGTTTGATTTGTTTAGTACGAGGGATTTGATTTCTCATGCACAATACTTGAAAATCTATTTTGCCTTGATTACGCTACGAGATGTTCGATACACATATAGGTTGTATTTATGTATTGTATGTAACAAAAAACATTTTTTGTTTTGTTTTGGCCAAATAAATTCAAGTACTGAACGTCTAACCAGAAATATTACACCAGCATATTGTTGAACAAAGTTCTCTTGTTGGTTATTGTCTGGCGGAAATAGAGCAAACATCGAATGAATGATGAAAATACGGGGGCAACAGACCACAGACTGTGAATAAATGTACATTTGTTTCGAACAAACTACTTGCATAATATTCTGGTTAAACCGTTAAAACGTAAGTTTAAGTTCTTGGAGTTTAGTCTGAGTAATTATTTAATTGGGTTTATTTTGCTTTTGTTTTTCGATTTTGGTTTTTTTTCTTTTGTTTTTGCATTTAATTGTTTTTATGGTTTTCATGTAGTTTATGGAGCATTATGTACGTTCGGTTAGCATTACGAATCCAATTACAATGTGAGGCCCACATCAACGGCAAGCTGACAATGTACAGTCCCACTAGAAACACCACTGCGTGTAAACTACTCTTATTGAAGTAAACAAAATGATTGATGTTCAAGTTGATTTCAACTTCTTTTCACTGGAAAAGCAAATGATAAGTGGTTAAGGTTAAAACATAAAACAGATAAACACATTGAAACGCAAACAAGTTGGTTAATTGAGTGGAAACGGAAACTTCATTTGAATATAATGAAGTTTTGACTATTGATTTTTGTTTTTTTTTTGTATTTCATAGACACACAAACAATAGCGAGTGGATTACGTTTGTTGTTATTAGGTGTTATAATGGATCTCATATATATATATCTTTGTATAGGAAGGTTGAGGATTATGCAAACTGTATTTGGATTATTTCAACTAAAAGAGGAACTCAAATCAAATGAAGGCATGTCTAGTAAAGTTAGCTGATTCCGCAGTGCTATGGAACTTTAGAGAGAGAGAGAGAGAGTCATATGTTGTGGGCGAAAAAGCAAACTAAAGCGAGAGCGAAAAAATCTCTCTCATCAGTATTATGAAGCTAAATGGGTATACACACATGCAAAGACTTCTATGAACTTCGTTTAATTAAATTTTTGCACTTATGATGCCTTGAAATTCTCAAACAGTTTTAGCAATGCTGTTATGAGGAGGAAGATGATGCCATTTAAAGATAGAGCCATGGGTATGCAGACATCAAATAACCTCCAGCCGACAAGAACTTGCTGGTTTGAAGTTCACAAAACTTTGATAGGCTCCTCGGGAGATGTTTATTTTTGGGGAAATAATGAGGTTAAGTCAATCTCAAAGGATTCTTTTTAGGATTGAAGAAACTTTGATAGGCTCAGGTGGAAGGTATTTCTCGGGAGTAAATATTGAGGTTAAGTCAATCTCGTTGAATTATTTTTAGGATTGAGTGCAGATCGAAAATGGAGCTCAATGTAATCTCGTGCAAAACTTGCACCAAGTCGATTTGGGGATCTAATTAAGTACGAATTTCGAGTTTGAATGACAAGTTAAAATCTATACTATGTGTGCTGAAATTTAGTCTATATCGAGCTCAAATCAAGCCCTCCCAAACTAAAGTGGGGTCAAGTTGTTCACAAGTTGTACTTGAATTAAGAAAAGCCGGGAATGACCAACTTTTGACATCGATTGGAACTCTAAATCAATTCCGTATATCTCGGCAAGCCTTAAAGCTGGTGATTTAAATGTTTGTTTGACAACTTTTCTCTGCTCTCAATGCTGATTTCTGTGTAAGAGTTAGGAGTTTAAGGTATGATTGTTCCAAACAATTTCCTGAAACTTGGTTATTACTGAAGCCTACCCTTAAACCCATAAACTGCAATTGAAATTGAATAAATACTGTTTGACTAACCCAACCCCTTTCAAGTTCCATCGCACTGCTTCAAAAATAAATAATAAATTTCTCATGACAGTCCAAGACTTCAGACTGCTGAATACTAAAACGCATAAAATCAGCTACAAAACGCAAACAAATGGTTTCATAAATATTTTTATAAATTTATCAACTAAAATGCACAATCCATCTACATAATGTTTATATATATACATACATATATTTGCATATATATTTATGTATAACTTTAAAAATAACTCAAAACAAACTGAAAAAAGAACTACTACCATCTATAATGCCTAACTTACCATTGTTGTTCAATCAAAATTAATACATATTTATATAGAATAATACCCAAACGGAATTGTTCGCCTTAGCGCATAAGTTATGGATTATTTTCAAATTTAATTTTTGTTTATAAGCGGGCCTTGAGCAGCCTTTCTATTCAGTTAGTTGAGTAAAGGGTTCCACACTCTGTAAACAGAATGGGAACAATAAACTGGAGACTTTTGCAACTCACCTATTATACATGAGCACATCGGGTTTCCACAGTTTATTGGGCGTTATGCGCAGATCCTTAACGTTGCCATATTCCGTTTCATTCCAACGCAGATTGTAATCATTCCATTCCTGTGTTGAGGGGAGGAGTGAAGTTTATTATTACCAATGTGTTGTACAATTATCAACCAGTAAATAATAGAAGTAAATCTAAATCAATTGAAATAAAAATGCGACGTGACGTTACATAAGAACCGTGTTTGCTTAAAGAAAGTAAGAAATGCTGAGCACATGCAAAAGAAGAGTCATGCCACATGCGGTAAGTTTGGAGCTTAAGCAAAGGTTATAGTTTATATAGAGTGCACATAACTTGACAACTAAATTTTAAGTCAGAGCAGTTGGTGCCTCTATCAGAAGTTTTGCATCCTGTCGCGGGTCTCAAGTCTCCGTTGTTTGTATGTCTGTTGGTTCCCTCGCCTTCCACCGGCTATATGTGGCCTTGCCTACAAGTGGTTCATGTTCATGTCATAAAAGCCGCAAAAGTTTGTAACCCCCCCTCCCCACCCTCTTGGTTTTAATGTTGTGTCTTGTTATTGCAGTTGTTGTTCTTGCTTTTAGTTCAACACATTTGTGGCATTTTTCGTAATCGGGCAAACAAATTTAGCTCTTAAAATCACGAAAACTTTAATTACATGCTTGCTTGCTTAAAGCAAAATATTTTTTTTATTTCTATTTTAGTTTGCGGTTTTTATGGCAGCTGTAAAATCAGTTGGGTCGCATGACCGCCATTTTGCCCAGCTCTGTGGCCTTCGAGTGATTTTGATGGGTATGTGGTAATTGTTTGGCGCAATAGTAAGGGTTTTAACTGCAGCTGTCGCTGTCTAGGAACTTTAACTTTTTTTTGGAGTAGCTTTAAAGACCTCACAAACTGCATTCATGTTCTTATTAAAGGTTTACAGCTTTTTGGCGTCTTAGCTGGGCCTTGTCATCAATCAGAAAACCAACAACAGCTTTTGAGAAAGTATTAAACAAAACATTTTAAGGCCACACTTTGAATTATAGTAACATTATCAACCTAGAGAACGATTTTTCTAGTTCCCAGCTCAAACAATTTCTGAGCTATGGCTCTGAACCACTTGTGAACCGGTTCAGCTGACCTTCTTATCAAAGTTCCAGTGCATTTCGAAACAATCAAAGTTGCCCAGATCATTAGGAACCGCTTATACCGGGATTCCCAATATTTACGGCTGCCGTCTGGGCCCTCTAAATGGTTCTCAGAAAGAAAACCATGTCATGAAAATCAGTTAGTCAAAACATGTACCTTTTAGCAAATGCCAAATGAGCCTTTAGTTGTAGTAGTAGTAATTTTGGTATACGCACTTGGGAAGTATACACAGAAAAAAATAATGACTAAAAAACTCCATACCATACACTTGAAAGTAACCTGTTCGAGAATATCAAACTGATATTTTCGAGAATATGAAATCAATATTTAAAAGATCAAATTGATATTTTATAATGTCATTTTGTCACAAAAAGTAAGAAAAATATTGAAAAGGACATGGAAGAGCTATGGCTTACAGCTCAGAGCCAAAAGCTGTGGCTCACGATTCGAAAGCCGCTTGAGAGCTCACGGCTTCCGAGCTGTGGCTCTCTGCTCATAACCGAGTGCTGTGAATCATGAGCCGAGAGCCGGTTAAGAGGTCACGGCTCTCAGCTCTGAGCCCGAAGAAGTGACGTTTAGTGCTCCCTGCTCTCGAACAGCAGCTCTCTGTTCTGAGGGAAAGCCGAAACGACGGCTAGCTCGTGAGCAATTCCAAACCCTGTGTAAAGAATTCTTTACAACTTGCACTTCACTTTGTTTTGATAAAGCCCCATAAAAAGAAATCAAATGGCGTTAGATCGCATGCATGTGGTTTTTTATAAGGCATATTTTGCTTATGAACAAAACCAAACAGCTAAAGATTATTTTTCAATAAAATTGGAGAAGTTCCGGCGTTTCAAATGAACCAGTGCCCTGAATTCTTGACTCATTTTGATCTTTTAAGTATGTGGACCAAGATCCTTTCGCAAAATGCGCCACAGTATCGTTTAAGCGATGCCCAATTCTGACTGATTTAGCTGGTTTATGAACTTTACCATGTTGAAAATATTGACTTAAGCTAACTTTTTAAAATTGACAGCTCAATAAAGAAGTTAAACGAGATATCAAGCTGTTATGTCCCTATCACCGCCAATTGCACATAAAACTAAGCTTGCACATATACTAATTTTCTAAGAAAATGATGTTATACCACACAAAAGTCACTGGTGTCCGAAGAAGGATTTCGCATAAGCGTTTTAAAAATAGAATATCCTGACATTATTGCAAAAAAAAAACACAACGAAAAACATCTATGCACATATACTTATTTCACTGAGGTGCATATGTAAATGTTTATGTGAATACGATTAGGTTCCTATTACTTCTACATACTTAAACAAAAAGGCAATCAAATTTGAAGTTGAAATTGAAATATCCATAGTCAAACTCTCTATGTTTCCAATTTTCAACTCAATCAACCCAAACATAACAATAGATCAAGCTGCCACAGAAACAACAATTACAACGACAATAACAGCCGCAATCGCATACTAAGTAGTTTTCGATTTCCTACTCGTTCACCGTTCCACCCAATTTAAATTACAACTGTCCAGCAAAATGACAAACATTTGAACACCATTTGGAAAACTGCCAGTTTATAAATGAAGCGCATCGAGGCCCATCAATCAAAAATATGTGCAATCGCTGGCGGCTCAACAAGCTCAACCAAAAAGAATGGGCAAAAAATAACCAAGCTGAATTTACAGGCCCGCCACAGGACGTAGGCTGGGGGAGGAGGGGGCTTAAACGCTACCATTCCATGGATTTGCTTGTTAAATAAATAATTTAATTAATTTCGCAAATTGACAAGCCGTGATGAGTGTCGGTGAAAAAAAGAAGAAATCATGTGCCATTTTAAACCCTGGAATTTCCGTTCCCCACGCAAACAACAAGATTATTAGCTATGACATGCGCTATGTGGGGGTAGGAGGAGTATTACACGATGCATTTCTGTTTATGTGATTTTTATGTTGGTGTTTTTTTTTTTAGTTGCTCTTAGTAGAAAACAAAACTAATGTATTTCTCTTTTTCGAGTCTAAAACTGAAATTCAAACAAGATTGAAAGGGAAAAAAACTAGACTTGAATAATTTCATAGAAAGAGAATAAAAAGTCAAATAAATATTTAGCTTTAGGCCAACGCAAGTACGTATGGTATGTGTTGTGTATTTATGTTTGAATGTGTATTGGATATTTATTTACGGTTAGTTTAGTTAAATATTTATGTTCATATTTAATGGGGAATATTTTATTTAAATAATGTGAATTTAAATAATTTAACACACACGAACCAAGCCAGGCCAACAAAATGGGAGATAGAGTAGTAGAGTTAATATACAAAAGTAGTTCAGTTTCAGAGTACACTCAGAAAAAAATAATGGAAGGAGCTCGAAATCAAAGCTTAATTTTAAGTTAAAGAATGGTTTATTTTTTTCCGAGTGTAGTACCAAAAACCATTTGGTTAAGAGTTCTCATTCCGGCTCTTAGCTCTGTGTGTAAATTATGAGCAAGCCAAACATTTCCTCAGCCAATCCCCAGTTGACCAAAAACTAACTACTTGATGATTTAACCGAAAATACTTATGCATTTTTATCTGCTTGATCAACGTGTCTTGACTGAGCATATGTGGAAGTATTTGATTTAGTTTAGTGATGATATTTAAAGCATATAAAATTATTTAAATTAATCTCTAGGAATATTTAATGATTCGTTTTTAAGGGATTGCTATATTAATTTGTTTGAGTTTTAGGTTTTTAAACTTACCAACGAAAGCCAAAGATTCGTTATAAGTAGTTGATTTTTCTCGTCCTACAAATTGTTTGGTTTACATAAAGGAAAGTAACAATGAAACACAGGGAACATATAGAGGCACATAAAGAAACGAAAAGCGTAAGAAAGCAACAGTAATTAAGTAACAGAAAGAAATAAGTTAAAGAATTTAAAAAGAGCAGAGCATGATAATAGAAATTTTTTTATATATTGGTTTTATGAGTTTACAAGAGGTTTTTCTTGTTTATTTTTGGTTTTCTTTTTCTTGTTTTTGTAATTTTATAGCATCTGTGTTTATGGCAATATTTTGTGTGTTTGCTTGCTCTGCACTTGATACGATTTGGCTTTAATGCGAGATGGGTGCAGAAAATTGTAAATTTGTTAAGTGACTAGCGAAAAAATGTATATCTAAAAATTTACGATTTTTGCAAGATGTTGATGAAGGTTTAGTTTAGGTAATCACTGTTCAATTTTATTGTTTAAAAAGTACCTGAGACTAAGTACCTAGGTACTAAGACCGATAACGATAAGTTTTTATTGGGGCAGTAGTGTCACTAAAGACCGTCCTACTTATCGAATATGCCAGCTGATTTGTATTGTTTTTTTTAAATTCTATTGGTAATACAATTTTTAACCCAAAAAGTTCAATATAATAGTTTGATGGTAACAGTTTACCAAGACCAAATGGCCAAAACTTTTCAGTGGCTGAGGAACATTTGCTTGTGGACAAATATATTTTAGAGAACAGAAGATGAAGAACATAGAAGTTTTGGCTCAAAGCCAACCCAAATCGGGTCTCCAGCTGATAAACCGAATCGGTGTCCTCTTAAAATGCTGAACCGAACCGAACCGAAAAACTCTATAAAATACGGTTCGGTTCACTTCGATGACATGCTTTAAGACGTAAAGCGCTTACCTTTGGACCATGATAGTTGAAAAATTGGAAAACTGAATCGATACTCTACAAAATAAGTTCTGTCTAAAATTCAGTAGAATAAGGGAGACCACTTATAGAGTAAATTAATCCTTAGCGATGCTGGATTAATCTAGCTTTTAAGGATCACTTTTAATCAAGTGATTTCGGACAACTCCTGCAATGATTCACAGAACTCTTAGTTAACCTGTCGTTCTTCCTTACTTGAAAGTTGCAAGTTAAATTTGGAATTGTGTAAGTATTCCTTTCCGGCACGATACTTAAAAAATATTCTGCAAGATGTTTAGCTTTTGTGGGAAGATGTAGTTAATTGTAATACTTGGGATCTTGCAATGTAAAGCAAGCTGAATCCAATATATCGACGAAGAATATCAGCATTAAATACTCTATGTACGATATATCGTCTAGGAAATATTATTCTATAATGAAATACCGCCTTTTAAAACATAAATATCAATATTTCGATCATTTTTAAGGCATCCCTGGCTCACAGGATTTTTAAGAGTGAGGTATAAAATAATGATATATCGTCTTATTAAAACATCAACACTATTTCCAGCATCCCTAGCTCACAGCATTGTAAAGTGAGAGTTATAAAATATTAGTATATTGTCGATTTGCAACAAAATATCGATATTTCAATTTATCGATATTATTTTGGCAACTCTAGCGCACTGGCTTGCTAAGTGAGAAGTAGGAAATAACGATATATCATCATTTTTAGCCAAAATAACGGTATTTCGATAAATCGATATTGTTTCCAGTATCCCTAACTCTCAGTGTTGTTAAGTGTGAATTAAAAAACTTACTTCGTTGCTTCGCAAGGCCTTTATAACCCAATATGAGCCGCATTCCAAAGAAAATCTCCAATCGAACATTTTGCCCACTCTCCAAATATGTTAAGCAAATTTATTATAATCATTTTTTAAGTGTTGCCAAGTATAAGAAAATCATGTTTTAATCCCATTTTAATGGCACTTCGGAAAAGCCATTTAACCTTTCTGTAAACATCGCGTACTTATCACACGCTCATTTGGCACGACCCTTCATCCAGAGTCACAGGTTTCAGACCAGATGCCAAGGCCAACAAACTTTGTCCTTGAGCAGAGCCAGAGACAAGTGTATGTATGTATGTATGGATGTGTGTACTTGGCTCGTGTGCATAACCCATTTATAAAGAACAACAGCACAAAAAATTGACTAAAACATTTATCATACAATTCGGGAACTGAGCAGCACCAGCAGAGGCAGAGGCAGCCGCAAGCTGTATATCGGGAATCTGGCTTCTAACTACAGACGACAGTGGCGGCAATTGTTGGCTCATTAGAAACTCATTTAAAAACAATTTGGCACGTTAATGCAAAATAAATCTATAAGCTTATGCAGCCAACTTTTGCTTATACAGTGTCACGATTAAGCACGGCGAGTGAGAGCATCGAGCTTCCAGCGTCGAGCGTCGAGTGTGTGTGTGTGTGTGAGCATTTAATGCAAATGTCATTTGTTGCAAATGGGGCTTTAAACTTCTTTCTGTTTTCTTCTGATGCCACAGCCAAAATGTCATTAGTATGCGTCAACGTCAGGAATTGCCTTTGCTCATTTCATGTTTGAGGGGAAGTCCCCAAGCAAACGGCTTGTCATAAACATGAAATTTGCACAAAACCGCCATTTTTATAAGGTGTCAACAGCAAATATCGCAACCACATCTGCGCTCCTATAGAGACGTTAGGTTGGGCGTTATGGCGGCGTTTGACGTTGAGAGGCAACCGAAATGCTGAAATGCTTCTCGCACATATGTTGAGTATGCTGAACACTTCCTGCATATCATTAAGGTAGGCACCCTGTATCTGGTGTGGCTTTTTATAATGGCTCAAGTCGTTACTGCAGCTGCCACCAGTAACCATTTTGTTTTTCTTGGCAAAAAGTTATTAATGACAGTCACCTTTAGGCCGAAAGCGAAGTGTTCCTTAATCTGCATTTCAAACGAAACCCGAGTGTGTGTGTGTGTGTGTGTGTGAGTTTGCTCAACTATTCCCTGACAATGCGCCAGCATATCTTTAATTAAAATTTTTGTTTAAAGATAAATGAGTTTTGATACCTAGTTCAAAAGTTTTTATTGCACTGCGGCAGGCCCTGTGAGTGCGCTGGTTTAGGAGACGGGACTGGCGGCGGGGGGCGGTAGATAAGCACTGGACAAAGGCTCTCGTTCGTCTTTCATCTGTGTGTACCCTGCGCCAGCCAGCAGATTGAAGAATCGGAATTTTGGTTTAGGGCAAATCAACAGAAGCTTTTCGGCCAGCATTGTGTGGGCTAACAAAGTTTTCTGATAGCATTTCATTTGGTTTTCAGTCTTTGTGCAAATTGAGTGAAGATGTGAGAGACCAAGGCTAATTACTTGTATTGTGCATATACCAATACCAAACTACAGACCTCAGAGGCAACCCAATTGACAATTTGTGTGGCCCAATTGAATAACTGAAAGGCAAAAGGCTTAAAAATCGTGGGATTCTTTTTGGCCCAGTTTCCAGAGTGGGCTTATTGCTGGCCACTTGTTTAAAATTTAATATGCAAATTTGATTTCTTTAGATGTATTTATAAGTACTGTCTGATTTATATAGAGCTATTCTTGTACACTATTTTGATTTCGTATTGTTTTACGTTTCTTGTTTAGAAAGACCTTTTGAGTTTTGAAGACTCAGGACTATTGCTTAGCATTCTATTATAAGGACCATGAATTGACTTACCTAGAAGAGGCTAGGAGATGTTATTGCGTTTATATAATTAAAATTGGTTAGTTAGACGCAGAATCACTAAACTTTTAGTCTGTTACTTTAAATAGTTGCTTACTTATCGGCCTTACAGCTGTCTGCTAACATAATGTTAATGTGTAAACATAAATGTTAATGCTCTGTTGAGGAGGCTTTCTAGTCTAGAATTTTGAAAATATTAATCTTCAATATTAATCACATAATATTTTAGTAATATATAATAGTAATATATATTTTGGTTAATATATAATAAGAATTGTACGGCTAAAATATTTATATATATTTTTTTAGAATTTAAAAAAAAAATCCCGAAATATGCTTTTCTAGACTAGAATGTGTAATAGTGGAAGACTACTAAGCGTTTCTTCCAGTAAATAAGGGCTAAATTGGAGTGCTGCAGTGACGAATTCAACTTGCGCTCTCGCCTTTTCAACTTTTACGCGAGCTATTGATTCGTCAGTCACGAATACGGTATTTTCTAGCACTCTTTATGCTTGTGACCAGCCTCGAAAAATTGGTCATACCTAAATGTAAATGTTTTAAGTATACAATAAAATAATAATTCCAAAGAAGGGATGCCCGCAAGCTATACGCATCGGCCGCATTTGTTGTTGCTTCTTGTCATGCATTCCATTGCGTAAAGCGGCTTGCGCATAGCGAAATTCCAGCAGCATCTTCTTATTTTCTCTCCCAGGGCTCTAGCAGTATTGAAAACAACTACAAATCCACAAGCGTTTGTGTTTGTAACATTTGTTGTTGTGCGTCGAATGATTTGGTTATACAATAGTAAAGCTTAACTATAAAACGTGTCTTAAAAACGTCAAAATAGCCATTTATAGCAACTTTAAACTCAAATTATACTATAAATCTAGGTGCCATTCTCTTGTGCGAAAATTATTGAGAGAAAATAGTTCCGACAGGTCACGAAAATCATTCATGATCATCCCTTCAAATATACTTGACCTTGTTGACTGGTGTAATTACTGTCGAAATATATTTGTTTATTGCCAATTGCTTTCAAAAAAAAACTACTACTTATTCTTCGGGTTTTAGCGATGCTTACTGATTCGTCAACCACGGTTAAATGGTTTGAAATACGATTCATTCGTTATATCCCTCTTACGCTGTTTTTTTATAAGTTTTTGTCTGAAAGTTAATTAATAACACAAAGCAGAATTCTCTTAAACTATTAACTTTTATTTAAAAAGAAATCAAATCGGTTTCTTTCCAAAAGAAAAACAATTGATAAATACTTACTTTAAAACCCTAAACCCTAATTTGAAGTTAAATATCAAACGCCTTGCTTGTATTCCTATTCAGTAAGCCCACTACAAACTTTTGACCTGAGACAAGGACTAACAAGCTGCTATTAGCAGCTTAAACACCATCAATGAGTGTCAGCCATTATCCTTGGTGCAAAACCTTTTGGCCATTTCCTTTTGACACATTTCTATGGCCCAGTCATTTGAGGGGGCATTGTTGCTGCTGCTGCTGCTGCTGCTGCTACTGCAAGTCATTACGACAGCTCTCTGGTGTTAACCGAAAAATGCTAATGACTTTATTTCTTAACTTTGGTGATGCTGCTGCTGCTGCTGCTGGTGCTATTGCCTGGATGCCGTACACAGTGTGCATTTTAATGTCGACGGTGCCGAAAGATGTTAGTCTTACCCCTTTGCCTCTGTCTCACGTGCACGCCTGGCAATTTTGTCAATGACACTTTGCCATGTGCTTGGGTATTTGGTTGCATTTCCACACGCCAGTAGCTCCCACAGCTGACTGACTGACTGAACTGAACTGACATGCCGGGGCCATCAATGCTAAAAGGGCCATCAGCATCATCAACAGCAGCAGCAGCAACAACACGGCGAAAAATGGCCTTGGTAGACCACGAGCATGCTGCCACATCATGGACACTTGTTGTTGTGGTTGACATTGTTTTTTGGGCTTTTTGTTTAATAGAAGGTATTAAAAGGGGGAGTGCTCAACTTTCAGCGCTAAGAGAAAGCCATGAATTTTTTAGGGGCAACAAAATTTCGAAAGTACTTTAGTCAGTGCCGTGTTGAAGCTGCAGATGTAATGGAAAATACAATTTAACTAATTATGTTCAACATTTACTATATCTACAATATCTAGATCAGATCTGAAACAAGGCTGCAGGGCGGAATCCCCCTGGGAGCCTGCCGAACTAGACCCGGTTCGGTTCGGTACAGAAAATCACAGAATTGTGTTACATCTACGTCATATTTCTTTATTAAGAAGCTTCGAAGACAGCTCAGAAATTAGGTGGCTAATTTCATTTAGAAAATATTTCTTCTTTGTTCATTTACATCCAGCTTCATGCCGCTCTCTATTCAACCCCTCCCCACCCTCTTCATAACACATATTAGCAGCAAGTGCTGGCTATTAATTATTAGCAAGCTAATTAGTATAATTGACAACGCGACCAAGCGCAAATTTTTGTAAAATGTCAGGGCTAAAATTCAAAAAGTTGCAATAGCGAACGGAGTGAAAACTCATAATTTATGCAGCTACAAATCAACACGCTGTGCGTTGTTGTTGTTGTTTTTTTTATTTTTATCTATCAATCAGTTCAGTGCGTAAATCAAATTACACGCCATACATATTTTATTGTCCAAATTGAAAGGCAGATTAAAATATGAGTGTGCACATTAAAGCCAAATCGTTATCTGTTTTAAAATTTAGTTAGTAGCTGTTTAAGTTTTTTTAAGTTGTGTATACCATATGCATATACATGGCTATATATATATATCAGTATATATATTTAGATACAAAAGTAAACACCGAGTTTTAGTTAAATGCACTTTTAGTTAAACAACATGCATGCCGTCTGTTTTGTTGCTTTAATTATTAATAGTATTTGTTGCTTTTTTGTTTTATTATTTTTAAATTCTGTTTCATAATCAAAACGATTTTTAATGACATGTACCCAGCAAAATATATTGAAAATATAATCTGTAATAGATACATTTTACATTTAATTGTATTTGTGGCACACGCACACACACACACAGACACGCACACAAAACAAAGTGAGGGGGTTGCAATTGAAGCAGTGGATTAAAAATGGGAAGGAATAATCAAGGGACAAATAAACATTGATATGGGCAAAAATCATAATATTTGTGTAAACAAATTGTAATTAAATTGTGTAATAAATATTGCTTCAATTTCGAGTACAATAAATGCGCTTAACTGCATCAGAGAGAATCCAACGTAATTTGGATTAAACTTTAGCAGCAGTGAAGTCTGCTGATAAAAGGGCCGGGAGGCGAAAGCTTTTGTTGAGAGCAGCGATAAATTCTCTATTGCATTTCTATTTCCCCATATTTATTCATCTAATCATTTCTCTATTTCACCGGTATCCATTTGGAAGGGATATGTCTTAAATGTCCTCTTAGTCATCCAACGGAGCTAAAATTCATCCAAAGTAGATGAAAAATGATGATCATTTGGATGATTTTGCGGCTTCTCTGGGTGATTAAAGGGATATTTAAGACATATCCTTCCCAAATGGATCTTTTTTGGATCTTTATTTCTGTGTATATATAGATTGATCTCTATCCCGTCTATATTCCTTACTCTTTAAACGTATTCATTCGTAACTCTAATTATTAATATATTTATTTCTCTTGATCTCTATCCCTCTCCCCGTTGAGTCGTTTTTTCAAGCCTCTATTACCTATAAATTGCTGTATAGTTACTTACTTACAAACTAAATATCATGATATATGCCCTTCAAATTATGCTATGATAATTAAAATCAATAACACAAGGCAACATTATTATATTGAAGGTTGCAAAGCAAACATTTTTTAACGCAGCTGATACGAAAGCAATTCTTTTAGTAGGTATTGCTTCACTCTAGATAGAATCTCCTCTACGCCTTCAATAGCCTTACCTTGTTGCCTAGTGTAATTTAGGAATAAAGTTAGCATACTTGTAGGCAGTAACGTATACACGATTTTCCAAAAACTGCACTGCACCTTCCTCAGTCTAGTATTTAGTATGTTCAGTGGGAGGTTTAGCACCCAAAAACCCTCTGCGTACCCCACTGCATGTACAGCAGTTGCCATGTGTTAAACATGGAATTACTTACATATTCAACCCTTTTTATCAATCCCCTATTGGATTCCTCCATTCATTTATAAATTCGCTCATCTATTCATTCTTATTTTTATTACTATTTTTTTCTCTAATCTCTTCTCTGTTTATTTCTATTTTCATGAATATTTTTTATTACTCTATTCTTCATTCATTCCTTTATATCACTCCTAAATTCATTGCTGACTATGACTCCTGAGAAACGGACGGACAAAGCTTAATAGACTCAGCTCAGGAATATGTATGTTTTGTGGGATCGAAAATGAATATTTCTATGCCTTAAAAACTTTTTTTTTTGCAAAAATATTCTTTAGACTTGCTTCTTGAACTTTTTTAATCCCAATTCTTTAATTTAATTTACAAAATTAAGGAATTTAACAGTATTTTTAGGGGATAAATGTATCTCAAAATACAAGGCATGTTTTTTTTATTTAAGCCGATAATAGCTTATGATCTAGCCCTAATTTACAAAACTATTACAAATTCTGTTATGCAAACATTATTTAATCAAACCTAGATAAGCGCATTTATTATCACATACAGCTTCACATTTTAGCTGTCATATTGATGCATGTCAATTTCATGTTTAATGTGTTAATTTGATATTTTCCCAACCAAAACCACCACCAACAATATAATCAACAAATTCAAACAAAAAGGACACACATATTTCCATGTAGATAATGCATTGACAACAACAAAGAAACGCCTAGACACATCATCTGGTGACATAACAAGGAGTATGCAAAAAATATGCTTTATGCAAAAACAAAGTTGCTTTCATTTTAATAACAGTTAGTTAGGTTTTTAGTTAAACTTTTTTTTTGTTTTATATTTTTTGAATAATTGGCAATTGCTCTCCGGGTCATAAATCTAGCCCATATATGGACATGGAAATAGCAGAAATAACAGAAAAGGCTATTAATTTTATTGAAAAGGGTTTTTGAGGCTCTCGACTGACCAACCAACTTCAGGTGCGTGCGTGCGCAGAAAAAAAAATGGAATAAAACTGTTGTTGTTGTTGTTCTACAAATAAATTAAATTTATGTTCTCTATGCAATTTTTTTTTGTGTTGGGTTTGATTTATTTGTTTGTGTTTATGGTGTTCTATAGCAATTTCTGCCAATTTAGCAATGCCTTTCACCCAGCCACATAGGACAGCATATAACGAGCTGAATTTGTGGCAATTTAGGCTTATCTCGACATCACGGTCGCCATGTCCAGGTTAAATGAAAATGTGTAAATCAAAAGTTTTGATGTTAAGAGATACGCTTAGCCAGAAAATTATAAGATTTGTTGTTTTGCGGTACAAGAGATTGGTTTTGGGCCAGACAAGTGAGTCAGAAGTCTAACAGATGAAATATGACAGAGGATTTTTGCATAATACAGGGTGTCCTGTTAAGTTAAATTTTGTTAAGTTTCTAATTGCCCTCCAAAAACATCTTAATTTTTTCCACATTGATCCAAATATTAAGATAATTATAATAGTCCCTAAAAAAGTGTCCTAAGTAAATTTTTCAAAGGAAACTCTGTGAAACAGGGGTAGACCGGGTCGTCGGGCTTATCATAGACCGGAGACGTATTATAAAACTTATTTCTTAAAATTTAATAAAGATAACTGATCAAAGAAGAATATCACCTTGGCAGCCTTGTTCCTATGGTCTATTCTCTAAATTTCCGCTACGAATTCCTTATTTCCTTACCCTAACACTTAGCTTTTTTCCGCTAAGAGGCCAGATTTACTATCGAATAAGTAGCTAAGTGTTAACAATACGAACAGTTGTTACATTGTTCATTGTTTCATTGGTGTTGCCACAGGAAAAGGGGTCGAAAAATAGATCCAGAACTCTCCCATTGTGTTACCGTGATCAACATTCGTCACAGGAACCGGAGATTTTGTAGATATTGGATCGGAAGATATGTGTAGAACACTTGATAAATGTATATTCAAAATATAATTCCATTTCTAAGTCTTTCAACCAGTAAGAAAGTCGGTGATGACTGCTGCCACACATATGTGAACACCTGTCAGTGTAGTGCCAGCTAAATGGTGCCCATGTATGGCCAGTGAAATCTGTATATTACCTGTCTGTCATTCAAAAATCTGTCAGTCTGCCTGACTGTATGTGAACGCACTCTAAGAGCATAGTATTTTTCATCAGACACACAATTGACTGTACTAAAATATTGTGACTTCTCCCCTTGATTTATCGACTTCACTTTAAAACGAATTAAGCTTTTTAAATTTAGTATTTTTGCCAAAGCGTATCTCTTGTTTAAAATGTATTACTTTTTTTGATAATGTTTAACAGTTTTGTATTCACTTTTATTTAATTAAAGGTTTTATCAGTTGCTTTTAATTAAATTTTTATTGCTCTATAAAATACATTGAAAACAGTGTTTGACAGCAATTTGTTCATATTGGTTCACACACACACACACACACGCACACACACATATATATCGAGACAACACATATTTTATTATTTCTCAATTAAAGAACCAAATCAAAAGGTTTTTATCAAAATGCTTGTGTGTGTATTGAAAAGCTTAAAAAGGTCGTCGCTCGGCGCTAGTCGAAAAAAACAAGAAATATATATGAAACAATGAACAAAGTAAAATCAAAATCCCACTTTGACGACGGGTACATGTCACTTACCAAATTTAACCACGCATTTGTGGTCAGAATCTGATTCTTTTCATCCTATAAAAAACGCAAGCGTTAAGTGTTAATATACGCACGGCAAAAAAAACTCGAGTAAATTGTGTTTCGTTTTTGTTTCCATACAGCTTTGGGAATTCTCAGATTACTTTCATTTGAATTTTGGTTATTTTCTTTTTGATGCTCGACTTATTTATGTGAATGGTTTTTTAGAAAATGTCCAACTCACCACATCGATGATCTGTTGCAGCGTCAGTCCGAATTTCACCTCCAGTGGCTCCGATTCGTTGGCAACGGGTCGCTCCAGTGTATTGTAGGTGGACAGCAGGTGATTGAGTAAGCGTTTTTCGTGTGGTCCCTGACAGCTTTCTGCAATGAACGGCGAGAGAATAAAACATTATTTGTAATTAAGAGCGGAGCTTTGGAAGGCAACTCAATTCGCCTGATTTATGGCACACATTTTAACAAATTAAACTAATAACCGAGCTCAGTTATTGACAGTTGGGTGGCAATTAGAAAGGGGGGGAGGGCGGAGTAACCATTCTCATTACCAAAAGCTATTACAAAAATTACTGCTGTGAGCTTTGGTCAAAATGATGAGTTTTTGGCAGCCAGTTAATTGGTTGCGAAAAAGCATTTCGCACCCAAAACGTGCGCAACTGTAAATGAAATGTAATTTCAAAGCGAGGGCTGGACAATAAGAATGAGAAAAGGTGATGGATAGATTGTTTTTAACTTATGTATGAGTTTTGATAAAGACCGGACAATCGATGGTCAATTTATAAGCAAAAGAAAGCTGCTTACAGCATTTTAGATTTGCATTAAAGCTGATTTTATACCCTGTTCCTTTTAAAAATGGGAAAAGGGAACGTATGTAACAGGGCGAAAAAAACATTTCCGATCCCATAAAGTATATATATTCTTGATCAGCATGAACAGCCGCGTCGATACAGCCGTCTGTCTGTATGAACGCGCCGATCTCAGATACTACAAGAGATAGAGCCACAAATTCTAGCATGAAGTTAGGTGTATACCGTACTCACATCAAGTTTGTTTTAGATTTGGAAAGTTGGCCCCCCTCCCCTCCCCCTTTAATCCCCAAAAAACCGTCAGTTACACAATTTTCAAGTTAGAGCCTCGTGGTTTAATATATAATACATCAATATCTATTCCCATTTTTTTGTTATTGTTTATCTTTTATGTATATTTGTAATAATTTTCTTACATATGCACATTTAAATAGCCAACGTCCTTGTATAAGCCATATCATTATATGGTCACTTGTGTGTGCCACTTGTAACACGAATCGACAAAGAAGGCCAAGTCCTTCACTTGCACATCCATCTCAATACGCCTCGAGGACATGCATATTAATGCTCATGTAATAAACACAATCGTTCACCTTGACAGCCCGGTCTGTCGGGCAGTCAGTCAGTCGGTCAGTGGTGGCCAGTGGTCAGGTTCCAAGTGGTTGGCCAGCCATGCCAAATTCATGGGCTTCACCTGCCCTGGTTGCATAATTTAAACGCAATTCCAGCCTGAATTCGACAGTCCAAAATGCATTTATGAATGAGTCGGCCGAAGCCTGACAAATATTTGCTTGTCCCTAGTTTACACCTTTTTGGTTGTTTGCCTTCTTGGTCATTTCGCCTAATGGTGTGCAAATAGTTTTCACAATTGAGTTGTCAATTTTCAACTTCTCTCTGTCTCTTGACGATGTCTCTTGCATGCTCGTAAATTTCTCAACTTTTTTGTGCTCATCTCAAATATTTGTCATTGCCCGCTTTAACGGGCTCTGATAGCACACACACACACACAAACAGACAGACACACTATTCTGTCCAGACACTGTATATACTGTCCACTCGGGTATTTTTTGAGTGCCAGGCAACACTAACACTAGCTGAAGAGTGAGCCACTTAATGACGCTTTATGGCTGGCACTTTTTTGGCTGCCTGACCACAGGGAAATCTTTTCGATTAAATGCGGAGAGGTACATGGAGAAGAGTATTTTGGAATGAGAGTTAAATAAATAAAGAAGAGATATAAAGAGATTTAAATAGACCATTTTTATTTCAAGCACTGATTGCGAATAGTTTTAATAAGAACTTCAAGTTGGGTCAGTTAACAGTTTCTGAGCTATTGCCGTTGATTCACTTTTAAACTGGTTCCGGTCTGGAACCCACCTATAAACCAATTTTCAGGTTAACAGCTCAAATAATATCTAGCAAATTTATTTGAACCAGTTTTGAACCGTTTCAATCAACTTACTTATATTACCAAAATAAGTAGAACATAAGTAGTTACTGTGGTTACCTCTTTCCAAGCGGCTTAAAGCCTGTCCTGCAACTCTTATCCAGGTTCATTCAGGAATTTCAGGTTCAAGGCTTTATTTAAATTGCACTTATGGCTCTGAACCATTCCTAAACCTAATTGAACGGTTTTGAACCGGCTCAAGGGCTTCAGACTTAGCTCGAAACTCGAACTAGAATTCATCTGCCTCACCTCTAGTTTCTAAGACAGCTGTAAATATCTTAAACTTTATTATAGACTTAGAATTTGGTTTCCTTTTGTTGTGTTGCGTCGTTCCCTTTGGGGCGGTGCCTTGTTTCACGTCCATCTCCGTTTTGTATTGCTCAAAACTTAATTGTATTGTATGGGTGGGTTGACCCAGTTTCATTTGGCTTTCTCTCTCTGTCTCTCTCCGAAGCCCTGATCAATTTGGCCTTGAGCGCCACTTACAACTTCTCCGACTGCAGTTGCCCTTGTATTAAGTTGACATTTGATTTCATTGCAACGCTCCCCCATCTGTCACTCCCTCTCAACTCTCTAGAGGGCAACAGCGTTTGCATGATTTAAAACTATTTAACTGCTCTCCCCCGTCTGCTGCTGCTGCTGCTGTTATTGCCATTGTTTTGTGTTGGTAATTTCTTTGCACCTTTTTCGTTGAGTGTTTTTTCAAGTACCTGACTCAGTTTGAAGTTTCTACTCCCAAATGAAATTCAACAATTTATGAGTTCTTTAACCTTGAGGCAAATCGAATGGGGAACGGGGAGCACAAAGTTCTTAGAAATAATATAAATTATTATACAAATTTGGTTGAGAGAAGAATTCTCTTGTGACACTGTGTGGGTGTGTCAGTTTGATATGTTAATTATTATTGTGATGATGAATTGTGAATGGTTTGGGGAGAGCCTGTCAGCTAAAGAAAAATGTTCTATGGTCCGCTTTTTCTTATGCTAGTATTTAGCTTTCACATATATGTTAAAGGTGGGGGCTAACCCCCAAAGTTGGATACCTAACAAAGTGTTAAGGTTTGGGAAGTGGTACCCATCGCCATTGCGGCCGGTGCTGCCCAGCGTAATTGGTTGTTTTCCTTAAAGCTCCACTTTGAGCTATCCGATCTTCTTCAATTCATTGGTGGATCAATGGATACTGATAACTAAATATGCGTAGAAGGTTCTAACTATCTATGTTTACAAATGTGGAAGATATGATGTCTATTACAAATTACGGGGGCGTGTCTAAAATTGGAAATCTACTTGAATTACCTGTGGCTTTGTCAAAATGTAACCACTACACACAATTAAAACGAATTATCATGCTAAGGGCAAATTGAGATTATGTTGGTATCTTGAAATATTCGTCGGTAATGTTAAATTATTTAAAAAAAAGTTTGTATACCCTTCTACCACGGTTTTTCTAACTAGGCCTACCTTTCGGGCCCTACTTTTCTTTGGAAGCTATACCATATAGATGTCCGATTTCGACCAAACTTAGTGGAATCATGCAAAAGCCTGACAAACGAATATCTAAGAAATTTAAAACAAAAAACTTTTTCTCAATAGAACTTAATTTTCGCCCGATTTTTCGAACTGCAGCTATATTCTATAGTCATACGATTTGGACAAAACTTTGTAGAATTCTGTAATAGCATACAAAACAACTAAATGTCAATATCAGGAACATTTCCATTGAAAACAAAAAAGTTTTTCTCACTAAGACTACTTTTCAGACTCTTCTTTACTATGACAGCTATTCCATATAGATGTTCGATTTCAACCGAACCTAGTGAAATCATGAAAAAACATAGCACACAATGAAATACAAAGTTTGGAGGCGTTTTCTTTGAAAACAAAAATGTTTTCCTAACTAAAACTAGTTTCTGGACCGATCATTCCTACGGCAGCTATAACCAATAGTCATCCGATTTTGACAAAACTTTAAAGAATTGTGTAAAAGCTTATAAAATAAATATTTGCCAATTTTAAAGAGGTTTACATTAAAAACAAAAAAGGTTTTTCTCACTAAGACTACTTTTCAGAATCAACTTTTCCATGACAGTTATACTATATAGATGTCCGATTTCGACCAAAGTAAGTAAAACCATGTGAAAGCCTAGCACTCTAAGATATACAAAGTTTGAAGGCGTTTTCTTTGAAAACAAACAAGTTTTTCTCATTAAAACTAGTTTTTCGACCGATCGTTCGTATGACCGCTAAATGCTAAATTCATCCGATCCCTCCGGTTCCGACAAATGTGCAGTGTGTTTGTATTAGAACACTTCGTGCAAAGTTCGGTGAAGATAGCTTTCATTAACCAACTCAGCTCGTCGTTCTGATCATGAATACTTTCGGTACTCGGATATGCTTTCTTGTATGCGCAAGATATAATAATTAATTTGCTTAAAAACCTCCGACTTCTTTGTGTAAAACTCTTGTTCTAAATTCCACATCACCAAAGCTCCGACACGTTCGATAGGTATTTATCAATCGATAGTCATGTATCGTTTGTTAAAGGGTTGCCACACCATTAAAAAAGTGCGTTATAGTGGTAATAAATATCAAATCGAATCGAATCAAATAATTCATATAAGTAATTCCAAACCAGTTTTACTTGATATTTAAAACACCTTTCGGCATTGAAGCGGAATTACTTTTGAAGAGTAAATGGAATTAAGAACTAGGCTGATTGGAGTCTTAGCCTACAATTCTGAGCCTTACAGCCAACTGCGGACTGTTAATAATAAAAAATATATTGCTTTAAACTTGGAACCTCCTGGATCCCAGAAAAAGTGTGTTACTAAAAAAACTCTTTTGATTTTCTTTTCCCCCTCATACACTAAATTAACTTTTCCTTTCACAAAACTAATGCTAAAATTGATGCATATGCTGCGAAACCATAGAATTTACTTGCTTTGAGTTAACTTTAGCAAGCAACAACATTATGTTGAGCCAATTTCACTTGGTTTAATTGCCACTTACTCAATGTGCTCCATATTCCCTGCTCCTCCCTACCCGCCCCATCCGTTTTCCGCCCGCTGCTTACTATAACTCAGTTGTGTGGCACAAGTGTTGATAATGCACTCTCAAAGAACCGTTTATATATCTCGGCTTAATGATATGCAAATACATACAGACACACATATATACAATCAACAACAACAACAACAATAATATAAGGCGCAAGAGTCTCGTTAATTGTGTTGCCAGTTGTCTCCTTTGTTGTTGTTGTTGTTGCTGTTAACATTTAATTAAACGCCTTTCGCTGTCAAAAGTGCGACATAATTACATGCCAGTTTCACTTTTCTAAACGAATTTTTCACAAATTCCACTCTTTTCTGTGTTGTTGCGTGCATTATTGTTTAATTGCAATTAGCGCCTGGCAGGTAGAAAACGACGACTCCAAAATGATTATAACGAGACCATGCTCTCTCGTCGTATGTCGGCTCATGCATAATGCAAAGGCCGAGGACAACGCCAGTCGAGTCGAGACTTCCTTCACACATTGCAATTAAGTTGCAAAAAGCCTAGAGGAGCCCATTGTCCTTGTTGCTGTTGCCGTTTTGTTGCCACTGTCGAACCAAGTGTGGAAAATATCTTGCTCTCCGTTGCCTTGAAGTGTGTGTTGCCACTTGAGTGCTGCTCCTTCGGCTCCTTCTTGTTCTTCTTCTACTTCTGCTTGCAGGGCGCTCAAGAGTGTGTTGGATTATTTTGATGTGTTTTTCTAGGTTCTTGTGCCTTATTTTCGCCTGTTTAAGTAGTTAGTTTAATAAATTGCAAGGGGAGAGGAGCGCAGCTTGTCTAATGTATGCCCTAGGTGGAGGGTGAAACTGATTTCAGCATTTCAAATGCTAAAATGTTGGTCTAGAAATTTCAATACTTAATGTATAGCCTACTTATGTGGGCGCCTTGACACACATCCAGCCACTTAGCTGGCCATAAAAAATCAACCCAAATGAGGCCCAAATATCAACATGATGATTCCCCATGTCCTATTCCCATTCGTGCTATTCGGTTTATATGTTTTTCAATTTTTCCCCCAGCATTTTGGACTGGACTGGAAGGGAAAAAACTCGGCTTAAAATTTGTTCATATTAAATGCATATCGCATTGTGAATGTGTAAATTTTGCTTTAAGCAGGCAAAAAAAAGCAAAAAAGAAAAGGCTAAGGCAACAGAGATGTAGGCAAACTGTTGGGGGCGGTCATGGGTCTGTGTCACGTTCGCGACTTCATTTCGAATTCATGCATAATAAGCAGTCGAGTATACACACACACACACACACACACACACACCCACGCATCCGAACTGTGCAACATGAGGGTCGATGCTGACTGAGTCGGTTGACTGCTGGCTGCATAAACAAGCACCCAATGCCAGAGCTAATTTTATTAAAACGCCACGCCAGCTAAAGCCAAAGTTAAGCGGAACGGCAAACAGTCTCCTCTCAGTGGTTCCGAGGAGTGGTTCAAGAAAATTAATGCAATGTAAATTAAGAACTTTATAAAAATTATGCCACAGAAACACACACACACACACAGTGGGCCCCCACAGATCCGTTCCGGTTCGTGTTCTGTGAGGTTCACGAACCAAATCATAAGCAAGCCAAACCTTCAAAATGAATGCCCGGCTGGGTTCGGTTCAAAAATTTAAAAGAAGTTCTTATTCTCAGAGAATAATATTAGAAAAAACATTTACAAATAATATGAAAAACTTCATCTCCTACATACAACTTCATCCATTCATAGGCTATTTTTGGTTCACTCTGAAAAACTAAGAACAAAAAAAGTTTTATTCTTGCACTTGCATTTGCACAGAACACAAATGAAATTTCATCTTATCGCTTTGAACCATCGCACACGTTTTGCTGTTAGACTTCTTAGATGTTTTTTAAGAAGTTAAATTTCAGAAAATCTACCGCATTGAATTAAATTATGCCAAAGCAACCCTCCCACTCACTTGCATCATCCACATACGAATTCGATGTACGCGGAACGGCAATCTCGCGGGACCTGAAATCGCGATTATAAATCTCTCTAAACGAGCCTTCGGACGGCTTCATTAGCCTCTCGGCATCAAACAGAAGTTATTACCACGGCTGTAGAGTGTGTAGAGATCGTGAGTTCGATGCCGCCTCGAGATATCTAATAAAAAAGAGTTCTTCTTTCAAAACTTTTACTGGAGGTGGAGGTGAGAAATCTCTAGAAATTTTGATATTTGTTTGTTTGGAAATCTCTCGAAAAATGCGTCGGTGCCACAGGACTTCGGGAACCCATAAAGTATATATAATCTTGATCAGCATCAACAGCTGAGTCTTTCCGTACAGATCTTAGAGATGGTAAGAGATATAGGTTTGACATGTATGGGACAAATGCATCTTATGTCTGCAGGCAGTTTCGGTTTATTTTCAATTTAGGCCACGCCCCCTCCCGCCCCCGCAATTTAGAAAAAACGTCATATCTCCCACTGTTTTAGAGAAAGATGGTTCATACCTTTTAGACATATTTAGTAATCAGGATTACTTATCGATCCACCAAAGGATTGGTAAAGATCGGATGAACGGTTGTCAAGTTATGGATCAACAGACTGTTCGCTGCAGCAGCGCAGTAGCAGCGCTGCTTTCAGCCGCTACTGCAGCAACAAAATGAATGCTGGGCTTATAATTTCGTTGGTACTGAGTATGTTAGAGTCGGGCTTGACCGACTTTCTAACCTGTTTGACTATGATAACTGGCGTTGGTTTGAGAATTCGGTTTGGCTGGTTTGTGTCTTGGCTTAGGTTGGTTTGCCAAAATCTCCTAGCAAAATATGGGAGGTTTGAAATCAAGAGAAATAGATTTTGGGGGCACCTTAGAGCTTGAATTCGGTTGGAAGAGGCTCTTGTGTCACTTCACCTTCACGGCTGAGATAGAAAAAGGTAGTTGTTTATGATCCATTGGTTGGTTTTGGTATTCATTTGGACTGTATATTAATTTATGAATATAATAATATCCAAATAATGTGAGTTGAAAATCATCAAAATGCTAGAACAATATCAGATAAGGGAAATTAACTATTATCCATTCCATATGGATCTTACTGGATCTGTTATATAACTTGATCAGCATCAACAGCCGAATCGAGTCTGCACCAAATACCTTTTGAAAGGAATGGTGAAGATCGGATAAACGGTTGTCGAGTTATGGATCAACAGACTGTTCGCTGCAGCAGCGCAGTAGCAGCGCTGTTTTCAGCTGCTACTGCACCATCAAAATTTATGCTGAGTGTATAATTTCGTTGGTACTGAGTATGTTAGAGTCGGGCTTGACCGACTTTCTTTCTTGTTTATTTAAAAAAAAATTTAGAAAAGTTTATAAGGTGGCTGTTGCTTTGCTTTTACCGAACACTGTGATCGAGAACTCTTTATTTCTTTTCTTTTTTCCACACAATTGAAGGTAGAAAGTTAACCCAAAATACTGCATTTTAACCTCGTATATATTTATTCAAAATTTGTTCACAACTGCAGACAGTTCAAAATTTGTATCCAATATTTTTGACATTGGCACAACAAACGCACAAATCCATTGTTGATGCACACTTTGCTTTCCATTGTCTTGAACATGGGGCGTAACGACTTGCACAGCTCATGAAATTCTTGGGTTTGCGTGCGCTCCATAATAAAAAGCATATCCTGCTTAACTGGGTCTGGACAATCTTTTAATCTGAACTTTAAATTTCGCAATTCGTTTCGGGCATCTAAAGTCTCATTGGACATACAATATATTTTGTGGCGATGAGAACGTAGATAGCCATGGAATGATTCCCACCAATATAAGGGATAATAAAAAATATCCACTTCCGGTTCGGAAGCTTCTAAAGCTTCTGATGGTTGTAGCAGGTAGCCAAATAGAAAGAAACTTATAAGCCTCATGGTGTGTACAATTAAGAAAGTAGACTGAATCAAAAATAGTGCTTTAAACAGTTTCAGTCTGTTATGGTCAATTTTATGCCTGATTTTTTACGGATTAAAAGCTTTTAAATACACAAAAATTTGTGGAGATTTTTGTGAGACAAAAACAAGAAGATCACTAAACTAATGTATACTCTATTTTCCTTGACTTGAATTAATTTCGTGCCGAATTTTCTAAGCACGAACACGCACGAAATTTAGTTTAAGTTGAGAATTTACCAGACTTGGCTTTGACTTAACTGGTAAACAAATTTGCGCAAATTTTGTTCAAAATTCTTCTCCTATGATTTATTACTTTCACTCAAAACTTTGCCTCAAACACACTGTCAAGCTTTGGCCCATATTCCCGTTTGACTGCAAACACCCGCTGTTATTTAGTTTGTAGTTTTGCAAGACTGATGGAGTATGAAGTGGCCGTTGGCTCCATTGTGATAGTCAGCGCTTGTGTGCCAGTCGTAGAACATAAAAATGCAGCTCTGAGGCATAAAAATAAAGCACATTTGCGCTTTCCTCTTCTGTCTAGGACAAGGGAAAATTTATGCGGCATGAAGTTAGGCGAAACGCTAACTTTATGTGTTTTATTTTTTCCCTCAACGCATTCATGAGCGTATACTTAATGCGCCCATTTTAATTAGATACATAAATTTTAAGCTTTGGCCTTACAACTAATTGATGCCAGTCTAAAAGTGTGCAGCAAAATACATGAGCGTGAGTGCCAGAGGTAAGGCCATAAACTCAACTCAAGTTAAGCCAATCTTAGTTTAGTTTTCAATTTAATATCTATATATATCCAGCCAGTCTCTGCAAAGTTTATAAAAATAAATAAACATGCTGTCTCACGTGCATTTTTTTTTTTAAATTAATCGCATGATTTATGAGGCTAAATCTAACCGCTAATTTTTAAGGCTTAAAGTTCCAACACCAAACCAGACCAGACGCAGGCAGCCAACTCAACCGTTTTACGCATGTGAAATATTTTGAGGCAAGCACAGGTTGCTTTTGAAGTTGTGGTTTTTTTCTAGCCCAGTTTTGATGTAAGGTGAATGGAGTGGCACGGGTAGAAAGTGTGCGTGCATAGATTTTCGGAGCGTGGTTTTTGCGTTTGTGGCTCTTTGAAATTAAGTTTCAACACCAGAACCAGCGACGCCGCCAACGAAACCGCTAAATTTAATGTATGAAATCGTTTTTATTTTAATTTTGCTAAAATAGAGAATTTAGGTTTGGAATGAGTATTTCAATTGGTGCTGCCCGACTTTGATGTACCCTTTACTCTGGGCTTAATAGCCTTATCTTACGTTAGTTAACAGTGTTAGTTTATAAACACTTTGTTAGCAGACATCGCTTGCTGACCGAAATTGTATGACAAAATTTGTGTTCCCTAATAAAACGCCGAAGAGTAGGCAATGATTTTATATTAACCTCTTAGATCAACACAATTGAAGCATTGGTACGAGAATATTCAGAGATTTAGTGGGATAACTCGCATATTTTTATAGATATCGGGAATACAATCGGGGATATAAAGCCACAATTTTACAAGGTGCAGGTATTTGATTCAAAGAATCTACTCAATGAATAAACTAAAACAAAGGCGCTGTAGTCGAGTGCATTGACTCTAAAATACCCTGTACCCTTTATTTCGTGTGTTAAATTATTTTCTAGCCTAATGGTTAAACACTACCACTCACACATACACACACACTTACCCCCACAAACATTTTCAGATCATATATAATATTTTTTCGGACGGAAATGTCACCCTAGCAGCGACTCTTCTTGAAGAGCTAGTTTAAGCCCGTTCTTCTGATATGTTTCATTCTATTTTCCAGTCATTTTGCGAACTATTTTCGAGTCATATTTTAAAAAAACACAAGTTGAGCATATGCAGGAGTCATTTTCGAATTATTTGTAGAAAAGATTTACAATTTTAATTATCAAAAGAGTTCGAAAAAGATTCATAAGGGTGATTTTTTTGTCAAATTTATATTCCAAATGTTGGGTGGGTAGATTCTCAACAAACATATGGTATCGCCAGTAGATATCGCTTTACTTTAGTGATATCGTATTGCTATCGCGATCTTATCTTTCTTCGGAAAGAAGGTTGGCACTCTGCACCACTTTTGGGAGTTAAGAAAGCGATTCTTCTGGGAGATAAGCAAACGAGACTGGGACATGAAAAATCCTTCGTTTTTGAGGGATAAGAATGCGGTTCTTCCTGAGGACAAAAAAGGGAGGGTTTCATCCAAGACTTAACTAAGCGATTCTCCCTGGAGATAAACAAAGTTTCTGTTCTGGAATACAAAAAACAAGTTAAAAAGTCGGTAAAGCCCGATATAACATACTCTGTGCCTCCCAAAGTTGGTTTTAAGGTGTCTGAAGTGCTGCCCATAACTGTTGCCACAAAATTGCTTGTTTTTTTAATAACTGGACCATCGTTCATCCCATCTTAACCATGCCTTTGACAGATCAATATATAATGTCACTAATCTACCATTACTCTAAAGGAAAAATGTTAGAAACAGTTGGGAATTTCAGGAATACAATGTTCCCCTTTCCGTTGCACACAATTTTCCGGCTTACTGTAAGTGCGAAATGTTGTTGACTTGAGTATGTTTGTACGGATTTCAATTAACTTTAAATACAAAACGTTATGAATAGATTACCGATCCATCTATCTGATGGTTATTTATACAAAGGCTTACTCAAATCTTGCACAATAACATCACATTTTTCGCAATTGTTTTTCAGCGACCCTTTTGAGTTGTCAACTAAATTCAATTTCCTCTAATGGCCTTTGTTCTGCTAATGAATAAATTTTTAATTAAAAAGCGCCTTCAATTGAAAATCACAAATATTTTGCCGTTTGTAATCTGGCTAAGTGCTTTATGTTATTTGCAATTACATTTTCACACAAAAACATATTTTTTTTGATTGCTTGAAAATGTTTCACTAACTCAACTGTTAAATAATTTGGCAAGAAAGAGACTCATTATCGTTTGCCAAAGGAAAGCGCTGACTAACCATGCCCACTATGCCCACCCGCCCGCAGTGTGCCCATTTATTCATGACTGGTGAACGAGAAGCGGGCAAAGTTATAAATTGCCACATAGTTTTTGGATTGTGCTGACTTTCGGTGTGTGTGTGGGTGTGTGGGAGCGTGTTGAAAGTGCTTATGTATTAGTAACAAAATTAAATGTGCTCTAAGTAACGAGTTGTATGTATGTGTGTGCGGGGGTGCGTCGTCGGCGTTTTGGTCTATGTGCACTTACAACGACAAATTAAAAGCACTTGTGATTTTATTCTATGACATGATTTCAATGTGACACTCTTGAAAAATTATGCATATGCCAGAAGTCAACGGAAATGTCTATAAATTTACCAGAAGTACTCCTACTTGTGTGTCTGCATGTGCGTGGGTAAACTTGTGCCGGGAATGTGAACAATGTTTCAAATTGGTTGGGCACAAGTTGCTGGTGGAGGCGTAAGATAACTTAAATGTGAAAGTTGCCGAGAAATTGAAAGTTTGATTTGGTTTGGAAATAGTTAAATAACGCACAAATAAGTCCGAAATACTGCATTATATTTTAGTTTAATAGCATCTATTTTGGTTGAAGGAATCGCTTAGTTTAAAGTGCTGATCCAATGATCACTTACCTGCCAACTAAGCAAATGAGATTGTACATGTTACACCGAGTTTCCAGTTCACTTTACTTCTTCTTCTCTGCCAATCAGCAACCTTCACTTTGGTAAATTCAAACAAAATATACAAAAATTTCAAATTCCTAAACACATTCCACCCCAACTTGGAAATCAGCAATTATGCTGCAAATCCTTTAACCAGTTTGTTACATTAATATCCAAAAAAAAATGCATCAAATTGTTGATTAGCTCCAAAAATTATTATTCACATTTATGAAAGAAGTGGTTTTGCTCACCAGCAATTGAATAGTGCTTGCCCCCTTTACAAATGCTCAATTGCATGGGTTCAGGCTTTCATTTTCCCCACATTTTCCGTTCTCACTTAGCAACTCATTAACGTTTGTGCCAGAATGTGCTTTAGAACTTTCCAAATGAAAGCAAATGCCTGCCTGCCTATTGATACCAGCAAACAAGCAAGTAAAAAAGGTCCTCCTCGGCAGGAGATTATGATCTTGTACAAATGAGAAAATCCCAGAAACCGACAGATTAAATTTGTATTCCACTCGTACAAAGCGGATGTGGGCATGTGAGTAAAGTAAGTTGCCTTCCGTTGGATGTGTGTGTGTGTGTGTGTGCGTTGGTCATAAAGTTGCCAGAGTAGAAAATCAAAAAAACAAAGGGAGCAGTTGCCTACATACATAGATACCGACCAAGGAGCATTCCATTATTTATGAAAAGGCAGCGCAAATTATACTCACACTCACACGGCGAGAGGGTGAGAGAGCGAGTCTGTCTAACTAATTTAGAGAACATGACCAGTTGAGTGGCTTTTCGGTTGGCACTTAGTTAGGCTCAGCAAAATTTTCATGAATGAAATTCTATTGTACTTTAGAGTCAACTTTTTTTTCCCATTCACCGTTCCTCCGGCTTGGGCAATTTGTCTTCTCGGTCGAATTATTCGAGCCGTGCTCCGTTGCTGATGCCATGTGATTTCAAAAGTTGCCAACTTGATTAATGACGCTCGGTAAATGCGCTTTCAATTGCATTTGTGCGGCTTGCCGCAAAACGAGATAAATGGCGGCTGCATTTGTCAATGCGAAATGTTACAAAATGATAATTTATTTTGTTCAACTATTGAAATTTCAGCTTTGTTTACAGGACGGAAACTATAAACCATAACAGCGGTTGCCATTTCGTTAGCAAGCGGGGCCAATTGCAGTTTCCATTAGAATGTTTGTGCATTTCTTCGCTCAGATCTTTCTCGCTATCTTTTTCACTATTTGAGTCTTAAGAGATAAATGGAACTAGCCTGCCGCTGGTTTTTGATCTTCATTTGACAGGAAAAGAAATACAAGACACGCTTACAAGATTGTCACAGGCGAAGAATTACTGTGGTAATGAAACAAAAAAGCAATCGGTTAAAGTCTGAGAACTGTGCGGACGAAGCACTTCCAATCAAATGATCGGTTCTTCTTCTCTTGTAGTTGTATTAGATTGTTCATTAGTAAGTGAACAAGCCGGAGTTTTTTACTTAACTAAACAAATGAACATGATTCTCTTCAAGTTTTTGGTTCAGTGACTCTAGATCAGTTAATCTAGGTTAGTGTTTCTTTTTAGCAGCTTTTGTTTAGTGGCCATTGCTCCGGGACTCGTGTTCACTGACTCTTGCTGACTGACTCATGTTCACTGACTCTTGTATGTATAGTAACTCATTTCTATAGAACCTGGTTAAGTGGCTCTTTCTCGCTGACTGCTGTTTACTTCCTCTTGCTCAGTGACTACTGTTCAGTTAATGTTGCTCACTGACTTATGTTCACTAACTCTTGTACACTAACTCTTGAACAGTGACTTTTGTTCAATGACTTTTCGTCAGTTGCACGTGTTCAGTGAATCTGGTTCAGTGACTCTGGCTTAGCGATTCTTGCTCATTTGCTAATGTTCAGGAACTCTTCTTAATTACTTTTTGTTTCGTGACTATTGTTCAGTCACTCTTGTTGACTGACCGTTTCTTACTGACTCACATTCAGTGAATTTTGTTTACTGACTCTTGTTCAGCGACTCTTGTTTACTGACGTTTGTTCAGTGACTCTTTTCAGTGGCTCTTGTACAGTGACTCGTGATCAGTGACCCTTGTTAAGTGACTCTGATTTAGTGCCTCTTGGTCACTGACTAATGTTCACTAACTTCAATTTCACTGTATCAGGGAATGTTTTGAACGGCTACGCAACATGTGACCGAGAATTTGGCTCTCAGAAATTACCTTGCAGTGCCTTTGCTTGTACTGTTGCCGTTTTTGCTTAAGCCGGCCGAAAGAAATATTTGAATGCCTAAAATGGAATAAATTATCTCTTTTAAATTACATTTTAAGCACAAAAGCTCTTGTGTTAAGGACAGCTAATTGACTGAAAAAGAATAACCTGCACCTTTCTAGCTTGAAAAGCTATGCAGAAAAATGGAAGCTAAATTTGGCGTGCAATTATGCATACAAGCACGGACATTCATCAAATCCACGAACCTTTTGGCATACACATCTTGCCTTTTCGCATTCAAAAACTTGCACTTTTTTTCCAGACGCTTGGAAGATTGGTTTTCCATAGCTGCACCCACATGACGTATGAGCAATGTGCATTCATTTGCTTTTAGATTGCTCATATGTCATGTCAAGTTCGACGCTGACTTTTCGATGATGGCAATGGGACGTATGAGTAATATATTGGAGATGACTCTGGGCGATTTAGAGAGTTTCTTAATAGTTTATAAAGGTTTATGTTCCACAATATTTATATGCTTTATTAGCATTTCGGAAAAGTGTGCAATGCTTTTGAAATTGCTTTTTCTTTTAGTTTAATTTCTTAGCTAAGTTCCCCCCACCCATCTAGCCCCTTGAGCCTTTCTTTTGCTGGTCGGTGACCTTTCTTAATATTTTTTTTCTCCATCCTGTGTTGGCGGAAAAGAAACTTGTATAAACTTTGTTAGCATATGGCAATAGTTTGTGCTGCATTCAGTTGACGCTTTACTTTTCACAGCTCGACTGTCAGCTGCTGCTGCTGCTGCCGCTGCTTGCTCTTTGCCGTCTGTTTGTTTATTTGTTCGCTTTCTGCTTACAACTTTTAGCGCTCTTGCAACGCAATCTTCATGCCCCCTCAGGCAGTTATGGGGGTACGTGTCACATGTCAGGCATAAAAGGCCAAAGCCATGACACTTGAACTGTAACAGAGTGACAATAATTATGTCGGCTTTAATCAAATTCACAGGAACGGTCTGAGCAACTGCATCCTGTATTTGCAGGCCCACTTTAGCATGCACCGCAAGCCCAAACAAAAACAAAACACACAAAAGGAAATGGCAACAAAACCGCAAACAGCAACTTCTTGTGGCAAGTGGCCTCGGCAGTTGGCTGGAGGATTTGGGTTGGCGGAAACAATGCCCAGCGAAGGAAAAAGAAATTAAAACTTGAGCCGAGTTAAATAATAAAGAAAAAAACAGAAAAAGAAATGAAAATACTTTTGTTTGTCTTTGAAGAACAAAATAATGGCATATTGGGCTGGCAGCAAACATAAGCACATGCACAGAAACAACAAACGAAAACTATTATGAACAAATCTAAAACGATGCATGCTTCGAATTTCCTACCCTGCAAAGTGAAGGTGAAAACGCAGACACCTGCGTAGCTAAACTCAACTTAAGAATCGACTTTAAGGAAATTAAAATAGTATACATTGACTGAGGCATTGCTGTGAACGGCTCGGTTCAATTTATTTGGAAAAGAAGTTGGTCCTTCGAGCCGGATTTCTTCTTCATCTTTCTGTTTTATTCCTTTTTAAGTCCTTTTTAAATATTTTTGTGTATTTTTATAGGGTATCGGACCAGTTTACGTGTGCAAAACTCTTCGATTCCCTTAAAGGCCATTGTTGGCTTCAACTGACGCATTGTGGTAAGTGCAACGATTCATTAGCACCCTTTTACCCAGCTCACCAGCCCGTCATCCAGTCAGCCAGTCAGTCAGTCAGTCACTCAGTGCAGAATTACTTCCGCTTCGCTTAATTGCATTAAACAAACAGAGCGGCAGCCTAGCCCATAGATACTCGTTCCATAGTGGTTAGACAGGCCAAGCTCCGGGAAAAAGTTTTTTTTTTGTTTGTTTTTGGAGTCTTCCGTCTGCTCTTTTCTCTTGCGCCAGTCAGTCATGGCAAACCGCAGACACGTTCACACATGAGTTGCATTCACTTTTGTGTTGTGTTGTCGCTGTTGTTGTTTCAGCTCTTGTTATAATTGCATTATTTTCATTAACAAAAGTTTTTCGTAGCCGTCACGCTGGGCGGTACTCTCCGGCAAGTTTTGCATTTCCGCCACATTTGGTTCTTCTCGTTCTTTTTTCCAACCCCCACCTGAGTGGGCATGGTTGGTGGGTGGCTGGCTGGCTGGCTTCCAATTCTTCTTCGATTCTACGTAATAAACTTTAATTAAAAAGCATAAAAGCATTGCCAGAACACGTCAAATCGAGCGAGTTGCAATCAATTTAATTAAGAAATATAACAGTTAATGCGCCATGTGTTTATATTTTACTCGCACCGTATGGGATTTCCGCATTGCCCCTAATTGCCATTGCCATTGCCATGGTAATGAGGTGAGAGAATGGGAATGGAAGAGAGCTGAGTGCAAACTACATACATTAAGTGCGAGCGAAGCAATATGCGAAGCAGTGAAGCGGTTTCGAGAAAGCTATAACCATTCAAATATTATATTTAAAATAGTTTTGTACTTAAAATATCACGTTTGTTGTGGGAGGGGGTGCACTTATATTTATTATATACATATATAAAGCAGGGCTGCATGTTGTGCACTGTGTTCCAAAAGTTGAGCATACTTCAAAGGATATAGAAACCAAAACTTTATATTTTCGAAATCAACACCTAAAAGTTTTACCAAGCCCTGAAACTAAGCTCTATATTTTACTGAGCACGTAGCTGTGTTTGTTTTAAAAATGTGTTTAACTGAATTAGACCTGAACAAGAAAACCAAAATTGGGAAAATGTATAATTGCCTTCAGTAGAATTGGGTAAAAGTAGGTAAAACAAGCAAGTCGCACGGATTGGTTATATGGCAGCTATGTAAAATAGTGTCGCAAATCGCTGTAGAGGCTCAAAATATTCGAATAAACCAAGCCTTATCTTATGATAATTAACAGTACATTAACATTAATGTAAACCAGGGCTAGCCAACACCACCTAGTGCTCGCGCCTGCACTAACACAAGTAAAATAGAGTGTGTGTGCACTTGTGGCTGTCTGTAGCACACGGTAACAACAATATCGACGCTTCAGACAACGCTCATACACATTGTTGTTGCCTTGAAAATTCGCAAGAGGCATATTAGAGAAACAGAAGAGAGCCACATACGATGTCCTTGCTGCAATTTCTTTATGTGTCAAAAAACAACAAATGCACCTGAAGCATATTAAGCGCGGGCACCCCTAATGTAAAAATATCACAATTATGTAGGTAAAGTAGCGCATACGGCTCTGCAAAGTAAGCAACATTTATAAAAACATTCATAACTCTTCTACTTATTAGGCGAACTTTACTAAAATT
The DNA here is from genome assembly GCA_035044985.1 of Lordiphosa fenestrarum. Classification (NCBI taxonomy): domain Eukaryota; kingdom Metazoa; phylum Arthropoda; class Insecta; order Diptera; family Drosophilidae; genus Lordiphosa; species Lordiphosa fenestrarum. The sequence continues at coordinate 1,544,937 of JAWNNO010006344.1, read as the reverse complement.
TGAGAGATTTTAGATGTTGGGCCCTACTATTGTGCAAAATATGAGAGCAATATTTTAAAAATCTTAGGTATTATTTGACATTTTATTATTTTGGGGGCTTGACACAATTTTGTAGTTGTAAGTAACTACAAAGTCTCTGAGATTAAGCTGTCCATACAGACAGACTTACTCGGCTATTGATGCTGATAAACAAGATACACACTATGGGGTCGGAAAAGTTTCCGCCAGTCTGTTACATACATTTGCATGAACTTAGTATACCCTTTTCACTCTACGAGTAACAAGTAACACAAATTTTAAATGTGTTTTTCTTTGGTTCCAACTAAACAACTAAAACAAGTAAGGGCGCTGTAGTCGAGTTTCCCGACCACAAAATACCCTGTTCATTTGTTTTCATTTATTTCTTTGTGACAAAATGTCATCCTAAATGTAGGCAACACTTTTGGTAGTCCTGGCCAACAACTGGGTGGGGGTTGTGCTCTTACTGTTTCGCTTATAACTCCGGTGTTTTTTGTCCGATCTAATTGTACTTTTCAGAATAGATAGATATTGGGCCTAGCTTGATGCATACTAAACCACGAGGCTCTAACTTGAAAATTGTGGATCTGACGGTTGTTTAGGTGTAGAATTTCTAGAGGAGGTCTTGGTTTTTTGGGGATAAAAGGGGGACGGGTGGGAATTTTCCAAATCTGAAACAAACTTGATCTGCGTACAGCATAAATCTACCTTCGTGCAAAAATTTGTGGCTCTATCTCTTATAGTCTCTGAGATCGACGCGTTCATACAGACAGACAGACGGACGGACGGACAGACGGACAGACGGACAGACGGACAGTCGGACAGACGGACAGACGGACAGACGGACAGACGGACATGGCTATATCGACTCGGCTGTTCATGCTGATCAAGAATATATATACTTTATGGGGTCGGAAAATTTTCCTTCTCCCTGTTACATACATTCGCACAACTTCATGATCCCCCTTTTCCCATTTTCAATGGGAACAGGGTATAAAAATGTGTAAAAAGGAGTCCAAGAACCAAATAATTAATTACTCCGCTTTGGGAAAAAGAGCCAGCCACTTAATTTATACGTAATTATACTTAAAATTTACCTTTTTATTGTCAAAAACAAGAAAGAAAGTCGGTCAAGCCCGACTATAACATACTCTGTACCAAGAAATTTTGTCTTTTGATTATAACTCGAAAACCGTTCATCCGATCTTCTTCATTCCTTTGGCGGATCGATAAGTTATTCTAATAACTAAATATGTCCAGAAGGAACAAGCCATCTATCTTCAAAACTGTGGGAGATATGACGTTTTTTCTAAATTGCGGGGGCGGGAGGGGGCGTGGCCAAAATTGAAAATAAACTTGATCTGCCTGCAGACATAAGAAGCATATGTCCCATACACGTCAAACCTCTATCTTTTACCATCTCTGAGATCTGTGCGTTCATACGGACAGACAGACGGACAGACGGACATGGCTATATCGACTCGGCTGTTGATGCTGATCAAGAATATATATACTTTATGGGGTCGGAGATGCTTCCTTCTGGATATTACATACTTTTGCACAAACTTATAATACTCTATGTACCTACGGTATAGAGTGTAATAATGAGAAAATCTGTAAAAAGGTGATGCAAATTGAGTTTGTTAATCGAAACTTTTTCAAAAGCCTCAAGAAAGTGATTGAAGAGTTGGATACCGGACAAGGCAGCCCTTTCTGAAAATTTCCTCAAGATTTTCGGTGTTATTGCAATTAGTTTTTTTGATATCTAAAAGTTACAGATAAAAGAAAAAACGAGGAAGGTAACTCAACTTCGCCTGTGCCGAATCTTTTATACCCTTGCAAGTGCTCGCTTAAATATTTTCAAAAAACTCTCTTTTTCCCATTTTCCTAACGATCGATCCTAACGATTTTAAATAAAACTAGTTTTCCGACCGATTGTTCCTATGGTAGCCATGAGAAATATTAGCCATGAGATATATTAGTCTCGACATAATAGTAGCGTGCAGCAAAAAGAAGACTCTGTTCAAAATTTCAGCTCGATAGCTTTAAAACTGAGAGACTAGTTTGCGTAGAAACAGACAGACAGACGGACCGACGGACGGACAAAGCTCAATCGACTCAGCTCATCACCCTGATCAAGAATATATATAGTTGATGGGGTCGGAATGAATATTTCTATGCGTTGCAAACTTCTGGCCAAAATTATAATACCCTCTGCAAGGGTATACATATAAATATTTTCACAAAACTTTTAACATTTCATCAAACGAAACTTACTCAGACTTTAATATCCCTTACCAAAGCCAAGTGTTAGATGTTAAGGCTTACCTGAAAGAAACATACAAAAAGAGAAGAGAAGTTTAGAAAAGAAAAAACCTAGAATTAAACGCATGTAAAACAATTTTTAGCATGTGTGTAAATTTTTGAAAATACTTAATCTGCCACTCTTTGGGAATGAGAAAACAATTTCATACCTCGCACACACACACACAGCAAATCGCCTTAGTTAGTCCATCAACTAGTGCTTAGTCACTCGCCTGCTGCTGCCACATTTTTGCTGGGCATTAAAATATTATTAATAATCTGCAAGCATTTCTGTGCGTTTGTATTTGCTGCTCCAGTTGGAAAACTTTTCCGTAAATATTTTCCAGCCACATTCGATGCTGACAGGTTGAATGTGGGGTGTGGGGGCGTTGGCACAACAATTTGACTTGAAATATGGTCGAAAGGCAAACAAAGTTGCAACTGCAGCTAAAAATGCAATTGCATATTTTCTATAAATTATATACAATTTCTGCCAAAAATGCCAAAAAGCTTCCAGGTGTATGCAAACTTGTCCAAGAAAATTTGGTGTGGAGAAATTAGATTGCCTTTCAAAGGTTTTGGCCCACTTTAATATTTATGAAAACAAAAGGCGTGTCACCAGCCCACATCGGGGGGTGTGTGTGTGACATTCATTTATGCATGCTGTGTACATATTTGATAGCTGTCAGCATGAGCAAGTACAAGAATCAAGTCGGGGCTGATGCCTTAAGTGCCCTTCATCATATTTTATGTAGCTTGAGCAGAGTTTTTACGAGTTTTAGAAGACCAATTCTCAGCCAGGGGGGCATAAACCTGACAGGCATTAAACCCACTCACCAAAAAATCAAATGAAAGCGAAACTCCCTCATGTGAGAGCCAAGGCCTGCGCCCAAGGGAACTGTAATTCCACAAAAAATGCCGCGTTACAGGAAATTAACACGAGTAAAAATCGGCAAACCAAATGGCAGCCAAAAACACAGCCCGTTTACGTCAACCAATAAATGTTCCAAATAAGCAAAGTTATTTACAGTTGAGCAAATGGTACAGGAGGAGGCCGGCCGCACAATTGTAGCTCGTAAAACAGCTTAAATGATGGCTGGAGAAGGGGTGAAGAGTGATGAAGTGAATGCGGTGGGGCCAGGGGTAGCGTGTTAAGCCTTTTACTGCGTAGGCTGTCCAACAATTTATTGTAAATAAGCAGGCAGCAAATTCTATGGGAATTACGGGCATATTTTGGTGCCAAGAGGGCGGCGTGTTGAGTTCACCATTGGGAAAACGAAGCTTCATGGCAATATTCTTCACCAAACCGAGGCAGCAGCAGCACAGCAGCATTTGAAATGGTGTGGATCAGTAAGCTGTAGCTTTGATTACCTATTTCCTTTTTTAATTTTCAGTTACTTTTGAATTCTTGATACCATTACAATTTTTGGACACTTTTCTTTAAGCATCTGCTTCTTCGTTCCATTTACCACAACTTCTGCAGCACCCCTGGCTGTCGAATTAATTTCGCCTGCTTTTGTAGGACAATGCCTGGGCAATTACCGCCAAATGAGTTCGTGAAATAAATTCGCATTAATTGCTGTTGTTGTTGGGCAATTTATTTTAAAGTTTCTCCCAAAAAAACAAAATAAAAAGAATCCCTTTAATTGCCGGCTGGTTTCCGACCGGCCAAATTGAAACAGCAATAACATCGCGGCTTGTTGATTGTCGCGACACATTGGCCAAAAACGTGAGTCGAATACCAGGCACACACACACACACACACATCCACACACAGAACGACCAGGCGAATCACTGTCGTCCTCTAGTCCCGAGACCCAGATGGAGTCGAGTGGCCGCCTGACTGCAGCTCCCCATTTAAGTATTTCACTTACGGGCTTTTACGGCAATTGGCGTGAAAATTGTAAAATGCATTTTGCTGGCTCATTTTTTGTGCCCGAGTTTGTCGCCCGAATGCTGCCGCCGCTCTGTGTTTTGCCAGTTGACTAAATTGAGTTTCAATTGCCGACACATGGCCGGCACGTGGGGAATTCGCAATTGTTTTGCTGTAGTGCTCTGTGCTCTGTACTCTGTACGTATGTACCCCAGTGCCCGAGCATTTATAATGCATTTGCTGTGCTGGCGGAGCTTGAGCAAATAAGTCCTGGGATCTAAATAATTGAGCAAGAAGTGAGAATTTCACCCAGTCATGAAATGAGGCCAGAATGTGGAGCAAGTGCTTTAAGGTCGTAAATCTAGTCAAGTCGATTTCAATTAATTGACAAATTGGTACTTACACTTAAATGAAAAATTCACTTTGATACAAAATTAGAGCTTTCAACAAAATCTTTAGTCTTCTGCTCGATCTTAGAACCCACAGAAACTTGATTAATGTTATCTCCTCAAATTTATTCGTCTAAATATGTTTTCAATACATACATACTTCCATGCTTATGCTTCTCACTTTTTCCCTTGTTAAAAGTTCCAGAAACTTGTCCCATTGCTATCTTTCTAGGACTATTTCAGCAATGGTAATTTCTGGCCCCCAGGAACTGAACAAATTTCAGAATACATACAGACTCGAGACGAGCGCATGCCGAGAGATCAACAACCTACCGAGAAACTGTCAACTAGTAACACACCTACAACTAGTTGTAAAGCAACTAGAATTCTGAAACAAAGCATGAATAACTGTAGATCACAGCACATACAGTTTAGGTCTAGTTTAGTTTATTAGATTTTACATCCTAGGGCGTAAAGCTAAAAACTTTTCAATATTGTGCTAGTCACTAAAATTAAACTGGTATTAATCTGTTTAAAAATGGCTGCTGCAAAGGTCAATTGGTTTTAAACTGGTTGCAAATGGCTGCTGCCGGGGGCAGTTCTCTTTTGTCTATGACACGACTGTTTGGTTTATGTTTCTCATATCAATACTTTCTCACTTTTTGGCCTTGCTCTTCCTGATAGACCCTGATTTATATTGATCGAGGTTTGTTCGGTTGCTTGAATATTGGGCACGACTGATCAAATTAGAGACATTCTTCTGCTGGTTTATTTGGAGTGCGTAACGCGTTGGTTTAAACAAAAAATTGGTAAATTCTCAACAGGTTTTGAAGTAGGCGCACATTCTGTTTTCATATTTATTCAATTATAGTTCAACAGGTGGCGCAGTAGGCGGTCATTCCATTTTTATACCCTTGCAAAAGATATTATAATTTTGCCCAGAAGTTTGCAACGCATAGTAATATTCATTTCCGACCCTATAAACCATATATATTCTTGATCAGGGTGAAGAGCTGAGTCGTTTGGGCTTGCTCCGTCCGTCTGTCTGTCTCTTAGTTTTAAAGCTATCATGCTGAAATTTTGCATAGAGTCTTCTTTTTGCTGCACGCTACTAATATGTCGGAACCGACCCGATCGGATGACTATATCTCATGGCTCCCTTAGAAACAGTCGGTCGGAAAACTAGTTTTAGTAGGAAAAACTTTTTTCTTTTCAATGGAAACGTCTCCAAACTTTGTATTCATAGGTGTTCTATGCAAATTAATAATTCTCCCAAGTTTGATGAAAATCGGACAACTATATGGTATGGCTGCCATACAAAAGATATGTCTGAAAAACAGTCTTAGTTAGAAAAACTTTCTTGTTTTAAATGGTAGCAACCTGCAATTTTGTGTTTGTTTGTTTCACATGCTTTCACATAATTCAAAAATTTTTGTCCAAGTCGGATGACTATATCATATAGCTCCCATACTCAGATCTTTCTCTGTTATTTATGGGTTTATGTGACAGATAGCTGTATGTAGTAGAAGCTGCCTTACATCTAATTAATTGTCTGCGAATTGCGTATACGCACATTTATGATGACCCACCCCCGCTCAAACAAATGAACACAACAAAATGATTAACTCTCCACCAGTTGCCACACAGCCCTCTTGCATTGCCACTGCTGTTCATTGTTCAATTTTCAAGACACAAACCAGACGCCGCATTCACGCAACTTTTTGCTGTCATTTTGAGTAGATTTTTCATTTTTATTAGGCGAATTCTGCACAGCATTTTGGTTCACTGGACTGGCCATTCATTCGGCTTGCCTGCTGGCACTTCTACTGCTGCTGCTGCTGGGACAGAGATTAATGAGCAGCTCTGCATTTAGTTAATTTTGACAACTGCTCCGCTGACTATTATGGTCTTTTGAAGGTGACCGGGACGGGGATTTGGGGGTTGCCATGGAGTTGTAGACTGTTTTGGTAAAATTTAATTGCCCATCTCCCTCGCCTTTGTTATTCACAGCAGCATTTGGTGACTGTTTACTGCGGTTCATTAAACTTTCCAGTTTTATTTGTCATTTGTACAGCACAATTGGAATGTCGGCTTGTCAATTCAACTTTAGTTCTACTTCATTCAGTTGTTGGATTATTTTTAAAATTAAATTTGTCATTGTTTTATGCATGAACGATTTTGAGTTCCTTCTGCGGGAAATATCTTTGAGCTAGTTTAAATATAGGAATGACATAAAATGGGTTTTGTTCGTGTTTACTTTCGGCCGTTAGTCCCTTCTTATTATTTCATTTGTCACTTTAAATACTTTTTTTTATTAATTATAAAAAAGGTTGAGCCATCTGCTTATTTTTGCCGTTTTTCACTCTTGCCTTTTTCATTATTTCTTGGCTTGGTTTTAGCAAATATTTCAACTTCCCCCATTCGCTTTGAGCCACCAACGTTTCGTTCGACCCTTTTAGCAGCCAGCCGAGGGGATTTTGGACTTGGAATTAAATTAAATGCGTCCGCGTTGCAATTCGCGGGCTTAGCTGAGGCATAAAAAAAGAGCCTCATTTTATACGTATTTTATGTGTGAGTGTTTGCCTGAGTCCTTTTTGGGCTTCACTTCAAGCAGGGATTTTTCTCGGTCCCCACCCCGAAAAGTCAAATCTAAGACCTTGACACATTTTGGCCGCCTTTTACAGGCTTAGCTGATTGTTTTAATTTGAAACTTAAGCTGTGACCTTCAACCCAAAAGGAGAGCACATCACGTGCAACAGCTCTTGGCAACCGACGAGTCGCTCTCAAGTGGCGACAAGGCACTTAAGATGCGCTCCCCCCACCCACCCCAACCCGCCTCATTAAAGTAATTGAAGTGCAGCGTAGAGACAGAGAGGTGTCTAAGCCTGCTTGAATTTTACCCACCCCCGGACATGTTGCAAGGCATTAAAATCATTGTCAGACCTCTTTAGCCGTCACTTCTACCAATTAAGGTTGAGGCAAAGTAATGTTGACACTAAGGTTGCCGCTGCTAAGTGAAACGCATCAAAGCCAGAAAGAGCTAGCGCGGAAGACTTTAATGTTTGATGGCGAGAACATAAAACATTTACGAGCGGCATAACACAAATAAAATTGGGCAAAAAACGAGAGCCATAAACAGGCGCTGGCCCTGACCGGCCTCTGTCAGGTGTGGACAAAAAATACTTATACCCATTTATTTACTTTCACTTGCCGTAAACTAACGCTGACCAGAAGCAAGGGGAAAACAAGCCCATAAATGTAGAGATCAATTTCTAATGCTCAATCAACTAAAAGAGAAAAATCCTCTCAAGAGAGCTTACCGGAAATTGTGATAAAATTAGGTGCTTAAAGTAGAAGCTTCCATTTATGTGGGTCTCTTTTTTATGGCCCAGGACAGCGGCGACACGTCGTCTAAGGCGTTAAAGGTTTTGTGCCAACTAACAGACTAGTGCATTTGATTGCCTGAGCTGAAGGGGGAGGCAATTAATATAATAAATCTGCTTAAGTTGGGTGGTAAATGATAGTACATATTTCATAATCATGAGTTCATGATGTTAGAATCTGTTGCTTTTAGAGCGCTGAGCTTAAGAGTGGTTAGCTGAACTCAGGAAAAGGATTTTAAGAGTAGCAATTTACCTGTACATAACGAGAACTTATGAACAAAGAAAGCAACATGACGGCAACTGAATTAGGAAAGTTCCAGCGTCTGATCTACACACATTGGTCCGAATGGTTCGCTTAATAATCTGTCCAAAAGTAAAACGTTTTTTAAGCGAATGATGTTATCAAGTAACAAAATGTCTCAGAGAAAATAAAATAGTTTTGAAATAGTTTTTTGGAACGCAAATCTAATTAATTCTCTTTTTCTGAATGTTTTTTAAATGATTTTTATTTCGGTAGTTTCTCGTATACTTTAAGTCAGTGGTGGGCAAGGCCTTGCTCCCATTGCGCAGTCGCATTTAATTGCCCTGATTCTTGGCGCCAGCCGCACACAACAGACTAATTTCAAATCGAGTTAGTCGGCGAAACAGGTGAACAGCTCCCAAACTTAAATTTCATGCCCACCGCTGCTTTAAGCTTTTTTACTAACCTATATTCAAAAAACTTTGTAGAATTACTAAAAGCCAGAGACAACCAATGGATCCGAAATTTTGAGGCGTCTCCCTTGAAAACAAAACAGTTTTTCTTACTAAAACCGACTGATCGTTCCTGTAGCAAGTAAATGCTGTAGTCATCTAATCCTATCGGTTTCTACATATTAGCAGCGTGCTGTATTAAGTGACTGTGTGCTAAATACGGACGGACCAAGCCCAATCGACTCAGATCGTCGCCCTGAATCAAAAATATACATATTTATATCTTCACTCCAACTACAGGAGATGGACGAATTCAGATGTTGTTGAAACACTATCTCTCCTTAAGAGGTAGATCGACACTACAACGTCAGAAGGATGCAACGTTTATGTTAGAGTTGAGTTTTCTAATGCAATTCACCAAATGTAGAGACATTTTGCCTTAAACTTATAGGTTTTTCGGTTGGGTTCAGCATTCTCTAACAGTTGTTGGTTCAGTTTACAACTATAAATAAGCTGTCCGATACAGAATTCGGTTGCATCCCTGATGTAAAGCTGATACAGCTTAAAGATAAGATAATATAATGCTAAAAAAAAGAAACCTTGCCTGCAGGGATAGATCAACTGAACAATAAAACAGACAATTTGTAAACATTTTCAGTGATATGTCAAATTTTCCCAAGAAGAAATTATACAGATCGCTGTGGTGCTCCCAAAAAGCTACAAGATAAGTACTAACTAGTCTAGAACTGGTAGCATAAATTAAAACTATTTCCTTGTTTCATAAGACTCGTTCAAAATACCAAACACTTCTATAACAAAGTCATCTAAATGCTGAAACTATTTCGTTGAGCTTTTATGTTGTTCACACGCTACCGTCGGCTCATTCTTAACAAAAATAGGTGCAAAACCGATTGAGTTTTCATACATCTTCAAGCTTTCCTAAGGAAATGACCAATCAAGCCTAGTAGTCCATTCTCCAAAATGAATGTCAACCCTTGAACCTTTCCAAAAATGTTGATGATAGTCGGCTTTGAAATTATTTCCAGTTAAAAGTTCAGAACTTTGTTATTTGATGCCTCAAAAGGATAAAGTAGATATGTAATTTCAATTACAATTATTTTGGTATCGATTGTTCGAATTCTTGACGAAAATTCTTGCGCCATTTTAAAGCAATTTTCATAACTCTGTTCGCTTGCATCTGCTTATGTGAAAATCTTTGGCACATTTGCGGTCAGCCAGAACTTTTCTGTGCACCCGAAAACTTTGTCTAATTATGCGCAAAAATTTGTGAAAAGTCATGGAAAACAACATAAAAAAAAAAACTAAGAGAATTTCCAAGTAAAAGGTTCTTGGGTAAGCTTTCCACCATTAGCACCGAAAGGGAGAAAGTGCAGCGTGTTAACAAATGCGTGTCAAGCTAACTTTTTAATTACGTTTAATTAAGGCTGGCCACAACAACAACAACAAAAGCAGCAACAGCGGCAGCAGGAGCAAAGTAAGTAAACGCAGCTGCCAATAGGCAAAGCGCACAAAGTTTGCTGTTTTTTTTGCACTCCCTTTTTTTGTTGCCTGCTTCCTGCTGTCATAATTAAGTCAGAGAGCCAGTGTGCTGCGGGTCATTTTGGCCAGTTGAGTGCAGCTGCTGTCGACAGGAGTTTACCCTACATGATGAGCCTCAGAGCCGCAGCCGCTACTGCTGCCGCATCGACAGACTACAAAACGTTGTACAACATCATTAAATTGTTTTCCCTAGCTGCATGTCAGGGCATAGACAGCAACTGACAATTGTAAACGAACCCCCTCCCGCTCACTCACACTCCTGTGGCAACTTGTAACTGTATAGACTCGTATATGTCGTATCGCTTTCGTATTGCTCTCACTTAAATGTTATTTGTGTGCACATTTCAGTATTTTGCTCACGAAAATTTTGTTATTGAAGGCAAACTCCTCGGCTTTACTTGCATGCCTGGCCATGCCTCCTCCTTCGAGTGTGTGAAAATGTGACCTGACATGAGGCTGCTGGAAGTGCGGGGGGAGGGGAGCGAGCTAACGCACAGTATACATTCCATTGAAGCCAAAACTGTCAAAAGTGCTGACATATTTCGCATAGAACGACATCCGAATAAACTTGGAATCAAAGTTGAAATTAGTTTTATTGAAAATCCAATTAAAACTAGTGAATTGTATATTTGATTAGAAGAATTTTAATTTCGGCTATATGCAAAATGCTCGCCATGATTGAATAATTGATTGACAATGAAAGTGCCATTTCGCATTGTGAGAGCTTTGTGGGCGTGGTAATCAAAAATTCTGTTGATTTAATAAATAAAATTGAACTGTTGAGCGGTAATTGGATATTGATATGCAAAATGGAATAGGTAGTGCTTGAGCAAATTTCTAAAATTATGCCGATATCATTGCCAGTATTCAACAGCCACCACTTTTAGGTTCAGGGCTTAAAACTATGTTTTTTTTTCGACACTTTTAATGATTCGGCATGTTACCCCATATTTTGGTATACCTGAGATTGTATTTTAACCGTTTTATTTCTAAAATATGAAGATTGTGGTGTTATCATTGACTTGATTTAGCCAAGAAATAGTATAAACATAGTTTGAGATAGACGAGATATAAGAAATTAAATAAACGATCAAAAGGAATCATTCGATCCAAGGTTTTAACATATTAGCAGTGTGCAGCTAAAAGATATCTCTATTTGCCCACACGAGAACATGCCACGTATGACTGACGGGTGTCGTTTGACCGTTCGACTTATTGATTGTCATTGCGAATGCCAATCTAATGGGAAATTAAAAGCCTTTTTATTCAACTGGCACGTCAATTAGCATCCATTGCCATCCATTCGTTAATGTTTTCCATTGATTTTTCAATGGTGTGTTCAAATACCAAAGTATATATATAGTATATATGTGTAACTTAAGCCAGTGTGGCATTGGTTCTCAGCAGCTTACGTTGAAATTGAACTTGACGGGAAGCAATTGTCCAAAATCAGCCGAGAGGAGCTGCCCAATAGTTTATCGTTGATTTGTTCATCTTATATTGTTCAGCTCAAAGCCTCAAGAGAATGTTGGCTTCCCAGATAATAATGTTGCATTGTTTCGGCACTGTGGCAGCTGAAGATATTTTTGCCAGAATAAAAGGGTAAGAAAAAAAGGGTTTTTGAAAATATCCACTCCAAATGGATATTTTTGTATCATTTTTCTTTCTGTGGTGTTTCGCCCCAGTTTTATTAATCGTACACTTTTTCTTTGGAGACAAGAAAAAACAATGTTGTTTTGTAATTTTTTCTCATTTCATTCATTACCTTGAACAGTTCTAGCATATATCCAGAAAATGTGCCTTATCCACTGATTTGTTCCAATTTTTATCTACTGCGTTTTCATCGTTCCATAAATAACCATCAAATGTTAATGGCAAAGATGATTAGTTGGTAAATTGGCTACCATTTTGTAAACTGATCCACAAGTAAACGAATCAAGTAAACAAGAACCAAATAAACTCAAATTATGTCCAAGTCCTTACGCTTGGCCATAAACATGATGATGCATCCCATGCTGCATGAATGCTTTCATTTTTCTAGCTCTGCCTCATCTCCGTGTTATGCTTTTTTATTTTTCCTGCTGCTGCTGCTGTTGTTGTTGTTGTTGTTGCTGCTGTTGCTCTTGTTATTTGCACTTTTGCCCAATGAAGCGCATCATCACGACTTAAAGGCGTAATAAAAATTGGCATCGGCATTTTCATGGCACATCAGCAAGTGCCATTTACTTCAGCAATTTACAGTCAATTGCGCAATTAAAGAGCAGCTCGTGTTATAATTGTGAAGGTCGCGCAAAAATTTCAACCTCATCATCGTTCTCATTGAAAGCAGTTAATAATAATAATCAATAAATGCAATGCCCCTAACCTTTCCAAGAACTCTCACTGAATGGCCCCGGCCATTGAAAATATATAATAAAAATTCCGTTGCATACAGCCAGGCGGTCCAAAGCTCTTGGCTCTGTGTGGCAATGCCAATCGATAAGCCTTTGCATAGATGCGCGAATGCTGCTTGAGGGGGGGGAGGGGGGCGAAGAATGAAATAGTGAGAACTTCCCCCTCCCCCATTTTCCCCCTTCTCCCTCCAGCAACTATGGAACCTTTCAAAAACTTTAAATGAAAAACTTTAAGTGCTATGAGGCATGTGTGCACGCTGCTGCACAGTGGTTTCTCTCAATTATTCTAAATTATTTACATACAGAACGCAGCCATTTGCCGGGAAATGGATGGCGATTGTGGATAAATGAAAAGTTTAGAATCACACTCAATGAATTCTAAACCAGACATTTATTGCGTCTTATGGGCACATTAATAACAGCAGCAGTTGAAAAAAGTCCAACAATTCTTTCCCAAAGGTGTCGAACTTTAGAAATCGAACATATTTCAAATCTAATTACTTCGATGCCACCACATAAACCTTATCCTATGTGTTATTTTGTGTTGGTTCGTTATCTATTTAACAAAGATAATGCCATAGAAAAGACGACAAATCATGATTTAAGTTAGGAAAGGTTTCGGAATGTTTGTCAGACAAGTCCGTGGGAAATTTCTAGTGGCAAAACTTATTAGGCTTTACAGAGCAGTTAAATGAACTGAATTTGACAGAAGCTTATAAATAAAACCCATTTCTAAGTGGGTAGATCCAGCGGTGGGATCATTCTAGCGAAAAGATTCCCTTCAAGCTCTCGTCTCAATACCGTTTCGAGTGTTTCTCTTATCGAGAGCCATAAAAGAGAAGCAAAAGCAAGAGAAGCAAAAACAAGCGTTCGGTTTAGAGCGTAAGCAAGTCTGTTTGATTTGTATCTGTCATTTATGTAAGCAGACAGCGCAGACCATAATGCGACCATAATGAATCCACATGTCGAAAAATGTTTATAGGAAAGAGGAAACTTTTTTTGTTTTCAAGAATAATGTGCTTAATTTGTTATTGAATTTATTTGCCTGCACTAAATTCTACTTTATACGATCAAAAGTCGAAAGACTTACCAAAAAGCATTCAGTTAAAAGATTGGAAAAACTTAAAACTGCGAGGCTAAAAGCCCTTTTAATCACCAGTCGTATGGCAAGGTTTATTAAAAATGTAATGGAAGGTTCTTCAAACAGCTGTATAGCCTCCATTATGGTAAAGTGTATGCACTATTAGCTATAGTTAAGAGCCAACATAACTGTAATATCCTCGAGCCAGTTTGAGAACTACTAAGATTTTTAAAACCGTAATATCCATTCAAATTCAAAACAAATAAATTAGAATTTCAAAAATTTTGGAAATCTGAAGTCTTTAAATTTTAACTTTCTAAAATTTAGTTATTAAAAAAACTTTCTTGGTTTAACTTTTGCTCGAATTTGTAACCATATAAAACAGATTTATGTATATTTTGGCTTCCAAAACTTTTTTCAAAATTATTAGCTAAAGTTTAACAGCTACCAACCACTATGACTTTATGTTGGCCGCAAGCGCCGCATAGCGCCACACCTTACCACCAACACACGCACACACACACAAAAGTCCTACACCATCTACGCTGCTGGCTGCGAGCTGTTTATCAATGCAAATATTTTGCATACGCCACGTAGCACGTAAAATGCAAGTGCACATCCATCGCATCGTGCAAGGGTGCGGCCATGTCATGGCTGTCGTCTTTTGTGCCAGGCAGAGTGCTAGCCCACCCTTTCTTCTTCACAAACTATAAAAGTAAATACATACGCGTTGGCCGCTCGCTGAAAGGCCTAAAATTGTTCGTGTGTGCGGTTGTGTGTGCTGGTGTGTGTGTGGGTAGCAGTCCTCACTCTCGTGACTCATGTATAATGGAAAAGTTGGCTAACAGACACGAATCTGGCCCAAGTTTCACACTCCCCCTTTTGACTAAACTTTGTTTGCGTTGGGCATTTTAAATGAAAAGCCAAAGCTGCAACTAAAAGGTAGGCTGATTGCTGAACCACGGCCGGGCATCAAGAAAATATGCTTAAGTAAAATGAGCAATTAAGGATTATTGCTCGGTTTGCCCATTTAAATTATGAGGCAATAACTGAAAGGGCGAGCAAGCGGTGGCCCTAAGCCTTTAAAATGTGGCAGAAAGTTTGTGAAACGGTTTTTGGCAACTGAAAGAGGTAGGCAGAGACTGGAGCGCACATTTAAAATACACTTGCTCAAAGCAAAATCTTTATTTGTATTCTGTATAAAAATGCAACCATTGGGAAACATAAATGACATTTGAGATAAAAACAAAATTGTCATTTGATGGCATTTGCTGTACAAAATGACAGGCAGAGCATAAAAAAGCATAAAACAGGCAAAATAGAAAAGTGAGCACACCTGAGGACAGTAAAATTTAATCAATTGTGGAAACTTCCACTTCCTTTCTCTCCCTCACTCGCTCGCTCGCTGTGCCAGGCTCTCGATGGAGTGCTTGATATAATTGAAAATACACAAAGTTGAAAGCTAATTTGAATGAGTGAGATGAAAAAATGAAAACGGAAAAGTAAAGGAAATGGAAAGTGTTTTAAGAGCGAAAGCAAAAAATTGTTTAATATAAAAATTCAGTTTTGTATAATTCTTTTAAGCAATTTAAAATGGCATATTGATTGAAAGACAAAGAAAAAGTGCGTTTTTGATGCATTTTTCTTAAATTAGCGAAAAGGTTTTAAGGAAGCATTTGTGTTTCTGAAAGAAAGGATAAGGTTGAATTGATACCGAAACAAAATCTTAACAATTTTAATCAAAAATGTAATTCAATCTACTGTAAGGCTACTAGCTGTATAAGTAACTTGCTTAAAAGTGCGTCAAATAACGAAAGCCCTGTGGTGCAGAGGGCAAGACCGTTGTCTTAGAATGGTGGGGTCGTAAGATCAAGCCCATTTCCAAGCATTCCTTTGTATTATAAAATTGTTTGGATGTTTGTAAGTCATACAAGAGCATCTCCGAGCATAAAGACTGAGCGCTGAGACGATATTGCCATGTCCGTCTGTCCCGTCCGTATGTTTCTATGCCATCTCCTCTGTCAGTTTGAAAGCTATCTACACCAAACTTTGCACGAAGTCTTTTAGTACAAATAGGCAGCACATTTGTCGAAAACGGCAGGATCGGATGACTAGAGCATATAACTGTCATAGCAACGATCGGTCGAAAAACTGGTTCTAGTGCGAAAAACTTTGTTGTTTTAAATGCAAACATCTTCAAACTCCGTATTTACTGGTTTTCTATAATTCTTCATGATTCTGAGAAGTTTTGTTGAAATCAGACAACTATATAGTATAGATGTCATAGAAAAGTAAGGTTAGAAAAATAGTCTTAGTAAGAAAAACTATTTTGTTTTCAATGCAAACCTGTTTAAAATTGGCACATAATTATTTTATAAGCATTCACACAATTCTTTAAAGTTTTGTCCAAATCGGATGACTATAGGTTATAGCAGCCATAGGAATGATCGGTCGAGATACTAGTTTTAGTGAGAAAAACTTTTTAGTTTTCAAGGAAAAAGCCTCCAAACTTTGTATTTCTTAGTTTGCTTTGCTTTCCCATGATTCCACTAAGTTTGATGGAAATCGGACATCTATATAGTATAGCTGTCATGGAAAAGTAGTCTGAAAACTAGTCTTAGTGAGAAATTGTACCTTTTGTTTAGGAACAGTAAAGGGATGAATAGAGATTTTACTCATTCTACGTGCTTTAGGAATCGCCCAAGTACAGCAGTGAAAATAGCCAAGCGATATTATGCTCCATGGAGGTAACACCGACAGGCTTCTGCTACAATATATGGCGGCTACGTTCTTCCGTTTGTAACGAAAATCAAAACCAGATAATATTCTTAAACTTTGAATAATTTCCCCAATAACTTTATCAGTCCAAATGGTGCCGACTGGTGGTATGAGTAATTTGGTAACCTACTAACTCATACGCCATGTTGTCCGCACTAAACATCACTCACTTCATCTTCATTACACAATCAGCCGCAACAGCAGTGGAGGAAGAAGCAGCGGCGGCAGAAGTAACCCGCATAGCACATAAATTCATCAACTCACTGTCCGTGTTTGCCACGCTCTTCATTTGGTCACTTTATGACAATAATAAGACATCTTTTACTTAGTGGGTGTCTACATACATATGCATGTAAGTTTGTATGTAGTGCAGACATTTAAAAGGGTTATATAATATGCATGATTTATGTACGTGTGAGTGTGTGTGTGTACAATAAAACGTCTTGTCAACATTTCATAACTCACTTTGTAGGCCTCCCGCCTGCTCAGCCTACTTGCCGGTTCCTGTTTGTGCCTGGCCAACACAATGGCCCAGGCCCCAGACACCTCTCCACATATGTATGCATGCATGTGTGAGTGTGTGTGTGTGTATATATGTGAATAGCGGTAAACAGACACGCATGACTGTTTGTCTGTCTGTCTGTCTGCCAGTATGTCTGATTGTCTGTTTGCACAGCCTCTTTCTTTCATTTGTAACTGTAAATGTACAACGTGTAGTAATAAAACATTTTTCATATAGTTTCTCCTCATGATGATGATTATGATGATGGGCCATAATGATAAACACCTCGCAGTCAGTGAAGGCAGCGAGTCAGTCTGAGACAGATGTGTTAATCAAACGCAATGAAACAATGCCTTTAAGGCTTTCCGATCAGATTAAAAAAACTTATAGATAAGGAATAAATATAACCACTAACCCATTTGAATTGTCAGCCATTCCCTGCAGCTCTTAGAAACTGGTGAACGGTTCGAACTTTGTTGTAAATGTAGAACTTAAAGTTTAGTGGCGTACGAGACATAATTTTAAATTCAAAAGCAGAAGAAATCTTAGTTGACATGGCGACCGTGACAATTTCTGAAATTTTGCTATCATGTTTTAATATTGAGTCTATGAGTGTCATGCATAGACAACATGCCGACCGTGATTAAAATTTTGTAATTATAAAGAAAAGTAAAGTAAATATTGTGATATTGACTTTATTTAAAACTACAGATATTGAGTTGCTCCTCGATATTCACCTTTAATATGACCCCAAAATAAGCTTTCCAGAAAGTAACCCATGTGATTTACTTAACAATATTTTTGATTTTCAAGCTTGCAAGCTCTAGCCGGCTCGAAGTCATTAGTTGCTTGCATTCCCCTTGTGCTATCTTTAAAACGTGGACCATTATCTGCAAATCATCAGCTGTCGTTCCAACTAAGGAGTGCTATAACTGGAATGGGATTCCAAGGCAGATTAAATGCAAAAACCAGAAGAAAAATCAAATGCTAATACTAATATATTATATGTATTTCATTTAGCCTCAGTGTATTCGTGATAGAGAGAAAGAGAGAGGGAGATTTCCTTGCTTTCGGTTTCTTTTTACTCTTTTCTACCTCATTTGAATTCCTTACTTACTCTCAACTTAAGGCAGGATTATTTTATGTTCAAGTAGGACTCGTACTTTGAATAAGTAATTCCTGATTGATAGAGATTTTCTAAGAATGATCCAAGCTTTTCGTAACTGTTCTAAGTACCATCATCCTGTTACTTTAAATTTCAACGCTAAGGTTGAGATCAAATTAAGAAAGCTTGCTTAAAGCTTGTCATTGTAGCTTGAAATTGATTTTAGAGCCTTAATTTACCAACATGGCGACCGTGACTAAAGTTTTCCAGCCAAAATACGAGACTTGCATAGCTAAAAAGTGAATAATTTAATTATTTGAAATACTTTGACTTTAGTATGCATCTCATTTGACGCAATTCATAAATTTTGAAATCAAATTAAAGTCAAATTGGACTTAATTAAATTCTAATTGAAAATCGCAAAATTTATTGTTCCCAAGTTACAAATGAATTCTCTTTGAAAACGGAATAATTAAATAAATAATGTTGAACGTAAATTTGAGAGAAATAACCCATATATCAATGCAACATATGTGCATAAATAATCTCAACCTAAGGCAGTTTGGTCAACAATAGCCGCAATGCAAACGATGTCACCCAAAATGTCACACAAATCAACTGGCACCCCCAGAAACGTCGCCCACTTTCATCACCATCGATCAAAGCGCACTCTGTTTTGGCCTCGAGCCGCAAAACGCATTTGATGGCTGCGTAAAAAATATCATTGAATTGTCAGCACTATAAATGTGTGATCATAAATCATGCAGGAGACACCCCCGCCCGCCCCCCTACTTCCCTGCACGCGCCAAAGCAAATAACTAAAAATAATACAAAGCAATAAATCGGAGAGGGAAAGAAAAATATAAGTGAAAAGGTGAGCGAAGAGCCAACACCCAGCGGCAATAACTACACGCAAAAGGGGCTAAGGCCAGGCGCCAAGGCGCGTCGTCTGCCGTTTTTGTGGTGAGTTAATAATTTATATACTTATATTTATGCAGCTGAAGCGTAAAACGAAGCTGAAAAACCAATGCCAACAAAACCAACAGAAACAAAAAGGCATAATACAACAATAACAAAAAATGCAAACATAATAAAAAAGCCAAGAGCCAGGACAGGAAAGCAGTTCAAATACGCACAAAAGAAAATGGCCACAGAAATCGAATTGCGTTGGTGTTTTTGAGAATGTGAGAATATAAAGGGGTAGGATAAAGCTGAGTTAAAAGTTTTGTTGTGAGTGATCCAGTAATTACCCACTACCTAGCCATGATACAATAATTACTCAAATATCATTCAAATTCGTAATTTGGTATATCGAACTGACATGCAACAAGCAAAAAGTAGAACGACTAACTTAAAAACGAAAGCTCTTAAAAAAAATATATTCGTTCTTGAATTTTCAAGAATTTCGCCCTGGGGAAGCTATCGACCGGAGAGCGCAATCGATTTTTGCACTCATGTAGCTTTGGAATTCCCAACCAGTTATGGCATTGCTGGCATGGAGAGATGGCTGTTTGACTGACAGTTGACAGGCAAAGACTGATGCTGGCTTGAGGTGTTGTGTATTTCTCGAACATGGTTTAACAATAAATTCTCTATGAAATAAGTTTAAGCAAAATGGAAATAACAACTGATTTGAAGTTGTTGTATGATTGGAATCTATGAAGCTTTTTATTTAAGAGTAAACGATCTTACTCTTGAATCTGATGAGCTCTTGATACTAGAAAGAACATTCTCGATTTTGGATCATGCTGTATGCTCTTGATTCAAGAAAGAGCAATCTTGAATTTGAGTATGTTTAGCACTTGATTCAAGAACTATTATGCTTTATTTGAGAATGATTCGTACTTGGATCAAGTATTAAAGCTCTTGGATCAAGAAAGACGGGATCAAAAATTCATACTTGGATCAAGAATTTCACTATTGGATTACAAATTTGTATTCATATCGAACTTCTGACAGCGAACATACTTGATCCAAGTATGAAATTCGCTAGTTTTTGTGTGACTTTTTAGCTTTGGGGTTCGATACTATATAACCTAGGGCTGCAAAACTATCGATAGTGGGTACATCGATAGTTTTTAACTTCGATGTTTCAAAACCTCGATGTTTTCCAAAAAAACATCGATATATCGTTAAAACATCGAAAATTTTTCAAATATTTTAGATTGCGGTAAATACCATATATCTTATGCTATATTAAGAAAAATATAGAAAAGGCAAACATTAATTTTGTTTGTGTAAAATAATGTTATTAATTTCTTAATAATAAACGAACAAAATTTATATTTTCATTTTTTTTTAATTCAAAAAATGATCTAGCCATTTCGTTTATTTGCACTTTGGAACACAAATTTCGGTTTGATAATGCTGCGTTTAACCAAATTGATCTTTTTTTTTTTTTTTTTTGCTTATTAATCAAATTTTGTCGTATTTCAACTAATAATAATTGTAAAAATGGACCCAAAAAATCTGGCAGCACTGATGCAGTGAAGCATCCGATATATCGATGTTCAATTTTGAACATCGATACATCGGACCATTTTGAAAACCTCGATACTATCGATAGTAACATCGATAGTTTTGCAGCCCTACTATAACCCCCCCTCTGGATCTTATTTCGGTTCTATTTCCTCTCTTTATTTCTATTAATTTTTGGCTTTGCATCCGGATGTAACCATCAAAAAAAAGCAACAAGTGCTTTTGTAAGCTATTGTAATTTCAAATCAGATTATTCCTTGTAAAGAACCGATCACCTGCTCCAGCTATTGCAGCGCCCAGCTGTAAACTTCTTCTTCTCAAATTGTGCCGTTTAGATTGAGATTGGGAGAAGCTCAGCCTGGTGCTTTGGGCTGTGTACAGCCAAATATTGTTTTATAAGCTTAAAATTTGGACATTGGCTATGTAGTTTTCGTAAATTCTGCATTGGTTTGAATGCAGTTTTGCTCATAGCTACAACTAACAAGGCACACACACACCCACACCACAAAGGTGGCTGGTTGTCTGTACAGCTGTTACCAGCATAATTAGTTTAATTATCTTTACCTCCAACCTTCCTGGACAAACTCAATTTGGCATTCAGCAAGGCAAACCAAAAAAAAAACCTGACCTTTTCCCAAGTATTTGGCATTGGGCATTGGGGAGTGGCAAAAACTCGCCTCGACCAGCCAGCCAGCCATCTGAAGCTATGCATAATTAATATTGACACACTGTGGAATGCAGCGCCAAGGCTAATTTGGGCGTAGGCGCATGCATTTGCCACATAAATCACCTTGAAGGGCTCAAAACGACTCGGCAGAGAGTTGTCCGCTTTGGCTAACTAACTGAGATGCTTTTGTTTTTAAGCAACTTTCTAATTGCCACTTTAGCTGGCAACGCGCAGACACGCACATATCAATGTGTGTGTGAGAGTGTAGCTGCTCATTCATTAAAACAAACTGCCGGCAGGCCAAGAACCAGAACAGCATCGCATCCTTGCCGCTCCTAACGACAACAATGAAAACAAACGGCATGGCTAAACAGCAGCAGCAGCACCAACAATGTGCAGAATTGCAAAAGTCCTTAGCCGACAACTGCCGCCAAGGGATGCTCTCCGAAACTTTGGACTGGAGGGGACTGCAAAATTTAATTACAACTCAAATTGAATTTGGAACATGAACATTTTTTATTAATGTAAAAATATGTGCATTTGTTTTAATATCTTATTGCCTCAGCATAAAATTATTCAAATTGCAACACATTCCATTTCCCACCACTCTCTCATATTTCGAGAGAACAGCATTTGGTTAAATGTGCGGGTGAAAATCAGCTGCAGCAGTAATAATATTTCAATTTAATTTATACACTTGCCATTACTTTTGTACAGTTCCAGGAAGAACGAATTGAACGCCGATTTTAAAATTACGGAGATTTCTATTATTTAAATAGAGCTCTCCTCTTACCCTCGCTCGCGCAGGTGGAAAGTTTTTAATTAATATTTTAAACATTCATTGTTTCAAGACCCAAGCCGCCTGCCCGAACCAGGTATCCCTTTTACTTCAGAGAACTATCCAATTGCCTTGCAGGCGCCGGGCGTGTGTTTAGAGCTTCGTATATGCATGCCAGCCAGCCCCCAGAGGTGGAGGCCAGTGAAAGTGTTGTGCACACTTAAAAATTTCTCAAGTATACCTACCGGACATCATTTCGTATAAGCCATTATGTGCACACACACACACAGACCGAGAGAGAGAGAGAAAGAGAGACCTCATATCTATTGTTTGCCAAGCAGTCAGCCCCATCCGCCGACAACAACGCATTGTCCTTCCCATCCTGTGCTGCCCACTCCCCCCCAGGCCATACAAGTAACTAAATAGCCCTTTGCTGTTTGCAAAAAGTTGAGCGTGAACATTTTATTAATATATGAAAATACTTTTTTTCACATTTTCTGAAAAAGGGCTTCAAACTAGCGAAATGTTTCATCTTGTCCCTGTGTGTCTGTGTGTGTGTGCGCAAGGGCAGCTGCTTTATCATATTCAACGAGTGGGGGTTCAAGGACTTTTTAGCATTTATAAAGCAATTAAAATTTAAATGAACAAATTTTTTGGGTAGCTCTCGACTAACACATTGTGACATGCAGGCTATGAAATATTCATGAAGAGTTGAAATATTTGTTGGACGAGCAATTAGCCGAATTGGCCCATTGACCCTGACAGTGGGGCGCGGACCATTTTTGAAAAACGGGGCTTAGTTTCAATTTATTATTGAAAGCACTCGCCTGGGTCATAATTCAGCTGGAATTGCCACTAAAAATAGGCGGCCATAATCTGGCTGCACCGGCCTCCTATGGCGCATTGTTTAATTCAATAATGTATTAGCGTTTGTGTGTGCCGGCCGCAATTTGTTGTTGGCTTATTTCAATTATGATGAGGGTCAGTTTTAAAGTAATTCCTTTCACTCGTTTTTTGTGTACCCGCACGAACGGGGCGCATTAACTTTACTACCGCTGTCGCTGCTGGGGCCATAAATTACGAGTACGATCCAACTGTTCTCTTTTTTTTTGTTGGCCGAACAAATGGGCAGGGGGCATGCAACAAGCAAGCTCTCGAAGGACACGCGAGCATTAAAGTTAAATTGAAAATAAATATGGCCAGGCAGGGCGCTGCAAATGTCAATACAAACTAACAACCTGCATTCGGGTGGGTGGGGGTAGTGTGTGTGTGTGTGTGTGTGGGTGTTGTTGTTGTGGTTTTATGTTTGCCAGAAATGGGGAAGCTATCAAAGACAAATAGGAACAAATATTTTTGGATATTTTTCGTGAGCTCAATAAAAACCAATAAGAATGTCGGTCAACCAACAAAAGTGTATGCACTGTATGGATTGAAATTGATTGATTGATGATTGATGCTGAAAGCGCATAACTTCATTGTCGTTCATTTGATCTCTCTCTGAATCCTTCGGTGCATCGATTAATATTCCTCATTACTAAATGTATCCAAAAGAAAAGAACCTTTTATATATGAAACTGGGGTAGATATGACCTTATTTTTGTAAAATACGGGGGCTTGGCAAAAATTTAAAATAAACTTGATCTGCCTTCTAGTAAATGAACTTCAATCTCATACCATCTCTGAGATCTGTGCCTCAAACGAGTAATCGAAAAGCCAGCCGATTCAGTTGTTGATGAAGAATACGTATACATCTACATCTATTGACTTTAGGGTATCCTTTTTACTCCACAAGTACCGGATATACGGATATAATCACAACCCCTATCAGCGAGGCTAGAGTAGCGCAGTGATCCTTATATGATATGCATTTTGTTCTTGTGACTCAGTTTGAAGCGTTGCCATTGCTTGGGCGACAGAGCAAAGGCGTGCCCACCGCTGACTTAAGCTTTCCGCTAAAATTGGAAAAGTATTTTACAGCTGACCAAATTATGTTTTTCGTAAGTCTACTTGTTTGTAGTCGGCATCAGAGCATTAAAAAATTGATCTAAATAATAATTAGGTTTTAAGACAATGATCAGATATCATTTGTGAAGTTATCAGAGCTTAAAAATCGAAGTATTATAGTTATTTCTTGATACGTCCGAACAATTTCGAACTACCACAAAAGCGGCAACTTTTTCCAAGTGGACTATTCTAAATTTTAGTCAAAAATTTACATATTTTTTGCAATATTGGTTTTGACGACCTTTCTGGATCCCAACTCCATCGAAAATGATCGAGACTATCATTAAAAAATTTGATAAATTGCTTAAAATTTGATCTAAAGATCTGCAGGTTCGGTCTGGGGTATCGGATTTTCGATCCTTAGGTTTTTAGGAACTCTGAAGCGAAGTTTTTTTCTTCAAAATTTGACAAAAAAGGAGTCTTTGGGTTCCGCTCCTAAATATTGTGGTTTTTGTAACGAGTTTTACCACCAAAGTAAGTTTTAGCTTCTTGAAGCAACCATCGATCTATATCTAGACTGGGCTAAACCTGTTCTGAGTCAATCTACTCCGTATTTTGAGTCTCCGGGATTTACTTAAGCTTTCTTAACCCCAACCTGAGACGGAGCACAAGAAATCTAATTTGATCCCATCACCAAAAAAAAAATCATAAAAATATTTTGTATTTACAATCATGCTCTTAAAGCGATTCCAATTTTCGTGTATACATTTTAGAATCCATGACACCAAATATATTCTGACATGGAAGATAAATTAACTCTTGTCGTTGGGAAATATTTGAAAAGTGGTTTTAAAACAAAAGAGAATGTTTTATTGGGTGCATGTTGTAACGCCCAATGACATAACGCCCACTGCATAAATTTGTGCCCTCTTGGCCATCTTGTTGCCATTGGTGATGTAATAAGATAAGAATATTCAAACAAGTAACATCTGGAATGCCAAATAGAATCAACTCCCAAATTCTACATCCCCTTTAGCCTTAGTTGAGATTGATTTCAGATTGATAAAAGTAGTTCCTGATAAAAGGTGTAACGAACCCAAACTTATTCAAAATTAAAGTGTTTAATGTTCGTGGAGTCATTTGAAAAAATGAAATAGAAAATAAACCTAGAACCTAAGAGACAAATTAAGCATTGCTTTCCCTCTCGTTCGTACCATTTTCAACATCAAACACATTTCCGATTGACTTGGCACCTTTAATAATTGCTGAGCCGAACCAAAAAACGAGCCCTAGTCAATTGAATGCTCAAACCCCAACTAAATCCCACAATAAGAAACTGCTTTGAAATTGTCTCCTTATTTAAAAAAAAAGAAAATGTTGCAATTGCCAATTTTCCCTCTCAATCTTGATTAAAATATAATAAAGAACTAAATTTATTTAATTTCTTATTGTGTCCTTTCGTTGTGACAGCACTGGCATTCGGGCGTAGTAAAAACAATAACTACGGCAACAACAATGGCCTCTTGTCGGCATTTAGACTTAATTTAAATGCAAGACAAAAATGAAAAACAGAAACTGAAACTGAAACCGAAACTGTTACCGAGAAGTACAACAACAAAAACAAAGGCCGCAACGTTGGAACGTAAACGTAGCGTAACGTAATGGCTGTGAAAAGCAACGGTAAAGGCATAATTTATGTGTACTTTGTTGCTGTTGTTGTACATACTTTGGCACAAATGTTCATTTCATCGCTTAAGTTGAGGCAAGGGCACACGCCGCTTCGAGTTAGCCGGGGTACGAGCGCACAGACACGCATACATACGTACATACATACGCACCTAATATGCCAATGCTCTTGTACGGCAGGCTGCTTAACCCAATTCGCCCAAAAACACAAAAAACTTCCGAAACCCCACACAAACACACGCACACTCCCACGCACACACTGAAATTGCAAGTGTCTTAGGCAGTCGCAGCGGGGTGGATTTTTAAGTTGTTGGCTGGAAGAGAGGGAAGAAAGGGTATGCGTGCGTTTGACAGTCAGGCAGCAGCCAGCCAACTTTTCACTTTTACTTAGATGAGGCAACATTTGCGGCAAAATGATTTTGAACATTTTTGGTCTTATTAGCGAGGGTTGACAGAAAAACAGTTTGAAAGCCGGGAGATGGTTATATACGAAGGCTTCTTTGAACTTTTAGTGGGTCAGAATTGGACAAGTATATCAATATACCTAAACTTTTTTGAGAATTTCAATAAGAAAGTCCCAAAAAACTTGAAAAAAATCTTATAATAAAACAGGGATTGGCTAGAGGAAAGCGAGTCCCGTCTTAAAACTCGTCAGAGAACTGAACCGAACCGAACCGATTTTATTTGTGGTTTTCGGTTTGGTTCAGCAATTCTTAAAGGAAGCCGGTTCGGTTTGCTGTTCGGTTCACCAGCTGGAATAAGCGGTTCGGTTCGGTTCAAAACCGGTTCGGTTCAGAACCGGTTTGCATCCCTGTAATAAAATAATACTATTTTTTTTTTGAAGCAATTATGAAAAACAACAGCAAGAGGTGTACTTTCAGGATGCTATCTTTTACCTGTTTCACACACATTTCCACAACTTCATAAAAACAATTCCAGGGATCGCCACATTTAGTCAGCATTTGTTTTCTTAATCACCCTCGAACTAACATTCTAGAGTCTATCTGCTAAACAACATTTACAAAAACACACATAGTATATGTTCCAATCCATCCATTTTGCTCTTAAAAACCCTTTCTGGATCATATTATTCGGGTTATTGTTGGCAGTCAACATCAGGTTAAGCTTTTCAGTCTTTGATGTGTGCAGAGCTAAGCGAATAGCAAAAAAACGAAACTCTTTATTTTAAACAATTTTATTAGACCATTTTTAATATTGTTACTTGAATAAACTCTGAATTTAGAAAAAGATTCTCTCGAATTCTACTCTGAGTAGAGGTGGATTTCAAATCTACTAGATAGCTTCTATTCGGGACGTCCCAGAAATCTCTAGAGATATTGGTCCAAACGGTTTCATTTCGAATTAAAATCGCTTGCCTATGTGAAGTATCTGTAAAATGCTAGATTAGATGACAAAAGTTCAGTGATTTGAGAAACTTATTTAAATGTTTGCTTTGAATTGAATTGGGATATAACACTTGGACTATAAAAACCAACCCAGGCTTAATGTTCACAGAATCTCTTATGTTATGGAAAAAATCTTATTAATTTAGTAGATATGCATTTCTCTGCCTTACAGGCCTATAAAAGAGTTTAGTTAACAAAAGGAAGGGACTGCCATTACTTCTTCTTTGTTCTTGGTATCCTCTTATAAATAATTTCAAATGAATTTAAACCTTAAAATTTGTTTACTATTCCTATCAAAACCTCTCAATCAACCCCATATTAAAACTCTCGCCTCAGCTAACATAACTAAAGTGTACTGGCAACTGAGCTGAATGTTTTTGCTTGTTTTCTCAAGTTTCTTAAATGAAATCAAAGTTTTTGCTATGATTAACTTTCTCCCTGTTTTGGCGCTTGCAGAACTATGTCAAGTTTAAAGGCAGCTCGATAGTTTTGTAATTTTTTTTCTTTCTGTTTTTTGGGCAAGTAATTTTCTTTATGATTTTGTAACAAACGAAAATCGGGCGTGCGTAAAATTGAACTGCAGAAAAAACCCCAAAAATTCGTTCTCCGTTTTTATGAGTTTCTAGCTTAAATGACACAAACGAGGCGGACTTAAAGAGGAAAGGAGTTAAGTTTTTTTTTTCTGTTTGGTGCTCAGCCTTTGTCACGCTGCCTCCTTATGGATTCAACAGTTCCGTTTTGGCGTTCTCATGGATATGGCAGGCTTTTGTCTGACTATCTTTGTGGGGATTCCATTGTATTCCTGGTCATGCGTGGGAGTGCCCATGTGTGTGTGTGTGTGGGTGTGTGCTTGTCAGCTTGTATCTCTTTTTCTCTCCTGTTTATAATCAACTAAAAGCCAAATAATCAAAAAGTCAACACAATGTGTAGACAAAGTTGGGAGGCAAATTTAAGTGTTTTTTTTTTAGTTTTAACTAGGTGAAAAGAGTTTTAGCATATTCTGTGGTGGTGTGTTTGCATTTTTGAATGTTAATTTTTCAAATACTTAAAGCTTCGTGTTCAATGACAATAAAGATTTTGGAATTTGGCAGAAATATTGCTTAAATACTATGAAGAATTACAAAAATGTTGCAGTTTTCAGCACTTTCTGTAATCAAGCTGCTCCACTTCACTTTTTGTATCTATCTCAAAAACAGTTTGACGCGCGCTGTGACGGTCCTTCGACCGGGTCCATGTCGCTTGCCAATTTGCAGGCGTTGGTCATAAAATTCAATGAACGCTTTTGCCCCAATAGTTGCCAGCTGCCTGACTATGAGCCAGATGTAAAGATTTTGAAGAGTTTTTTTTTTTTTTGCCCTGACACCGCAACGACCTTCCCGTCTGTTTTGGGCTCAGACTGGTATGTGTGTGTGTGTGTGTAGTAAACTTATAAATATATCTAAACACAATACAGAGGCGGTTGGTTGGGGGTAGGGACAGCTCAACATGTTGCCTACTTTTTGACATTTTCAACATGTGTCCAATGCCCCCTTCCATCTTGTACCCCTCCCACATCTCATCCACGCTTCTGTGCGTTTTTGTAGCTTTTCAGCGTTGACGTTTGCGTTGATTTTTGACAGCTGCCTAGGCAGAAAAACAATAACAAAAACTTGTTACCAAAGTTGAGGCAGATTGCCATTGCCTCGTCACCGTCATCCTCTGCCCATTCGGCTCAGTTATTGTTACTTTTTGCTCATATCTCTAAGGTTTATGTCAAGGTTTTTGGATTCTTCCTTTTATTACTTTGATGTGTGTGTCTGTGTGTGTGTTTTTAAGAAAGACCGCTTATACTTGCCGCACAAATTGCAGTTTAAAGTTGACAGCAAGAGGATATGAGCACTTACCTGTAAGTAAAGGAGAGGTGAAACGAAAGCTGATTAAATATACGAATAGCAGGTAGATAGTGTGTGTTTGGGTGTGTGTGTGGGTGTAATGGGTTATTCAGTTAACATTTATGGCAGGTGCAGAAGAAGCAGCCACTTACACCAGGAATGTTCATGGTTGCTTCGAAATCTAAGCATATTGCCAAGTAAAATGAAGTGCAAAGTGTTGTACAATTAGGTTTATCGCTGAAGGTGAAGTTATTGGAATGGTACGACTTACAAAATTCATATGGCAATAGCTCAACAGATTAGCAGAACTGTTTTATGAACAGTTATGATTTTTTTTGTTTAACGGGAGGAGTGGGTTACCTAGTATTTCTATATATGACATAGGAACGATCGGTCTAAAAACTAATTCTTGTGAGATAAACTTTTTTGTTTTCAATGGAAACGTCTTCAAACTCCGTATTTACTAGTTTTATATGCTTCTTCATGATTCTAACCAGTTTGGTCGAAATCGGACATCTATATAGTATAGCTGCCATAGAAAAGTAAGGTTAGAAATATGGTCTTAGTAAGAAAAACTTTTTTGTTTTCAATGTAAAACTTTTTAAAATTGGCACATATTTATTTTATAAGCTCTTACACATTTCTTTAAAGTTTTGTCAAAATCGGTTGACTATAGCTTATAGCTGCCATAGGAATGATCGGTGGAGAAACTAGTTTTAGTATGAAAAACTTTTTTTTTTCAAAAAAAATGCCTCCAAACTTTGTATGTCTTAGTTTGCTATGCTTTTTCATGATTCCACTAAGTTTGGTCGAAATCGGACATCTATATAGTATAGCTGTCATATAAAATTAAGGTTAGAAAAGTAGTTTTAGTGAGAAAAACTTGTTTGCTTTCAGTGGATATGTCAAATTAGTTAGAAAACGTGCTGCAAGGGTATACAAACGTCGGCCGAGCCGAAGTTAACTTTCCTCTAACCCAGGCTTCAAATCAATCGGATGAAAAATACTATTTTTTGCTTGCAGAATTTTCCCTAATTCCTGATTTTAAGATCGGAAAAACGGTAGTCAAGTAATAAGCAAAAGAAAGTTTTTCTGCTGCAGCTCAGCTTGTACGACTTTGTTACGAATTGTGAAAAGGGTACCAACCAGCTCTAACAAACTTTTCTATGCTATTCTATTTCTCCTTTGTTCAGCTTCTTTTCAATAAATTAGTTGAGATCATACATTAGAATTCCTTTATCGAACTTAAAATTTGTTGATTTGAATGCCTTGCAGGTTCACAACCCCAAATTGCATTCACAATGCTCTTACCTATCATACATATTTTTATATATATATAAATTGTATCAGCTCTTGCTAAGATTTGCTTTCATGCAAAACAATTGCAATCAATTAAATGGGGTATAAAACTCTACTTTTGCAATTAAAACAGATTTTCGGGCAAACAAATAATTTTGAGTAAAGCCTAAAATGCAAACAAAAACCGAAATATTGGCCATTTAAATGCAATTGCTTTTCTGTCTGTCTGTGTGTGTGTGCGTTTGCAGAACGTGATTGGAAATTGGGCACCCACAACAGGGAACATATCGAATGATAAACCCGTAGAAAATCGGGCATGACAAAGCATTTAACGCATGACTTAAACATTTGAGGCAAGTGACAAGAAAAACGAAATGGAAAAATGTCGGACAACTTCCATGCAATACAACAAGT
The DNA here is from genome assembly GCA_035044985.1 of Lordiphosa fenestrarum. Classification (NCBI taxonomy): domain Eukaryota; kingdom Metazoa; phylum Arthropoda; class Insecta; order Diptera; family Drosophilidae; genus Lordiphosa; species Lordiphosa fenestrarum. The sequence goes on along the minus strand of JAWNNO010006344.1, from coordinate 1,514,315 downwards.
CAAATATTGATGCACACAGATAGCAAAATAAAAACCACAGAAAAGAAAAAATGGGAAAAGCTGCACGCGTCAAACAAAACAAAACAAACAATTTGCCCGAAAACTTGGCAAAAGCAATTGCAATTGCGGGGCGAGGGAGGTGCAGGCGGGCTGCACCCACAGCAAAGTTGTTGACAATGGCAAACACGTTAACCAAAAACTTTGGCACAAAGATAAGCGCAAATAAATTTGCCAACTTCTGCTCGTCTTTCACACACACACACGTCGTCCGTTTGTCTTGGGTGTTAACATTTTCGGCATTTCGGCAAAGTGCATTACACAAACACCAAACCAACCCGCATGGCAAATATGGGCAGCTTAGCCCGCATTTAAATGGTATAAATATTACAAGCTGGTACGAAATCGTCCAGCGGCCATAAACGATTTTCACGGCATGAAAATCCTCCTCAGAGAGACAGAGAGAGAGAGCAACCGCAAATTGACATGCATTGAGCTTTGTGCCGTGTGGCCCGAAAAATGCTTTATATTCCATTTGTGTCTGTGAAGCCAACACAAAATTGCTAAAAAAAATGTATATATATGTAGTTGTGTGTGTGTGTGTGTGTGCCATGTGCCAGAGTTTGCTCCATGTATCTTCCCAACATGTGCACAGATTTGAGACGCATGACACTCATAAGTAAAATGCCGCTATCCTGGTCTACGACCAAGTGAAATCAAACCGAGTGTATCTCCAGGCTTAAGGAACCCGGAAAGGACACGAGACAGCACAGACAGGATACTCGGATACTCTCCACCACACATAAATCGCTCTGTGGCTGCTTCGGCTGTCCTCTACAGACGGAAGCCACAGCTATTTCTCTAACATCTAACAAGTTGTCTATGGATTTTTGGCTATACACAAAGTGGAAAAGAACAACAAGACCAAGAAGAGCGGCAACAACAACAATGTGAATAAAATAGCATTTCTCGGGGGGTGGCTTGAACAGTTGTAGCGTTAGTAGGACTAAGAAAACTGGACTGGTGATGTGAAAAATGTTTCGCTCCAAAGGTTCTTAGTACACCGAGAAAGCAAAATATGTCAAATCTACATGAAAATTTAGGTTTTCTACACGTTTGACAGCGAATTTCCACTTATCACGCTTTTCTACATGCAGCATGTAGTTACAACTATGTACACAAGGGAGTTAGGGAATGAAGAGGGGAGGAAGGTGCACGAGAAGGGGAAGTGTGTCTTCCGTGTGGCCCCGTGTCTGGGGTTCGAACCCACAACTTCCTTCCCTTGGTTATGCAATTTAAGCCAAAATGCCGGCATCTCAGCCCACACGACTATCAGGCACTCGTGCGGCATTGTCGCAAATCAAAGTAATAAAGGGCAGCGTCAAACGACGATGAGCGAATGGATCCAAAACACGTTTCGTGTAGATTTTCTACACATGGCATTCAGTATTTGAAAATCTAATCTTTTTTTAGAAAACTTACAGTTGCGTGTGAAGAACAACTTTCCAAATGATAAACAGAGATGTTCTGTACTGATTCTGGGCTATCATTTTTGTTTAGAATTTCCACAACCGCTTGTATGTTTTCAATATCTATTTGTTAATGTAGAAAAGCCTTATTTTTGTGGGCTGTATGAAAAATGTAGAATTTATTTGGGAAAACGCCAATTTTCTTATTTCGTGTATCCTTTGACTCTATCTACGCAGCATTTCAACATGTTCCGTTTACTCTTTTTTATTTCTACACGTAGATAACTAGATTCCACGTTTCGCTTTCTGTTTTCTACATTTCTTGTGTGAAATTTAACAGGGCGAACTTAGTTTTGTTTAGGAGTAAAACTTGATGGATGTATGAAAAACTGAGTATAGAGTATCGATACTAAGCATCGAGTACCATTGTATTGAATACTGAATATTGAGAATTTAGTGTAGAGTGCTAAGTAAAAGTACCAAGTTTTAAGTACTGAGGTTCGAGTCTCGAGGTCTTAGTATCGAGAAGTACCTTAGTATTCAGTACTGCGTATCGAGAACTGAGTATTGAGTACTGATGTCAAGTTCTGAGTATAGAGAACAGAGCATTGCATAACGCCCATCAAGTACTCAAGTATCCAGAACTGAGTTTCTGTTCTGTTGTCCCTCGCTTGTCACTATACACTGCAGTGCCATATTGGCTACACTTTGTTATTGACAGCTTTGTTGCTTGGGTTTCGTTTTCAACCACGGCCAGCTCAAGAAATGGCCAAACGCCATCCGACAGCTTCTACTGACCGGTCAGTCCAAGCAATTGGTCACCCAACCCAACCACAAAGGACACGGCTGACACGCCAATCGCTAAATCGTTTTAACAGCAACATCACGCTGGATATGTTAAAGGATATTACAATGTTGCGGCAAGTTTTGGTCATTTTTATTGCTTGGGCAAAAGTGAGAAGCCGAGGCGGACAGACAGACAGACACACTGACTGACTGACTGGCTGAGAGACATATGCGTATACGTAATGTGGCGCGAAGAGGAAATGAAAAATGTAATTAAAAAAGTTTTTTCGACCAAGTCTTTTGTCAGGCGCCAAAGTGAGCAGTTGGCAAGTTGCAAGCCAGCAATTTGCAGGGGAGGCGGCCTTTAAATGTGCGATGAGTGTCATTCAGTTGGCTGGGGCATGTTGCAAGCTTTTTAGTTTTATTTGCAGCCACACTCACACACTCGCACATACACACACATGCAGAGCGGAGCGATTCATGTGCATGTAAAAAGTGCTCATTAAAACATATCAACAAGCTTTATGGCTGGCATCGTCCTCAGCGTCGTCAACGTCGACAACAGTTAAATTCATTCATAAACTACGTGACAAAACGAACGGAAATGTAGAAGCGGAAATTGCCAACAAACACACACACACACACACACCCTGGCACACTCGCACTCATATATGTACGGGCAGACATGCAGGAGTCAGCCGTTGGCAGTTGAGGCCAAGCCTCGGCTGGCAGTTCAACGTGCGCGAAATATTTTCGCACTCGCCGCCTTGCCTGGTATTTACAATCAATTTTTAAAACATATGAATACAAGCGGCTAACCGGTTGATTATATACCCTATAAAGTGGGAAATAAATATGAAGTCTACTTAAACATTTGCTTGAACGTTTTTGGGTTGGTTTTTTGATAGTTTTTTGAAGTTTTTGTTTGACTTCCATTGAGTTTTTACCTCGTTTTGCTATTCAAACCATTTTATGGACTTTATACCTAAAAACCATTTAGAAAATAGAGCTATACAAACAACGTAAGCTTCGTATTGTAGAGCTAGCAAGTACCTAGGCGGATTCGAAATCACGACCTCTTGCACAGCTGGCACCCACACTACCCGATGCACCACAACTGGCCACCAATAAATTTATTTTATGTCTCGAAATTGTCCTTAATTTGTTGTAGCCTGTACGTCAGAGATCTGCAAGAGTGGCAGACTCCCAAAACCCACACTCATTGTCGTACTAGTATTTCTTTGACTGAGTATCTAGCTAGATCGAGTGTTAAATTTGTTGGATCTGGTTTAACCGACACCGCTTGTTGTTTTCATCTCTATGTTTACGTAAAGTATAGCCAAACGTCGATAAATTGTTCGTGTAATGTCGAGAGAGAGCAACAAATTCAACACTCGTTGCTACATTGTTGTTGCAGGTTCTTTCAAGACTCCAATTTTTGCGCTCTCTGCTCGCATCGCGGGTGTCATTATCCTTTCGACAAATCGATATATCCATGATTTTATAAGACGTTATGGAATTTAGGATATGATTTTTTTTTCGCATTTTTTTTTTATTTTTTTAAATGAATGCCTAAAATGTTAAGAATATTGTGTCAAAATTTCAAGTCGATTGGAGCAAAATTGACGAAGTTACGAGTATTTTTATACCTGTCGCATTTCAGGTACCGTACAAATTTTTTAGTGTTCAAAACTTTAAAGCGATTTTCCCACAACTCACGTTTTCAAAGTCGGTGCCCCTCATAACACAAAAACTACTGAACCGATCATTTTGAAATTTTGTACACTATTTCTGAACATAATTTACGAGGTAACGCTGTCGAGTTTTTTTCAAATTTGTTAATAATTTTTATTTTACAATAAAAAATTAGCCGAATTTTTTCCAAAAAAAACGCTTTTATCACTTCAAAATTTTCAAAAAAAGTGAAAAATTATAATTTCAAAAAAACTCGACAGCGTTACCTGGGGAAAACTATTATCTAACGAATAAAATTTGGTTTTTTGATTTCGGATGATCCAGCACCAAGTTATGAGGGGCACCGCAATTCACCTTTTTTCCGAGAGACTTCCGAATATTTGCTGCCATTGCCGTGTTTTTTAATATTTCTTCGTGAAAATTTTATACAACATTCTTTAAATGTCATACTTGAATGTGCTTTTAGTTTTAATAAAGAGATTTTAACTGTGTCGTCACAAAAAAGTCACAAAAAAGTGAATTTTTTCGAGCGATTTGAGCTTACCCCCCACTTAACGATTTAACGGAACAAAACTTATCATTGTCACATTAATAATTGACGGAAAGTTATTTTGTAGTTTAAAAAAGAGAAAGAGGTTTTGTCTAGTTCCGTCGAATCGGATCATGCAAGACCTTCCCGATTTTAGAATACCGTTTTTTGCAAAAGGTGTTAGGATGACCCTAAAATCTTGTACTAATTCTATAAGATAAACAAAGTTACAACATGGGTTCGATAAACTTCAGTTCATTTTGCTATCAACTGTTGAAAACCGCCAGTCCAGCAGGCACTTCAAATAATTCTTTCAAAACTAAGATTCATTAGGAATTAACAATATATCGATAAATCGAAATTTTGTGAACTCGATTTTGGTACTAAAAAATAATGACAACTCCAACTGCAGCTTTCAAGATTCAAGAACCCTTAAAAAAATACACCAGCAGAGTATTTTCATAGTCATCTTTCATCTATTTTTATTTGTATACGGCTGAACCCGACGAGTGTCTACTTGAGTGTAAAAGAGAAAAAAAAAGGTGGAATTGCTGTGCCGTCCTCCCCTCACTTCCACAAACGTATTACATTTGTAATAATTCCCTCTCTCCCACTGCACCTCAGTCTACTCTGTGGATATGAGTGTATGGTACTGGTTTGCTGACGGTAAAATCTCATAATATTGATAGTGTGCTTTTTGGTAAAAATATAAAAAAATAAATGAAAATCAAGGGTACTTTTTGATTGCAACCATACGCCACTGGGATTGGACAAGGGGAGGCGCAGGCATAATTTGGTTCAGTTTTTTTTATGACAAACAATTGGGGAAAACCAATTCGAGGTGGGTCAGGTGAGTTCATGGAACCTATGACTAGGGTCAATCAGTTTGATATTGTTGTTGAACAAAACGAATAAGCTGTATTGATAGTCTGATTTTACCAAAGGACGACGTTTAATTCAAAATCTCTTAGCTCACTCACATAATGAGTAACTATTTATCACACTTAACCATTTGCAGTTGTCATTGCTTTAATATTTCGAAAAAGCATTTAGTTGTAAGCTGGCAAGCTAAGAGCCACTGTCATTGCCCTGAATGAAGGACACCACTGAGAAAGAGACGCACTGACAGAGAGAGAGAGAGAGAGAGAGCGAGAAACATAAACACTTAAAATAGCATACAACTCAATGAGCTACTTGTAGTTGACCTAATTTAACCTTGACCCATTTTTCGTATATTTATGTTAGCAATAGTCGAAGCTTTCTGTGTAAGCTCTTTAATTAATAAAGGAAATGAGTTGAAATAATATGAAATTATAGTAGTTTATATAAAGATGAATATACATAAATATTTCATTTACGTAAATGATTTTGTTTTGGGTTATGGGTGAGTTTGGTAGAATAGACTAAAGGGATGCTTGTTAGGTCTTTGATATCAAGTGGCGGCAAAGGCAATAACACAATGGATTAGTTAATAACATTTTAAGAGTAGGGATTTAGTATATTAAAGGGCTGACAGTAGTTTAATATGATTTTCGTCCGATTGAAAACGAATCTGTTTTTGAAAATGTTCCTTCAAGTACATATTTTCACATTTTTTTTATCGTTTTTTAGAAAAATTTTTCGTTTGTTTTGGCTAACTTTGATTTTATCTTAAAGTACTAGTTCTTAGCTTTAAAATAAACCATCATATATATTTATGAGATTTTTTTAAGCAAAGATATACCATTCTTTGGGCAGTAGGTGTGTTCAAAATGATGTATCTTCGCTTAAAAAAATCGCAGAATTGTTTGGCATGGTTTATTCTAAGCTCAGAAGTTATATTGTCCAATAATTAAAGAGATTTTAATCTTATATGGAGAATTTGTTTAAGAATGAACAAGTCAAAGCAATTCGGTTGAAACTAAAACATTCCTTGAATGTAGGTGCACCACCCACCCACTCCAGCTCCGCAGCCTTCACAGTCAATTATAGTAATGGCTCCTCAGGCTGCCGGTTTGCCCATGCCAGCTGTTTAAGCTTCCTCTGCACCCGCTGCCAGCTTTGAATCCGTGTGCATCTAGTTGTTCCTTCTCATATATACGCTACAGAGTTGGCTATGACTACGACTATTGTATTGGGCTTAAATTGTGTCGCGGCTAATTCTTATCTCCTGCTGTGGTAACTGGTAGTTACCAATGGAGTATGTGTTAGAGGAGTAGTTCTCTTGCAGCAGCTCAAAATGATGTCCCATGCACGAAACTCTGGTATTGGCCAAGAAGTTATGTGATTTACAGACAAAAACTATTCTGAAAACAGGTTTAGAATCACAAAACTTTTGTGGAGTGAAATTTAGCCGCCATTATATAAAAGAAACTTTTCTAAAAGGCCGCTCAGTAAATGAGACAATTCTCCCCCCGAGAATCAAATCAGTGTCTGAGGCTGATGCCAATCGAATGAAAGTTAATCCAAATTTTGCAGCAAGCTTACAATTTTCTGTGAAACCTCTAATAATCCTTTAACTATGCATCTTGGCAATTACAAGTGGAATAATGGAATGGATATGCTATCCATGACTTTTGGGTCACGACACCGACTGTAGTCCGCTTGGTCCGAGGTAAAGCCCTGATTTATGGCTTTACTCTAGTTCCTTATATCTTTTGCTTTAACTATTTTTCTTATATCCTGGCAAACGAATGCTGGAAAACGACACTTTCCATTAACAAAACAAACGCGCACACAAACATAAACACACACACACGTACATGCTTACATATATGCACAAACGTACCGCTCGCTCTGTGGCGCACCTTGGCCCCTTAATGTATGCAATAAAGCTCAAGTGTAGCGCTGGGCTGGTCCTCCCTTTTAGCCATCTCTCCATCTCTATCCAGCATGTTGCTGTGGTTCTGGCTAAAACTCGACTGGGCCGAAGCTAACCTTCACTTTCACTGACTTGCACACACACTCACACACGCACACAAGCATACATTTGCATGCATATGAGTGTGTGCGTGTGCCACATTGTTGCATTTCAGGTATATTGCATTGTTCCGACAACTTCCCCTGCCCCTGCCCCTCCCCCCGTAGCCCTTTCCCGCCATCCGTTCAGGACAAAGCTGTTGCAATGTGCAAAATGCTGCTGTTGAAAAGTCCTTGTTGTAATTACATTTTGTTTTACTCGTGTTGAGGTTTTTTGTGCTCGTCGGCGACCTTTTCCCGCACCCCGCCCGATGTCCACCCTTCGGTGTTGTTGCTGTTGTTGTTGTTATTGTTGCCGTTGTTTATGCAAGTCGTTTTGGGCCGCCAGGATTGCTCTTGTATACCCATGAAATTCATGCGTGATTTTTATTGTCGTGTTCTCTGCAAACATAAAATAATGTTTATGCATGTGTCTGGATCTGCTCCTCCGGCCCTGCGCCACAGCAACAAGTTAGAAGTTGGAATTGTGAACTTTATTGAATTTCTAGCACGCTTTATTGTGTGTTGTACAATTTATCGTTTCAATTATTCGGCCAAACGAAATACAAGAGACAGCAAAAGCTAAAAAGTGGAACGCACAAAGTTGCACGCATGCGGTTTGCATTTGACATATTTTTGAATATTTTATGGCGGGACACCGTGGACCTTGGCTCCTTTCTGTTAACTGCATTGACTTTGACATTTATGGCTCCTGGAGCGGCAGAGGAGGAGGCGGAGGAGGAGGCAAAAACCCAAATGACCATGGGGCTTCAATATGGCCCGAGATTTGGCCTAGAATAAGAGTAGAGGTGGAGTATGGTGGGCGGGCATGCCTGTGTGTGTGTGTGTGTTTGTCTGTGAGTGAATAAAATAGTGAGCAGGTGAAATGATATTGACAGATTGGAATTGATTGTAATCTATGAGATGAGATGAACAAAATGAAGATGAAAATATATGGAGAAATTTAATCAAGCATGAAAGGAAAGTTGGGGCAGCAAATGTTTATGGGATTACTCAAGATTTATTGGGCTAATAATATTTCAATAAAAATATTTACAAGAATTTCGATAATAAAGCTATCGTATTTGGCCCCCTTGCGCGTGCTAGCCTCGTGTGTGTGTTTAGTATTTTATTTTTTTTGGAAATTGGATGCTGGGCAAAGGCAAAGTTTTTAAAGCTAAGTGAAGCACGGCTTAACACGATCCAGCACGAAGTTTGAAATCGCGTTTTTGTGAGTGTCTTATAATTTTGCATTTTTGTAGAATAAATCAGACTTTTGTCTTTAGAATTAGAATGATCATTTCTAAGATAAAAAGATTACATTCAAACACTTAAAATGGAGTTACTCGGCTTCTGTACAAAAGTTTTATAGGTACATTAAACTGTTTAAGACTGTTTATTTCAAATATAATATTTTGTAAATTTTTAATAAAGCTTTCTTAATTGTTCATTTCAGCATTGATCGTCGGATCAGAAAGTTCCTAGGAGAATAATCATTGTCTGGGACGAGCTTATAAAAGGTAAGACGAGACGAGGTATAGACGTTAGCTTAAGATCTTCATAAACGTGGACCTTGAACCGAACTCAATGCAAAATGGATTTATTGAGTCTTAGAGCCAACATTTTTAAGCAGCTTCGTAGACCGACAGCCTTATAATAGATTTTTGTAGACTAGTGTTTGCCTTATATTTCAGCTGGTTTTTTGACTCGTGTAAAATTGCTCTGCTTTTTGTAAAACAATGTTCTTTAAGAACTCTTCTTCGAAAACTGATATTTTGGGATCGGAGAAGTCTAACCTGAAAAACCTGCAAGGGAAATTTTGACTGAGATTCATTTTCCGATCGATCGACCTTATGTCATAAGCCATTAGATACTGTCATCCGATTTCGAACAAATCTTTCAAATAAGATCATATAATATTTAGAATAGTCGAGCTAGGCATCAATAACATTAAAAACAAACCAAATTTTTTTACTAAGATCTATATTCCGCCAAAGAGGTAACTATAATGGGTTGATCCCGGAATGTCTAGTACCAAAACCTGAAATAATTCAAAATTTTCATCCTGGTTTTAACCTTTCCATACTGAACTAATCTCTATAATCAAACTCAACTTGCAAAAAGACTGGAAAAAAGGGTAAGAAGGTAGTAAGAAAGGCGAGAAACGCTGACGTCTGCATCTCAGCGCGCACGCATATAAACTGCTCGCGAGAGTTAGCAAACAAATCATGGTAGAGAATGTAGCCATAAGCACTTAACAGTTAGGCAACCATCTAGCAATAAGTCTTGTAGCCCAGTGGCAGACTTTTTCATTAGAACATGATTTGTTTTTAATTTGAGGTGTTTTTATCATTGTTTATGTTGTGACAATGTTCTGTGGTTTAAAGATAAAATCATACATTTAAAAGTTTAATGCTCGTTCTCTCATACTTCTTTTTGATAGTCAAGTACGTCCGAACTTAACATAATCCGTTTCGGACTATTAAAGGAGTTACTAAGTTAAGTTTGTGTAGAACTAGAAAACTTTGCCTGTTTTCTGACTGATTTTTCCCATATAATTACTTCATTAAAAGGTATTCGAAATGTACCAAAATGCTGTCCAATGAAGTTTCTAGAGCTGTTGGATTAGAACCAGGTTATCCGAATCGATTTTTGGTATCCATGCAGTTAAAAGGCAGCTTTCGTCCAATATAAATGACTTTACTGAAACCGAAGTTCGTTTCTTTTGGGCTAAAGTTTATTATATTTCATTCTCCTTCTCTATACTTAACTATTTTCCATCGAATATAGTGTATAAAGTAAGCATATGTGCTTAGGTTTCAACTGCATAGATGATATCCCCATTAAATCTGCTTAAAATGGCATACGATTCGACCGGGCTTCAAATCACTGCCAGCAGACCCATTCCGCTTGTAAGCTACCTACAACATTTTGCGCTTCTCATTGTTTGGCACTTAGTCAGAATGATGTTTGGCGCCGGCGCCGCTGCCATGTCGATTAAATTCAGCTCCTCCAGCTAACGAGCAGCTGATATGACAAACGACATTTGGCTCTTGCTTAGTTGTTGTTGCGCGAAGAGAATGCACCTGTAGTAACCCACATGCTGGGCCAGGGGCTGGCGGCGACAGCATCCTTGACATGCTTGCGGGATGCGCCGACAATTGTCCTCTGCCTCTTGGCCTGCTCGGCATATTTCTCAATTAAAACGTTGCCGTTTTGGGCTCAATTAAACGCACAGGACGGGCGACAGGGTAACGCACTTTGGGCCTGCAGCCTGCGATGGCTGACAGCCGGGTGGTGGGTGGGGCTGAGGGCGTGGGAAGTGGAGGAATCGGCTACCTTTCGGCCTGTTTGTCTGTGTCTGCGGACCACGCAGACATAAAGCGCATAAAAAATTCAACTGTCTGTCAATTATGAGCCCAAGCAGAAAAAAAATGAAAATACACACTTGATGCTGGCTCCCAGCTTTCGGCATACATACATACAAATGAATGTACAGGCGGGAAATGTATTGAATGAAAACGTTGCTTTGGCTTCGCTTTGAGTGAAAGAGATACGCACGGGCGGGCGCTCTTTCTCTCCCGTCGCTCTGCTGCTCTCTCAGGGCCTGGAATTGAGCGCAAACAAGTCAGCAAAAACGGGAATAAACATGCGCATCCCCGAATATCCTTGAAAACCGAAACTGGATTGTGAAACGCAACTCAAATTCCAGATTTTAATTCATTATATGGGCAAGTCAGTCATTGGGTCGCCAGACTCACCTGACCCCCCACCCACCCGCTCCCCCCTGCGCCCGCTGCCTGTGGGTAATGTCACCATGGAGACAAGGGACTGGGACCGAGACTGGGGCCCAAACGTAGGCTATGCAAATATCTCGACGCACAACCAAGCCAAACTCGATCTGGGCCCACGTTGAAAATTTGCATGTTTTTCTTTCTTTCGGTTCGGTTCGTTTTGGTTGCCTTCTCCGCTCCCCCCTACACACATTCACTTTCGTTTCGGGTCTACCGTTTCGCCATTTGCCATTGCCATTGCATACATTACGGCGTGCTTGACGATGGCGCCACGGGGCTGCGTTTTCGTGCCTTCTGGGCTCTGTTTGTAATTCGCTTTGTAGTCGCCATGGGCACAATTATTTTTTACCTTTTATAGGGCAACTCTTCGCCTATTTTTTGTTAAACGCTTTGCACAGCTTTTAGTGTATTGGAGTGTCTGGCAAACACACAAAACTGGAGTCGGAGTCGGAGTCCGTCGGTGAGAAAGATTTTAATTTGCTGTTACGGTTTATGTCTCAGGAGGATTTCACAGCTGAATACTCGTATGTTTTATTTTATGAGGTGATGAAATCTTGACAAAAAGGAGGACATCAAGCGTTTAATTTTTGTAGAATAAGTCCCATTTGAAAATTTTATTATGCCGAAATATTATTCCAACTACCAAAGCAGACTGGGCTTTAAGGCCAAATTTTTGGCATAAAGTCATTGGGTTGAGACCAGAATATCAGTTGGAAAAAGATTTAAGCCGCGCCGAACACATCTACCTAACCGGCCATATGGTTCCACGTGGCGGCTACGTAATATAATTTAATTTTATTATTATACCCTTGCAGAGAGTGTATTGAAATTGGCCAGATGTTTTTCCGACCACATAAAGTATATATATTCTTGATCAGCATGACGAGCTGAGTTATTTAAGCCTTGTCCGTCTGTTTCTATGCCATCTCCTCCGTCAGTTTTAAAGCTATCTTCACCAAACTTTACACGAAGTCTTCTGGTACAAATACGCTGCACATTTGTCAGAACCGGCAGGATCGGATGACAATATCAAGTAGCTGCCATAGGAACGATTGGTCGAAAAACTAGTTCTAGTGAGAAAAATTTTTTTGTTTTTAATGCAAACGTCTCCAAACTCCGTATTTACTAGTTTTCTATGCTTTTCCATGATTCTGCCAAGTTTGGTCGAAATCGGACATCTATATAGTATAGCTGCCATAGAAAAGTGAGGTCAGAAAAATAGTCTTAGTAAGAAAAACTGTTTTGTTTTCAATGTTAACCTCTTAAAAATTGACACATATTTATTTTATAAGCTTTCACACAATTCTTTAAAGTTTTGTCAAAATTGGATGACTATATGTTATAGCTCTCATAGGAACGATTGGTCGAAAAACTAGTTCTAGTGAGAAAAACTTTTTTGTTTTCAAAGAAAACGCCTCCAAACTTTGTATTTCTCAGTTTGCTATGCTTTCCCAAGATTCCACTAAGTTTGGTCGAAATTGGACATCTATATAGATTAGCTGTCATAGAAAAGTAAGGTTAGAAAAGTAGTTGTTTGTTTTCAATGGAAATGTTCTTCAGATTAGTTAAAAAAACGTGATGCAAGGGTATACAAACTTCGGCAGAGCCTTTATTTGTTTTATTGATTCAAAAAACAAATTCCCAATTTTTTTCTTTTTTTTCTCCTTAAGGATTGTTTTAAGAATTCGTGCGGCTTTTGTGGTGTTAAAATGTTGTGCTAAGTACTTTTTGTTGTTTTTGGCCATAGAATTTTATTTTGTTCACATTTTTTATTCGATGGAAGTATTTTGATAAGCAACTTTTTCCAAGTCTTTGACTTGTCGGAAAAAGCTTTAAGTTGAAGTGTACCGAAATCAGGTTGTGTCTTGAGTTCAGTTAAGTGCCGATCATAGCTTTGTTAAGAGTTGATCTATTTAAAGCTTTCTAATACTCCGATTCAGTTTTGGCTCCCAAAAAACCTGGACAATCTGATTTTATGTATTTTGTAGCCTAAAATTGATTGAAAATTAGATTTTTCCCTAAGTTTTCAAAGAATCTTGGCCCCAAAACAATAAATTGTTGAGTTTTAATTTTAAGATTTTTTTTTTAGCAACTGTGTTTAATTTCTAGCTATTTTCGGGAAACTTAGGAACTTTAAGCCTCATGTTCTGGCAACTCTGTCTAAGATTACTTTGAAGGCAAACAAAAACAGATAATAAAGTAATCCGCTTCTTCTTTTTTTTGGGAAATGTAGTGTGACGTTTTGATGTGCATTTGAAGTGCGTATTTGCAGTATTTGTTTTTGTTTTATCTGCCTAACTTTCCTCGACTTAGAGTAGCAGCAGCAGCCGTCCCCCAGCCGCATTTCATTTTATGACATTTTTAAGTAAGTCACAACACGCAGCCTGCCAGTTACTTCCTCGCTGGGCTTCTTGTTGTTTTTTTGTAATTGAATGCGTTAAATTACAGCAAATTTATGCTTATCAAGTTTTGTTTTTGTTGTCTGCCAGGCCCACGAGTGCTGTTTACGGTTATTTAGGCGCAGGCACTAAGTTTTTTTCTTCGGTTTTTTTTACGAGTAAAAGGCAGTTGGGGGATTGGCCATATAAAAAATGCTTATTTGCAAACTTTTGTGGCGGCGGCGGCGGCGGCAAAGCTGACTCATGCCTACAGGTGCTGGAGCGGCGCCCTTCGGAATTCCAAGTCATGCCGGAGAGAGAGGGGCTGGAGGGGATTAGGATCTCTTTTCTTGAAGGTTGAGCTGGCGCCAAGGAAGTGCAGAGCGCGTAACTAAAACTTGTTTTTCTTACAGTGCAGCGCAGTTTTGCTTGGCCTGCCTGCGCTCTAGTTTTGCTTTCCGTCTTCGACTGCTGGCGGCCTTGAAAGTTCCTGCGTGCAACTCAAAAGCGGAAGCTGTAGCCGGAGCTAAAGTCAGAGTTATCCTGAACTTTACCTGAAGGCAAAAGCAAAAGTTTTGGTGGAAGTGGGCGCCAACTTGGCAGCCAAGTTTGGTTGCCTTTGGCAACTGCGTATGTCGATATGTTGAGGGCAGCAAATCCGCTGGGGAGAACAACTCAAACGGAGACAAGTTGCTGCGGCTAAGAAGTTGGCACTAGTTTGGTCTTTGTTTAAATACAAGTTGGAATGTTTTGGGTTAATGATGCTTATGTTTTGATTATGTGATGCGAGGGCGGCCACACATGTGTGCCGATTTGTAAGTTATTCTTTCAAGGATTAGCTTCCTCTCATTTTAGTTAGTTTTTTGTCAAACCTTTTTCAAGTTCCAAACTTCTTTATAACAAAATCGAAATATCGATATCAAAAATATTTATTTTCTTAAATTAGTTGGTAAAAGTTGGGGTGGTCAAAATACCTAAACCCAACCATTTGTTAACCCAAGTCTGTAAGTTGGCCCATTAACTAGCCTCGTCAAAATCTCATTTACTGAGCCACGCCCCCTACAAGTAATTTAAATGCGTAATCAAATGTAAATTAAAGACCAAAAATGTTAAGGACATTCAACGTACCAGAGATCCTGGCTTTGCCCCAGCAAATCCAATAGAAATTTATGTCATTTAAATTTACGAAAATGCGTAAAATGTCTTAAAACGAAATATATGGACAGCAATATATTTCCAAGCAGAGCGAAAGAGAGCCAGAGCCGGAGCCGGAGCCAGAGATGCCAAGGTGCGTCGTTCAGGCCGCACAATTTATGCGTTCACCAACTGGCAAAACAACAACATCAACAGCCAACATCCAGCAGCCGTTGACAACATTCGCCTGAAATATTGTATTTTAGCTTTGCGCTGCTTTCTGGCAATTTTCAACTGCTGATTTTCCAATCAGTGCGCACTTTTTTATGCCCAAACGAAGAGGAAGCTTATTGAAAATATTTGTCTTGCCACCAGAAAGCTAACAATTCCAAAGCGACGCTGTCTTCATTAGTCTTTGTCTGCCTCTCGGTCCAATCGTCCCCATCGACTCTGTCTTGTGAGCCGAGGTAGGCCACCACCGGGCACACCAAGACAAAGTCAAAGATTTTTCCAGTGAACTCCCGCAGCGATGCTTAAATATTAACTGTGAAAGTGAGAGAAGATGCACTAAGAAAAAAAAAGAAAGCAATAGGAGAGAAGGGATGGAAAATGCTTTAGGGAACTTGGCGAAAATATCAGCATTTCCACTAGACAGCATTTGCAAGCCGATGCTAAGAAAATGCAATAGGCATCAACAATTTGTTAAGCTATAGATAAACAGCTTACCCTTTTTCTCTATTCAAATCGCTAGGCACAAGATATCAAATTTTTTAGTGTATTACGTGGACTTCAGTCCGTTCTTTCTATCTAAAGCAGTCGATAGATTCAAAATACTAGAGTCCTTTAGCTTGAAACTAGTTTTATACATATATTCTCTAGTATTGGCTCAGCTTTTTGAGTAAACTGGTACCAAAGGATATTCTGTTCAAGTAACTTTCCCACTGATAAGAATGTGAAAGTATATACCATTCTAATAAAGCTCCAAAATTTGTATTTTCAATTTGAGAAAAGCCTTTCTTAATGTCTGATTATATCGGAGAATCTATATCTATATAGCAATATGTCGCTTCCCAGAAAATCTTTTTGAAGCGCATCACTGTTAGTAGTAAAAAGAGGTCACTTGCAGAGTGTAGCCCAGAGCTGTAAACTACCATTACGATTAAAAATATTGGGATATTTAAAAAAATTATTACCATTTGAATTAAAATTATTTCGTAATTATTAAAATTAAATAACAACTACAATTATTTCAAAAATTTGAATTACTTGGTAGTTGAAATAATTTGAGTAAATTCGGTTGCAGGTTTTAATTACAAGTCAAATTACCAAAATAACTACAATTATATCAATATTTGGAGAAAGTATTGAAATAATTGTAGTTGTTATTTAATTTTTATATTGGTAATTGGTAATTGTCATGGTAAATGTATTGGTAGTTGTAATGGTCATTCGTAATGGTAATTAAAATTGAAATTTTAATGGTAATCGTAATGGTAATTGTAATGATAATTGTAATGATAGTTATATTAATATTTATAATAGAAATTGTAGTTTACAGCACCGGTTGAACCCTCTTTCTTTGATTACTTTGAAATGAGTGTGCAGTGCTTACATCTAATGCTAAAAACAGCACTATTTGCTAGAAAAATTGAGCGCATCTCTGCTCATTTTCAGTGCTCTTGAACGCTTGGGTTTTGGCTGGACTTCGAAATACTTTCATGCCTCGCTTCCAACAATTGCAAATTGTCATTCGCTACGTTTACGTTGAGGGATCGATAAGTTCTACCATCGAATAAAAATCTTCAACACTTCGAAACATTTGACCAGCCATTTCTGTACAAAAAAAGTAACAAAAAAAACAGTTTGGACCTTTGGACCGAATTCCATTCGTAATAAGAGCAAAAGTGCTGTAGCTTCACTAATGCTTACCAGTGGAAATGTCCCGAACCGAGCAACAAGAATTGAGTTAAGCCTTGGCAAAACACACACCGAATGTTGGATGGTATATAGGGCTGATGGGGGTGGCAAAGTCAACCAGCCAGCCAGGCAGAAAAGCAGAAAAAAAAAAATCGGAAAAACAAAACGCGGGAGGAATAACTTGCAAAACGCGTATGTTTGGCGATGCTCGACTTACTCTGGGGAGCGGCAGATGGTGGATTTGAAGTGAGTCCTCCTGGGGGCCTCTCTGCTATGACAATTGTATTTCATTTTTTTTTTTTTTTGCTCCCCTACTTGAATATTTGTCTCATTGCCGCGGATAATACAAGTATGTTATTTTGGTCTACTCCCTGGCAATTGCAAAACTAAAAAAATATGGCAAAGTTTGCCTCAGAGCAATCTCCATGGCGATCCAATGGCAACCATTTGAATTTATGACGTGCTGTGTGGGAATTTCTGCATGTATAAAACCGAGAACAGTACATAGGAGAAATGTGTATTTGTAAGTGTGGCTTTTACTTTTACATTTTGAGTTTTGTTTTATGGCAAAATGTTTGTCCTTACGTTTTGTCTTTGTGTTGCTTAAAGTGCCGTGAAAACGGAGACAAGAAAATTGAAAAGGGAACAATTTTTGAATAATATTTGTGAACTGCGACTGCTAAAGAGGTTAAGTTTGCTGTTCAAGTTTTGAACTAAAAGTGTTTTATATTCCAATTTGAATTGAGGTACGAGAAGACAATTTTGATAAGTGGATTTCGAGAAAAAAAACATTACCTTAATTAAGAAACGAAATGATAAATACTATGGGTTATCTGCACCATCAATTTGAATGGACTTAAAGTTTTTATTTACTTTATTTTTATCCATAAAATGTTTGAACTTTCGAAGATTAAGAGAAAGTGAGATGAATGAGAAAAGTATCGGGGAAACCAAGTGATTTCTTCAAAAGATTGATTGAACTACAATTGAATCACCACAGACCAGAGACCAATAACAGTCAAAAAGAACTGTCTTTAGCCCACATCATGGGTTAAGTTAACTTGAAAATCAGATTTCATTATGGAATTAAGAACATTTTTCTGGTTTAAGAAAGAACTTTGATAAAACTCAGTACTAAATATTTCACCCCCACAACGTTTTACAAGAATAAGCAATAATTTACAATAATTAAAGCAAAACATTTCATCTGACCTGCTCATTTAAAATGCAATTGTGTAAAGTGTGATAAGAGGGTGAGGGAAACACAACAGAAAGGCAAGGAACAACAAACAGCAAAAACAAGGAGTCAGAGCACTCACCTTTAATTATCACCAGAAAGATCAACAGGACAAACAGCGTGCACGACGACGACGAGTCCATGTCCTTGGTTTAATGTTTGCGTTGTTTTTAGGTTGAATAGCTGCTCCCTCTGTTGTTGTTGTTGTCGCTGCTGTCGCTGGAAGAGTGAAAGTGCCTCCGCCTGTGGCTGCAAACCAAGTGGTTAGCAATCCTTGCCTCGTCACCTTGGTTGAATAGTGGACCAACACCAACACCGCCTCCTCTCCGCTAAGTAGACACTTTGACTGGGTCAGAGTTCAGCGGAGCGCACGAGTGTCAACAATGGGCGCCGCTGGTGAAGGTTTCCGCCTGCGTGTGAATGTGTGGGTCACTTAGCCTGGTTCAGAGCCGCCCGCCTCTAGCAATTCATTTGCTGAATCTCTTAATTCTTTCGCGTTCCGCTTTTCATTATTTATTTTTCAGCAAATATTTGGCACGCGTGTTTCCGTTTCGCTTTGCGTCTTTGCTTTGAATTTTTCAACTGCGTTTTGTGGATTTCGTGGTCTGTGGTTTTCGGTTTGCACAGCTTCCTTTCGCCTTTTTTTTTGGTATGTTTCTCTTGTTGTTGTTGTTGTTGCTTTATATGTTTTAGTGATGATTTTCTTTCTGAGGTTATGACCGTTGCAGATTTTATTTCCGTTTGCCTGACCACAGATTCTTTTTGAGAACTTTTTTGTTTGGTTTGGGTTTTGGAATCTGGTGTTTTCTTGGTTATAATTTACATAATTAAAGTGGAGTTTTTTTTTTGTTGTTTGTTATTTAAATTTTTTCCATAGAGCTTGAGAAACCTTAGGTATCAGTTGTTGGTTTTTTTATGTTTTTTTTTTTAATTGTTTCCTTGTGGGTGAATTGTTTAGTTATATATCGTTGTTTCGTTCAGTTGTAAGTTGGTGGCTGTAAATTAAGAAATTGAAACTTTAATATCTAGAAGGTTTATAAATGATTTTAAATTTATTCTGCGATGATTTTGTAATCAATATAGCTCCATTTTTATTGTATCAACTTTCTACTTTGTAAACCGAACCTTAAGCCAAACCAAACCAAAGTTGTTGTGAACCTCAGCATTGGGTTTGGCATCAACAAATTATATATTTCACTGAAATCTTTTAATTTAAATAAATATTTTTTTATGAGTATTTTTCGTGTATTCGTAACTATTATTCGTGATCAATGTCCTTCAAACTTTCTGCAAACTTTATATACTTAAATTAATATGTATTAAAAAATAGAGGAAAGTTAACTTCCTTAAAGTTTGTATACCCTTGCAGCACGTTTTTCTAACTAATTTGAAGGACTTTTCCATTGAAAACAAACAAGTTTTTCTCACTAAGACTACTTTTCTGGCCTTACTTTTCTATGACAGCTATACTATATAGACGTCCGATTTCGACCAAACTTAATGGAATCATGGGAAAGCATAGCAAACTAAGAAATACAAAGTTTGGAGGCGTTTTCTTTGAAAACAAAAAAGTTTTTCTCACTAAAACTAGTTTTTCGACCGAACATTCCTATAGCAGCTATAACCTATAGTCATCCGATTTTGACAAGACCTTTAAGAATTGTATGAAAGCTTATAAAATCAATATGTGCCAGTTTTAAAGAGGTTTACATTGAAAACAAAAATTGTTTTCTTACTAAGACTATTTTTCTAACATTACTTTTCTATGGCAGCTATACTATATAGATGTTCGATTTCGACCAAACTTGTTGGAATCATGGGAATGCATAGAAAACAAAGAATTTTAAAGTTTGGAGGCGTTTCCATTGAAAACAAAAAAGATTTTGTCACTAGAACTAGTTTTTCTACCGATTGTTCCTACTGCAGCTATAAGTTATAGTCGTACGATCCGGCCGGTTCCGACAAATGTGCAGCGTATTTGTACCAGAAGACTTCGTGCAATGTTTGGTCTCGATAGCTTTAGAACTGACGGAGCAGATAGCATAGAAACAGACGGACAGGGCTAAATCAACTCAGCTCGTCAAGCTGATCAAGAATTTATATGCTTTAGTGATCGGAAGTGCTTCCTTCTATGCGTAACAAACATAGGGTATAATGAACCCATTGCAAGTCTGTCATAGATATTCGACATCGCATATTCACTCAGATTTTTGCGTATTCAACAAAATATAAACTATATGCTTGACCAAAATTATGATTTGCATAGAACATAGCATACTTTAAAGGGCATTAAGCATGATATATACCTACAACCTTAACTAACCATTTTCCACCAAAGGGTGTTGTTAGATTTTCATATAGATCGTTGAAAATGTGTTTCAACCTGAGCGGAGGTACTTTTCGTTTGTATTACGTATGAGATATGTAGTCGAAGTCGAAGGTATTGTTGTTCATACCGCAAATAGAATAGAATAGACTGAAACTGGATTGCCAATATAGAACAAATTCTTAAGGACCTTTACACATTTACTTACATTTTGGGACTTTTCTAAAATCTCTTCTAAGAGCTCACTTTCATCGCAAGTGGCAACTGCTGTCCTAGTTTAAGCTTCCTGGCACTTACAGCTTAGGCTGTGCTTCGATTGCCCAACTGCCGGTCAGTGAGATTTAGTTAATCGCGATTATCCCTGCAAAGGACAGTGCCAACTGCGTCACAGACACGACTGTGTTTGTCTCAAACTCGTGGGAGCTTACGAGTTTGCAGTTGCAGCCATACACGTACACTATCTAAAAACGCTGCCGCTTAAACAAAAATCCAGCTTAAATCAACAAGCCAACAAAATCGCTTCACTTCCATTTTAAGTAAATTCATACAGAACTCCCTCGGGCATAATTTCCAACTTGCTAAGCAAATTTGTGCAACAATGTATGCCAAAGGGTTCAATTATGAACAGAGGCGACCACAAAAAAAAAGAATCAACAAAAAAAGTGAAAAACAAATCTCTAGCCAATCCCCCAGCACTGGCCACGTTCTGCATACAGCGGGGAGGTAATTTGAAACTGCAATGTGTGTTAAAAATGCATACCCGACCACAAGGGAAACGCCTAGAGTTCTTTTTTGTCGCGCCTAAGCGGTTGCAACTTTTTTCCCTTCCTAATTTCAAGGCTCATTGTGTGGTGTAGCCAGCCAGATGGTGCTTGATGGCGGCCAGCAGAAGATGTGGGAGGAGCGGGAGTAGGCCAGGCGAAGCATTAAATTGACTTTGAAACTTTTTACCTGCCAGCTTTGTGCCACAAACAAATAGCATGAAAAACTAAACTTGAAATTAATTAACCGCGACAAGGCAAAGCCAGGCGGCCAAACCCCCCGAAGGGTCTGAGTGCAATTTAAACTTTCGTTTGGCATTGTCGCTGGGTTTTCGACTCACTCATAAAGCGCCTAATTACACAAACAGCTGACGCGGCCGAAACAGCCTGCGACTTACAAAATCGGATAGACTGGCAAATGGTTCAATACTCTTCGCGCACGTGTAAATTATTTTGCGGCTTGTGGTGGCACAGTACACGCGGAAAAAAAGTTATACAAGCTGCCATATAATTACAAATTTGAAATAAACAAATGAGCATACCTAAATAATGGCCACAATGTGTCGTCACATATATACAAGTAAAGAAAATCATTTGTCAAATAACAACAATCCCCCTTTAAAGAGAGTACAAGCTGTGTGCTGTGTGCGAGCCTGTAACTTGGTGCTTTACAAAAACAATTGCACTGATTCAGCAAGGATTCAACAAAAAACCAAAACGACAAGTTCTATTCACAAATCGAATATCGAGATCTCATATGAGATGTGTGAAAAATACCCGAGAAAAAACTCACAAGAGCAATATATTTCTCTAAATAGCCTACTTCCCATGCAGCCTCTCAAATATATAAATTACTCTTGTCTGATATCTCATTTGAGATACTTTTATGAGATATCAGACAATTGAGAATACAGTGATCAAAATTAGTTTGGAGTTGAAACAAAGTCGAGTAAAGTATTTTTATTCCCAAATCATTAAGATAAACGACTGATTGATTGATTGATAATCATTCTTAATTCTTAGTTGCGAGTGTATCCGTCGGAATTTTTTCCACCGCCATTAACGCAACACACAGCCACCGCCAAACCGCCACGCATCATGTATTTCAATTACTGCATTTCTCATGCGGCTGGCACCGCCCTCTTCACACTACTCCACCCCGGCACGCCTACCGTTTCTGTTTTTGCTCAGCCTTTTTAATTTGCGCCTGGCTTGCTTTTGTTTTGCTATTTTATGTATATATATATATTCTTTTTTTTTGTTGTTTTGTGTTCATTCGCGTTTTTACGCAAATTCATTGTTGTAATTTACTCAAGTTTGTTGACCGAAAACAAAAACTAATCAATGGTTGGGCGCCACGCCCGGCGGCAAGGTGACAGAGCATCTGCCCCGCTTACCGAAATGAGGTTAAAAACATCTTCTAGAGGGGTTAACGGTATACATAATATATACATACATATTTCTTTAATTAAACACTAAGCAAGCTCAGCATTTTTTTGGCTTGTGCTTTGTTGTGGCAAAATGTTGCTTTGCGGTTAGTCGAAGCAGCCCGTTAAGTTGCGGCCCAGAGATGTAAGTTGAGAAGAGACCGCGACAAAAAATTAGTTAAGCCACAAAAGTGAAGAGATAATGAAAGAAGTGATAATAGAAATGGTATTAGTACAAAAGTATCGTATGGTAAATGTTTATAAGCATTTGGAAAGAATTTAGTTTCTGCAATCAAAAATATTCTCAAAATTATATTTCGAAGTCTCGAAATGTTTTTATTTGATAGTTAGAAAATTATGAAAATTCGACAATTCAAATTTAAAACATCGATTCTGTTCTACGCTGCCGCTCGATGTTTTTGCGCGCATGCTGCTTTGAAATTCCCAAACGGTTATGCCACTGCAGGCATGAAGAGACGCTTGAGCTACGAACAGTTGGTAGGCACTGAAAGCTGATGAGAAAAGGTGGTTCCTCTTGAAACAGCGGTACGATCTATGAAAGCATAACATGATCTTTTGACCTTTTAAAACTGCAGGTTTTATTATGAAATTTTTTTTAACTTCTTAAAATGAAAAATAAAAATTAAACTTGAATTACTTTTTAACCAAAAGCCTTATTACAAATATTTTGAAGAATATGTGATCTATGGGTCTGCCGGACATGGACATGGAGTTTAAAAAATACTTTTTTATTATTTTTAAAATAAATTTATATCTTGCAAAACTAATAATAATTTGTGTTGTATAATTTGTACAAGAAATATAAATTTAAAGTAATTTTGTTGATAAACATAATAAATATAATGCAGTTTTATTAAGTTATCCCGATTTTAAAAGTCCACCTCAAAATTTTTTCATCTAATACCTCGTTTAGAAAAACTTACTGAAATCTTTTTTTTTCCATAACTGTTCTTTTCGGTCCCTGATTGGAAATAAACTTTATCTGCCTGAAAACATAAGTACTTAATGTCCCTGTCATACATGTCTTACCAGTTCTAAGACACGTTTGCTTATGCGGATTTACTTTCAATCTTCCGAAACTCTATGGTGTCTAATCGAATCGGGTTTTACGCAGTAAAGAACTCCACCAATGACAGCTACGTTAGCAATGCTTGGAATATGGTCCTTTCTGACAAAATATGAAAATCTTAATTCAAATATTGCATTAAATCGAGAAAACTTGACTTTAAACTCTTATTTGATGCAGTGCACACAAAGCTGTGCGGCCATTCAAAAGAATATCAAGAAAATTTGCAATGTGGAGCTTCATTTTTTCAAATGTGTGCTGTGTGTGTGCAAAGTTTATTCACTTCGCAAAAACATTCAATATCTTTGGTGCAAATGGGTAACAGTGCACAGAAAAGCTTTAGTCTAAGCATTAACAGCGTCAAATTCTAATAAGAAATCCCTATATTTTTTTTCTCCGCATTTTCGTGCTTTCTGACCAAGAAAACTTAACCTTGATCGTTTAATTTCTTAACTTTTCATTAATCCTGTCAAGTAAACCCAAGAATTACTTATACCACCAACTTGCTGCCCATATTTTTTTTTTGCCAACCTAAATATTTCAAATTAAATGGCTGCCGCAGCTAATCAACCATTATAATAAGAATTTTCATGCGATTTTGTACAAAACCTCAGTGAAATAAGCTTTTCATTTTGGCCACGGAAACAAACTGCAGTCCCCCCCCCCCCCCCCCGCATTCTCTGCGCAGCCCTAGCAAATATTGCCATCGACGAAACGTTGAGCGTTAAAAGTCATTTTGGCAAATGCTGCTGCATACTTTTGTGCGCGGGCTTTCAAGTGCGGTTATTGGCACTCTTTTAAAACACATTTCCGCAGGCTTTTGTTAGCCCTTGCCATCAACTGGGTCAGGCATCGATGATGATGATGATGAGGGTGATGAGCAGCTGACATTATAAACAATTTTGACGCCATTGGCGCAGTTTAATTAAAATGGCGGCCAAAAAATATTCAACTACACCCATAATCTATTTGAAGCCGGCCAGGCTGGTAGAGAGAGAGAGAGAGAGGCAGAGAGCCGAGTTAATTTCATGGCGCAAAAGGAAATGGCACAGCAAACAAAACCAAAGACAATGGCCACGGCCAGGAGTCTGCTGCACAGGACACACCGGCGGGCAGAAGGCATTCAGACAGAAATTAAATTGGAAATGTTGTACTACTACGTGCAGCAGACAGGCTAAAAGGAAATAAAGCAAAGGCAACGGCAACGGCACCGACCGGGGGTGGCTCAACAAAAAAATGAATGTGCAACAACAAGTGGCCAGGACATGGCCAAAGGAAGCTGTTGCTTGTTGCTGCCGCTGTTGCTGCTGCAACTGGGTGCAGGACTTTCTGTTATTATACAAATGAAGGCAGTCGCCTGCCTTGTAAGTTGGAAATTGTCTCAGATTTTGCAGAAAAATGGAGGAAAAGCAATGGCAACAAGCCCAACGAAGACTTGATGCTCTGGGGAGTGTGGAGTCCTGAAGTGATTAATTGCTGGGAGAGACACAGGAAAATACAAATTTATAAAATGAAATTTTCCATTATAATTTTCATGCATTTTTTTAGGTCTTCTGGTGAATCAGCATAAGACCTGTTCAAACCTTTAACCGGCCACAATTCTGTCAAATGTAAATATCACATTTCACCTACTTAATCATCTAGTCATTGTACCCTTTTCATCTAATGCCCAGCCAGCTGCTCCTATTTTTCTAGAGACCAATATAGAAATAACAAAACTGTAAGACGGAGCTTGGGACGAACCGGAGCGGAGACACAGCAAAAGGAAATGCTTGCCAACCGAGGCAACATTATTTAGGTTTAATCAGCAGAGCAGATTTGCATGGGACAGAATCAGTTTTGGCTGCAATGAAATAAACCAACTGGAATTGAAAGATAGACCCAGAGAGACATCAAACAAATGGCGAACGGAACGGAGGCGGGAGCGGACAAAGGCAAAAACTATTATAAACGGTTGACAACTGGGGAAATGAACGTTTCAGCCAAAAATGACAAACGTCCAACGAAATTAAAGTCATTATAATTGAGCAGTTAAAGAATGGATAACCAGTTGGAAGCGAAATATAATTCAATGGTTGGAAAAAAAATAGAGGAAAGCTTGCTTTAACTTTAGTTTTCTTGGCTAAGTGATTTCCCAACCTGACCAATAGCTGGCGGCTCTTCATCTGATTTTAATTGCTTTCATCTCTTATGAAAAGCGAACTTCTTAAGCCCTCGGAATGGAAATGCAAATGACCGAATCAATTGCCTAAATTATATTACTCACTTCAGAAAATTGACAAAAGTATGGAAATATTTATGAAACATTCAAGGTCTAATTGAATATTCGAAAAGTAAATGCTTAATTGACCTAAGTGCTTACTTGCTTCTAACCATTATCCGAAAAGTCAGTTTCTTGGAATATATTACAGAAACATTTGCCAAGCTTTATGCAAAATTTGCTGTTGCCAACCAGTTAAATTACTTCCTTCAGCTTTCAGGAACCTGTACCAAATGGCATTTCGATTTTTCGATCTGCATTTCTCCAATTTCCTAAAAGTTCACTTTGTCTCACAAGCAACATTTGATTAAAGCTCAGCTAACAAATTATTAGAACTTCGAAAAAAAAACAAGCTCAAATATATGCCAACCCTTTCGAACTAAAACTAAATTAAGCAACTTTTGATGCGATACAGCAACTGTACACAGGCCAACAAAAAAATAGCTCACGAAATTCATTGGCGTTTTCGAGTGCCACCACGTCCATTAACAAACAAAATACAACAAATTTTGTCGATGGCGGGCCAACCAAAAAAAGAACGTGCCAGTCACCCTCTCAACGCACTCTATCCGCCGAACCTTTTTTTTTTTACCGTTTTGTCCGGCTATCGAAAATTGCTTTCGGTGATTTTTATTGGATTTTCGTATGTAATATGAAATTCATAACAGAACTAACGATGCCAGCATCGTTGTCGTCGACGACGACATCGACGACGACGATTTGCAGTTTTTATGCAGCTGCTTTTATGTCATTTTCTATATATTTTGCCCGAGTTGGTCTCTGACAGCGCTGAGCTCAACGCTTTTTGATTGCTGGTCGGCCAACAAGTCGCGTTGGTCTCTGACAAGTTGTTTTCCATGCCCTGCTTTGGTTTTACAAAGAAAGAGCATTGCGAGTTGTTGAAGAGGTTTGATTTTTAAAGCAGTCGCGAGTGACACTTGATCATTGATTGGGTGGGGTTGGCTTTTGATTTAGAAACATCAATTATAGAGAGGTTGGAATTGGTGCATCTCTTGAGATTCCGAAATGTTTCTTATTCAAAGTAATGGACAACGTTATACTTTTTATACTCTGTACCGAAGGTACATAGAGTATTATAAGTTTGTGCAAAAGTATGTAACATCCAGAAGGAAGCATCTCCGACCCCATAAAGTATATATATTCTTGATCAGCATCAACAGCCGAGTCGATATAGCCATGTCCGTCTGTCCGTCTGTCCGTCCGTCCGTCTGTCTGTCTGTCCGTATGAACGCACAGATCTCAGAGATGGTAAGAGATAGAGGTTTGACATGTATGGGACATATGCTTCTTATGTCTGCAGGCAGATCAAGTTTATTTTCAATTTTGGCCACGCCCCCTCCCGCCCCCGAAATTTAGAAAAAACGTCATATCTCCCACAGTTTTGAAGATAGATGGCTTGTTCCTTCTGGACATATTTAGTTATTAGGATAACTTCCGCCAAAGAAATGAAGAAGATCGGATGAACGGTTTTCGAGTTATGATCAAAAGACAAAATTTCTTGGTACAGAGTATGTTATAGTCGGGCTTGACCGACTTTCTTTCTTGTTGAAGTTGAAGTAAGAGTTTTAACTGTCTTTGTTTTTCATTTTGGAATACAAATAATTACACAAAATTTTTATTTGTCATCTTTGCTTAAGCTGTCTTTACTCTTGTTATATATCTTTAAGTAGTCGGTTGTCAAATATTCTCTAAACAGTAAATCTTCTATATAAAGCTGTCTGTGTTAGAAACTTAAGGACCGAACTCTCATCTTCTCATATATTGCTGCTATGTGTCAGATAAACTTGAATTTTGCTCTGTTTCGTGTAGGCTTATGTGACAGATAGCTCGATGTAGAAGATTCGAAAACGGCACTAAATTGAATGTTTAACTGACTCACAGCTGTTATTTAGGAGTTGAGAAATCAGCCCTATATTTGCTCTGCAGTTACACTATTGTCAGAAAAACTCTTACAATACCAATGACAAGTGTAAAGGCTGCTTTAGTGTGAAAATCAGGACTAAGGACTTTGCAAAATATCAATTCGATAATATAACAAATGAAAATTTATAAAATTTACGTTTGATATATCGGGTCTAACAATATCGATATATCGATATATTGCCATTTTTCATAAAACCATTCATAGTGCCAGTTCAAATCGGTCTTGATTTCGAATAATCCTTAGAATATAAATTATATAGTTAATACTTTAAGCGTAAATTAGGCTTGCGGCTAGTTTTAAAAACTTGAGAGGGCTGTACGGGCTATTACAAATTAACTCAAAGTCTGAAAGTATATCGCTATAAGAAATATACAATCGGAACATCGCATGACGTCTAACAAAAGCATTGATTTATAGGCTTATCGATATTATATTGTATTATATTATATTATAACCTTACTCGAATGGAATGGTGTCTCATTGCAGTGAACCAGCCCACCCAATATTTGGAAGATTATTTTCACAAAAATCACCATGATGAGTCTTTTCCGACCCCTTTTCATGATTAAACAGAATTGCTTATCATGTGCGGTTAACAGAGTCTCGAAAATGACTCGTGAAATACAACTTCAAAAAGACTCCTAAATGACTCTGAAAAGATTCGAAACTGCACAGAAGAACGGGCTAAAAACGACTCTTCCAAAAGTGTCGCGGATAGGGCACCATTTGCATCCGACAAATGTTTCATTTATTATCAGAAAACTAGTGACTAATCAGAACGAGGACTCAAAAACGACACTAATGTGATCAAAAATGTTTGCTGGAAGCTTTCTCAGCTAATTTGTACTCAACATGTATGAGAATGTTAGTTTATTGATCTTCAACAGGATTTATATCTGTGTGTTATAGTGTTAGGCATAAATTGTGTATTTTTCTGAATACGTTGACTTGTTAAACAATTGAAAAGTGTTGTATAGGTTTGCATAGAAGTTTGTTGCGCATACAAGGAATCATTTACAATCACATATAAATATATATTCTTGAACAGCATGAAGAGCTGAGTGGAATGAGGGATGTGTGACAGTCTGCCAGTATTTTTGTCAGTCTGTTTCTACTCAAACTAGTCCCTTAATCCCTTCCTGTAGCTACCATCGGAGCGATCGCATTCAATATAGTTATACAACTTTAGCTTTTGCTTTCTATTTTTGTATTTAAATTTAGATGATAGAGAAATATGGGGAAATAGGGGTCGTTCCCATGATGTTTTGAAAATTTCATTTCATTTTCCGGACTATCTTGCAAACAATTAACGAAAGTGGAAAACATTTTTGTTGTAAAGAAAAGTTTAAAATTTTTCCACCTGTTTCTTGAACTTTTGGTTATTATTATCAATTTGATTGTAAAACCATTGAAAAGGGTATTCGCGTTTCCTTTTTAAAAAACATCCCGCAACTTTGTGTGAATTGTAACCAATTTTTTGTTGTTTTGCGGCCGAAAGTTAAAGTTGATTGACTGGCTGAACATTATTTGGTTAATTTGTCAAAAATTTTCCATTTTATATTCACTTTGTATGGCAAATTCCACTTACCCAGCAAATGTGTCGACTTCAGTGAGTTGTATGAAAGTGGCTGATGCAGCTGCTGCAGTTGTTGTTGTTGTTGTTGATTCTTCGGTGTTGTTGCTTTGCCCAGTGGTCGTTGTTGTTGCTCTTCTTCTCGCTGTTGTTGTATTCTCTGCAGCTGCAAGGCGTCGTTTTCGTTTTGGCAATGGAACAAACACAACAAAAATGTTGATGAATGTTCCATAATTAATAAAAATGAACGTTATTTCTGCTTGTTTTTGTTGCTTTTAAATGTATGCGTACAATTTATTCCTTATTTAAAAGTTGAATTTATTTAGCGTGCGTTTAAGTTATGGTTGATGGCAGTTGCAATTGATGATGATTGGGTCGCTTGTTCGGCTGGCTGACTGATTGATTGATTGAAACGATTAGGGTGAAATTTAGTTGTCATTTTTTCGTGTTTACTTAATTCTGTTTTTTTAGACCAAGCGAAATAAGGACATGGAGTTGGTAATTTTAGCTGTTAAGTTTGTGTTTAGCATATCTGTGTTATTAATTAGCTGTATTGACTTTTATAGTTATGAACACTTTGTAGTTGCTGTTGTTGTTGTTGTTTTAAAAAAGTATTGGTTACATCATTTTGTTTTTAAGTATTTGCAAATGGCATTTATGTGGTGAGCGAGCGGCTTTTTATAGATATAATTAAGTTATTTATATAGTACGCTTTAGTAATTGCATTTTATTTGAATTTTTTTCGGCTGTGAATGAGACAGAATGTGCGCGAAAAGGAATGGAAGAGAGAGAGAGAGAAAAAACAGAGAGAAAGAGATTGAAAGATATGAGTATTTACGATTTTTATTGAGTGGTTAAATAGTATGACTATGATATGAATCGGGATTTATACGCCAAGCTGCATGGATTCTTAAACGGTTTAATGTAGTAACACCAGTTACATTCGGTTGCAAGGCTCAGTGTTCTGAAGGGTTGGTGATGGTTCTGAATGATTTGTGTTGAAAAAAGATAAATCAAGTCTAGATTTGAGGTTTTTTGAGCTTTAAATTGCATAAAGTACCTGTTTTATTCTTTTTCTATCCTTTAAATAAAAATAATTAAATTTTTTGCAGCCCAAAATATCAGAAATCTTCACAACAATCAGTTTAAAACTGTAAGAGGCTGCATTATAAGTCTTTTTATGGTTCAATCCAAGTTACTTTGTTCTAGAATTATGAACACACTTAAATACGAAATGTTTCGGATTCAAGAACGTTAACCATTTCAATATTATCAGTTGTCGTTTTTTCGAATTTAGAATGTTTCGAACTTAATTTGAGTATTCTCAAAACCAAAACGTCATTCAAATTTCAATTACGAGTCGGTATGCTAACTATTCCGATTGATCTAGAACTCTGCCAGTCGTGGATTTCTCAGTCTAAAGTTAAGCTTGAGATCAAACTCATTTCAATAGCTACATAAGAGTAAATGTAAACAGTTTCCAGCTGGTCTAAACGAAAACTTTATTCGAAAAAACAACATTCTAAAATATTTTAAGTCTTTATCCAAACCAAACTGCAGCAACAACACTCCGCAGTTCTATAAATATTTGCTCTTTTTAGTTATTGTTCTGAGACAATGGAAATTACTACGAAATTAAGCTGCCACCATTCAGCACAATGGCTAACCAGTCTGTGTCCGGCTATTGTTTAATTCACGCACACAAACACCGACTGACTGCTGAAAAGGCGTAACAGATACATAAGTATCTGAAAGGTTGCCTGTTGCTTCGCACAAAAGGTAATTGGATGCCTGTTGATTAGTTAGCTGTTGGTGTAAGCCGTTCGGTCACAGGCAGCAGGAATCTCAATTGTGGCACTCAAAACTGTCACAGCCCATAAAATTCAATTCAATACAGAACAAAACAAAAAAAAACATAAGCAATTGCCTGGTCACGCCCCAAGGCACATTCTCGAACGCCCATCACGTGCCACAATTTACGGTCAAAGTTTCGAGGGTCGCACTCTAAAACTGTAACGAAAGCAACTAAACATTAGTTTAATGTGCTGGGGTGGGGCCCATTGATAACTCTATGAGCACTTCTCGTATTTGGATAGCTGAGCGAACCAACTTTGACAAAAGTCACTTTAAGCAGCAGCCATTTCGAATATCCGTTATGAGGAGAGCGCACATCCAAGCCAAAAAAAAAAGAAGGAAGAAAAACATAAAGGAAAAGGATGACAAAAGTAGGAAGTAAAAAAGGAAAATTAATAGTTTGAGAAAAATTCACTCGACTGGTAATACTGTAAGAAAAAAGCACAAGAAATAAGGGGTGAATATTTATGAAAGAAGGCCAATTTGTCAATTTAATAATCAATCTAGTCAAATTTACCACAAATAGTTGGTGCATCTCTTGATGTGAAAGTAATTGATAACCAAACTATTTTGCCATTTTCCTGCCAAGCTTTGGCAAAACTGTCTTCTATGGACTTGAAGATACAATTTTCATTAAATGCCAGCAAGGAATTTTTAATTATCTACTCCCTTTTGTTATGCTCGAGAAATCACAGTTGAAAAATCAAAGAAGAACATAAACTCTAGAAATATTTTATAAATATCATCATCTTGTTTCCAAATTCTATATTTAAGTGGTTCGAGAAGGAATTTCAATGCCACCCACATTTTACGTTTCATTACTTATATTCAATCGAAACTTTATGTATTATTGTTCAACCTATATACCAAATTTATGTGACATTTGGAACACTTTTCAAACACTATCCAAACTGTTCACATTCTTGACAAATAACTCCGTTGAGCCTTCTGACTCATAGAATTTTGTAGCATCGATGAGGAATTAAGACTGGTTTAGTTCAGTGGTTCATGATGTTTTTTAACCACCAGTTAGGTATATAACTTGGTTTTCTACAGAGGCTAGAGAAGCTGAAGCCCTCCCTGGAGCACAAATCTAAATATTTTTCAGCTTTATCTGAGTGTTTAAGGTTTCTGCAAATATTTTTCTTCTTGCGTATATTTCATAGATTAAGATGGGCTCTGGGAGGGTTTTAGCCCTCCTCTTAGGTACTTCACTGACCTATAGGCTTACTGTTGCTGGCCCCTAAGAAAAACTCTTCAACCGTAGAACAGATTCAATTAAAGTTGAGATTAGAGTTCTCAAACAATTTCCAAAACTGACTGACATTTTACCTCAAATTTGTCGGTGATCCAAACCGGATTCTTTTGCGCTTTAAGGTTCGATTGAGCATCTTCAAACAAATGCCGGTTTGGTTTGTGAACATGGATAAGCGGTTCGCTTCGATTTGCTTCAGAACCGGTTGGCTTTCCTAACTTGTATCTTATCAATCCTTCTGCACGCTCAACTTTAAGAAACCTTAAATTGTCCATCAACTTAATATACCCCCAAATACCCTAAGGGGCTTATAAAAATGACAAAAAGAGTTGAGCCACAACAAAAAAAAAGAGAAGAAATAAAAAAGCAGAGTCGTTCAGCTAGTTGAGTCTTTGTTGTTCTGGATATTTGTTGGTAGACAGCGTTGTTATTTATGACAATTTCATTGTCTTGTCCACTTGCTGCCCTTTTTATTTCCGCCTTTGCCTTTTGCTTATTTACTACTTCCCACCAAATACGCACACACACACACCCAAACACACACCCACACACAGAGAGAGCTCTCGCCGTTCTTTGTGTAGCATACTTTTGTGCGCGCGGCGTTATCAAACGTTTTCCGCGCTGTTACTCTTAGTATTTTCGTATTTTTTCGTATTTGTATTTTGCCTGAGTGTGTGTGTGTGTGGTGTTAGTGTGTGTGTGTGTGTTTGGGTGAGTCTGGCTGTTATCAGTTGGCTAGAACTCATCGCCCATTGATGGAAAGTTTGAGTGAGTTTTTTTGTGTGAGCGCTTGGAAGTAAGACGACTCATTTGTGTTTACACTTGGAAGCGCACAGCAGCAGCTGAATCAGCAGCAGCAGCAGCAGCAGCAGCAGCACAACAAGAAGCTGCCAATTGTTGCAAACGGCAGCTCGGTGTACCTTTTTTTATATTGTCGGGTGCGGGGGAAAGCTTCTGAAAAGTGTGCTACACATACAAATATTTATGTATAACCAATTTGCACAAGAATTTGGGTTTCTCTCTCTCTGTCCTTTCTCGTTTATTTAATTAACCCGAGACGCACTCAACAAAATATATCCATTCAATGTCAGCAAAATTGTCTTTTAAGTGTTTCAAGTGATTTGTCTGTGCTGCTGTTGCCGCTGTTGTTGTAGTTGTTGTTGCTGCTGCCGTCGTTATGTGCTCCAATTCCCGCACACACATACACACACAGGCACACACACACACAATAGGCCAGAGAGAAAAACTTGCAACTTG
This sequence comes from Lordiphosa fenestrarum, assembly GCA_035044985.1. Lineage (NCBI taxonomy): Eukaryota > Metazoa > Arthropoda > Insecta > Diptera > Drosophilidae > Lordiphosa > Lordiphosa fenestrarum. The sequence goes on along the minus strand of JAWNNO010006344.1, from coordinate 1,480,697 downwards.
TTTGCTGATTAGAAATGCTTTTGATGTATGATGGAAATCTGTTAGCCAAGCGAGACGGGCTCCGGCAGCGGCGAATGCAGCCACCTTAATCAAACATAATGAGCAATTAAAAACTTTTTTCGACCCCTTAAGGTATGCAATGAAACTTTCAATATGCTCAAAGCTTGCCTTAATTCTTTTTTCCCATTTTCCCTCATTTTTTTTTTGTTTTTTTTTTGTGCGGGTCCTGGCGTTGTCGTAAAAAATGTTTAGTGCCTTGTCCGGAAGGTAGGTCATCGAGGCAGTAGCAGCAGCAGCAGCAGCAGCCCAAGCAGACAACGCATGTCCTCAATGATGGATGCGGTCTTGGAATTGCCAGCTGGAGTGGGCTGCTCTGCCATGGCAAAAAGACAGTGGAAATTGTGCATGCGGCTGCCGCTGCCGCTGCCATTGAATGAGAAAACATGGCAAATTTAGAAAAGAATACAAGTACAAGGTATGTAGGAGTGCAGTGATAGCATGGAAAAGTAATTAATGGCCAACTGAAACAGGTCAAATAAATCAAGATTAAAGCGCAGGCTGCCAGCGACTGTTTTTTGCAACTGAAAAATTTGGAATGTATATTTAGATTTTATTTTAAATGTTTTTGATAAATCAAACATTTCGGCTTATCTCGGCATTATTAATTTTCATTTCATTTGCATGATAAGAAGTTATGGTCTCAGCCACATTTCACTATATTAAAAACCAATTGGGCACCCAGTGGACAAAACGATGTTCTGAAAACAGTACCAGTATCTGTTTTATACGTTCCGAAAAAATAAGTAAACTGTGGTCATGAAGGGAGTATATATGTGAGTATTTTGTTGATTATAAACCTAATAGAGATTTCCATTGTTGTCATAGCAAAGAAAGTTCATGAATGTAGGAAAAGAAGGGCTCATAAACTTGTGTCCGTTCTATGTTAACTTTATTGACAAACCAATTCGAACATGTGACCAAAGTGCATTCCAAAACCATAACAAAATAATTGTTTTTAAGTCTTTGCTATGAAGGGGACTTGAACCCACAATCACGGCATTGCAAGTCAAAGGTATAACCATCCGCATTTTTGAAAATATCTCCAATTTGAGTAGTTAAACATGTGCGATGTGCTTGTTGGTCGTATGCGTTAAGATGCCGTCATTCGTGTTAAGTCACCGAAAGACCTGAGTTCGAAACCCAGGCAAATCAAGGTAATGTATATAGAAAAATGAATGTAAATCTCTCTGTTCTCCACCGCTTGCCCGGGCAATTTTCCATTCCATTCCGGAATAAATGGCCGGAAAATGGTCTACAAATATTTTCAAAATTCATTCGTTTATCCTATGGCGATGAAACATTGTAGAATGGTTAAGCGCTTGAGGTGCGCAGGCTTCTAAGTTAAATTAATGGGCTGGAAATGATCTCAAAACCGCGAAATTTTGATAATTTGCCCATTTAAACATTCCTCCGATTGCGAAAAAACTTTATGGAATGGTTGAACGTTTGCCGGCGAAGGCTTCTAAGCTCACAAAGCAGCGAAACTTGCAAAATGATCATATGAATGTTTATGAAAGCGCTTAATGCTTAGATAACAATGCAGCAGTTGGAGAAAATCTGAACCCAAGATTATAACCTCAATCAACCATCTTGGATATTGATTGTTTTCACTTGAATTTATGATGAAACAATGGGCGTGTTCAGCAGAATGATTGATCGGTATCATAAATGATGTAAACTACATTGCATCATTATTTTTGCATACAAAAAGTAATTTTTAAACTAAGTGCAAAGCAAAATCACAAAAATTAACATTTGGTATCGATGACACGTCTATTGCAGCATGCCTATCGATAGACAGTTACAGCTGGTGGTGGTAGTTTCACTTTTGAAAGGAGCGATCTATTTCTTTAAAACATGCTCCTCTATCATGATAAGTCAAATTTACTATTTGATACTTTATCAATCGAACTCAGCAGAATAATCATAAAAAATTCCGATTGATCAGGGAGCAAGTTGTACTGCTGAACACGACCAATCTCATGTATTTCAAAGAAAAAGCAAATCAAAAATGAATATTAGATTAATATTATTTATTATTACTTAATTATATATTATATTTTTAACCTTCCCTGTCTTAACTCGGTAACTGAGCACCAAATCCTGAGTGAACGCCCCTCAGCCCCATGTTAGAGATGCTGAAACCGTTGCCTTAGCAGGGTGAGGTCGCGAGTTCAAACCATACTGGTGGCATTTGTTTTTGTGTTTTGGTCTCGAATTTTATTTTTTGTTGCTGTTTAATTTGTCTGGAGGCTACGTAGCCAAAAAATTTTCTAACTAAATCTTCACAGAGAACTTTAGGAGGCTTCATAAGCAAGTTGAGGTATGACAAATCTTGATTTTAAGACTTTGAATCTCATTTCAAGTTTTAAAATCTTTTTTTTTTAAATTGCAATCTTCTCCATAAAAGAGATTATCAATCTAGGTTATAGATTCGATTTGTTTCTCAGTGTATCTCTTACCAATTTCCAAATCTGTTTGCTTATAAGCACAGACGGAGCAAATTAGTTGTTATTTTCAAAACCTGATGGTTAAGTTTACAACCGGTCAATACTAAACCCCAGTGATTGCCCTTTCTGGTTTCAAAAGCACATAAAGCCCATTGGCTGTTTCACCCCTTGGTCACTGTCATTGCCGTATCTTCGTAGCAGCTGTTTTCGAAAGATTTGATCACTTGAGACAGTCATTTCACAGCAACTCCCAACACTTCAACACTTGTACTTGTAGATCCACCCCTGTATGTTCTACATTTTAGGGCCCCGCGTTTTTTGGGCGCCAATTTTCTTATTTCCGCCCTACAGGCACTTTTCTGCCACTTGAACTATCGATAGGCGGCCCATTTTTTTAAAGTACAAGACCAAAATGTGAACTAGGCGTAGTCAAGCAAAATGATTGATGAAAAATCTGCGTGTGTACACAGCTTGGCACTCAACACGACACACAGGCTCACACACACACACACACACACACACACATGCACATCGGCACTTACGCCCACTTAGAGATGGCGCGCTCTCTGTTTGATTTTGCTGCTGCCTTTGCCAGTTGTTTAGTTGGCACAAAAGTTTTCTTTCCTCTTTTTTCTTTTTTGGGGAGCAAATTGAATGATAAGGAGGAGAAAATGACTAGAAGAAAAGTTTTCTCTCACATGGGTTTCGTACTGATTGATAGCAGTGCAAAAGTTAATTGCAAACGAGAATATCAAACTGGCATTGGGGCGGAGCTGGAGGGGGAGTGGAAGTGGGAGTGGGAGGAGTTGACCACAAAACTGCAATTGATGGGAGCGCCAAAGCATTGAAAATCTCGGCACAATGAAATTGCAATTTAAGTTGTGTATAATTAAATTTTAATTATCGCATCAGCATCAGCTGAAAAACCCAAAAACAGAATTGCCAAAGGAATTTGGAGTGAAAATGCTTTAATTCGATAACTTTAAAATATAAATTGAGGCGATGGAAGTGGCTTTGATATGACAACAACAACAACAAAAACAACAAATGAACCTAAAAAGAAATAAATGTCAGAAGCAACAGTTTAGCAGCCAAATAACTGACATTTAGCCAAAGTGTTGCCTTGCCAAATGGAAACTATGCTGGCTGACTGGCTGGCTGGGCCCCTTATTTCGTGTTTGGTTTTTTTTTGTACATTTAACAGTTTTACTTTTGCGAATTGGATTGGCCAGCGAACCATAAACGGAAACTGTTGAGTTTTGCCATAAAGAATAGATGGCAGAAAAATTCCAAATAATTAGCTAGAACCAACGATCATCATCCAAAAGATGTTGAGTTTTATTTTAGGTGGTTAATTATGTGGAAAGTGAAGCATAAAAGGGGTTAACAAGCTGATTTGATTTACTCTCCTTCTTTAAGCAGCGGCTCTAATTGGCAAACATTGCACTCTGGGACGGAATGGCAAATTGACCGGTAGAAATCATTAGTGTTAATAACATGCCCTTGATTAAGGAAAGAACATTTCTTAAATTTAGAAAAAATTTTAAGAAAATTGTAGAAATTGTGCTCTTACTGTTTCGCTTATAACTCCGGTGTTTTTTGTCCGATCTGATTGTACTTTTCAGAATAGATAGATATTGGGCCTAGCTTGATGCATACTAAACCACGAGGCTCTAACTTGAAAATTGTGGATCTGACGGTTGTTTAGGTGTAGAATTTCTAGAGGAGGTCTTGGTTTTTTGGGGATAAAAGGGGGACGGGTGGGAATTTTCCAAATCTGAAACAAACTTGATCTGCATACAGCATAAATCTACCTTCGTGCAAAAATCTCTATCTCTTATAGTCTCTGAGATCGACGCGTTCATACAGACAGACAGACGGACGGACGAACAGACGGACAGACGGACATGGCTATATCGACTCGGCTGTTCATGCTGATCAAGAATATATATACTTTATGGGGTCGGAAAATGTTCCTTCTCCCTGTTACATACATTCGCACAACTTCATGATCCCCCTTTTCCCATTTTCAATGGGAACAGGGTATAAAAAGAGGCTGCTGATATTACGCTAGGTGAGATATTCGGTACATAATCGGCGCATAAATTTAGAAAAATATAAAAAGACTCCGCTTTTAATTCTCAAGTTTGAATTTCCTGCTTAGCATTTGACTGCGTTCGTGACTGTGACTCACGCTTGTCCTTGATAGTCGAATGCGATAAGATACCTTTCGTGTTGAAGTTTTCCCGGGATTAGACAAGGTCAAGTTATAGAATTAAATAATGATAACTGATTTTAATGTGAATAGATAGAAAATATCCTATATAAATGATATACAGGGTGCGCCATATAAAGTGTCGGTATGGCAACACTGAATAAATATAAAAACAAACAACCGATTGCTATATGTTGATCTTGTTCCTTTAATTTGGTCCTGTACAATTTATTTCGGCTACTTTTTGAACACAACATCAATCAAGTGGCCGTCTTTATTGGCCACAACAAAATGTGCTCTTTTTGTGGCATTTTCCATTACTTTTTCGAGCGTCTCAGTCGATAACGTGGCGATTTCGGCACGAATGTTGGCCTTAAGCTCTGCAATGGTCTGTAGATCGCTGGTGTAAACCTTGCTTTTTAAATAGCCCCACAAAAAGAAGTCTGGGGCGGTCAAATCTGGAGATCTGGGTGGCCAGTCAATATCGCCTCTTTTTGATACCAGGCGTCCAGGTCACTTTTTGGTCGTGTAAAGGTATTTCATGGATGCGGTGTGGATTTCCCGTGCCCCATATGCGACAATTTTGCTTATTAACACCACCAGAAAGCGTGAAATGGGCCTCATCGGTCATCAAAATTTGTTGAGTTGAGTTAGCACAATTGAACGATTATTTTCGATGAACAGCGTCACTATTTCGGCACGTTGTTTTGGTGTGAAGCGTTCCATGGTCAAAATTGTACTAGAGTGATGTTTCCAAAACATGTCTAACAAAAGCAATCGGTTGGTAAATGTCAAAGTTATTCAGTGTTGCCATACCGACACTTTATATGGCGCACCCTGTATATAATAGGGGTCTCTTCTAACTCTACTCCTCTCCTTTCAAATATTTAGAAAACTTTTTATTTTAGCCATGTTTTAGTCGTGTTAAAAGGTCCATGGCTTGTTTGCAAATCATGTAGTGTAGAGAGGCTTGACAACCCTTTCCAAAACGTCGAATTGATACACTTTTGCCGAAGTTTGGACGCTGTTTTCACAACACTGGAGCTTAGTGACACCATCATAGGCGACTTCCCACCAAACCATCACATAAGCCGGATGGTGGCCTCTCGAACAATTTCTCTGTGATGAAAATTTGAACCGTGAGTAAACAGAATTCGTTTGTGGCTAATTGTTAATGCACTGGCAACGCAATGCCTTCGATTTTGTTCTGCGTTTTTGGTTTCAATGCTGTTGTAAGCAAGTGGCTGGTGTGTCACTTAAAAGCACTGAATCCCAAGTCAGGTTTTAATGATGTGCTAAATGCTGTCCTTGCTTTTCTGCTTGCGCAGTGGATTTCGACGGATTCTCTATTTTACGGAAAAGCGTTAATGAAACCTTCTAAACTGTACATTTTCGACCTCAGCGACAGAATTGACTTCTATCTAAGCCATGCACTGCACTTGCAACCTCGATTTTTGAAATATTAGAGGGTCTATTTTCTGATTCTGTCTCCGTGGGCATTGGCTAAAATCTAGAGATGACCTAAAAAAACCCCTCACCTTAAAGATGTCAGCAATAAAACTCTAAAAACCAAATGAGTATAACTTTCCAATCAACTTTTTCTCATCTCCCATGAAATTATCTGCCGACTCTTTTTTATTGATTCCACTTTGGGTTTCATCAATTGCTCGTCCTGACGCTGTAATAAACGTGAACCGAAATAACGACACAGGAAAACTACTTGCCGGCAATAATGGCACAGAAGTATAAAAACGAATTTTTATGTGCATAATTTGCGTTTTATGCATAATAACTTCGTTTTTTTTTTTAAGAGCATTTCGTAAGCCACCTGTTCTTTTGCTCTAGTCTCAGCCTCGGCCTGCCTTACGCTTTTGCATTCCCTCACGAGTTCACGAGATGTGTATAAATTTTGTTATTCCTGGGAGACAGTGGCCTTCAGTCCCAACTAAGTATGGATGTGTCTAGCTCACCTGACTCCCGCCCCACCGAGCCGTCCGCTCCTGGGTGTGTGAAACCAAAAAGTTGTAAATCGCCAACTTACGTTTAGTGCAACAAAGTCGCATTTTCATATGGGGGCCAAGCACATAAAAGTGTAAGCAGAAAAATCTGGGGGACGGGGACGGGGAAAAGGTTAAGTCAGTGGGAAAAAGCGCCTGGCTCAACAGAATTCAATGCTTTGGCGACGAAGATGTTGTTGGTATAAAATAGAAACGGAGGCGAGGAATGTCAGGCGAGAGCAATAAAAGTGCGTGAGGCGAAATAGCAACGAGCGAGCGGAGAGGGCAGCGGCAGTGGCAACGGCGAACGATGACGATGTCGAAATTAATACGAAAAATCACATTAAAACTTCTACCAGCAGCAAGGAACTGTAGCTAAAGCTGTGGCTGCCGGGCCAGGCCGGGACTCCAAAAGCTTTGGGTGGGTTAAAGACGAAACATATTGTGCGTAGACGCCAGAAAAAGGACGAACAGGACACACACACACACACAGAGACAGACAGCCAGCCAGGCAACGTGTTTATGTTTGAGTGTGCACAAGGATTGTGCTTGAGGATGAGGACAGGTTGTCCGGGGGGGGGCGGATTGCCTATGTATTGTTGTGTGTGTACATAAAGTGAAGCAATTTCGACGACTCCATTTTGTGTGTGTGTGTATTTGCTTTCAATTTGTGTTTTTGGCATTTAGAGAAAGGTACGAGTCGCCTCGAGTCGAGTCGAGGCGAGTTTGTATGTATCAAACTTTTTTATGATGTCTACACTGTCGCTTATCAGACACCACAGCAACAACACCAACCACAACACAGGCAACCAAACGAAACTCTAGACAATAACAGCTAGCAAAAGCATTCGAACCGATTTTTTAATAAAGACTGAGGCAGGTCGAGCGTCTAAAGCATTTTGTGTTTTCTCTGTGGAGCGGCAAACAATCGTTACATATATATGTAAGTATATATTGAATGGATGTAATAGAAGTAGCTCTAAGTCGAGGTAAGCTCTTGCAATTGTTCTATCAAGTGTTTTGCTTTCTCACTTGGATCTTTCTCAATTCCAACTAGCGTTAAAGTGCCCCTGAGTGTAAGCCACGAGAAGGTACTCGAACTGTCTGAAGAAATGGATACTGGGAATTGAAGTGACCCACAATCAGATTTCGAATTACATCAACATAATTGAAAGACACAATTGAATTGAATAGCCTTTAATTAACACATATATTTTCCTTTTATTTCTTACTTTTTTTCAGTCGACTGCAGCCGTCTAAGGGCTTCATGTGTTAATCCTTTAGAATCTTTAGAAACCCCTTGATTTTCCTATTAATTTAAGCTTTAGTTTTGAGACGCGTTAGTTTCTACATTAAAAAGCAAATTACGTGCCTTCGTTTAGCTGTCACAGGATGGATTGTTGGGTACAAATTGTCATAGTGAAATAAACTTCTTTCTAGTCATCTTACCGACTACTTCTATGGCAGTTTAATTTGAGAAATGCACAACCTTTAACCCAACTATTCTATTCTGAGTTCAGGGCAACGCATTGGCACTAAACTGAGGTATTTTTCAGCCATATTGTATAAGATCTGAAACAAGTGATAATAACTGTATCGTTTGCGACTTTCATTATTATACAAGAAATTCGGTCCCACAAACCGCACCAAACAATGCATTTTTGAGGCTGCATTGGCAGCTCTTCAACTGCCTCTGGCTGAGTGATCTTCCGCACACCAATTAATGGATTTATGTTTAATAAACTAAAACTGTTGCGAAATTTGGACAGAATAGCTTGAGTATTCTGTCGATTATGACAACCACAAAATGAACGTAATTTGCGAAACTCATTTCTCACAAAGCACGAGATTTGATAATAGAATTCCATGTTTAGCAAGCTCTGTTCATTGGTTGATATATTGATGGTGAAATGGCAAACCTTACTGAGCATTCTTTTAAGAATTACGACTGAGATGCCGAAAAACCGAAAAGCATATCAAAACCACCATTTTCTAGCTCTTTAGCTAAATATTACATATTATCTTCATAAAAAGATAAACATGGTAACGCATCCTTGAGTTTCAATTACCCTTTAGGTTTAAGGTCAAAAATAATTGATTTCTTGAATCCAAAAATTCAAAAGTGTGAATCGGTAATTTTTAGAGTTTTCCGATAATCCTCAGGATATTTCCGACCGACCGACCGATGGCAGTCTTGCCAAATGCGTGGTAACATTGAAGGATCTTTCTTTTAATAGCTTCGCTTTTTAGGCATGAGTTTAAGCACTGAATTTTATGGGTAATAAGACTATAATGGCATCACTCATGAAATGCAGCCATTTCTAATGATTATGTTTTAATTCATTACTCCCAAATACTCTTAAAACTTGGGCGTTATGCCGAGAGAAGTTCTATGGCAAAGAATATTTTTGACATTCGTCTCAAAGATACTGAAATTATTAAACCTAGCTTAACATCATTTGCAAATGACCGGATTTTTAGCTAATATATTTATGAACAAAGTAACATCCTTCCCATAAATCCCAGCAACTACTTAGCTTAAATAGCCAAACTGCTCCACAGTTGAAACACAAATGCGAACTGCCATGTTAGAAATGCTATTTCTACTTACTTCGAAGCAGACGCCAAGAGCTGGTGAAGGTGACCGACCGGTTGTGGAAAAGCTTTAAGGGAAAACTTTGTGATCGGGGACAGAACAGACACACACTCTATGCGCTACACCACAACTGGAAGACTAGTTTCCAAAATCTTCAGTTGGAAAAAAAATAACCACAAACGTTTTCAAAAAGTAATCAAAAATTGAATGAAGAAAGTTGTAACTTTTGCAGGTCCAATTCCGAACCATATGGCTGGGGTTTTTTCTATTTAAGCTCGTGATTGAAACCAATTCCAAATAATCAGCACTTAAAATTGATGCCACATCCTTGAGTATCGTTTCTTAAATGATAACAAATTCTTGGCGAGAATTTTCGGGTTCTATTTTTTTTAAACACTTATAATTTGTTCACAAATTTCAACAGATTGAAAGGATGTACAGGAAAGGATACACGAAGCACCGGAGATACCAACTTTCCCTTTACTTGGGCATTTTCATTACATTTATCTAAGAATTCGTTAATAAATGATGCGAAAAAAAGGTTAGATACACATAAAAAGTTTCCTTATTAAATAGATTTATTAAGACTGCCCTTTCTTGTAAAATTTGGAGCTGAAACTAATTTGTCTAGAAACTTTTTAACGTAATTTTAATTTAACTATTCAAGTATTCTAAGAACCCACAAAATAATGCAAGAACCACCCCCGATGTTGCCCAGAGCAAAGTTTATATTTTAATTCGATTGAAAGGAATTTTTGTTGTTGATAAAAACTCAAACCTCTGATTTAATATACACCATAATGTGTGCTTGTCAATTCCCATTTCGGTCCATTTACAATTTATTCGCCTGCCAAAGTGAAACTTAAAATAGCTCTCAACTTTTTCCTACAAATGTGAATTCAATTTCCGCTGAATGTTTAACAACCCCCATAAGTTTAAGTAATTAGAGTTGGCAGTCTGCAGTAAACTTCAATTATTTTTATATTTTTTTTTTTGAGCACAACACAAAGTTTTCACAATTTCGCTTCGCGAGGCGCAAACAGTTTGGCCTGGGTGTGAGTGTGTTGGTGTGTGTGTGTGTGTGTGTGCGGTTGTTGTCTGTGGGCACAAAATCATAGCATACTTTTAAGCTGTTGCACCAGAATCCATGCAGCTGGCGAACTGAGCAACAATTTGCAGTTTTTATTTGCCACTAGTTTAGTTTACCTTGTCTTGTTTAAACATACTTTTTAATTTGGGTGTTATCTATGTGTTTGCCTTGTTTAATTCTCGTGCATTGTTTTTGTGTTTTTTTAGTTTCGGATTTGGAAATTTACATTTTACGCTGCTGCTGTTGTTGTTGTTGTTTTTGTTGTCGTCGTGAACACACTGGAGCTGGAGTTGGGATACGTACACATACACACACAGAACAGAGACACGCACACACACAGACACACACACACATACGCAACGCGCGCGGGAGATACCAAAATGACCAATTTGAAGTCTCTGCCGTTGATTGTTAAGCCAGGACACGAGACACGCACGCGATTTGAAAGTTGCCAGCGATTTCTCTTAGTTTTATGCGATTTCTGCTCCCCAGTTCTTGTTTCTTTTCTTCGATTTGACTTGGTGAGAAGTAACGGTAGACAGACACACGACAAAGCCAAGAATCGCGACAGCTCTGCGGAAAAGTGCGTCCTATCTGGTTGTACCCTAACGACTTAATGCGCTCAACGCAGCTTTTCACACGGCCATGGACCACGCAGCGTTTCAACTCAGCAACAGCAGCAGCAGCAGCCGACACGAAGGATGCTCACTCGTTCATCCTGTGTATGCCTGAGCTTGAGCTTGAGCGAAAGCTCTCGCCCACCCTGGAATGTTTACAGTTGAGCATACGCCACGTTAACAGCCCGCCCCAGCGTGGGTGTCCCTTTCGACTGGTCAATGTCTCTATACCTGCAAAAATAATGGACACGGCAGCGGAGTGGAGCTGGAACTTTTATTAATGAGCGACAAGTGTGCCAGGACGCGTTCGCTCCAACATGTGCTGCGACGGTTGGACTGGCCCTTTTTAGACGAGGACCCGCTAGTTAATGACTGTCTAATATTTTAGCGGGGGAGACCAATATGAGCAGCTGGCGGGCGCTGTTGTGCTGCTTGGTATTGACAATGATAAAATCAAAAACGAAAATCAACGACAAAGTGAATGAGAGGGGCGTGGGATGAGCAAGCAAGAAGGCTGGCACAGTTGTATGAGATACAGACAAATGGGAATATTTCAAAAATGATATGGCTGTTATCGCCTTAGATCTTAGCAACTAATGCTCGCGTTTTTTTATTAATTCAACAGTCATCATCATAATCAATTGTTGGGTTACACAGAGCTTCCAACTTCTCTGCAATTCCTCAAGTTTTTGTGAAAATTATTATTTGGGTTTGTGAAACTTTGATCTATTACCAAATACCACGTCAAATTCTTTCAAATTAGAGATCGCTAGAAATCTTAGAAACCACCATTAACAACTAAAATCCATTCTTTCTTGAGCTATCGATAACCATGCTGATAAATACCAATCTAGTATATTTGTAATCTTTACTTGAGACCTTTTGTTGTAAGTGTGTATTGACAACCAAGGGAGCGCCAAATGTGGCTTTGGTGCCAAAAGTATTGTGATTTTTGTTTATTTTGGCAGTTCCTTAGGATGCCTTGTACTGAAGTATTTAAATTATGAGATCCGGTTTTTTTTGCTGGCAATGAAGCATTTTACTCATAGGACTAATTGCATAATCCCTGCAAAATGCCCCAACTCCGCGAACTAAGGATTCGTTGGTGAATATAAAAACAAGAAAGCTAAGCTAACTTCGTCTGTGCCAAAGTTTTTATACCCTTGCAAGTGCTCGCTTAAATATTTTCAAAAAATACTCTTTTTCCCCATTTTCCGACCGATCGTAAAATTTGTAAAATTATGTGAAAGCACGTGAAACAGACAACTACAAAATTGCAGGATGCTACCATTAAAAACAAAAAAGTTTTTCTAACTAAGCCTGTTTTTCAGACCTATCTTTTGTATGGCAGCTATACCATATAGTTGTCCGATTTTAATTAAATTTGGTAGAATTTTAAAAAAACATAGAAAACCTACGATTACAAAGTTTGGAGACGTTTCCATTGAAAAGAACAAGAACTAGTTTTCCGACCGATTGTTCCTATGGGAGCTATGAGATATAGTCATCCAATCCGGCCGGTTCCGATATATTAATAAAGTGTAGCAAATAGAAGACTCTGTGCAAAATTTCAGCTCGATAGCTTTAAAACTGAGAGACTAGTTCGCGTAGAAACAGACAGACAGACAGACGGACTAAGCTCAATCGACTCAGCTCGTCACCCTGATCAAGAATATATATATATATATAGGTCGGAATCAATTATGAATATTTCTATGCGTTGCAAATTTCTGGGCAAAATTGTAATACCCTTTGCAAGGGTATAACAATGATGAATGATATATCGCGGACTTTCGATGCATGTTACCTTGTGGTTTTCCATTAATTAAGTTTCTAAGCATGACCTCTATGGGCGGGATATTAACCACTTGTCTTTTGAAGGTGGGAAATTAGTATAACAATTGCAGTGAACCCTGATATCTTTGGTAAGGCATTCAAGATGTTAGTTCTCATCATTTTTTAATCAATAGATGTTATATTTGTGTGTTCCACCAGCACGTCTGGTTCAAGACATATTTGCATTATGGCTTGTTCATATTTTCCGTTCTGTCCGTTATCAATTTGTTTGGTATGCTATGGTTCAAAAGTTGGCCCAAATTTGTAAGCCTATATTTTTTGTAGGTGTTTGATTCTGTATATAAAATGGGGTTTCCGGGGTAAGATTACATAAAATGTGACCAAAAATAGGCCAGCTTAAAAAATCTCAGGTAACAATTCTAGTTACAATTAACTTGATTCAACGTTTTCCTTGATTAGAACTCAAAATCCACAAAAAATTGATTATTTATAATGTCTAAGGGCAAGAAAATGCGGCTATACATTCGAGTTCTTCTTCTGTTGCCTGAAAGATGCATCACAACTGTTTTACGGTCTCCCCTGCTGCAATCAATGTTCGCCACTTGCCTCTGTTTTGAGCGAGTCACTCCAAGCTTCGAGAAATCCTTTTCCCCCTGGTCACCTCATCTCAGCTTCGGTCGTCTCACCCTTCCATAACTCTTTCCTTATGGGTCGCAATCAGTTATGCATTCAGGCAATCCTAATGCTCAGTTCTGAACACATTTGATCTAAAAATTATCAATTCAGTACTGAGGCATAGAACTGCGGGGTATAAAAAGAAAAGAGGGTCCTTTCTTGAAAAATGGTCTGGAACTTATATAGTTCCAATTGTAGAGACTTACAAATGAAAATAATAATAATAATATGAAAGCAGCTCATAAAAATATTCAATTAAAAAACTCTTCCATTTATCTGTATAAAATTAATCAATTGCATAGTAAAAATAATGCACAAAATATGTTTATTGCAACTCACCAACATTTCATTGCTAAAACATTTGAAAGTGGCTATAAAATCGGTTCACTCACATCACCAGCCCGTCCCGCATTAAGAAATGGACTGTTTTATTGTAATTTTCAGTGTTGATAAACAAAGATTAAATTTAAGTTCTCAACCGATTGCCTGATTGCCCAGCTGATATAAAATCCCCAATAGCTTATGACTTCTGAAAGGGTTTAGAAATGAACTTCCAAATTGATTGCATCATCAAAATGCACCAATATTCCGCATCTCTGAATTCTTTGCATGCCACCCCGGCAATATGCACCCACACGCATGCACGATATGTCATTACAATGGCTTTACTTCCTAGCTTACAAATTTGAATTATTGAAACCAATAAAATTAAGTGTTTTAATTCGCTTTGTTGCTGTTGTTGTTGCTGCGGCTGGACTGTCAAATGGAACTTGGATTTCTGATGGCCCAAAGCAAGTTAATCATATAGTATAAAATATGCGGTCACAGGAACCCAAGTAGAGCAAATGCATGTGCGTACACTTGTTGGCCAGGAGGCAGATAACGGCTGCATGTGCGAGTGTGTGTGTGCATATAAATTGGGGATGAGTTAAGTCCCCAGATAAATACGCAGCAACTAATTATAATGCCATTAATTAGGGCCGAAAGAAATTAAGTGGTAAACATCGTGTAATGAATTATGCTCCATTATTATTATTATTATCGCATAACTGGCGAAATTGAGATGGAAATCAATTGGCTGAAATTGAATCTTGAGGGTCAACGCGAGGTAACGGAAAAACTTTACTAGATACAAACGTAGAGATGCATTTTTAGATTTATTTTCCTATATCTAAAAACCGTTTATAAATATTACTAAACTGTTCTTATCCGCATCCTTTGATATTTGAGCTGTTATAACACAAAGCTTCACTCACTGTTATAAAAAGTTGTCTTCAAGCTCTTAGCCGAGTTAACGTCCTTGGTAAACAATACTGTTTAAACCTTTTCCAATGTGCATTAATTCCTCAACTTTTATTTGTAGATGATATTTATATGTTCAGATAAATTCCTACAAATTGTAAAACTCATTTTGTTACCTTGTAATTAACTAGCTAAGAATTTATTGCCTGGAACTGAATAATTTGATTCGTATATAACAATTGTAAGAGACGCCCTCTTTTGAGAGTCATAAATGTAAAGCTTTTTAGATCAGAACTAGAGTTGAGCTAAAATATGCATACCCTGTTTATACGAGAAAATAGTTCATGACAATTTCCCATTTTTATTTCCCTTTAAATTGATCTATATGAATTAGATAAGGGATAGTTAGATATTGCAGCTCCATATATATTTTAGTTAGAGGTATACAAAATTAGTGTTAAGATAAACTAAAACTAAATAGGTAACATTCATTAGCGTAGTCAACTTTAAAGGGCAGATATCAAAATACTATTTTTTGGATACCCTAAAAGAGAAATACCCTAAAAAAGATTCTTATGGACTGGATATATCCTTTATTTTCTTTTAATCATCCCACGGTTCTGAAAATCATGCAAATCATTATCATATTTCATATCCTTTGGATGATTTTCAGCTCCCTTGGATGATTAAAAGAATATTTTGGATATTTTGAGTACAAATGTTTACGGGAAATCATTCAATGTATATTACTAAATATCCTTTTTTTCTATGTGTAGTAATCCCCCTCTCAAATCATTTCGTACGCTGAGTTCATACTCTTGATAATCTAGTAGGCCTAAGGTCTGGTTAGAAGGTGTGTGTATGAGATTACGGTCTTACCACAACGAAAGGGTTGCGTCTCTCGCTAACAATTTATAACAGTTTCTATTTATAACACATTTTGTGTCCATGATAACTGTCGTTGGTTCGAGAATTCGGTCTAGCTGGTTTGCGCATTGGCTTTGCAATCTTCTAACAATATACGAGAGGTTTAAAACCAACCACTTCAATCTAACGCGACGTTTTGAACTCATAGCGGGCCCAGTGGCGCTCTCAGTTGCAGAATTGCGAACCAGAAATAAACCAATAGATGGTGCATTGAGGGCCAAGTGGCGCTTTCAGTTGCAGAATTGTGAACCAGAAATAAACCAATAGATGGTGCATCTGTTTTTTAGAACCTTGTGATGGGGCCACCTAGCGGGAATAAATAAATATAAGCGAACGTGTTCCTGATTTCAGTAACGCCAAATGTGAGTGATTTAGAGACCAAATCTTTTGCGGCACTACGAAAGCCGTGCCAAAACTAAGCAGAATGACTGTTAAGAAGCATTTAATAAAAATATCAATCATTTTTCAATTATATTTTTTTTTTAAAAATTCCCAAGAATTTCAAATAAAACACAAACCATTCTTATTTGTAATATTTTATATTTATTTCAGTTTTTCTGGTTTTGAATTCTTACAATATTTAGCAGTTACTTTCGCTGTGGTTTGCTTAATTCGATCATAATATTAATTATATCTGTTGTTTGGATTGGTATGTGTGTGTGTGTTTGTGTGTATGTGTTTGTGTTCAACATTGGTTATGTTATTGGTAATTTATGCATAACTTTCACTTAACAATTTAAACATTTATTTCTGCCTTTAACATTTCTTGGATTTTCCTTTCTTTTCTCTTCAATCAGTTTTATCAAACAATTTGTATTTTTTGTTTTGTTTTGTTTTGTTTTGTTATAAAAAACTAATTACAATTATTCGTAATTCTTTTTTCTTTAGTTTAGCCTTGAAATGAAATACGGAAATTGTTTTTATTTACAATATTCAGAGTTGGAAATGTTTTCAAGTCGAAACTTAGCTCGTAACGAAAATCAAATTGACAATTGAAGAAAAAATCTGGCTAGTCTTTTCTTGGCCATAATATTTACATACTTTATTTATTTAATATACGATTTTGTTTTACTCGTTAAAGGTAACAGTGCTGACATTTGCTGAATAGTTTGCCTTTAAGCTGTGATTTTTTGTTTTACTACATTTTGGGCTATACTTAATTATGATCTTTGTGAGAAATGCACGAATCATCGTCTAGGGATTCATTTGTTTATTTATTTGCTAAGTTTATTTACTCTAGACTTTCCATTGTTCATTGTAGCGGCGGCCGTTGAAGTTTGTTTGCTAGCGTAGTCAAAATTTAAACCCTAGCCTGTGTCATAGTTGCATTTATTTTTAGTTGCTTAAAGCAAAAGCTGAAAAATAATTTCCATTATTTTGTTTGTGTTCAATTTGAAACGAAAACTGTTCGATTTTGTAACGAATTTGGAATTGAAAGCATCTCCTTTAAATTACATTTAGCTATGAGTATTCAAAAGTAAATTAGAATTAGTGTTAGTTGTGGGTTAATTCATTCATATTTATACATATGAGTAAGTTGAACTTGCATTTATCTTGCTATGCTACTTAGAGTAATTGCTTGCAGATTTCTTCGTTAATGTGATTTTCGTTTTTTTTCGTCCTCTTCTTTTTTTTTGTAGGCTTTGCAGAGCTAATGGAATATATATTGATTGGGCTGTGGCTCCTGTGGTGGCTGCTGCTGATGGCAAGATCCACAGCATTTTTCCTTATAGCGATGCAGTCGACACAGGCCCATGGAGCGGGCATTGCGACAGTAGCGTGATGAGTCGCGACAATGCTTGGCGGCCGATGGTGACACTGGAATGGAAGGGTATGTCAAATGAGGTTAGTTGTTTGGGTGTTGTTTATCCCTGCAAAATTTACAAAAATTCTTAATTATGTTACATCTTTATATGTAACATGTCTATCATATTACCAACCAACATTGAAATATTTTTGAACCTCTTTATTGGGGGTTGATATCTTTCTTGAATCAGCAAAGGGTTTTTACTCCAATTCGCCAACAATCACAGCATTTTTAAGTCCATATCTTAAATAGTAGCCTCAAATAAACACAGGGTTCAAAACAATCAAAATCTGAATACCACAAGTACTTGCATGACAAAAAATTCAGCTGCGGTGCAGCGGGTAGTGTGTCCCGCCTCGGAACATCTAATGATAAATGGTTTACCTTAAAATCTTACACACCCGTTCAAATTCGCTAGCTATTGGCTTCAGCTTCAAAGAAAAACGCTATGAAAAATCTTCTCAAATTCTGCCTTTCGGAATTCGGCGTTAAAATGTAGGTCCCTTTTTCGGGTGCGAAGCCTTGGCCCTTTTTGCTGATGCTTAGGGCCAAGTAAAAAATATACAAAAATTCCAGCATTGATTTGGGAAATTTCTAATTTGAATCTTTTACAAAGTAGATGTTCCCATCAATTATTTCTTACCTAAGCTCAAGAGAAAGCTATGAGAAAGGAAACCAGTTGTCTGCTGATGATTTCGTACTCTGTTAAGAGAGTACCTAAAAGCTGAATTTGAACAGAAAATGTGACACTTAGTAGTTAAGTAAGCAAAATCCTCTCTTGTCTTAGTATTTCTGAGTGTACAAGGATTCAGCTTGTAGCCAAGTTTTGTTTTGCCAAGAAATTTGGAGTGCATAGAAGGAATCATCTCCGACCACAAAAAGCATATACTTCCTTCATCAGCCTGAGTTGAGTCATCTCTTTGTTTGACTCTATCTAAGCAAGGAAGTGCCTCCGTTTTGAAGCTAAAATGTAAAACATGGTCTGTTTCTGACTGCCAGACTATTTTTATACCTTTGCAATGGGTATTATAATTTTGCCCAGAAGTTTGCAACGCATAGAAATATTCATTTCCGACCCCATAAACTATATATATCCTTGATCAGGGTGACGAGCTGAGTCGATTGAGCTTTGTCCGTCCGTCTGTCTGTTTCTACGCGAACTAGTCTCTCAGTTTTAAAGCTATCGAGCTGAAATTTTGCACAGAGTGTTCTTTTTGCTGCACATTACTAATATGTTTTATGGATTGGATGACTATATCTCATAGCTCCCATAGGAACAATCGGTCTGAAAACTAATTTTAGTATGAAAAACTTTTTTCTTTTCAATGGAAACGACTCCAAACTTTGTAATCGTAGGTTATCTATGTTTTACTATTATTCTACCAAGTTTTATTAAAATCGGACAACTATATGGTATAGCTGCCATACAAAAGATAGCTCTGAACATCAGTCTTAGTTAGAAAAACTTTTTTGTTTTTAATGGTAGCATCCTGCAATTTTATATTTGTTTGTTTCACCAAATCGGATGACTATATCATATAGCTCCCATACGAACGATCGGTCGGAAAATGGGAAAAAGAGTATTTTTTGAAAATATTTAAGCGAGCACTTGCAAGGGTATAAAATATTCGGCACAGACGAAGTTAGCTTAGCTTTCTCGTTTGTATCTACCATAGGAACAATCGGTTTCAAGCGTACTTAAACTTTGGCACAGACTAAGGGCCGATGTCTAATCTTCTACATAGCACTATCTTTTACATAAACTAACATATAACAGAGTAAATTGTAAGCTTATCTGACACATAGCAGCTATGTAGAAGATGTTAAATCGGCCCTAAGTAGCTTTGCTTACTCGTGCTTCTCTCTTGGTTGGTTTGAGAGTTTAGAAGTGTTTTTTTTTTCGTTTTTCTGATATTTTTCGTATTTGACACAATAGTCGGCATCTCAACGCAGGCGACTGTTGACCTCATTGCGATAAATCAACGAAAAGAATGCAGCGACAAGGCTACTCTCTCACGAAACCGCTTAAAAGGGAGTCACCTTGTGTGGTTTTTTCGTCAGTCGTTTTTCTCTTAGCTTATGTACCTGTCTCATCCCTCTTCAGGTTTCCTTTATCACCTGCTAAATCAATTTCTTAAGTAAGTGTGGCCCGATCTTTAAATCCATTTTCTACAATTGCTAGCGTTCTAGCCTCAAATTCACTTCGCAGTGTTTGGTTCCTTCTCCCCATTAATGCATTTTTTCCAAGTGTTGTTGAGCTATGATTGCATCTTATAGTTTAGGCCTAAGGAGTTATTCTTACTGTCACAACTTGCATTTGATTTGTCTTCATCCTCCAATTGATTAAAAATGGCATACAAACTCGTCTGTCTAAAGTTTAATAACATCTTTGAACATCATTTTGGTGCAACAAACAGATGTCAAGACTCAAATTGCCACCCCCCAAGAGCTGGCCCCTTAAATGTTAGTAAATTTTCAAGGAATTTTGCCAAGACTCCCCCTTTCATTGGTAACATTTTTGTGAACTCTCCTATTGACATTTCTCTCCCTCTCTTAATAAATACTCACACTTTGCCTGGCAGCCGGGACTCTTGCAGACCTTCATGACCGCCGGTCGTTGCTGGTGTTTGCACACATTGCCCGCCGGCCGCCGACTGCCGTACCAAACACACTGCAGTATGCGGTATTTGATTCCTTGTCGTCCACACGGAGCATTGCACTGCAAGCAGAGAGAGAGTGAACCACAGAGGGCGGGCGGGGGTTATATATAAATTTATAATAGATTTAATAAGCGCACCAGGATTCTGGACACCACTCACCTCGGACCAAGGATCCACACGCCAGACGCCCTTGCAGCGCTCATTGTAGCACTCCTGGCGTCCAACGGGCTTCTCGTACTCGTCGCAAGCTCTGCCCAAACTCCCGTTCTCATAGCGACAGCTCACCTCGCGACGCTGCACAGCCGTGTTCCGGCCATGGCAGCGGGACTGCTGGCATAGCGACCAATCGCCCTTGGTCCAGTGCGGACAGGGCTCATTGCCGCAGCTCTGGAACGTGTCGGGCATGTCCAGGCCATGGGCAGTGCACTTTGAATTGTCCACTGTTCTTTCTTCTTGGCTGGAGTCGGAGACGGCCCTCGCCTGACAGCTCAGTGTGCGACGCTTGGGAGGGGGGTGGAAGGGAAATAATGTTGTGCACATAAAATAAGGAGCAGAAAAAACAAGGGAAAGCTGGGACATTTGGGCTCTTGAAATATTTAATCCTGTACTTGATTTTATGAGGCGGCTGCTGCTGCTGCAGGCGATTGGCTAATTATTGCATAATAGGGGTATGCCTGCTGCTGCTGGGGGAGGAGATTTCATTGGGAAAGAGCTAGAGGTAGTGCAAACCAGTTCTGTTAGGTGGTTTCTCATATTTTTGTTTTAGAAATAAGCAAACTAACAAACCTAAAGCCAAAGCTATAGCTTTTCTTTATCTAGAACTCTACGTAAAGGGCCAAAACCTGTTCCGAAAATGATGTTCTCTGAAATTTCCGTGTACAAATGTTCAATTCAACTCGACTTAGCCACAGCACAGAAAAGTCTCACTAGCCACAAAAGTGTGCAATGGCTCAGTGAGCTAAAACGTCGCCGTTGGTAAGTGCAAATGGTCTGTTCGTCAATAAAGTTTTTCTATTTCCAAAATGAATCAATATTTATGGGTGGGCGAAGAACTTTACACTACTCTGTTCACTTGCCCCTTTTTGAGTCCAATGTTCTCGGTCTTTGTGTAGAATTTTAGCCAACCATTTCTCCGTATTAACTTTGCATGCTTTAAACTTTTACTTGGCTCACCTGCAGACCGCTGCCAGCTGCTCCACATTCCTGGGAGCACTTGGACCATTCCCCCAGCTGCCATCGATAGACAAAGCCCTCACTTTCCAGGCTCAGCGTAGGTGTTGCCAGCGTCGTAGTGGTTGCCGTTTCCCAGCGAGCATGTGGCATATGAGGTGGCACATCCGCCGTTTCTCTGGCCGGCTCAGCCAGCCGCTCTAGCTTTCTCTCCGATTCGCTATGCAGCTCTTTGGTCAACACACGCACCGGTTCATCCTGTTCGAAATGCTGAGGCTCAAAATCGACGCCATACTTGAGCGCCTCGCCATGCAGCAAATGTTGGCCACGTGAATCCTTGAAACGCTGCAACGGCCAGAGCAACTGTGTGTGGGGGGTGGGGGAGATGTTAGCTTAAATGCTGGGAAAAAATGCTGTTCGAGCCTATTGCAGTTGTTGTTGTTGTTGTTGCTTGATATGTGGGCTAAGGTAAATTGTTTGCCGCATTTCCGCTTCCCTTTTCATAACATCGATCTCTCTGCCACGCCATGCACACACACACACACACTCACACTCACACTCGAATTGCCCTCATCAATTGCTTCACGTTGACTGACTACGAACTGCAAAATCCGATTAGCTCTGCGTTCCAATGACGGTACAGATGTACCCTTGGCACTTAATCAGAGCCCCAGACCTTAACTCTTTCAACCAAGTTCCCGATGGTCCAAAATTTGACTACCAAATGCGGCCGGAAAATGTACAAAACTGAGCAGCGAATTGCAGTGGGTTTTGTGGAGATGGCCGAGTGACACGAGTTGCGGGGACCAAAGGAAACTAATAATAAATAAATAAGAAATTTAAGTTTAGAATCAAATTTCAACACTTTTAATTGCTTTGTTGTTTTTCGTGTTGGAAATGTGCCTGGACCTTTCACAAAAATCGTTTTTTCTCTCAGCATCTTTCCCAGCGAACAAAGCTCACCAAATCTCTATAGTTACGCCACTGCACCCGCGCAACCCTTTGAACCTTATTGTTGAACAGCATTGTCTTGCCCCAAAAGTCAACGTCAATGTGCTGGTCGTTTTCATTTACAGCTGCACAGTGCCAGAGTTGGAGGCAGAGCCGATGCCGCTGCCGATGCCGAGTCGGAGGCACACAAAGATGATTTCCCAAGTGGCACTTGAAACCGACAAATACGCTTGCATAGTTTTTGTTCCCCTCATTGTTGCTGTTGTTGCTGGCTGCAACTGCTGCGCTTTTATGTGCAGGCTGGGCCTCCTCTGATCCCCCCCCCTCATGTATGACATTTGTTAGTTCGCTACCCAACCAGCGACAATGACGATGACGCCTCCATTGGCTTTTATTGTTGTCACCGCAATCGCAATCATTTTTGTTGCTGCTACCAGCCACTGCCTGCCGCCTGCCGCCCGCCGCCTGCTGCTGTTGTCAATATGGTTGCCAGGCCCCATCCACTATACATGGGGGAGCCAGCCGGCCGGGTTAGCTGTTTGGTTTTGGAAAGAGCTTACGATTTTAAGCACTAACTGGGAATTTTTGCTACTGCCATGCGCTGGCACTTTTTGGCAAGAGTAATTAGTTCAGAGTCATGCCTGCATTTTGGGTAGATTTTAAATGGATGAAATATGTCGCAGAGATTATGGTAGCAGGCGAGTGGCAGCTTCTTTTTTGGGATGTGGTGGAAAAACCAAACCAAAATATCACTGCCCAATGTTAAAGAATTTAACATATCCGATTTCCATTAACACCCAGAAAAAAACAGAACAAAGGACTTAAGAACGAACGCTTCATGAAAAAAATGTATTCGTTCTTGAATTTTCAAGAATTTCGTTCTTCAAATCGAGCTAAATTCGTTCTCAGTAAAGTGTTTCTAGGCAAGGGAAGTGAGGAAAAGACGCAGAGAGGAGAGCAAGCACACTTGAGAGAACACACCCAGCGGCGGAAATAGCGATTACATAATGGATTACTCCTGCATTACTTTGCCTTCTGTATGCCTGAAATAGTCCCATACGCTTTGTAAACGGTGTGCGCACAACCTGCATTACTGGTAATACAGGATGTATGCTAGAGCCGAACTGTCATCGGATTCCCATTACAAATGCATATTACTTTTTCAAAATTGTAATGCAGCTCGTACGCAGTCTGTTTACTATCCCTTTATAGATTAGAAGCAGGTGTAGTGCATTACTTTTTCGTCAGGCGTAACTCATACTTTCGACAGAACACATTTAGCTCTACGCCGCTGGGCAGCGTTGAACTTGCTCTCTCAGTTTTGTTTTTTTCTATGGCAGAAACGAATTAGGCACTCATTTAGCTTGGGAATTCCCAACCAGTAATGGCATTACTGGCATGGAGAGACGGTTCTTCGACTGACAGGCAAACCCTGATGCTGTTTTGAGATGTTGTGTATTCCTTGCTACATGGTTTAGCAATAAAACTTCGATGAAATTATTTAAAACACAATGGAAAAAACAACTGATTTTGAATTGGAATCTGTAAAGCTCTTGATTTAAGAGTCTCTTGAATCTGATGAGCTCTGAATACTAGAAAGAAAGTTCTCGGTTTTTGACTTGATTCAAGAATGTGTATGTTTGGCACTGGATTCAAGAACTATTGATATGAGAATGATTCCTACTTGGATAAAGCATTAAAGCTCTTGGATCAAGAAAAACTGTATCAAGAATTTGTATTCTTATCGTACTTCTGACCACGAACATTCTTGTTCCAAGCTTAAAGTTCTCTATTTTTTCGCTGAGTGCAGCTGATTAGGGCCCATTTCCTTAAAAGTTTTGGCTGAGGTTAAATTTCTTTTGCCTGCAACCGGCTGACCAGAGACCGTCCCACCTTTCTACGGAATTTTCAATGTTGTTGGTTGTTGCTGGCGCTTTTTTTGTTACCGAAAAAGTTGAACAAAATTGATTGCAATGTTGAATCAAAGTTACTGTTCAAAAGACCAAGAGGGAAAAACTTGAAGCTTTCTGAGGAACATTTGCTTGTGAACCTTGTATGCACAGCAATCAGTGTGAAGCAGAGGACCGAGATTTGGCAGAGACTTGGAGATCAGTTTGCACCTGAAAAGTGTGAGAAAACGCTTGCAAAGAAACACTGACTTTACAAAAGTCAACCAAATTGATGGAGAAGCTGTCCACAAAGCATGATTCCTGTTAGCAATCCAAATTATGACAACTTTAGCCTAGAGTGCATTTCGGCACATGGATATTTTCAGTTGCTGCCATACACGAGTGAACACCTGCCAGCTAACTGATGGTTTGTTGTTGTGCAGCTGTACAACTGTAATCTCATATTATAAAACGTAATTTAAGTATTTGCCATTTAATTCTAAATACCAATTCTCCGGGACCAGCTTTGCCATTCAAGTACGCCTTAAGTTATGCTACTACCATTTCCAAGTCAAGTCTTTCTGCCATTAAACAATTCCCCCCCCTCCCAATAAGCGCGAGCGCTCTCATCCCACTTCATTCTCATCTCAACTGACATCATTTCGTATTCATTTCAATTTCAAACCATTTCACTTCGCTTTATCGAAGCCATAAACTTCAGTTTCATTCAATCCTTGCTCCTTGGATTTTATGATGAATGCAAATCCTGGGCAATTTCATTTTTAATTGCATTGTTGCCTGCGGACTGTGCTTGGAGTGCTCATTAGCAGCTTCTCAATTCTCAATTGGCAGTGGGCCCACTTCTCCACCTGAAGACCATTTCACTGATTGGCTTTCTCGGAGAATATATACAAATTATGTCTAGGGCCGAGGCTACTAATTTCAGTCTAATGCATTGACTTGGCCAGGGCAAGTCCTAATTAGCTAAGTAACTGCAGGCCAGGCTGGGGTGTTTCATCAATTTGGTTCGCAGCAAATAATTGATGGCCCCGCATTTGGCCTATTAATTATGCCGGGCCGGGCCGGGCCGGGCCAAACGAATTTTCTTTCCTTTGCGCGTTAATAAATTTCCCAGATTCGGCCGCAACTCTTATTTAGCCGCCACACATATTCGTCATGCCGGGCCAAATGTTTTTGGCGCATTTAGCTGGGCCTTTTAATGTTGATTGCAACTATTTATTAATGGCAGGATGCAGGATGCTGGCGGCTGGCTGGAGGGGATGCACTCGCGTTTGCCGCCGCGCCCCATTTAAATGTCATTTTTAATATTTCTCCCCTACTGTTTGGCTTTTAAAGTTAAATTAAATGAAATGACACACATTTCGGTTGAGTTCGTGGTTTGGGTTTGTCTGCCGGGTTCTCGGCTGTCAGGCGTGAGAATTTAACGATGTGCCAGGACCAAATGTTTGCCTTGTATTTCGCATTTTGCGGCCAAATTATTCAACTTGCTAATGAGAGGGCGACTGCATATGAATCAATGTATCAGGTTTTTGTGCAGGGATGCGAATTATATGCAAGTCAATGGAAAATTTGAGGACTTAATTAACAGAAAATGCTGGTCTAAATGTGGAAAAAACGCCAAAGGCAAAACAGTTCAGTTCAGTTCAGTGTGGGTTCTTTTTCCCTGACTACATCTAATTGAAGTTTCGTCTGCCAGGCTAATGTTTCGTTAGTTCTGCGGGCTAATTTCGGATTAAAGTTGAGAATAACATTGAAATGTGGCAATCGAGCTTAGAACAGAAATGTATTATTAATAAAAATTATCAACAGCTGCATAAATTTCTGCTCATTCTCATTTAATATGAACGGCACTCCATTCAGGTCACACACACACGCACACACTCGACTCTGAATGGAACAAAAATATGTTTTATTTTTTACAATTATGGAAAATTGTTATTATAATGAGAGAGCGAGAGCTGCCGCAAAGAGTTAATCAATGTGCCGCAAGCATGCGACCCCAATTGTTTTTATTGTCCACCCACACCCCCGCACTGATGGCAGGCAGATGTTCAACTTCGTCCTGTGTCTGTGCTAAAAACCGCTGCATATTTATTGCGGTTCGCATAAAATTTGACCCAATATGTCGACAAAAATTAGATATCATCCTTGTGTGTGTGTGTGTGTGAGGCTTGCAATTTTCCGGTAAATAAATGCCGCCTGAAAGTGTTTGCCCATATCACAATACTCAACTGCACTCAAGGATCTGCGGCATGGCCGGGGTTTGGGGCTGGAGAGTCTGAGTTGCGCTTGGCTGCGCTTCATAAATTATTTTTGCCTAATCTGCATACGGAGGACGATGTCGAGAGACCAGCCAGTTGAGCTTTTTGGTTGTGTGGGGGTATTTTACTTGTTTTTTTTTTTTTCGCTGGAGGTTTGTCGTTTTGCAAAGTAAAATAGCTACTTACTGCAGGCAGTGATACACTGTGTGCAAGAAGTTTGTATACCAAGTTGTATAAAATCTTCTTAAAGTGAAAGTTCAGTTTGTGTTAGCTGCATCAGTAAGCCGGAAACTTAATCTGAAAACATGGCAGCTCTATGTTTCCATTATATTTAAAGCATCGCAATCAAGTAGACTCGTAAAAATGAATTGTAATTAATATAGGAAACTGATATTGGATAGATATTTGGTATATCTAGTCAATCAATCACTAATCGAACACAATCGACGACTGTAGTGACTAATCTGGGCTCAATTCTTCTGCCTTTGCTTGACTTTAGCTGAGAAGTCTGAGCAGCAAGCACAAACCTTGTCTTTACGTCCTGCTGGCCTAATGGTTAAGTTGGTTCCTAACTCATATACTACCTATCTTTCAAAGATATCCTTATAGTCTTTTTACAGATTTGTAACAGTGTTAATATTCAGTCGGTGGTGGCTTATGGTCCAATAATTGGGATAAGTAGGTGAGTTTAAGCGTTGCGTTAAATTCTAAAGAAGGTAACATAATCTTCATAGTAAGCGCAAATGCTCTAATAGTTTTCCTCCATTTTCTGTAGAAAACAAGCCAAAGCCCACCTTATTTTGTATACTTAACGTATTTGAAGTTCAGGCTTACTTTAATCTACAAGGCTACAAACCTCTCAAATTTGGCAGAAAAGTAATTAGTCTTTGAAATCAGAAAGTTGCATTTACCAGAAGGTAATGCAAACCGCCCGGAAATAAGAACTGTTTCATTTCAGTGCTTCCCCCATTTTTGATACCGCCGGTTGGGATCTTAACATAGTTCTTGGAACTAAATGAAACGCGGTTTGGTTCGGTTTCGGTGGTTTACTCTTAATTTGTGTTATATTTTATGAAGGCCCTTTTCCAAACTTCATGATAATCTGACTTCTATAGAGATAAGGCATCTTTTAGCACAAAAAAATTTAATAGTCTGATGATACCCTTGATCACTAAAGCGCACTTTACTTGTATGTTAAACTTAAAAAAGATGTCAAAGTTGTGTTTTAATGGGCGCATGGCTGGTTATGGATATAACTCATTCGCAGTGTGGCCTTCAATCTGTATATATTTTAGATTTCAAACAAAGTAATTTCATTCTTTAAAACGCAGGCATACCGCGCCATGAGGTAGTATAGTGGAAACCCAGAACCACGACAGAAGAACAATGGGACCCAAATGACCTTGCCCTTTTGGAAGACCTAGCTCTTTTTTCAGCTCCTGAAGATGGTTTAAGTAGAGAGATTGACATCTAATCTCCCTTATTTCACACCCATTTCCATCTTAAGGCATTATTAGGCATCACAATAGGCCAAAATAGACCTTTAGTTGAATTCGACATTTGCCGAGCAGCCTATGTAACTAACCAATTCTCACATGTGGCACTTATTTCTAGGTAAGAGGTCAAATCGCCATCCATGTTTTGGGATTTGATCTATAAAAAGCATTTCGATGCAAGCTGGCAGCATATCCCTAGGATTTACCGATCATGTACACTGGCTTTTCTTTCTCCAGCCCCAGACAAAATGCCCCTCATGAAAGGAACCATGGCGTTGCCTATGCCGATGAGTGCCATTCCAAATGGAACCGTTCATTTGCCATTTAAAGGAGGTACACAGAAAAAAAAGGATCCAAAAAATATCCATTTGAAAGGGATATGTCTTAATCATCCAGCGGCTCTGCAAAATCATCCAAATGATCATCATTTTTCATATTCTTTGGATGATTTTTAGCTCCGTTGGATGATTAAAAGGAATTATAAGTCATATCAATTCCAAATGAATACCGGAAATCATCCAATGGATATTTTTGAAAATCCTTGTTTTTCTCTGGGTAGTTTAAAGGAGATCTTTAATTATATTGTTTTATACGATATTTGGGAAATGAATCTATTGCACACAGACAGCAGACATATGTTAAATCGAGAGTCCATCTTGCAAAATTCATTTGAATGTAAGGCTGTTACACATTTGGTTGTTCTTTGTCTTTGGTCTTTCAGCAACTTCATTGACTAAGTGCAAATCCGAATTGATTTGTTAGACTTTTATAAAGCATTCATCTTCTGGCCACAACTGCGGATCGGTTTTTTAAAAGTCCGGTGAAATTTTTGTGCGCGTGTAAAATTTAATGCTATGTTTTAAGATGAAACTATTAACTCCTGGTAGAGGCTATTTTTTAAGTGGATTAAGTGTCCTAACTTTTCAGAAGATAATATTCGCTTTCCATGATTATTGAAAATTGAGGAATATTTTTATATTAATTGTGGAATAGTTTGAAAAACCTTCATACATTGACAACCCGACAAAAAAGGCACAGAATTCATTCCTAAAATTGTGATGTATGGTAAGGGATAGTTTTTGGTTACAACTTTGGGGTCTCAGAAGGAAATGGTTCGGTAAAACTTCAAGGAAATTGGCAGCACTAGAATTTTTGAAAAATATCTAGTGAAATGATTGTTGTAAAATGAGTGGTTCGTTGGATTTTGTTTCCTACTGACAGAAGATGTTCTTAAATTCGAAAGTTATTCAACTTTTTGCATCCACTGTAGAAATAAATCAGCTACTCTGCCTCGCCGTACCTATATGTACGGCTCCTCATGTTGATGTTGGAGGAGCCGCCCTCTGCTTTGCTCGTGAAACTGTGAGCTGGTCTCAATGGTTTAATTTATTTTCTATTGCATTATAAATTTTTGGTTACCAAAAAAACCGCAGCACAGACAACTTTCATGTCAGGTGTAACGATGTTGACTGAAAGCTAATTTTCTATGCTAAAATTTTTTGTTGTCTGGCATTTTAGTGGAACTTTTATGCGGGAATTGCTCGCGCGGCAACAAAAAAAAAAGGACTTTTCAATTAATAAATTAAGTTGGCGGGGTAGAAATTTGAGTGCCTAATTGTTGGTCGGTTCGCATAGTTTCGCATACAATATAAGGGCAAACTTTTGTGGGCCTGGCACTTACCTAGCCAGCATATTAAGCAACAACTATTAGTTCGGGGCACTTAAATTATTGAATACATAATCATTGAGTAGTTGATATAATATGGGTCTACAAATTCCTTGAAAAGGCATGCGTCTGGCAAGGGTGTTTTTTCTTCCTGCATTATCCATCAAAGAAACACCCTTGACAAATAACTGTGGAACAACTAAAAAAACTCAAAATGATATCTTTGATATCTTAATTTGTTTTGAATGATTGTTGTGCTGTGCATGCAAAATATTTAAAGTCAAAGCTCACAGAATGATTATATTGAATACATTTTTCGTTGGGCCAACATATTTGCCGTGCATTTCGGCCATTAAATTGTGCAATATGTGTTCTAAAGTAATTTCAATTTAATTAAACGATTTGTGTGTGTGTGTGTGTCAGTTGTAAATTGTTTTGAATTTTGGTCGATAGGCCGCATAATAATGTGTTGATTAGTATAGAACTAATTGGACTTGTGAGTAAAATCAACTGATGAGCTCTGAGATGAAGCTGCGAGCATGCACACTTTCATACTTTTTCATACTTTTGATAATTTCGCTACAAATTGCTACTTATGGGGGGCCATTTTCCAGCAGCAGCAATGCTTTTGCCCATTATGCCAATTGTTTGCGCACAAAAAAAAACGTCAGCAGAAAATGTCTTTGATGGCAGGCGCGCAAAAAGTTGCCCGCGCAGCAAAGAGGAAGCGGCTTCCTTTCCTTTTCGCCAAATTTTAATGAAAATTTTTTAATTAAATACTACGGCATATCAGTTTTTGTGCTGCCGCGGATAGTTAAACTTTTTGCGCGCTTCGCAATGTATTTTCATGTATCAAGGCGAAAGGCATACACATATTTTGTAATAATTATTTAGAAAGTTTTACCTACGTTTGTAATTCAGTTTAAGGGAATTTGTTTGGTATGTTGTTTTTGTGTGTGTGTGGGGTATTGGTGGTGGTGTTGGTGGTGGGGGGGTGTCATATTTGGTGTGGAGCCCCCGTTAAAAACACCCCGAAACAGAAGAAGAAAATTGGTTGGTATATGTGAAAAGAAGAAGATACGTTTATGTATTGTTTTGGTATACAAAATCAACGCGAAAATAGTGTTTGTCAGTGTGGTGAATCATGCAGCGTTTTGCCATGCAAGGTTAATCTTCGGAAATACTTGAAAATGTGTTAAGAATCGAACAAAAAGTAATCAAAAATATTGAGAAACCATTCCAACTGATGGCGTTGAGAAATCGTCCTTTCATCTTTATCAGCGGTGGGCACGAGACTTGATTTTGGAAGCAGTCCAACAACAACAACAGAAAATATTAGCCATATTGGCAAGGATCGAGTCGACATATCCCATGTTTATACACACCAAATTCATTGTGATTGATGCCCTACAAAGTAGGCAAACTTTATTCTTTAAGTAATTATCTTTTAGATCGAAGCTCTATCTAGTCAGTTATGGCCGCGCTGCAAGCTCACCCAGATTGATGTGTTAGTTATGAGTATACAACGAAATGTTGAGTTAAGAAGACATATAAAAAATAAATAGCTATATAAAATTACCATTTTCCTATTACGTAGCATACTTTAAAGGGCATTAAGTAGTCATACTGTATGACTCATACAAAATTCAAATATATGATTTGTTTTTTCAATCGTCTCGGTGGTGTTCATGGTACCTGTTGTGCCGACTAAGCTTATTGGTTTGGTGGCATTAACTCACTTCGAAGCGAGGCAATTGCTCTTGTGGCTACCACTGTCTGTGCTTTTCTGAGCCACGAAATAGACAATTTCTAATGGTCTGGGTGACGCCAGTTGCCGGTGCAATGGGATCTATGAAAGCAAGGATGTGTCCACCGCTGATCTAATTCATTGTGACCGGTTTTACGACCTTTATGCTAAGTAAACCTGCAGTTTTAGCCAGCTCGAGGTCATATTATGCTTTCGCACACCCTTAAACAGAGGCACACAACACCACAAAGGAGGCTGGTAGATCGTACAGCTGTTTTAAGAGGAACCACTCTCTCTCATTTGCGATCAATGACCACATGTACACATTTCGTTATTTCTTCAATGAAAATTCATCTGTGTCATGTATTTAGTAAGACCCAACTTTTTGAAATTATATCCGTGGTTTCTATAGTTCCATCATAAAAATCGTGAAATGAGTAAGTGGCAGTTCAAACATTCTAAGGGTACCATACTGGATACCAGGGTACCAGATTGGATACTTCCTTTTCTGAGTTTGTTCATAATTGCTACACGAAGGTTTCGCAATATTAAAAATTCGTTAAATTCTCAGCAAGTGGCGCTGTAGGCGCACATTTTGTTTATCGGTTTAATTCAATTACAGTTCAACACGTGGCGCAGTAGGCGACTACTTCAATTGACTGCACAGTATATGTTCTTTCTGATTTCTTTAGTGTTTTCAGTGCTTATCCAAAAATATCCATTGCAATTTTTGGTCAGCTTCTCTAACTTTGGCTATTTCAGGGGTAAGTTTTTGATAAGTGAAAATTTTATGTGCGATTTATAAAACTGATCATCCCCAGATAAGGTTGGAAATCCAATTTGGTTCTGTCGTTTTGAAGTTAAAGCATTCGAAGCTCTTAAACAGACGTGCCTGATTTTGTAGTGGCCATAGGAAATATGGATACAAAATCTAGTTTAAGTGGATAAGATAACATCGTACCAAACTGGCCAGCCAAAAGGTCACAAAAGATCTGCAATCGTAACTGCTAACTCTTAGTTAACATCTTTAAAACGACCTTGTTAAAGTTTCTTTTGCTAGGTTCAATATCACTCAAGTTCGTCTCTGTTATCCACCCACCTAGCTAATCGCAACATTCTCTACACTTAACCCCATTTCAGTGTACAAACACACACAACATTTGAAGCATGCAAAATGAACACATAATAGTATAAAACAATTTTATAACACAATAAAGACTTAAGCTCCGAAGCTCCTGAACTTAGTTATAATGCCACACCAGCAGGCTGGAGGTAGTCCGTATGCCTCATCCTGCACCTGCACCTGCAACTGCAACGAAATGACAAATTGCCACAATGTGCCTAGTACTCGGCACGGCAGTTCAGTTGTTCAGTTGTTCATACATAAATACTATGTACGCAGCACCAATCAGACAGAAAGACAAATATGCAAGTGCTGCAAAATTTATATGCCACACTCTGGCAATTTGTATGCGCCTCCAACCTATATTGGAGGGCACTAATTACACGCACAAAGTTGGTGCGTGGGCGGGCTGATATATGCGCGATGCACCTTTTGGGGCGAAAATTAAGGCGAGCAACGAACAAAGAAAGTAAAAGATAAAACTGGGCAAATTGACAAACAGAAAGAACAGATATGAATGAATGAATTAAGAGTATTGTGTAACAACGAAACGGAACGTACAACAAACGTAATGAAAGCGTGGCGCACAATATGCAAAATTGATGCTTCTGCTCACCTGAAGATTGCTGAGCAATGCCTGAAAATATGGCATGGCTAGGAGAGTTTTGGTGCGACTGCTGCCGCTGCTGGCGCTCGCCGGTTGTGGAATTCGGTCCTGCGATTGCACTAATTGCGAATGCTACAGATACACACACACAAACGTTTATATAAAGAGTGTTTGTGAGTGTGTGTATAGCAGGGGCAATCGTTGGTGAAGGAGGAGGAGTAGGAGCATGGGTACGAGAGTGGAGGGCGGGGGGTAGGTAGGATAGAGAAAGAAGTTATTAAGTGTGACATTATTTATTAGCAATATGTTATGGGGTTTTTAATGGTATGGTATACTATGGCGGATGAAGATAGTGGCAGAGGGTGAGTTATATGTTTTAAAAGGGTTGCAAGATCAATATCCTGCAATTTACCAGGAATTCCCAACGGCAATGCATCACTTCTACTTCCACAGAAGAACTTTTTTTAATAAAAACTAATCGATTTGTAGATGTAATGTAAACATTTTAGCACAAGTCAAAAACTTGCTTCTTCCAGCAGGTTCAACTGGGAAAAACTGGTAGTCTGTATAGCAATTTCAAGCATCTCCCACTTCACTTAGTATGAATAGATGAAAATTTACATAATTTCCGTCACATTTCTTAGTCTTAAGGGCACTAGATTTGAATTGAAATCGTTCCTTATAAAAAGATCTATATTAAATCTAGTTTTAGTCGTCAAATTGATCAATCTAAACTCGAAATAGACTAACAAAGTAGGCAAAAGAGAACTGTGAAACGCAAGTGGTTTCATCACATTTCTTAGGATGGTCTCTGACCTGTTCTCTGAGTCTTTGCAGCCTCATTTGAATAATAAGACCTTGTTTTAGGCATAATCCGTTATTAATATAAGAATTTTTGTAACCTTTTCTTAAGAAAATATACTGAGAATTTCTACTTTACTTTCAACTCAAAAGAATGTAGTATCTTCAAACATTACAGACTCCAAAGCAAACTCTGCTAATACTACCAACCTGCTGTACAGACAAGCTATCCTACTTTTCCATCAACCTAATCCTTTGGCAGACCAGTCAATTTATTTGACAAACTAGAAATCCTTTTGTTGATTTAAATTTTTTTTTGCTGTGCCACAGCCTTTTCATTTTCACAACAACAAATCTTGATTCGTTTTCACATAACCAAATTTCCAATTACATGCACCAGGAAAAGCACAATTTTCTATTTACTTCCTCTCCCTCTAACCTACAACTCAATCAAGGCATTTACGCTAATTTTGGGCTGCTTATGCAAACTGAGGAGTGAAAGAAAACCAAATCTGACCCAAAACCTGAATCATTCTTGGGGCAAACAACGATTTTCACTCGTACAGCAACAAAAGCAGGTCACACTTGTCCTGTCTATATTCTCCAGTAAAATGCTGCCTGCCCACGTTACGTATACGTAATTTCATTTCAAAGCGCACACACACAGACACACACAGCACAGTCATCTCAACTGCCAACAGTTGTAATCCACAGTATACAAAATTGGAAAGCCAAGTGGAAAAACTATCAAATTACTTAGATGTTGACAGAAAAGGACAAACCGCAAATCCAATACACAAGCGAAAATTGTGCAAAGACGAAGGACGAGACACACATACGCCCCGTAACATATTTAAAATGTAAACAAGTGATATGAGCGAGACAATGACGTTGATAGAGTGGGACACACTCTCACTCTCTCTCTCTCTCACTGCGTCTACTCACATCATCTTCCATAATGCTGCTGTCCGCATGTTGAACCCCATCCGATTTTGGGCGACGATTGCGTTCACGTCCATTTTGAATGCGTTCCGACTGCTGTTGCCGGCGACGTGTGCCGCTTCCCTGCTGCTGCTGCTGGTTGGAGCTGAAAAACACACCAGAGAAATTAAGTTGTGCTTTTTTTTTGTGTTGGTCCTTGGTTAAACTCAAACTTGGGCAAACACTTAATGCCAGGCCTTCGAGCTCTTGTGCTGTGTTCTTGTTGGAATATGTCAAATGCAGAATTCTGATTCTTTGCCTGGCACAAAGCTTTGTCGAGTGGCATTTTGTGGGCAACCTTTGTGCTAGCCGAAAAACCACCTACCAATCTATGGTGTAACAATTAAGCTTTGTTTTTGCATTTTGTTCACTGGTTGCATGTTGCCTTTTGAAGGGTTGGGTGTATCGACGGGGGGCAAACTGGGGAGAGGTTTGGTCTTTTGTTAGTTGTGCACATAAATATGAATGCAGTTTGAGAAAGGGTCATAAATTCAGTGAAATTGGTCAAGAGGAACTTAGGAAAAGGGGGGTTTAGTAAAAGAATTTATTGGTTGTCCAACTGCAAACGGAGTCACTCCTGTGCCAAGGAATCAAAATGTATGATCAGCACGGCCCCCTTTTTTAATTGGAGACCAACTTTGGTCCAAAAAACGGATTCAAATTGCAAAACTTTTGGCGAAAGTGAACCAAGCCAGGAACAGTGGCCAAATCAATCCTTTCGTCTCTGGAAATCAATCTTCTTTCCAATACTTTATAATTAGTACAAATATGTAGAGATTCAAAGCTATTTAGATAAGTTCTAGAAGCCTTTAAAAAATCCCTAAAGCATTTGTTGGTATTTTTGAAGCATCTTATGGTTTTTCTCAAATTTCGTAGAGGAAATGTCTGGACCCATTAGGAGAGCAGTGCGGACCATTGATGGGAAGTTTGAAATTTCTTTGATAATTGAACTGGATACTTCAACTCAAACTGATCTGACCCAATTTTGGGTTTCTTTTAGGCAATATCCTCAAGATATCCCTAAAAATCTTCTATAAGAACTAAAACTCCCAGTTTTAAAAGATAAAATACAAATATTTTCCCCTGCTAAAGACAAAGAGCATCAGAAAACAGCCATTAGCTAGCTATGCCAACTTATTTGAACTTTCGGACTTACTTACTTTTATATTAAAAAAGAGGAAAATTAACAATCAAAGTTTTTCTCACAAAGACTACTTTTCTGACTCTACTTTTCTATGACAGCTATACTATATAGAAGTCCGATTTCAACCAAACTTAGTGGAAACATGGGAAAGCATAGCAAACTAAGAAATACAAAGTATGCAGGCGTTTGCTTTGAAAACAAAAACTTTTTCTCACTAAAATCAGATTTTCGACCGAACATTCCTATAGCAGCTATAGTCATCCGATCCGACCAATTTTGTGCAGCGTATTTGTACTACAAGACTTCGTGCAAAGTTTGGTCGCGATAGCTTTCAAACTGACGGAGGAAATCGCATAGAAACAGACGGACGGACAGACGGACATGGTTATATCGACTCAGCTCGTCATGCTGAACAAGAATATATATCCTTTATGTGGTCGGAATTGCTTCCTCCTATGCGTTACAAACATCTGCACAATTTCAATATACCCACTGCAGGGGTACAAAGCCTGCCGTAGCCTTTCACTATATATTGTCATTATCCAACTTGACTTTTGCCTTACTTCCTTTCGGAAACTCGGCATGTAAAAATTTCCCAATAATTTCGAAAGCGAGATGTCATCAAACAATGCACCGATTAAAACCATTTTTGCCTGCCAAAATATTCAAAAAATTTTACAAATTGTCTTAAGTA
This sequence comes from Lordiphosa fenestrarum, assembly GCA_035044985.1. Taxonomy (NCBI): domain Eukaryota; kingdom Metazoa; phylum Arthropoda; class Insecta; order Diptera; family Drosophilidae; genus Lordiphosa; species Lordiphosa fenestrarum. Next base: position 1,444,013 of record JAWNNO010006344.1, on the reverse strand, counting down.
GTCAGTTCCAGGTTCAAGTGGAGAAGGTTAGAGGCCAGTTTGAAAGACCATATGATCGAACCATAGTGGTTAGTTTTAATTGGATTTTATTTTGAAAACATTTAGTTGATTCTGGAAGAATACATAGAACTCTGGAGCAAGAAATGGGGAAGCTTTTTGGGAAAACCCGCTGATATCGCGCTAGTAAAGTGTCCTAAATTTGAACATTTTAATTGTTAATGGTTATTTTAATTGTCTCTTCATAAGCATTTGATACGATTCATCTAAGATTTGTTGATATGTTTATTTTTGGTTTAATTTGGAAACTTGACAGAACCGTGGTATGGTTTGGTTTGGTCTCTTCAATGTCTCTGATATTTACTCCAAAGAGTAGTTGATGGCACCCCAATGCCAATGCTATTTCTGGTTTATTACTTAAAAGCGACAGTTTTGTTTAGTTATAGATAACTCAATATAGAATTTCCTGCAATATTTGGCTCTAAACTGTCTTCAAACTGTTTGCTTGTTGTTTTATTTGTTTTCGAATTTATTTTAATGTGGTTTTGTTTCTGCTGTCATGCATATTAAGATTTCATTTGTTGCAGCGCTCAAGCAAATGTTATTAGAATATTTGAGCTTCTAAATTCATCATAAACAATTTACATATTCAATATTTAGAATAAGGATATGTTTACCTGCCAATTTCCCCCCGCTTCGTTCTGTGGCCAAAGACCAGCAACATAAATAATAATTGCAAAAGCATACAAAAAACCATTTATCAACAACAAAAAAAAACAGAGAAGAAGAAGTAAACATTTAATGCACACACACACTCGCACACAGCATGCTGGCCAGAGGACTAAGGACTGCCTGCCCAACTCTGCCCACACTTGGGCATATATTTGCATATTTTGCAGGTAGCATGAAATTGACAAAAATTGTTGTGTGTGCCATTTTGACCAGAATCGAGGAGAAATGTGCTGAACCACACGGACATGAATACATATTTAGAGCAAAAATAGTTGCTACATTTAAAAGGCGATCAAAAATGGTAAGCCCGCCCCCGCCACCCCCCTCCCCCTGCATTGAGTTACATATTGATATTTGTTTTTATTGGCAAGCGCCAAAAGTTAGGCTACATTGACGACGACGACGAGGACGACGACAGCCACGTTCGTTGATGATGCATTTGAAAAACCAAAAATGCCGCTTGTGGCTTGGACAAAATGCATTTTGCTGTTGGCTGTTTGCTTTTAACCATTTACGATAAGCGGAAAGGGGGCGGGCGGTTGGGGGGCAGTGCAAACATATGGAATTGTTGCATATATGTAATTTTGGGAATGTTTTGAACTGGCAACCAAACACGTAACCTAAATTGCTAAATAAACCGCACACACACACACACACGTATACGTGGTTTCTCGCAGAGAAGGGCTAGGGGTAGATGGTGGAACAGGTGAGGACGATACTCAATAGACTTAAGCGTTCAAGTGGCTCACAGAGTGAGAAAAGTGGGTTCCATACTCCAGTTGATATATATTTCTTCTTCCAATTAAGCAAACATCTGTGTGACAGCTTCTTCGTGCACCTTTCGCCCTTTGCTTTACACCATTCTAAATCTAATCTCTGACTGGAAAGCTTAATCCCTTTTGGCTGCCCTCATCCCTTTTGCATGTTCAGTTATGGCCTTCCTGTCTCTTGGCTTATCTCTCCGAGTAGTTGGCTTCCTTGTGTTGGCGCACCGTGTCGTATACAATATTCGCGTCGTAAAGTGCTTAGTGCGCTTATTGCCTGGTCAGTTATGCACTTGGTACTTGTGCTTCCTGTCTTTGCTGTTATCTAGCACTGTTTTCCTTTCTGCCGCATTGCACCCCTGCCCATGTAGCCTACGATTGCTGGTGCGTAAGTGTGATATCCTTCTGGCACACCATTTCTCCTGCACTTGTATTTGCTTTGCATTAAAGTTTTATGCACTTAAAGGAACACACAAAACAAAAAAAAAAACTCTAGTTCTAAATAAATTTCATGGTTACTTCGTTGTTTCACCTTTCCACTTGTGCTTCGTTTCCCGGAAATGTGCTAAAAGTTTTCAAATGACATTTTATGTTCTTTACCTTTAGGGTGTGAAATTGGGTGGACTGGGTGTAACTGGGTAAATGTTCTAGCAAACCAATGCAAGCAAGTAGAATGACAGATTTGTGCTTACTTGGCCAATTTCTCAAGCATTCAATCAAGCATCTCTTCAACAACCAACAATTTGGTGTACTCCAGTAAAAATTTTCCACGTTTGGAGAGTTGATTTAAACCAAATATTTTGAAAAATGTGTAGCTTCTGAAGAAGGTTTCAATACAAGCCTTGGCTGCTCAGTTTTTTTCGGGACTTTTTGATTTGAGGCTTTTTGAATGAGTAGCGCAATTCGAGCTATTCACGACAAACGAATGTATTATAGTGGGTCTTGTGCATGGGATTCTGTCGATAGGTTACGTAGTATCCGTTTTCGGTTGAATCAATTAAGGAAGACCACTTAAAGTTTGGATAGATGTAGAACGGAATCGCTCTAACTGTAAAATGTTCAAAAGAAATAGACTTCTATTATGGTAATTTTGTGATTTTATCAAAAATGCCAGGAAAACGAATTCTAATCAATCGCTATCCCCAAAAAGAGCAAGCCTGAGTTGTGTAATGAGAAGTCAAGAAACTTCTTTGCAAAAGGAGTTGATTATATTGCAAAAGGTTAGACATTAAGCGGAAAGAAGAGCTGCTGAAAAGTCAGAACAGGCGAGCAATCGACGCCAGTAATTTTCAGAACACATTGCTTCCCAGGAGACTCGAAATCAATTGCAAGCGCTACGCTTTAAACAAGTAGAGCGGCAGGCCAGGCTTATATATGTCGAAATACCAGAGCAGGCCAGCAATCGAGGGCAGCTGAAAACATCGAATCCAGAAAGCTGATGAGAAAGCAGTGAAAGCAGAAGCTGGGAGACAAGCTGTTGCTGAAAGGATGGCTCAGTGGCGATAACAACTTACTCGACATACTTTGGGTATTTTTAAACGAGCTGCAATTTACAAATTTTTCAAATGAGCTTAGAATATTATGAAGATTTTATAAATAACAATTCTAACCGAGTTTTGATTATCATGCAGACGGATAAATAGGAGAATGTCTTTTATCAAACTGTCAAGAAATCGCAATATTTGAAAAGTTCTTTGATAACTTTTGATTGTGTTAAAAATGATGTTAGACGTCAACGGTAGTCGGGTAATTAGAAGAATAATGGTCTGAACAGTCGTGAAACTTGCTCAATTTTCTAATGAGTTCAGATTATTATGAAGAAAAGCTTAATAATAAGTTGAGACTATCGTCAAGATTAAATACAAAATAAAGACGCGATGATGTTTAAAAATCTTTAATTGTAGTAAATTTAAGAACAAACAGTTTGTACTACGATTTTTTTTCTCTTGGCATACAATTTGAGTGTATTTTTTTGAGCTAGGGACAAAAAAATTCAAATTTTTATAAATTAAATTTGAATATTGCTTTTTTAAGAACAACAAACATACTTTGTAGTTAGGTTTTCTGTAAGATCAATCAATGCAGCCTTCATAATAGCGTACTTAAGAAATACGGCCACGAAACTAAAAAATATCTTAATATCTCTTGAAAGGGTAACCTGTATAGCTATTCCACGTAATACCAACTAAACTACAAAAACTTTAATAAGTTGGCTTCGTCGTGTAAGTCCCATCTTAGTTGTTTTTGCTTAAATTAAGATGGCAGTTCAAAAAGTATGTCCCCAAATAGCTATACAGACAACCACTAAACCGTATTACCTAAATTTAACACATCCCATAATGTAAACATTCAAAAGGTAGCTAAGACCAATCACAAGTTTCTTAGCAAGTTATATAAGCTCACATAATAACTTCATATTTGCTTTCACCCCCTTACCCCCCACCCAAGTTTTTTCAAAGTAAACCACCCCTTTAGCCCAACTCCATCAGCATAATCACAAAAGTTTCGCTTTAAAGTTAAAAGTTGCCACACAAAAAGTTTCCCCGGAAGGTCAACGAAAAATTGCAGCGGTTTCACTTACCCATTAGCATTGTTGTCAGCTCCTGGGCCTCCGCCCGCCGCCGAAGTCATGTCCGCCGAAGTGAGAGCCTCCGTGCCACTGCGCTCACGCACCAAACGATCTGGCGAATGTGTAGGATGTAAAAGTTAGCCCCAGCAGCTCATTAGCCGAGTTAAGCACTCCGCCCACTTACCAGCCTCCTGACGTTCCAGCTCCTCAGCCTGTTGGCCCGGCTTGGCCTTAACCTCTATATTTATCTCTGCCGAACTGAGACCCGCATGACACGAGTAGACGCCGGCATCACGGAATGTTATGTCCAGAATTCTCAAGGCGCCCTTCTTCGACACCTTGAACTTGCGTGAACGTTGCAGCGGCTTGTGATCCTTACTCCACTTGATCTTGGTGCGATTGTAACGCTTAACCGGACACTTGATCTTCACCTGAGTGCCAAAGAAGACCACTCCAGCGCCACCCACCTTCAGAGTGATTTTGGTCTTCTTCGGGTCGTGCTGTATGTGCGTGGAGTTGCTGATTTGTATGACGGGCTTGGGATCTTCGGGTGGACAGGGCTTGACATTGCAGGGTTTCTTATCTGGTGGCTTGACACTGGGACACATCGATTCTGGTCGCTCAATTTTATGCTCCTGGGCCATAATCTGCTTGCACTCCACTTTACGATCTTTGATGCCATAGCCACAAGTGTGCGAGCATTTGGACCACTCGCCCACCTCCCAGCGCACTGGACAATCGAGCACATTGCAATACTGACGATCAGCGGGCGGTGGCTGGGGACACATGCTATTCGGCACCACCATGGTGTTCTCTCCCCCACGGGTGACCTCGTGTATGCATTGAACCTCGCGCGTCTTGATGCCTATGCCACAGCTCTTGGAGCAGGGCGTATAATCGGAGTAGTTCCATCTGGGCGGACAGGGACGATCATTGCAGGTGCGTACACGAGCCTCGGGCTTGGTTTCGGGTGAGCATAGGAACGGAGAGACCACACGGCCATTATCCTCTCTCACACAATTGATAATTAACTCCTCGACACCACCCAGACATGAGGCACTGCAGGAAGTGTAGCCCTGCTCGCGCCATACATACGTCTTGCCCGGCTCTGAGACGCCAACTTTAATGGAATCTCTGGGAAATTGATCATCATAGCCATGGGAGGGCAACATGCAGGGCTCTTCCACACAACGTTCGACCTCATCATGCGGCTTGGCGCCCTCGCACAGGGTATCATTCACCGTCGCCACGGTGCGTGAGTATTCCAGAAAAATTTTGCATTTATAAGCACGACGACGGATGCCCTCTCCGCAGGTAACACTACAGGGCGACCAGTCGGTTTCCTTGATATAACTGTGGAAAAGGCAGAATAGAAAGGGACAAGTGTTGAGCGTTACTTCGTTGTAATTAGGGGCGATCCTTGAACAGAAAAATGTTTTTGACATCATTTCAAATTATTTCGCAATCTCAAAAATCAGAAAATATTACGTTTTGAGCAGGCTTAGGGGTAAGTTGCGGCGATACACTCAAGGTGGAGCTTTAATAGTTGAAATAGGCTAAAGTTCGAGGCAATCCAAAAACAGAAATGGTTTTTAAAACGTTTAGCGGACTGTTTTACCTTCGAAAGTTTTGAAAGATAACTTTCCGCGTAGACTTAAGGGAAAATCGCAACTTTATGCTCAGGGTTTGAGGCTTAAGACTCGGCGAAGTTGAAAAATACGATTTCTTAACATTTCGGACTGCCTTCGAAGTCCGGGAACAAACCCTATCCGAAAAAAATACGTCGAAATTCGGCACCATATCTTCACATTCTTAAAGTTCCTATCAGCACTTTTTAAAGAAAACGGAAAACAAAAAAACGGTTTAGTTGGCTTCACAAACCATGTTATAAACCGAAACTGCGTTTTAAAAACTCTGCGAACCAATGTACTCAATCATTTCTTAATTCCAATCGATCAGCATCCGAGCAGTCTTTAATGCCTCAAAATCGCGGAGATAGCTTTCGTCATCTACCGAACATGGCATCAAGTGAGGCGATTCTATTGCTTATTGGACTGACAGACGTGACCGTGATCCTGGTGGTGTCAAGACACTACAAGGCCCAATGACCTGATCCAACACTGAGTGTTAGTCTGTTGCTAATTACAGGTAATGCATCACAGCGGTATTTTTATACAAGAACTGTAGTGTGCACCCATTGCCACAGTGACGACTGGTAATGCTGGTACACTTTGTGGACATTCCAATACAAATACTTGGCTGGAGATTGATTTGGTGGCACGTGCTCACTACGAAGAGTTAGGCGATTCGTAAATGCCTTACAGGTGTAGCCGGACTACAGGGCAGGCACTAGTTCATACATTTTCAAACCTTTGGTTTGGTTTGTCGTTAGATTTTCAGTGAAAAAAGTTTAGAGTTTCAAGTTAAAACCGGTTCGATTCATATTTGGCTTGCATCCCCGACTAAAATTACACGTATTCAAGAGTTTTTTGAAAATTTCATGGTAATTTTTTGAAATTATTGAAATTTAAAGAGATTTTTTAAAATAATGTAGTTAATTGATGTTTTTAAATTTTTTAAAACTTTGTGTAACATTTTGGTATTGTTTAGAAATTGTGTTATTTTTCCAACATTGAATAATATCTATGTGTTTTTTGCTCGATTAAGGTACTGCAGTTTGAAATCATTAGAAGTTTTTGAAACTGTTTGGTATTTTGTAAGTTTTGGTATACTATATTAGTTTGCTATTTATTTATTTGCCTGAGCATAAATCGAAGTTGGGCAAAGCCGAATTTTACTTATGACCTCACTTGTAATATTTTTGTTACTTTTAGATATTTTTTGAAGCTTTCGGTATTTTTTGTGGTTTTTTTTTCATTTTGTACCTAAGTTTAGTTCAGTTTGTTCGATAAGTTTTCCCGATTCCGAAAATACATATATATTTTTGGGAGTTCTTTTTATATTTTGCACTTTGGGACAGCACTTCTGTATGTCACCTTGCTCCTAACTTACCAATGATTCGATTTCATTTTTCAAATATATTTTCGCATTTCCTTTAACATTTGTCTTGCAATTCCCCGCACAACATCGCGCACATTGACCTCTGCACTGCACAAGCCGGGCCAACAAACCAAAAAAAAAACATATTTCTATATTTCATATACTTAATGGGCCGTTGCCCAAAATACCAAAAAAAAAAAATGGCAAAAATACTGCCGCTTTTTATTTCTCTAAACTTATCTTTTCTTCCTTCATTTGATTTTGTTGTTGGTTTTGCGCTAAACTGAAACTATTCGTGACTGTGGCGCCGCCAGAAGGTCGCGTCTTACTGCCGCCAAAAAAAAAAACGAAGAGAAACCTTGGCCTCCCAATGATGCCGCAACAATAATGCCACTGGAAAGATGGGCCACAGACAGACAACACACAAAAACAAACAGACTTCTGGCCTATAAGGCCGAGCTGAGGCAAGGACTTGCCTATGAAATCATCAGATTCACAGCGTCCAGCCATTTAGATGGCGAGCGATAGACCTGGCGCCATTTTAATTTAGTGTTTGTAGCCACAATTTGACTACAAATCAATAAGCTGAAAAGCAAAACTATGCTCCATTCCGGGGACTGTCAGCGCGGTCATAAAAACCACTTCAGGCCACAAAACAATGCCCGGCGAGCACAACACCAACAAAGTAACTCGAGTGACGGCTAACATTCCACTTTTTTTTTTTTGTCAGTGGGTTAGGGGTGTGCGGCAAAGGGTGGGGGGAGATTTAATAAATATGCGCGTCCTGGCATCAAATGTGGCCTCGGACAGGGACTATTGTTGCAGGAAATTTGTTTGGCTTTGGCTGTTGCGTGGGGGTTAAAGTGTTGAGACAAAAGAGGATTCTAGTTGATGTAGTTTGTTTGCTTTCGATTTAGCTGTAGAATTTGATAAACATTCGAAGAATGGAAAATGTGCACAAACTTTAATTGCCGGCTTCGCTGCCATTAAAATGTTTTAACCTTTAACATCGAAATTCTGTAACTTGAGTTGCTACTCAGTTATTTGCTGAAACTAAACCACTAATTTTGTACTTATGATAAGGAAATTTCATATCTAATTTGCAGTGTACATGAAATGTAAGCCAGTGATTGACTAATTTCCTTACACACACACACAGACACATAAATCAGAGTGGATTTGGGCGACTCCTCTAGTTAGAGTTGTAATTTATTATTTGGCCTTAGTATTCCCCAAACAACAATCAACTGTTAAAAGCATTCAATGTGGCACTCAGTTTTAATGATTTCATTAGATGTGTTGCCTTGTTTTATGTTTTCGTGGCTTAATTAAAGTGTATACATGTCGTATACTTTACTTGTTCTTCAATCCGAATTGATATATTTGACCCGGGCTTATCGCGGCCAACTTGATCGTTTTCCAATAACAACAACAACACAAAGGAACGTCCGGGCACGTCAACCGCGGGCACTTTAATTGTCATTAGGCGCACTTTACGGTACTTACTGGCCACTCCACTACCAAGTCAATATTCCTACTCCTACTTGTATCTAATAGCCTTAATTTTAGGTGTCGACAATGCTCAAGGACATTATGATGACACAGGGAGTGAGTGGAGAAGAGAGGGCGGGCCAAATGTTTGTTAGTGTGCAAGTTGAAGTGCCTAAGTGGAAGAGGCCTAAAGGAGCGGCGGAGAGGGAAGGAGGATGACTGCAAGGAGCCACTAAAGTTGAAATATGTCAAGTACGTCTTGAAGTTGTGGGCTATACTTATAGTTAGAATATGTAGCTGCTGGCAAAATAACTAAGGACGGGAGGGGGGCGTGTCATCACTCTAGGGATGGGGCATATTGATTGAAGTCGGAGGATGCTTAATTTATTGAAATGATTTAGACTGGATTTACACGGTGAAGCATACTTCATAAAGTTCTCTTGTTAGGCGAAAGAATCTAATGAGATTCTAAAATTTTCCTTAATAAAACGTATTCATTTTGCCTTGTAGAGAGAGAACTTCATGAAGTTTGCTTTAAGGTATAAATACCGACTTGTTTCTTTATTTAAGGTATTTTCTCTTTTAACGTTTGTCAAAAGGGTTCAACAAAAAAGGGCATAGGTAAATTAAACAATCGAAATGGAAGAGTCGGAACTGTCTAATGTTTTACCTCATTTTTCGATTACCAAAGCTTTCCAACTGCCTCTCATGCGTGCGTATTTACTCACACAAATAGAGAACCCAAAATCAGAAACAACAGCAACCACAAAAAAACGAAAGATAAATCCGATTATTGGCCAGTTGCCGTCAATTTCTCAAGAGCATAGAAGAGAAAGAGAAGAAAGACTCATGCAAAGTTTTTGTTGCAATTTCGTTATGCGTCAGCGCAATGCGCATGGCTTAGGCTTTTTGCAATACAACAACATAAGCGCATGTAGCGTATAAAGCGCGGGCACCGTGGGACATAAGCTACTTATACTTGCAGGCAGATCAAGTTTTTCTTGAAATTTTTGCCACGCCCCCTCCCGCCGTGAAAAAAGCATGTCACAGATTTTTACAAAGGAGCTTAGTACTTTCTGGATATTTTTGGCAATAAGGATTATTTAAAGATCGGATGAGCTGAGTGAGGGTAATTAAGAGAAGGATATCTCTTAAATATCATTTTAATCATCCAGCGGAGCTGCAAAATCAACCAAATGATCATAATATTTCATAACCTTTGGATGATTTTTAGCTCCGTTGGATGATTAAGACGATATTGAAGACATATCCTTCCCAAATGGATACCGGAAATCATCCAATGGATATTTTTATACCCTTGCAAAGGGTATTATAATTTCGCCCAGAAGTTTGCAACGCATAGAAATATTCATTTCCGACCCCATAAACTATATATATTCTTGATCAGTGTGACGAGCTGAGTCGATTGAGCTTTGTTGGTCCGTCTGTCCGTCTGTCTGTTTCTATGCGAACTAGTCTCTCAGTTTTAAAGCTATCGAGCCTAAAGAGTCTTCTTTTTGCTGCACACTACTAATATGTCGGAACCGACCGGATCGGATGACTATATCTCATAGCTCCCATAGGAACAATCGGTCGGAAAACTAGTGGGAAAAAGAGTATTTTTTGAAAATATTTAAGCGAGCACTTGCAAGGGTATAAAAACTTTGGCACAGACGAAGTTAGTTTAGCTTTCTCGTTTAATATTCTTTTTTTTCTCTGTGTGTAAATAATTTAGAAAGTCGATCGGTCTGTACCTTCCAAAGTTTGTGAGTCTATCTGTAATCTCTGTATAATACTTACGTGGGATCCAGCGAGGGTATATCCGTTCCACCACCATTATTTCCTCTAGCATTATTATAATTATTATTATTACTATTCGAGCTGCCGCTCATTAAACGCATCGTACGCGGCTCTTCGGGTGTCTCATGATGCAAGCGACTTTGCGTATGATGCGAATAGCGCATTGGTTGATCCGCATACGATAGCCCCTCGCCATCATCTGTATCCTGACCGGATTCAACATCATCTATATCTTCATCATCCAGATCCTCATCATCATCGTCCTCATCCAGCTCAGAGCTATCCATGTGACGTTCCGAGCGCTGTTAATTAAAAACCAACAAAGTTAGAAACGGTTTGCCTTTGCCGTCTTATTTTTAATGCCGTAAGTAGACAACTCACCTCATTTAAGGAACGACTGCTGCCCACAATGATGGTGCCGCCTCCCTTGTTCTGTCCCCCGCCATCGCAGTGAATGCCCGTGGAACATTGCTGCATGCTCGCTGGCTTGGTAAGAGGATCACATTTGGCACTTAAGCTGCCATCAGTGGATTTGCATTCCACACCTCGCATTTGTATGCCCTGGCCGCAGGAAACGGAGCACTGCCAAAGGGAAAACAAAATTATTTCAATATGTTTCCATCACATAAAAAGGCACAAAAGATGACGAAGTGCTCTGGCTGAGAAGTGAAAGTGGTGCTGGTGCTGCTGCTGCTGCGACTAACAAACAAACAAACAAACAAGAGAGTCAAGTCTTCCTTACACACACACACACACATGCACACACGCGTCCGTGCATGCAAATGCAAATTTTTATATTGTTTGCTCCTTCACTTGTTTATTTGTACATATCCTTGCCACAGCTCCTCTCGCTCATCTCTTTTAATGGCGCTTAATTTTGTGGCATATATTTTATTAATGGACATAAACGTTAACGTGCTTTTTTATAGGATCGCAAGGACTCGTTGTTTTAAATTTCACTTTTTAAAGACTTGCTGAATAAGGTTTGTTTTTATCATGTTCAAAATAAAGTCGTGTGAAAATTAATTTTCATTTTATAAGAGTCGGAAAATCAGTATAAGCTAGGAGGAGCTAAGAACTGTTTCAATTTTATTATAGAGTTTTGCTTTAAAAGGCAGTCAGGAAGATATACATACTATAGGAAGCCATAAAAAAGGGAACTGAAAATACATTTTGAATCTGTCTTTTCTCAACCAGCGAAAGTTTCCTTTACTCACTTTGTTCATTGGTTTTCATGAGACATTTTGCTAGGCAGAATCTACTGCTCAGTAAACTACAAGTGTGTATGCGTGCTACTAAAATAGCTTAAGGCAATTTTGACATTACAGATATTTTGGTTCGTTTTGTTCAGTTCCTTATGCTCCTTACAAAGGAGAAGCGAGTCTATTGAATTTGTATCTGTCATTTTGGTGAGCAGACAGCATAGAAATAAATTGTTTCAAAATGTTTAAAATATCTGAAATTTCTACGAAGGAAATTGCGAAAGACAAATAAAACGAATGTTTTAAGCTTGATCAAATCTATTAGAGGTAGTCTAACAACAGCAATACCACACGCTACCTACTACACTGCTCTCTAAGACGTTTTCGAAATAATCATATCTCTCAATATATTTCTTCCCAGATGTTGATGTATAATCTATTTCCTTATGTCTTAATTCTTGTGCGGAAATTTGGGATTCTTTATCTAATTAAACGTATTCAGCTCCAAATTATAACACTCTTTATCAAGTTCACTCATCCCATCTTCTGTCCGACCAGCAGGTATCAGACTAACCAATTCAATTTCAAACTTTGCTTTTCCCATAACTCTTCCTTCCATTTAAAACTCCACCCCAACTCCGGCTACATTTTGACTCCCAGCCACCAACAAGAAGAAAAAAAAATGAACTTTTAAGCCACCCGAAAAGCAAACAAAAAAAAACATTGAATAAAAAACTTAAGACAATTCAATTAAACAACACATAAACTTGACACCCCACGCAAGCGTCTTAAGTCCCACACTCACACACTTCCCCCAACCAGGAGGCAGCCCAAGTTAGTTACAAACATACGTTGAAACAGAGGCGAACATTAATAAAGTTGCAGTTTAAATGAACAGCAACCAAGTGGAAGAAAGCAAAATGGAAAATGGGGAGTAACAAGAACTTGCGGCCAGACGAACTTAAGTAAGCCGCGCTGCCGTCGCCACCAAGTTGATTAAGTTGTAGTATGACCGGGAAGAGACTTGAGTCTGAAGTCTAGCGGCTAGCAGCTTATTACGAGCCAACAGGCAAAGTAAGTTAGGCCAACACAAAAAATATGGATGGGAGACTAGGCAATAACTGCAATAGAGATACTCTCTGGAGGCAGCAAAAGTGTATCAATTGTACTTTCTGATTTCGATTTGGTTTGTTTTTCCACTGCTGCCATACATGTGTGAACGCCTGGAAAAGTATCATTTGACTGTTGCCATATTTGTTGGAAGACATCTGGCAACTGCGTTTTCTTATGGCAGGTGTTCACACATGTATGAACTAGTCCCTTCAACCGGTTATTTCAATAAAGAAAAAAATAAAAAAGATCGTTCTGAGAACTGATGAGACAAGATTGATTAACAAAGGGCTGATTTCACATCTTCTAAATAGCACTATCTGTTAGATAAACTAACAAATAACTGAGTAAATTCTAGGTTTATCTGACACATAGCAACTATGTATGAGATGAGAAATCGGTCCTTAATCGATAAGCTGTCATACTTAGGACAACAACATAAAAGAACTATTGTACAAGTCTGTTTTTTAAAGTATAATTCAGGTTAAACCTAATCCATACGACCAATTTTATCCACAGTTTTTATATGTTAAGAATAATGGTAGATTTTGGTCATCTAGCCGAAATATCTTTTAAAGATTTTGAATGTTACTCACATTTTAGGCTAGGAAATGGTTCCTAGCTAACCAATATATGGCTACAAGTCAGTTTCGAGAAGAATTCTATAGGCTATAACAATTCCATCTGTCGTCCACATCTGTTCTCATTTGTCATGTTGTTTGCAGACTTAGTTCCTATGGTCCAAATTTGCATAATGATATTGCACGACACTTACTCTTCAAGCAAGGAAATCGTGCATAGAGTCCCAATTGTTAGTTAGGTCGGTTTTGAGAAGTATTATACAGGCTATAACTAATCCAGAACAATCATTTTTATACACCGCAGTGGATATGTGTCCATTTTAAGGACAGATCTAGTTCATAGAGCTATAATGTCTATATTTTTTTTTGGAAACTTCTTTTTAAGGCAGGAAATGGTACCTAGCTTCCCAAGTTTTAAGTAAGTCTCTTGTTAAAAGTACTACACAGGTTTAAACAGATTCAGAATGCCCAATTTTCATCTACTTATGTCCATATGTCAGTATGTTTATCTGAACTATGTTACAGATCAATCATATCCCTACCAAACACCTCCAAATAGTCACAACTGCCCAAATACCGACAAGTGTATCCAAACAACCAGTGGCAACCCAGACATTTAGCTAAGTATACACAATGAAGGGCCCAGACATGCCCTCGTCAACGCTTTCGTCCACGTCTCAGAGCACAGAAAAGTGCATGATTATTACACGACTTGTTGGTTGGTTTTGCTGGTCGGATGGGTGCTTGCCTGCTTGGTACTTACACCAGTCCAGTCCTCCACCTCCCAGTGCGGACACTCCTCGATAATGCAGGTCTCTTGTGTTGGCGGTTTTGGAGTACGGCACATAATATCTGCAACCTGTTAGAGGAAAGGGAAGACGAGAGACGTGAGACGAGAAAGCGAAAAGTGTGAGAAAGCAGGGTAATAATAAGCAGCTGCATGTCAGAGAAGTATGAACTGTGGCCGGTCGCGCCGCTCCTCAATTTCGTATGCAAAAATTAGCAGCGTTTAAAAGTGGGCGGATTGCCGGCACTTGGGTAATGGCCACTTTTGGGCCAAAACTTTTCTTTTTTTGGGTGCTTGTACACTTGTACCTACTTACCCTCGTTTTGATGCCATTGGTCTCCTCGGCACAGACAACCATACGCTCACGATAGCCATGTCCACAGAGGCGACTGCAAGTGCTCCAATCGTCGGTTATCCAACTGTTGGCGGGGCAGGAGGGGAAGGGAATAAAATACAAGTGGTCAGTGAGCGTTCTGTAGTTTCCTGTGTGTGTGTGTGTTTTTTTTTTTTTTGCTTGCTATTTCGAGAATTAGCTAAAATAAATAGTTGGGTAAAAACAAGTTGAATGCGGCGAACCGACATAAAAAAGAGAAAACAAATTCACACGCTTTGAAATATGTTCGACATTAAAGTGCATGCGGTTAGGTGGAAACAAGGAGGGGGCGGAGGTCGGTCAGTCGGGAATGTTAGCATTGAGGTGTTGTCTTCTGGTATGAAAGAGGTAGCAAAATATAGAAAAAAAATGGTTACTCTTATTGCCAGCTAAATGGTTGCGAGAGTGAAAATGCGTGCGGAATTTGTTTGTAGAAAGAAAAAGCATTAGCAACTTAGTGGTGTTGGCTGGTTTTTCATGAGCAAATGAACTAAGACTATCAAAGTATTGCTCCTTCTTGTTCAGTAGAATACGATGTCTGTTCTCTTGGTTATTTGGCTTTAAACAAAGCTTTAAAATTGAACAACTGAACCAACACAAATCACTGACAAACTGACTTTGTTCCCACCACCAATTAGGATCAAATGAAGAGCGAAAATGATATAGAAAGTTATTAACAATTCCCTCTCTATCAGCACACTTCATCCTCTGCAATTAACTCCAATTGCCTTCTACTATGTCAGTTTCCCTGCAATTCCCAGTCCCCCCCAAACAACTATTAGCCAATAGCAAAAAAATAAAAGAAAACCCAACTGTCTCTTGGCATTGCCAGGAAAAGAACCCCCGACAATGACAGACAAAATCGAAAACAATAATTGATGTCTCACCCCGCAGGCAATGGAAAAGCCGCAAACAGCCATAAACAGAGCCGAGAACTGAGATTAGAATTTGAGAAGGCGTTGCGCGGTGGCCAAAAATTGGCGTAAAGTTTCGGCTTGGTTTTGCAAAATGTCACAAAACGATAAATAAGACGAAGGCGAAGAGCAGCGACAAGGCCCCTGGAGCACGGACCGGGTCTGGTTCGTTGATAATAGTGTGCCTGGGAAGGCAATCAAAACGTGAGCGCGATAACCAATGCCATTTAAATTGATAGGTGGGCGGGCGGCAGGTGAGCCAAGGGAAATCGGCTACACTGCAAACAAAAACATCCAAATTAACTGAATAGTCTTAAAAAGTTGTAAGTTAGCTACTGTTTAGCATTAGAGTACTCCGAAAATTTTTTTCAAATGACAGCTATTTCGAAGAAGGTTTTTGTAATGGCATCCAATTGATGGGTGTGTTTTAGGTCCAGTTAGTCCTCACAAACGAACCACTTAAGCTGTATGACATCTCTTTGTAATGCCTGAAAAATACCTTAGTTTACTTTGAGTAGGCTGTCAAAAAACTGTTTCGAGAACTTAACTAGCCTACTTCTCATGCAGCTGATATATTTTTGGCCTTCTCAGATTGATTTTATAAAATTAGTAATCACATTTGTGTATTTTCGAGCTCACGATCTGATGCACACGTTTTTAGTTCATATATAATACTTTTCTCGGAATTAAATGGTATTCTAGCTGCGACTTTTCTTAAGGAGCTGTGTTCAGCTCGATCTATTGATATGTTTTGACTCATTTTATAGTCATTTAAGTGTCATATTTCAATAAATCACAATTTGAGCATATGCAGGAGTGTTTTTTAAGATTTCTTTAAGTTGCACACTTTAGTTATATCTTTTTAATCATCAAGAGAGCTCGAAAAAGAATCAGAAAGGTGATTTTTGTTAAAATGATCTTCCAACTGTTGAGTAGGCTATAACACGTGGCTGACATCTTATTGATTTCACTGATATCTCATAGTGCGCATGTTATCTTAAAGTTGTATGCACAATATTCCAAAAATTCGCAATTTAATATCGTGTAATTGTTTAACTATTCTTAAACCAAACTAAATAAACTCAGCAATGCCAGCCAGTTCTGAACTGAACCGCTAATTCCGCTTATAAGACGAACCACAAGCCGTCGTTTTTGAAAATACTGAACCTATCCAAAAACTACTAACTAAAACGGTTTGGTTCGGTTCCGTACACTTACGAGTTTTCAGACGTAAAACGCTTACAAAGTCCTTAAGAAAACTGTCTGTTAGATCTTAGAAATTCTTATATTTTTGTTGAACCGAAACACAACTTTAGGTTCGGAACAGATTCAGGTTCAACTTTCTTCTTACCAAGCCTGCATCGGTTCAATGTTCGTTAAAAGCTAAAAAAAAGTCGGGATTCCTATCTCAAACCGGTTCTGTTCTTGCAGCCAGAATCCCTAGCTTTACTTCTCTACGCTGATTAAGTTAACAAAATCAAGTCTAGACCCTTATACTCATCATCGGAAAGTGATCCAGTTAGTGGATCAACATCAATAATAATTTACCATTCCTTGTCTAATATAAAAGTCAACTCTTGTAAGGGCATTAAATCTGAGAACCATTTGATAATGGTTCGGTGCCGAGGTACGAGTCCGTTGTACTAGTTCCACTACTTATGCATCCAAAGGGCATGGTTCAAAACTGGGTTCATAGCTGACCGATTTTTGACTATACTTTTGTTCAAAATATCGACATTATTGTGTTCTGAGGCTTTCAAGAGTGCCTTGTTTTGGAAGGTAGATCTACCTGAGAAAACGAATCATTTATTATTTGTAATTTGTTTGTTTGTTGCTTCTAAAAACATGTACGAGACTTGCTTTTTCGACAGAAAACGACTCTTCAAGAAGAGTAGCAGCTAGGGTACCATTTTCTAACGACATAAGAATCATTTATAATCACAAAAGAAGTTATGAAGAAGTTGATGCAAGTTTTAAAGAAATTGTCTTTAATGATGGTTTGAAGCGAATACCGATTTGGCACCAGGTTCGGAGGGACTACATATCTTAAAGATTCGAATCAAGGTCAGGTTTCTAAGTGGATCGTTTCAGGACCGACTTGCAGCCTGGCTAGAATAACAGACTTTTTATTTTAAAAACTAAGCTTCAAGTGAATCGAACTATCGCTAAAATCCTGATTAAAATATGTTAAAACTGAAACCAATAAAACAGACTTTCACAGCTCATCATACTATAAGTTATAAGTTCTTTAAGCAATGTTTTCTTCAGTGTAACCACCATGGCATAGAGGGACCTACTACCCAGAGAAACGATTGGGGGATGGGGTAACAGCGCCAACTGTCATTCTCATCCTCCTGTCCTGTACTTACCGCGGCGGACAGCTGTGTGTATTACATGGCACCACCGACGGCTCCGGGCGATTAGCAACGCTGCAGAGCGTCTCATCGACATCGGCATTGGTTAGACGATTCCTGCATATAGGACGAGACATTTTGTAACCTAAAGCGTGCCAGAGAAATGGAGAATAGAAGAGGAGGAAGAAGAAGTAGAGGAGAAGAACAATGTTAGTAAAAGGCAAAATTGCAAATGGCATTCGACTGCCAGACGACAATTCGAATTTTTTTTTGTATTTTTTATTTTTGTATAATTTTTTTTCTTTGCCTGCTGCACTTTAAAATCAATAAAAGTCACAAGGTGCTCGGTTGGGTAAGGCGTAAGTTGGTAAGCGGCGAGGAGGGACCATGGCTTGTGCAACTTTAATGTCACTTAGGCACTTAAGACAGTCACGGACACGGCTGCACGTAGTGGCAGGATGGTGGGGAGGGGCAAAGAGAGTTTTGCTGAAGGCTTAACCCCTTCAATGTTGCGAATTTGTGTGACAGAATAGATGTTATGTAAATTTAGAAACCAGTTTCTGTTTCTTCTAAGCATGGAAATTAGGCTGTTAATTATAATTAGTATAATAAATAAATAGATAATATTTTGATAAGTAAATATTTATTCAATAAAAGCCCAATAACTTAGATAATTTAGATTTCCCCGATCTCGATTGAAAGCAAGTTACCTAAGTGAACAAAAGGACTTTTAGGAAATGGAAATTATACCTAATTTGATAAACGATGAATCAGAAATCACGAGAGAAACCAAAACTAGTGCTTTGTTAAGAGAGTGAGCGAGTAATTAAGGCTTTGAGTCCTGTTTATTCTCCAAGCCACAGTAAATTCTTAGATTCAATGGGTTAAGCCACTGACCAGGCAGCACTGTTTCGAAACCAAAACTGCCAGTTCACTGAGAAAAATGTATAGGAGGAGTGGGGCTAAAGTGCTCCCAAATGCATAGCCGGAAATTGGCAGCTGGCAAATGCAGCAGCATCGAGCACAGAGCCTCGATAGTGGGACACTCGCACAATGCATTACGTCATAACGATCTGTCAGTTTGAAAAATAGTTGGAAGCTAACTCGAACCATTGCAATAAATACGAACTCCTCCCTCCTTCCGAGTGGAACAGCGGCGGCAGCTGTGACGCTGATTTTCAGCTATTGAATTTCGTTTATAAACTTCAGTGTGTGTGTGTGTGTCAGAGTCATCCTCGTCATCAGCTCCTGCTGTTCCTGCTGCTGGCTACGTATTCATGACACAATTGGCTTAAGGCAATTGGTAATATCCTCTCTTGGCATTTATGTCAATTGTTGTAACGCAAAAAGTCAACTTCAATCTGCCAGGCAGAAGGGCAGAACGTCGTGCGCTGCATACTTTTTGGCTGGCAGTGGATTTAAGCCTCAGCATGTTGTCCATATTAAGCGAATATGATGCCAAATTGGGGGGGAATACGGCAATGAATACGGTTAATTTCTTAAATGATTTTTGTAACGAGAACTCTGGTTTTAATACATTTAAATTCGTTCAGACAAATAGTAGTTAATTGTATATTATATTAAGTCAAATTACTAACTTTTCAAAGACTCTTTCCACTTTCATAAAAGACATTTTCCATCAAAGTGATCCCTACTTTATCTTTAGGACTTTTAAATTAAATTATAGTTGAGAAAAGAACCAAACTAGGTTTAATTTTACCCAAACATAGATAAAGCGATCTTAGTTTATTTAAAAATAATCAGCATTACCTGAAAAGTTCTACAATTTTAAGCAACATTTATAAGTTAAAGATGAGAAAGGGCTTACCAAATGTATTGTAAAGCTTGAAGGCTATTTCAAAAAACCCTTAAGATTACACTAGGCAACAAGGTAGAGTATATTGAAGGATTGGTGGCGAATTAGGATAATTTTTGTGTACTGAATGCGAATCAGCTTTCGGAAATAGCCCATCCCCATTTAGTTTTTGGCAATTTCAACTTAAAGCTTAAACAACTTTCACATATTAACGCTTTATTTTGTACATTTTTTGTGGATCCTTTTCATTTCACTTCGCTCACTTTGATATTATCTTAAAGTAATATAGCTTAACTTCAAAACAAACTATTCCAAGCAATTCTACGATTTTTTTAAGCGTAGATAAACCCTTTTGAACTCAAATGTTCCAATTGATCATAATTTTTACCGCCCATTGGTATGCAATGGATGTGGTTGAAAACTTGCATCAGAATTCAATACAAATAACTATGGTGATTTTGCATAGCATATTTATAGGCAGTTGTAAATGATTTTGAACACTTAAAAATGTTATATCTTCGCTTAAAAAAATCGCAGAATTGCTTGGGATAATTTATATCAAAGCGAAGAAGTAATACTCCACGATAATATTAAAGAGAGTTAAAACCATACTAAAGCTTCCCACAAAAAGTGCCGAAACATGTTCAAAATGTGCATTTAAACCTGCTTGAAACTTAAATTACTAAAGATTTATTGGCTATGTTGGATTTCCAAAAAAAAGGGATTCATTTTGAGCACACGAACCCATCTAGAACTACCACCTGCCTTCAAGGGAGGTATAGGAATCATTTTTTGAAATCCATCTATTTTCATTTAAGCACAAACTTTTTTCCTGCTTCATACAAAAACTGAATTTTTGTTTCTTTTTTAATCAAAAAACAAAATAATACCTAATTTCAATCTACGAAATCTTACTCCTATCCCTTCTGCCTTGCTCCAATCAATAAAACTTGCTCTCAGCCCCATCAAAATGATATTCATTCCATATCAAACTTGGTGCCAAAATATATTTCAGTAAAGCAAATGTCATTGACTGTTGGGTGTTAAACTGAAACACAAATATTAACCCGACCAACTTGGAAATTGTCTTTCCTCAACACTTTGCTTTGTTCATACATTTTTAATCAACTGTCAGGAAGAGAAATTGGTTTCTGTGTGTGGCAAAATGTCAGTTCTACTTACTTATCAGCTTGGTGGGAGTTTCTGACTTGTTAATTTATGACAACCGGCAGACGTTTGCTTAGACATTAATCCAGCGCCGCCAAATGGTAAAATCAATTTTTGTTTCAATTTTAATTGGAATGTCGCTTAGGAGCGACCGCAACGCCCCTTGCAACCCCAACCAACGACCTACTCCTATCGGTAATTACATTTCAATGTGGTTTTTCCTCTTCTTGATGTATTTTTTTGTATATTTCGTTTTAGATGTCAGTTAAATGTCAAGTGCAGTTCTCTGTTCCTGTAGCCTTCGTTTTTAAGGGATAAATGAATTCTACTTAGTCTGGGGGCACATAATTGCATACAGTTCACGGAATCAATTATGTCGAATTATACATATTTAGTTGAGAAGTTTTGTAGTAGCTGTCCGAGACCCAACTGCAGTTCTTAAGTACGTGACGGCAGCTTTTAGTTGTCTGTCTAATGGACTTTGGGGGAAACTGTTGTCCCAAATTGTAGACACTTAATGGTCATTTTGGTAGTTGGGCTTTGCCATAGGCAGCTGGTTGGAATGTTCAAAAAGATAAATTGCTTAAGCAGAAAGTTGAATGAAGAATTTAAAAACTTAAAGTTGAACAATTTGATAGATTAAACGACCATAAATACTGCCAACAAATAGCAAGGTTTGGCAAAAATTGCTCAATATCTCAAATAAATATATAAACGAGAAAGCTAAGCTAACTTCGTCTAGGCCGAAGTTTTTATACCCTTGCAAGTCTGCTCGCTTAAATATTTTCAAAAAATACTCTTTTTCCCATTTTCCGACCGATCGCACGTATGGGAGCTATATGATATAGGCATCCGATTTGACCAAAAATTTGTAGAATTATGTGAAAGCACGTGAAACAAACTAATACAAAATTGCAGGATGCTACCATTAAAAACAAACAAGTTTTTCTAACTGAGACTGTTTTTCAGACCTATCTTTTGTATGGCAGCTGTACCATATAGTTGTCCGATTTCAATAAAACTTGGTAGAACTATCAAAAAACATAGAAAACCTTCGATTACAAAGTTTGGAGACGTTGCCATTGAAAAGAAAAAAGTTTTTCATACTAAAACTAGTTTTCCGACCGATTGTTCCTAGGGAAGCTATGAGATATAGTCATCCAATCCGGTCGGTTACGACATATTAGTAGTATGCGGCAAAAAGAAGACTCTGTGCCAAATTTCAGCTTGATAGCTTTAAAAATGAGAGACTAGTTCGCCTAGAAACAGACAGACAGACGGAGAGCTTGTCACCCTGATCAAAAATATATATAGTTTATGGGGTCGGAAATGAATATTTCTATGCGTTGCAAACTTCTGGGCAAAATTGTAATACCGTTTGCAAGGGTATACAAATATTCATTAGTGGTTTCCGGTATCCATTTGGACGGGATATGTCTTTATTATCCTTTTAATCATCCAACGGAGCTAAAAGTCATCCAAAGGATATGAAAAATGATCATTTGGCTGTTTTTGCAGCTCTGCTGGATGATTAGAACGATTTTCTAGACATATCCTTTCCAAATGGATCTTTTTTGGATCAGTTTTTTCTGTGTAGATAAAAATATGAAAACGTTTAAGACCTAAACTTCTTTGAAAGCATCCAAAAATATTCCATAACCGATAAATGGTCTCGTAAAATCCCCTTTTCTAAGCCAACAAATCGATATTCCAAAAAAAACACGAATCTGCGAATATCCTTTGTTATCCAATACACCCCCCCTAAGTGACAACACAAAAGCACAAAAACTTTTGAGTTCCAAACATCACCTCAATTCAGGTAACGCACCAAAAAAAAACTTTGCACTAAATCATAACCATAAACTAGTGATTCTATTCACCTACACGCACACACCACAATTTCTTAGCCAATTTGTGCTCTCATCTAAGTTAGGGCCAATCAGCCCTCAAACCATTTAGATTATACACACATAGCTCTTCAACACCAACTTCCATTACCCGCTCATCATGTTGCACACAAAACACGAACACGAACTCTGAACTCCTTTGGCTTCTCCTGCCGCGTCGAAAACTTTCAACTGTAGTTTAACCCACAAACGTGTGTCTGCTGTACATATGTAGCTTGGTACCCCCCCAATTTATGAGTTCAACCAAACCTGGCCAGGCTAATCGTCAAACTTTACTCTCAAATATATTATTTCGGCAAGACTATTAATCATGCCACACAAAGCACAATACAACCGGCAGAACTTTAAGACTTGCTGCATAGTTTTCAACAACAGCTTTTGGGGGAGCTGCTGCCACTCGATTACCATGCAAACATTCAATCGAAACAAATTCCAATTCAATGAAAATAAATGAGCACGACAAATAGCTGAAAAAAAAACAACATCAACAACAACGACGAGGGGGGTGGGGGTGGAGGGAGCACGTAACAAAATTTGACAGCATTTTTCGCATTGAATGGGTTGAGCTGGGGGAGCGATGGGAGGAACGATTACAAACGGCAGCCAGGCACGCCAAGAGCTCCTTGTTCTTGACATATTCCACTTTGTTTGTTTACGCCAGGGAGAGAAAAATGTAGGAGGAAACTTACCGCCGCCGCAGGTGACGGAGCATTGCGACATCGGTGCCATCTCCCAGTAATAGAGCGGTTGCGAACATGAGTTGCCATCCCCGCCGCACACCCCGCAGCCGTCGATTTTCTTGGTGGAGCCTATTTTCAAATCGCAGCCGACGCGCTGCGAAGGAGAGAAAGAGAAAAAGAGACAAAAGGTAAATAAAAATTGCTACGTAAATAAAGTGTAAATCAACTGTTAGCGGTATCAATAGCCTCACACACACACACACACACACGGACATAATAAATATAAAATATGGAAATCAATGCGAATTCATTGCATAAGCCCAGGCGCAGCAGAATGAGGCAGCACACAACCGGGGATAATGCAGCCGCACCTTTTGGCTCATGGCACATGGCGGCTCGTGGAGTTCAGGGACCATTCGGATTGGCATAAATGCTTTTTGTATATTTAAGGAATTAGGCTGTCCCATTGTTTGGCAGTTGAAGGTTGAAAATATTGTTGAATTGCATTTGGCAAGGTTAAAGTGTGACAGTTGGATTTTTGGGGGCTAAAGGCATTGATTTCAGCCAAGGGAGCGTTATATATTTGATTAGAACATTTATTGATCAATCGTGGGCTGGAAATATTCCGCAACTTTGACGATTTAAAACAAAAGACAGTAATCAAATCCGAGAAGGTCTTCATGAGAAAGTTCTACTTCAACAGCGAGTTCATGAATTTGATCAAAATGTCAATACCGGTTTTTTAATGTATCTAAAACTATTTAAATTAGAAATACTCATCAATTCACGTTTGAGTCTTCATGCTGACTAGAAAGTTTTTACGTATAAGAAGTTTTAGCCGATAATTTAAGGTTGGGCAAAAAACTAAGATAGCTTTTTTCTTTTTTTTAATTTGAATATCAATTTACTTTAATTTTGTTATATTTTACTAACCCTTTAATGACTTTCAGCTCCGTTGAATGAAAATCTCAGATAAATTTAACATTAAATGGATATTGAAATGTTCAGAAAAGGAGCTAAGTTAATATTCAGTCCAAATGAATACCAAATTATCATTCAATATATCATCGACAACTATAATTTTTCTCATTGAGCAGAGTTACTATGTAGCAATCCGACGTCGAACTGCTTGGCTTGACGCGCCAAATGCTACTAAGTCAAGCTAGAGTGTGACAAATTATGAAACACGGAAGTGGGTAGCCATAAACGGATAACCGCACTTAGTTCACAATGCCTTAATAATTTGACATAATATCTGATTTGTCGTGTTGCTATAAGTAACAAGAGCGTAAGCTATAGTTGGCCCTGCCCGACTTCGATGTACCCCTTACTCAGGGGAAGAAGAGTTTAATAACTGTAATAGCTTTAGCAAAGTATTCACACTAACATTATGTAAGCAGACAGCGCAAGCTGACCCCGAATACGTACGAAAAGTGGTGTGTTTTAAGGAAGCACCGAAGAGTATGCAAAGTATTTTATGGTGATATTCTGTGACCTTGGCTAATTATAATCCGATCTTCATAAAAATATCAGAGTCTATACATAGGCCAAGCTGAGCTGCTTTTAATCTGATGGTTTGTTGCTTGTCTAATTATACTCTGTACCGAAGGTACATAGAGTATTATAAGTTTGTGCAAAAGTATGTAACAGGCAGAAGGAAGCATCTCCGACCCCATAAAGTATATATATTCTTGATCAGCATCAACAGTCAAGTCGATATAGCCATGTCCGTCTGTCCGTCTGTCCGTCCGTCCGTCTGTCCGTCTGTCTGTCTGTCTGTCCGTATGAACGCACAGATCTCAGAGATGGTAAGAGATAGAGGTTTGACATGTATGGGACATATGCTTCTTATGTCTGCAGGCAGATCAAGTTTATTTTCAATTTTGACCACGCCCCCTCCCGCCCCCGCAAATTAGAAAAAACGTCATATCTCCCACAGTTTTGAAGATAGATGGCTTGTTCCTTCTGGACATATTTAGTTATTAGGATAACTTATCGATCCGCCAAAGGAATGAAGAAGATCGGATGAACGGTTTTCGAGTTATGATCAAAAGACAAATTTTCTTGGTACAGAGTATGTTATAGTCGGGCTTGACCGGACTTTTTTTCTTGTTTTCACAATAGAAAAGGACCTACAGTTTAACGCCGACTACGAAAGGCAAAGCGGGAGATGCATTTTCATAGCTATTTCTTTCCAAGCTGGAGCCAAAATGTTATTTCTCCTCGAAAAAAACCAAGAATATGCATTCTTAAAAAGAAAACTGTGATGGTCACCCGTTTAAAAGGGTACGTAAATCTATCATTAATAAAGTACAAGACAGACTGCGACAAAAAGAGCCAACCTACGAAACCCACAGCAACAAATAACTCAGTTTTTTTTGGGTTTGGTACACTCGGTTGTAAATCATTCTCCAGACCAGGCACAGGCCATGTCACGATCTTAAGTTTTCTCTTCTTGTTCACCATATGTTGAAAATTTTTGTGTTAAACCACAAGACAAACACAAGCGAAGACACAGCGTAAGCCCCCGCGGGTCGCCTTAAAATCCACAGAACTGGCAACATGCTATTTGATTTATTTATAACAGATATGTATGTAAGAGCATGTGTAGGTACATACATATGTAAGTAAGCGCCTGCCTTAGGCAGCTGCTGCTGCTGCTGCCGCTGCTGCTACTTCTCCTGGGTGGCCTGGGCGACAAATAAAACACACAATGTAAACCGCATGACATATTGGCGTCTATTACAACAAATTGGGGTGACGATTTGGCGGCATTACAAGCGCAGCAAGAAACTAGAGCGAAACTCTTGGATAAGAGGCGGCTCATGCGACACACAGAGAAACATTGAACCCAAAACTCAAACAGAAATTTCCTTGTGTAAAAGCGACGAAAAGCAGCCGCAGGCTGGCGCCCACAATTCGTGATTGCTGTTGTTGTTGCTGCCTGTCGCCGCCAACTTCGTTTGACATTATTGTAGTTGTAAGCCTGCCAGAGACCAAGGCGGGCCAATGACGATTCACGAGAGTTGGCACAAAAGATTGAACGAGTTTTGGAAGAAATATGTAAGGAAAATATGGCAAATGCACTTATTATGCGAATTGATCAAGCAATGCAAAACGAAAGGTTAAGGTGTTTGTTGTCATGAAAGTTTCTTTGGACAAAACCCAATCTTGTGTTAAGGACATTATCCTTACTTTCCTTTTGTTCTTCCCGTATGCCACGAGCACCCCTCTCAGGCACCCGTCAATATATCGCAACATACTTTGCAGCGCATTTCATTGCTGCTCCGCTTTACTGAGGGGCCGTGGGAGGAACACTGCGAAGTTAAGGCCTGAGGCAAGCTTTATTGGCATTTCAATAGTTGACTCTTGATGGCAACAGCAGCACGACCAACCGACCAGAACCCTACCTTTATACCACGCCCACTTTATGATTTATTTACATGCTCACAAGAGAGCGTAATGATACAAAGGAGCTGGCTGCCTTATGCAATCTACATACATATACATATGCTTAACGCCTGCCCGCCCGCCGCCCACCCCCTGGCGCAGCCAAAGTCTTTTGTTTTTTGGGCCTACTTATAATCAGGCCCAACGAACGTAATTTATCATCTTTAAGTTGTCGAAGTGGAAGGACATGGGAAGGAAGGAAGGAAGCTCCCCCGTGTTTACTTAAAGCTTGTCACATGTGTGTGCTTATATATATAGTACATACACACAAGCGTATTATGATAATATCGATGCGTTGCACTCACCTGACATTTGCCTTGGATGCACATATCCAAACTGCCGGAACGACAACGTGTGCCATCCTGTACCCTGGCCGACAATTGCACAATGACACTTTGCTCATCATAATGTTCCGATTCATCGGCGTTGCCAGCTGCCGACTCGCGGGATATATCCTCGGTTAGATGCGCCGGGTGGCCTCTGTGGAGCATGTGCAAGGAGAAAGGTGAGATGAGATGAATATTTTCGAAAAATAACACATTACGATGGCAGCTGCAGTTGATGGCAAAAGGAACTCTGGGGAACTATCGTGGCTTAAAAGGTCTCAAGCAAGAAAGCTTAAGTGAAGTCGTAAATTGAATTTGAAGATGTAATGTTTATTTACTAGAATAGTATGCAAATTTTAATGTAACACGTGTAGCAACATTAACCCATCTCACACAATCAGGGCAGAGATATCAAAGCACCGGCCCAAGGAACAATTTCGTGTATTTTCAGTGTTGGATGTTGGTTTAGCTAGAGATTTCTTTGGCCGATCGCAGGCAACTAAACCACTTGATTGGGTCTACAAACTTATTATGTTGATTTCTCACAATATGCTCAAAAACCTTCTAAGTGTTATTTTATGAGAATAAATAATATTTAAAAAAACTACAAAAATAAATTCAGTACCATTATGAATGAATAATGATCATTAAATAACGATTGCAAACGAATCAAGACGAAGCTATAGACCAGCGATGTTCACCCATAGCCCCCAGGGGCCGAAAACTTTCGGTAACTCACGCCGAATGCTTGCCGAAGTAATGCTTCAGTGAGTGTCGGAGAGAGACAGAGAGCGTCAGAGAGCCTCTCTTCTTGAACATCGCTGCTATAGACTCTGAGGCCCGAACACAATCAGCAATTCACTCCGAACGCTTGCCGAAGCAATGCATTAGTGCGTGTCAGAGAGAGACAGAGAGCTTCTGTTCTTGGGGAACACTGAAGGAAGGCAAATAAACTGAGAGAGGAGAGAACGCACATTTGAGTGAATAGTGTTGAAGACAGTTTCACGGTTTCGTTTCTTATTAAAGAGGGGTGTGTTTGGAAACTATCGAGCGGAGAGCGGCATCGATTTTTGCACTCAAGTGGCTTTGAAATTCCCAAGCAGTTATGTCATTGCTGGCATGATCAAAACAGCTGTTGGACTGTCAGTTGACAGGCAAGGGCTGATGCTGTTTTGTGGTTTTGCGTGATTTTCGAGCCTGTTAAAGCCTGCTTCATACTCTTAAAATGAATTTTCTTTCTTTTCAGCGACAACAACATCAATTTGGAATTGAAAAATTGGAGAAAAAACCACTCTTGCAAACTGTTGTTACTACGGGCCCAGTAGGGAGTATAAGAGCAGAGCCCTTTCTTGAAAAACGAAATCCCAGTCCTGTAATACGGCACAGAAGCATGGACATTTACGGCAGCGGACGAGGATTTAAGGACCTATTTTCAGCTCCGTTGGATAACTAAAGGATTAATATCCAGTCCAAATGAAACTTATTTGGAAGAAGAGGTTCCATACATGTCGAATCATTACAGAAAGCAATTTGTTTACAAGGACCATTGTTCGGAATTGTCTGGCTAACAGCTCGGAGCCGATAGCTCACGAACCGAGAACCATTTAAAGGCTACCAGCTCTGGAGATGGGGCTTTTAGCTCTGAACAAGAAGCTGTGGCTCACGAGCTGTGATCTCGATCAACGGCTCTCTGATCTGAGCGAGAGCCGAAAAATCACATAAAATATGATAAACTTTATTCTTAAATTTATTTCAATAAGCTCTCCCCTCATACCATCCACATCCACACATTCAACCACACACCACATCAGCTCCTTACACTCCCTTACCTAAGCCAATCCCTTCATTTGCAACTAAATTGCACAAAATTAAAGCTTAGCAAATGATTTATATTACCCGCATGCAAAGACAATAACAAAAAAAAAAATTACATGAAAAGTAACCCAAACGGATTAACCGCAAAAACTCAAAACCACAGCAACCTAAACCCAAACACAACTGCCACTAATTTGAACCGCAAATACCAACGAGCTGTGTATGAAAAGCAAAAAAAAAAGCGCAAACAGCTTTTTTTATTGTCACAGTGGAATAGGAGGAGCCGGAGCCGGAGCCAAAGCAGGAGGAGCCGCCAACCACAAACAGAAATCGCAGCACTTGAGGCAGCTGCCACCTAAACGGAAGCCATGATGAATAATGAGAGCATATCCCTACGGGTCCGGCTGTTGACCACAACGCAAGGTGTGAGAGGTGGCAGGTAGCAGTGGTAGACACCGCCGATTTCAGTGATGCGGAAAACTAATGCAAAAAAACTCGTTAGTTTAAAATGATTGAGAAATGTTCTTTAAACAAAATTTAGTATAAAACGAATTCCAAAAATGTTTTAAATGATAAAAATTGTAACAATTACTTAAAAAATGTATGAATTTATGGACAAATATTCCAAATAATTTTGTTTAGAGATCATTGACAATCTAGTATTTCTCTCCCAGAAGCCTCAACCCAGTAAATACACAGCTTGCCAGCATTTCGCTTTCACTAGACTCACCTGCATGTTAGCGCACAGGGCTCAACATAATCATAGTGTGGCGTCCATTTGTATAGGGTGCCATCGTAGGGTACATCATTATAGGCAGCACACTGATTTGACCGGAAGTCCTGCTGCTCCGGACATGGCTGCATGTTGCAGATGCGATATCGTGCGCTCTCGCCCCGACAACTGCCCTGAATGCTGCAGCGTCGCATTTGTTGCATAATGCCGCCATCGCAGGTGCGCGAACATGTCGACCATTCGGACCAGGTGGACCACTGACCAGGTCCCCCGCCCCCTTGTGCTGATCCTGTTTGTATGCCAGCAGCGTTTTTAGCTCGTTTCTGTTGCTGCAATTTATAAGGGAACTGTTGTCGGCTTCTAGGTGAGTGATTGGTGGCCTACTTACCTCCAGTTCATTTTCCAAATCGGAGGCTGTGTTCCAAGTGTCATCGAAAGCTTGACTGGCGTTTAGTTTTTTGGCCCAAATGGCATGCGTGTCCAACAGGCAGAGGGTGGTCTGTAACAAAACGATGCAAAAGTGACGATTTAAACAGAAATGTACTATTTTTGGGTCTCATATTTTTCCAACCCTTTCCAATCCACTTAAATCCCGATTACGTGTAGTGCCACCAAAAAAAAAGGCCCTAAAGCACGTGGACATACCACGGCACGACACACGGCAAATGCCCTCCTCCCCTCCTTCCACGACCATCCGGCAGATAGCATAACCCTTGACACGCCAGTGTCGAGATTGTTTTCAATGCCTGGCCGTGTACACACACTCACACACACACACACATACACGCATACATGTACGAAAACGTGATGCGTGTCCTTAGGTTAATGTGCCTTCAATATAAGAAAAAGCAAAACCGAAATGCAAATTGTTAACGTGACTAACCTGAAAGGCGCGTACGAGAGAAAAACAATTTATACAAAATTTGGAGTGCTGAGTACTTGTCGTTGAAGTCAACACTTGAACTTTAAATGCTGCAAAATAACCTTGTACCTTAAATAGTGTAGTTCACATTTCGATATTGCTTAATACATTTAAAGGACTTTAAAACGTGATCAGAAGTAAAGTTGTAAAGCGACTGCCTAGAGTTTTCAACTAGCGTCAAGTGCTCAGACTCTTCAGTCTAAGTCATGATCAATTAGCTATATACTTAAAAGAAGCTTGACGATTAAACAGTAATTGGTTTTCTTTGCATTAGAACCAGATCGATCGGTCGATAACTCTTTTGCTTACTCAGTAAACACGTCGTCTAAACCAATACTTTTTATGAACCGTAGAAAAAGTGGGGATGGTGTGCTATAACCTCTTGGAGTTGCCAGACAGTACTTTGAAAATTTGGTGAGTTTACATCATTAAGCAACCCAATTGGGAACAAGAACTGCATCGTTTCAATAGTTTGTAGAGATTTTAAGCCAGATTTAGCTTGGGATATAGTTCAAAACATGATACTTAAAGTAAGTCGAAGAACGTAAGTGGTTAAGAATATAAATGTTCTAAATATAAGTAAGGATATTTAAAAAATAGGAAATCTATAAAGATACGAAATTACTAGCAACTGTGGAATGAAAAAAAGGGAATACAATTTAGAAGGATCAAATTCGTTCAATGGATAATTCAAATTCTAAGCCCTTTACACATCAATTTCCATTTCAAAATCAAGATCAACTAAGTATACCGAATATGATTGTGATTCGAACCTTTATCACTTTCCCAATAGTCTCCGATTTTGCGACTTAGCAGCCCTGATTAAAACTTGGGAAACCCGAAAGCAAAGTAAATTCTGCCTGTGTCAAAGTTTTAATACACTTGAAACAAAATATTCCTCTGGCAGCTACACCAAGTAATCATTCGATCCGTGAAGTTCCGTCATGCGGAGTCCAGAATGTATATATATGTATGGACGGAGATAATCCCTTCTATCATTCTCTGATTTTAATATAGATTTGTATTTATGTATGCATTGTAGTGACCTGATGTGATATTTATGATCAAAGTGGTTGACTTAACCGTCTCTAGGTCAATTCAATATAAATCCGCAAATCCAGTCCACAAAGATTTTTGAAAACTATCTGTCTATGATTGTACAGTAGTACTATATATCAAGGGTCAGCCCCGTTCTACCATCTGCAGACTTTTTGCTGTCACATTCAAAGTCGTTTTGCATGTTCCTAAGGGGTGAGTGCTGTTCCTAAGGGCTGTCACAGTCCAAGTCGTTTTGCATGTTCCTTTTATGTCGACAGACCACGGAATAAGCCTTTGGAGACTTCTGTGAGCGCAAATTGTTGTAGAAACCACTACATGCTTATGTGTTTCTTAAAAGAAGTCCACACCTTATGAGATTTTTCTACCAAAAGCCCTGGGTTCCGTTGAAGGAGAATTACAACTAGTGTGTTGCTATCCTCTAAATTGCTCAAAGCATGAAATGAAGCCATATCTTGACATCACAAACGTAATAGTAGCAAATAAGTAAAGCATTTCCCTCAAAACATCCCTTTCCAAAAATTTTTATCTAACTTCTGAAATGGAAAAATATTTTGCATTTCATATAAAAAAACCAAGTCCCAATAATCCTAAACCAACTCTTCTCCATCAAATATTCATTCATCTGCGATTTACAACTCACAAAGACTATTAAGCAGGTCTAATTGATAGTCACTGTGTTACTTAATCGTTGCCCTATCTCCACCCCCGAGTCAACAAATGTACAACATAACTTTTCGACTAGACGGCTTAACTAACAACGTGGCTGAGCCAAGGTCTCTAGCACTTTGTAGCTACCCCAACCCAAAGCGTGAACAATCAACACCGTAAACATATGTATAAAGCGGCTGGACTACAATCTTAAAGGCAAATCAGCACCAAATGGACCAGAGCCAATGTAAAAACAAATCAACAGCCACAAAACATTTTGCACAGACACCAGCGGAAACCTTCCGGAACGTAAGCTTTCTCCCTGCATGAAACATGACCCGGCACACACACACACACACACACGCTCACCCACCCGACCTAAGTCTAAGCCATTTGATTGCAGTTTAGATGGGGGAGAAACCAAGATAAAATGTCCGATAAAGCAAAGTGTAGAGCCATAAGGGCTGTAAAAAGAAAGACTAAACAAAATCGGCGTAAAATCTCATATGTCCATCCATGCGGTTAGGAAAAGCTACTAAATTACTATTTAAGTATCTATTACCATGACTCAAGTGTTCCTTCAGCTTAATGGAAAAGCCCAAGCCAAGGTGTACGTTGTACAAATATTAGAGAAACAAATAATGAAACTAAAGCCACGTGTACGACAGGTATACAGGAAGTCCATGGTTTGTGTGTGTGCGAGTGTGGTTACCCCCGAATTGCCCCTCTCTTGAAAAGGAAAAACATTAGCAAACAGGCATTTTATGCACAAGCATTTTGTGATTCCGGTAATTATTTATTTATGAGTTGAAACAGTTTCAATAACTCACTTTTTCCTTTTCTAGGTTCTCCCCCCCTCATTCCTGTAACGTTTCGTATACGTCAAATGTCGAGCTTCTCTGTGTGTGTGTGTGTGTGTGAGTGCTCCGGCTTCTTGTCCTCGTAGTCATCGCGTCATGGCAGGAAGTCATTGTAGGTAGTTAGTTAATGTGCACAGTGGTGCGAAAATGATGAATTGGAGAAGCCAGCAGGAATAGCAAAAGGCATGTCTTAACTTTGATTTTTAGAGTTTTTTGCAACCTACAGCTCTGTCCAAAATTATGAACCTCTGAGCTGTCCTATTTTTTGGTAGAATAGCCTATGAGGAAGGGGTTAAAACATTTTTAAATCTGAAACTAAAATGATCTGGTTTCGATCTCTTATAGTCCTTGTTACCGAAGAGTTCATACACACAGAGTCGGAATGGTTTCTTTCTTTCCTGTTACAAGCTGTTGCACAATATATGATCTTCTTATTCACATTTTTAATGGGTACAGAGTAGATTTGTGTGTGTGATCGAATTTTCGTTCACGTCACGAGCGGACCACATAAAAATCTCCTTTTAGCACGTAATTTTTAAAGGGTTTTGTATTACTCACGAATCATACGCAGCTGCTTTAAGGCAATATTCTTGTGATCTTTTAAGGCAATAGTTTCTTAAATTTGATTGTGTATGTCCGATTTTCTTGGTTCTAGTTAAGTGCACCGGTGTCACAATGACCCACTTGTGCCATGCTTAGTGGCCTATGACAGCACTTCGTTGCATGAGTTGCAGCATATAAAATGTTGTGATTTGTCATTAATTTTTTGAGGCGTGAGAATTTTCCCACAGATCGCTTATAGCTTTCATCTTCTTTCAAATGGTTTCTGGATATTTTACCTTTTTTTTCTGTCACGCCTTATTAAAATTTAAGGCAAATTTGCTGCAATTGGCAAACGAAAATGTTTCTTGGCTTTGGAATTGCATGCCAGTAACCAATAAAAGTAGTTTCCAATTCATTTCATCCATTTTCTCAGATAAATACCATAAAACACTACTAATCACATTTTTTAGTGATGATACTTCTTGTTAAAAAAATGTAATAAAAACTGCATAGCTTCCGATGTTTGACCCTAAATTACACACGAAACACGCACGAATCGCGGATGCGAATGAAACACGCACGAATCGGCACGTATCTGTGTTAAAAGCACGATTTACTTCGGATCTGACCATCCGATCTGATCTAAAAGTCTTTTTAGAATTTTCAATGAAACTTAATTTTACTTGCTTCCTTTTATATTGACCCCCAATCAACAAAGTCTATAGTTTTCAGAATGTCTATAATGTAGAACTGAACAAGGGTAAAATAAGGCTCGGAGCAGGTTTAGGTTTAGAAATTTACTCTCGAGGGGCTCGGCTTAAGAAACGGTTCATAGTTTTACAAAATCGTAAACCGAATCGAATCAAAACCGCTTTGCAGCCTTCATATGTGCTAGCACATAAGCATAGCCTACAAATGCTGTGTCAGTTGTTGATGTAGCTTTCGTATGCAAGTCTTACTCACACATTCCCATTTGTAGCTACACTATTCAAGCAGAGCCTATAGCGTATCTACTTCCTTATAAACGGGCAGAGATAAAACGGTTCAACATTTGCTTAAATTTTCCCAAAAACCTTTCATTAAATTTCTGGTCCATTTTGCAGCACCTAGGCTTCACAGTATCTGGCCGAGGGCAGCAACAGACTGTCTAACAGTCAGATCTATTTTCAGAGACAGAGCCACAGTACACCTGAAGTGTAGAGAATGTGAGGAAAGTGGATAAGGGGGTGGTGGTGGCAGGCAATTTTTGCATAAATACTGGGACACGGTTGGTTAGGTCGGGGCTTGATAATGGGAACTAGAGGGTAAGATACACTCGGCAGGATGCTGCCTGAGCGTGAGTCCGTTAGACGATTAGACTGTCACTCGACTCGAAGATTGAGCGGGTGCGGGGGGCGGTGGGCAGACGGCGGGGTGCTTGTTTCAGGTAAACGATGTTCAGCCAGTTGATTGTATTGTAACTGTATCTGTGTTGGGTAATGTGTCTGTTGCGTCACGTCAGTTATTTATTCAAAGCGACAGGCAGGCAGACATCAGGCAGGCAGGCACAAAACGTCAATGAGCAAAAATTTCCGTATGCGAACGGTGGGATAACTGAAACAAAGGTTGAGGATGCTGCGCTAAACTTTCACAATGGTACTGCCTGGTGTGGCGCCATGGCAACTGACATGACAAGGGATGGATGGATGGATGGATGCTGGGTTGCCTAGGGTTGGCTCTGGGTTGAATTGATGGTTTGCTTTGAGTTGTAGGTAGAACAGCTTTTTGTCCATATGCTCAGAGGCTGTCTAACCTGTCCGTTTGTCTCGGCCTGTCTATCCATTTGACTGACATTACTTTGTCATTAATTTTCGATGGCAAACACTTAACACATACACACAGACACGGGCAAAAGCTTAGGTCAAATGTCAGCCGGGTAAGCCGAGGCCTCTTTTTTTCTAAATATAAGAGGACTATGACGCCACAGAGAGAGAGAGAGCGATAGACAGGGAAAGAGGGAGCTAGCAAAATATCTCCGCTGCAGCAGTTAATGCCATTTAACGGTGGCAAGTGGCCCAAAGGCTTAGCCGGTGTTAACTGTTTCCGGTGATTTTGTAGAAGCTGTGATATGGCTTCACTATGACCCTCAACTTTAGCATGGGATAATCTATTAGCGTGTAAAGTTGGCATGGAAAATGGGACAGTTTTATATTTAAAACTTTATCTTCAACCCTCGTACACTAATGTGCCCCTCAGCCGTGTCTAAACCAAATTTCGCTTGGCGTCAAAAAGTATGCAAAGTATTTCAACAAAAACTCTTAAGCTGCCCGTTCCAAAATATTTCTGGACAACAAATTATTTTTTACGAGATATTCCTGGGGGCAGTCGGACGGACCACTTTTCCCCACTTCTCGCAGCCAAAATCGCGAGCAATTAATAAATTGAAATAGTCTACATGAAAACTCAATTTCACGTGGCCGTTGTCTTCCCCTCTCTCTCTCTCTCTGACCCCTGGCATTCCTCTCTCCGTGCCATTTGGCACTTGAAATGCCGGTCTTTTGTGCAAATAGCACGTACAAACTACAGCAACAGCAACTGACTTTGCTCTGGCATTCCCTTTCTCTCTCCCAATTAAATATTCCCCTCTCACTCACTAGAACAGGCATAAAAATTTGTAACACTCTCATGTAATCCGTTTGCCGGGTCTGAGTCAGGGCTATCGCAGGTTATCTGGCGACAACACTCGTCGCTCTGGTTGTTTGTTTACTCACTCCTCTCAACTCCACACTTAACTTTCTCTCTGCTGCTGCTGCCTGTCTGTGTTTGGGGCTATTCGGCATGTCGTGCATTTTATTTCAATTTCATTTCGATTCCGTTTTTGAGTTAATGACTCCAGAACATGCAAAGTAGCACGAACCGACTGAAGTTGCTCCATTCAGTCCTTGATTGCATGCCTATTGATTGCTTCATGGATCCCGCCATCGATGATATTTATTGACAAAGTTTTGGCACATAGTAATGCCATATTTTTATTTACCAAATGTTTTCTGTTTTTTTTTTCTTATTTTATTTTGCTTTTGATCTGAGTTTGGTTTCAAGCTGCAGTGCAAATGTGAGGGTTGAATGTCCTTGTGGGATAGGAAAACACATCTAAGCACATATAAATATTTTACTACAGATTTAAGTGTCAGTTAAACAAAAAGTTGTATTTATATTTCGAACATAAATATTTGGGTGATATTTTGAAGGGGAAATGTGCTCCACTTTCTTACTATTAGAATAGATTGCTGAATAGAATTAGATTGTAAGAGGTATACACAGAATAAACAGAGCTGCTTAAACAGAACCGTTTAAAAGTTTAACACCAAAAACTTGTTTTGAAGGTAGTTTTAGTTTATCATTTATTTTATATTAATTATTAAAAGAAAAGAAAGTGAGAAAAGTAAGGTATCAAACTGTTCTGCTAAATGAAAATGCTTTTGGCTGCACTCAAAATATTATTTAACTATGACGTTGCATTTACATTTTTGGCAAAGAATCAAAAAAGTTGGCTTGCTGTTAAAAAAACATAAAAATATGAATTTGTGCTAACAATTTTGTCTGAACTAATTAAATAATATCATAAATCCCACATTATGCAATTTGTCATACAATTTGTATGGATTTGTCTGCAATCCGATAGCAAACTAGTTTTCCTGCAAAGATGGTATTCTCGCGTGTTAATATCATGTCAAATTAATTAACATGCAATAAAATTTTGCGTGCAAATAAAATTTGTCGCAGATAAATTGGATTTTATTTAAGGTTATACAGAAATATATATACAAATAAATTTGTTGGCAAATTAATATGCAACTTAAAACCAATCGAAAAAGCCACTTTCCTCCCTTCAAGTAAATTACCTTGCAATAAAATTTTTCTCGGAAATAAATTGAATTTTAAGATAAATATACTTATCGGCAAATAATTAAATCAAATATATTTGCATGAAAAAAAGGTTTTCTAAAGACGGTAAGCTAATAAATTTGATTATCAGGGACTTAAACGGAAACGTTTTTCGGTATCGGTCTCGGCTATCGGTTTTGAACCCAGCTTTAATTATATTTGCAGTAGCCTAATGTTAACTTAAATACATATTAATCAGCATAAATTTGACAGCAAATAGTTTTATTTTGTATAAATATTTTCGCCAATTTATAGAAATAAAATGAATATAATATATTTCTGTAAGAGAGATTGTTTTTAGATCCTTTTCCAGTTTTGTAGTCAATTTCCGAGGATGTAGATATTTAAAAATTATATGCAAATAAATTCTACCGCAAATAAATTTGTTTCCTTATAAAGTTTGCCACAGTTAAAATGATCATTTTCTATTTATATTAATAAAAGTCTTAAGTAAATCAAATAAATGTGCCACAAATTTGCACTTCAGTAGTTTTAGCTATTTTTAGAGCTTTGATCTATAACTTTCAAAATAATGGCAAGGTTTTCTTACAAAAATTCCTGCTTTAAATGGCTAAGAGCCGATTTCTCATCTTCTAAATAGCTGCTATGTGTCAGATAAGCTTAGATTTTGCTCTGTTATTCGTAGTTTTATTTGATAGATAGCTCTATGTAGCAGATTAGAAAACGGCCCTAAATCAAATGTCTATACAAATAAATATATTTGCCCAGGAGTTTGCCTCTTTCTCTTCTCCTGTTTATCTCCTTTTTGTCCATCTTCGATCTCTCGTCATTTCAATTTAGAGCTGACCCCAATTTCAGCATTCCCACTGACTTTCCCATTCCCTGCCATTAATCATCTGCGCCAAATGGCACAGCTTCTACTTCTACCTCATTTAAGTCCCAAGTCCAAACACTCACCACAAAAAACTTGTCAACTACGCCTAGGCCATTAACACGCCCTCCACTCCACGCCAACAGCTGAACGGAACAACAAACAAATATCGAGACACAGACAAACAGACAGACAAATAGTAGAAGCTAACGGCACACGCAAAACCTTGGTCGCAAAGTCAAATTGCAAACGAAGGAGGCCGAGCGAGCGAAGGCGAAAAAATACAAGTATTCCAAGAAAAATATTTACTACACGTAACAATAAATCCACTCGAAAAGTGGGCGAAGGACTATGCCAACAAGCAGCAGCAAGCGAAGCTTGCACAAAGGCATTAGAGGAGTTGGAGACTGCCTGACTGTTCCGTTAACAACGAAAAGCTTTCATGTCATTCCCGACGAACCCTTTTTCTTTCTTCTTTTTTTTTGGAAAGGGGAAAGGTACTCATTTGGCACGCAAGCCAAACATTTTTTATTCGTTGCGAAGTGTAACACACACTTCGACAAATTGATACCAAGATTAAATCTTGACGGCCATGAGTCGACTCAAAAAAAAACACACACTAAGCCGCCGGAAATGCGGAGTCACTTCTTTTTTGGTAATTAAATTTTATATAAATTATTGATGGGGGAGCCAGTATAAAGGGAAGCCAAGGAGACAACCCAAACAGGGGTACGCAGGTGTTTTGGGTCACAGGCTGAACTAATTATGGCACACTAATCCAGGACAATGGTCAAATAGGAGTTGCCGGTAAAGAGAAGGGGCAAAAGACGGCATAAAATAGGGGCTTAAGTAAGGCAAGCGAAATTTAGAAATATATTTATTTATAAATATAAAATTATATATATAAAAAGTGTTGCCTACTTTTAGGCCAAGGGGCAAACTTTTTTAACTTGGTGCCCTCTGCTGCGGTGCTGACCATTTCAGATTTCCACTCGTAGCTGCGGCCTGTGCTTTGTGTTTCCCCACTTCTTTTGTTTTGTTTACTTCATTGACGACCCCCCCTCCCCCACCCAGGAGTGACGCCAAATGTCCATTGACATCGTTTTCTGGTTGCGGAGTTGGCCACGTCGCCTGCTCAACATTAAAATTAATTACCACAAATGGGCAAGTCTCATTACGAGCATTTCTTTTCGGTTTCGACTTCCCACCCCCTATTTACTGAACAAATAAGTATATATACCTAGTGGATAGATTTATATAGGGAGAACCATGACCATTGTTATTATGAAGCTAGTTCGTTGGCACTGGAGAAGAAAGCAAACGGGAACAGAGAGTTGGCACTGGTCACTCGAATGAGAAACTATACAGAAAAGTTACAAAAGTAAATCATTAATTTGGACTGCAATCTCTACCATGGATTTAAATGGGCGTATTGGTGCTGTGATATGGGGAGGAGATGTACGTATATTTAACAGATTAGGTTGCAGTGAAGAGAACCTAAGCAGAGGATCTGTCTAGCTTTCCTAGAAAATAGTTAGCTAGCAAACGGTCACACTGTGTTTTTTAGCTTATGAATGTAAAATGCAATTTAATAAGGTCAACCGTAGATGTAACATTATTTATTTTATAATGTAGCAAGTCCATTGAAATGGTTCTTCGATATGTTTTTGACAGTTTATAAGTGCTGAAATAGCTGAAAACCTTTTAATACTTTATAATCCATTGTGTTTAGCCAGTTCTAGACCAAGTGATTCCGATATTCCTTAATTTCCTATAAATAAGTCCGACGCAGACTTCAACTGAATTTGTTCAAGTCCTCCAAATCGACTCTTACGCTTGAAATGATTGAACTTCGCGTTTTTAAAGACAAACGGCATTGTGCCAACTGTGCAAGTCGATAGTTGAGTTGTAAATGAAGAAAGTATCAAGCTACATGTTTTCAACCCACTTACCAAATTATCCAAAACTCATAATATAAACCAGTTTCCCATTCAAAGAAGTGGACCTTAAAATATCTAACCTCATAGTACTTCAGAGCACACAAAAAGATTTAGGTACATAGAAAGAATGTAATATCGATTTTTATACTCTGTACCGAAGGTACATAGAGTATTATAAGTTTGTGCAAAAGTATGTAA
Organism: Lordiphosa fenestrarum; assembly: GCA_035044985.1. Lineage (NCBI taxonomy): Eukaryota > Metazoa > Arthropoda > Insecta > Diptera > Drosophilidae > Lordiphosa > Lordiphosa fenestrarum. The sequence continues at coordinate 1,403,519 of JAWNNO010006344.1, read as the reverse complement.
CATCCAGAAGTAAGCATCTCCGACCCCATAAAGTATATATATTCTTGATCAGCATCAACAGCTGAGTCGATATAGCCATGTCCGTCTGTCCGTCTGTCCGTCCGTCCGTCTGTCCGTCTGTCTGTCTGTCCGTATGAACGCACAGATCTCAGAGATGGTAAGAGATAGAGGTTTGACATGTATGGGACATATGCTTCTTATGTCTGCAGGCAGATCAAGTTTATTTTCAATTTTGGCCACGCCCCCTCCCGCCCCCGCAATTTAGAAAAAACGTCATATCTCCCACAGTTTTGAAGATAGATGGCTTGTTCCTTCTGGACATATTTAGTTATTAGGATAACTTATCGATCCGATGAAGAAGATCGGATGAACGGTTTACGAGTTATGATCAAAAGACAAATTTTCTTGGTACAGAGTATGTTATAGTCGGGCTTGACCGACTTTCTTTCTTGTTTTTTTTTTAAAAGAGTACTAAATCAATATCGAATCTTTTCCCGACGAATCTAATATCGACTAATTTTTGGTAATATTTCTTCATAATATTGTTGTTTCAGCTTTTCGAATTCACGTTTTCTACAACATTTAGGTCTTTCCTTAATGTAATTAATGACTAAATTGAAACCAATTTTTTTCTTATAAATAAAATACAATTATTTTGGTAAATTCATTTGAAGTATATTTTGCTAATATTAAATATAAAGATTATATAAGGGAGATTTTAAAAACTGAAGAAGCTTCTAGAAAATAAGTTTTGTATGGTTTTCCAATATTTTAACGCTTTAGTTTTAATTCTTTGCAAATATCTTTCCTAACAAGTTGAGCTAACAGAACTTTTGTAGCGCATTTTGGAGTAGACCAATTGAATGCATTGCAAAGCAGCTTCAATCCTGATCCAGCTCTCAGCTTCCAGCCCCCCAGCCCCTGCCTTATGGCCAATGACCGAACAATGGCTCAGTAACAAAACCGCGTCACTTTAACGTTTTTGCGATTGTAAGTGTGTTTGTCTGTGTGTGGGCCAACAAACCAAACTGAACAAGCTAAAACCGAACTGAATGGCTGTGGAATGGATAAGCGAATGCAAGAGAGAGAATAAGACGAAGAAGCTGAAAATCATGAAATATTTCGTACATTAGCAATTGTTATGCTTAAGTGTGTGTGTGTGTGTACTTGAGAGTACTACCCCTCGGCACCCTCCACAACGTGCCAATAATAGTTTCGTTTGACTTTGTTACAAGGAAGTTCAACTTCTTATATATTCTATTACAACTCTCTTTCTGTAAGGCTGAGGCGAGTTTTTTTTCCGTTTGTTGGGGGGGAATGATTTTTCTTTCTTAGGACTTTTCTACTTAGTTTCCTGCTTGTTCTTTTTCGTTCTTTTTGGTGCAATTACTCAAAGTTTTTGTGCTTTAACCGAATGAATGCAGTACAAAAAAAAACTATTATACTGATTCATTTCAATTTCAGTTACAAATTAAATTATCATTTTAAGCTATGTAAGCTTGAGATTTTAAGAGGTTTTTTTCAATTTGCAGTTAATTATCGAAGAGAAATAAATTCAGTTTTAAATGTTTGTGAGATTGTGAAGCTTAAAAAAGTTATACATGACCCTTTTCTAAGGAAAAGCTTAACACTTTTTTGGCCTACAGAGAAAATATAAAGATCCAAAAAAGACCTATTCAAACTGGAAGTATCTTGTATATTCTTTAAATCATCCAACTAAAAATTATCTGTATTATCTGTGCAACTATTTAGTATGAGAATCTCCTGGATACGCTACATTTTGTGGTAGAACACAATTTTATTATTGCTTTAAAGAGTGTTTAGAACTTAATTTTGAGGAACCACACCAAAAAAATGAGGAAGAACTTTGGAGAATTAGAGATCGACACGGAATGGAAAATCGGTAATATGCCTGCTGAACTATTTCACGTACTTTGCTTACAAATCAAGTTTCAAAACGGAAAAAAGGTTAGATTAAATCTTAGATCTCTAGGACATGCGGTCTGAGCTGTGCGTTAATAGCATTTAGTTGTCTGTCATGCTAAGAAATTCATACAAGTATATAGAATATGTTGAATTTTAATATCTAATCTTAGGCTGTAGTGTAATAGAGCCAGAGTATACTTGAATTTTCCCCTATTTGGTTTCAGGAGGCCAATATAAACTTTACCAATGAGCCACGCCAAAAAAATAGAAAGAATAAAGCATACTCTGTACTTTCCAAGGGTGCGTGAAGTGCTGCCCATCGCTGTTCCAGCTGGTGCTGCCCAGCACAAATGTTTGTTGGTTCCTATGGCTCGACAATCGTTTATCCGATCTTCAACATTCCTTTAGCGGATCGATAAATAATACGGATGACTAAATATGTTCAGAGGCTACCTCAGGCTCAAATTTATCTGGCTACTCCGTTAATGGTGGCTCTCATTTTGGATTCTAAGTTTTGTTATCGTTAACCACACAGGGAAAAAATAGGATTACAAAAATATCCAACCAAGAAGACATATCCAGTCCAAATGGATCTTTTTTGTTTCTTTTTTTCCTGTGCAGTTTTTACTATAAAATAGAGTTTATTAACGAAAATTAAGCAATTGCTCAGGATACTTAATAAAGCCGGAGTTGAGAAATGAGGAAAGAATAAAAGAAGGCAGGTTACTTTCCATACAGCAAACTTTTGAGCCAAGTTTCTGCACATTAAGGAGTTGACTGAAACTGAAATGCATCATTATTACCCAAAATGTAATCGTAGAGTTCCATCTAAATTGCCAACAAATAACTCACAAATAATTCCGCCCCAATCTCTGCTATTCACACACATTATTTCGCGTCGTACTCTAAACTAAAGCCCAGTCCATGGCTAACTCATTGGTCATTTGCCTATTTACATAGTTTGATCTCTAAATGTTTGGTTTACCGAACTTGGTGGTGGGCTGCAAGCATATTTGGTGCTACACATTCATATCAATTTTTTTTTTTGGGGTTCATCCATTTTCACGCAGTTCATAAAATATGCAAACGAGGGTTGTTTGCATCCCATTTCAGCTCTTTTAGCCTGATTCTGGCCAGGGAATATTTTTGCATTTCATGCGGTGGCAGCTTTTAAATAAATGCTGCGCTTTTTTCCCCAAAACGCACACACACGCAAAAACTTTGTTTAATTGTTTTAAAATGTCTGTGTGTGTGTGTGTGTGTTGGCTTTTATGTGTGGGCATAATTTATGCATGCAGCACCGTTTGTATAAAGAGTTATCGGGCATTTTGTAATTGAATGCCAAAGTCAAATAGCAAGAACAGAATACTTGACGCAAGTATGTGAATATAGTCGGGTTTATGCTAAGAAAATAGAGGAAAGATAAACGCGTCTTGCATTTCGTATAAATTATGTATATTTGCAGGGGCGGCACAGTGGCTACAAAATGAGCCAAACTGTCCTTCAAATCGAGAAATTTGCCATACATAAATGGGAGTTATCATACAAGTTTCGATTACGAAGTACATTAATTAAATAACAAGCTGAAGATGTAGATTGAATGGTTAAAGAAAATGGCGAAAATTAGCTAAATGTTAAATTGGTCGTATCAACGCACGCCGAGTAACCACTTATTTATATAAAAAAGAAAACTTCTTAGCAATAATCCTGTCTCACATTCACTTGATAAACTTTAACTAATCAACTTTCCCAACTTTGTCCTTGGCAACTTTAAACTCTGTCTCTCTCTCTCTCACCCCACGCCACGCCACCCCACACCATCTCCTTGCAAGCATAAACGGTCACACAAAATTTGTCATTATAAACTTTTTAACAGTTGTTCACGCGTGACCACTTAAATATGCAACAATTTCCGCATAATTTCATATGGCGCCTCCTCCACCCTGCGTCTTTCAGCGACTCTGATTCTGGTGATGGCAGAAGGCATGGCTAATCACGTGACTGACTAAAACGAACACTATATCCATGCCAGAGGTGTGTGTATGATAGAAGTTGACGCTGAGCCTATGGCCAAGCAATTATTACGCGCCAGCGGGCACACACACTCACACACACGCACACGGTTGAGCAAACAGACAGAACACAGTCTTTGTATGTGTGTGTGTGTGTGACAGGATTTGCGGCTCGTGCGGGTGGACCAGCCGATGATTAATATGAAGCAATTTTCCCATTCCTAATCCACGTGTGTGTGTGGGTGTGTGTGTGCTTATGTGATGCGTGAAAATGTCAGGCGATTTTCAACGCCACGCGACTTCTCAACTGTTGAGCCATTAAATAAATTATATGTGGCCTAATTTCTTGCAAAATATAGAAGCACAGCTGTACACAGAACGAGAGAACGAAATGAGCAATTAGCAAGCATTTCTAGCATCTGTGAAACCAACAAATAAGAGGACAAACACTACCATGAATGCTAAGAATTGGGAAAACAATCAACAAAATACAAAATTCAGTTCTTAAGTCCATGAAATACAACAGATAAGAACAATTTTCGAAATAAGCTGAGAAGTACTGAGGAAATTTGCACAAAATAAATAACAGAAAGTCGGTCAAGCCCGATTGTTATATTGCTCAGTATGTACTTGGCTGCTACAGTAGCAGCGAAAACCAGCGGATTCGCGTCCAGGTGTGGTACAGTGGTTAGTGTGTGTGCCTGGTGTGCAAGAGGTCGTGGGATTCATATCTAATAAAAAGAGTCCAGTCTTTGAAAAACTTACACACCCGGTCACCTTCGCCAGCTGTTGGCGGCAGCTTTGAAGTAACTAGCCATGAAAAAGCATTTCAAACTTTGCTGTTCGGACTCGGCTTTAAGCTGCAGAACTGAGAGCAGGGATGCAAACCGGTTCTGAACCGAACCGAACCGCATATTCCAGCTAGTGAACCGAACCGCAAACCGAACCGGCTTCCTATCAGAATTGCTGAACCGAACCGAAAACCACAAAAGAAAACGGTTCGGTTCAGCTTTCCCACGAGTTTTAGGGGGAATCGCTCTTCCCCATGTTTTTGATTAATTTGGGAATTTAAATCGAAGATCCTATCGCCTAATATTCCTGTCATCAATATGTCTTTTTCCTCTAGTAGACAATATTTTCAATTCAATCTTCTTTACCTTAATTCAATCTTAGACAGCAGAGTTTTTTTCGTATGATTTGATTAATAGGGTGTGTAAGATACATGGGACGTATTCTTTTCTAGCTGACATTCTCTCTTTTCGAAGGGCATTCCTCTAGGAATTTATAGACGAATTCTGAAAGTCCGACATAATAATATGCAGATTCTTCTAAAGATTTTAAAGATATTCAAATGGACTAGAAGAATTAAATTTCAAAATTGTTCGAATAGTCACATTTTTACAGAAATTATAATATTTCTTTAAGTGCCTTTGTGAACCACTGAACCGAACCGAAACCGCGGTTCAGTTAGCTCCAAAAACCATGTACTGAACCGAACCGGCGGTTCAGAAATTCTGCGAACCACTGATCCGAACCAGTACTTATTTTCGAGTAGTTTGCATCCCTGACTGAGAGGAAGTCTTGTGCGGAAACTAGAAGCAATTAACCTAAGAGATTTAGAGGAGCTCGGCTTTCTTTTTGGGTTGTGTAAGACAAAATATTTGTGTTTTATATTTATTACTCAAAGTTGATCTTAACTATGTTAAGCTAAGTATCTATACTGTTCAATTTAACCCATAACTGGATGAACTAAAAACGAAGTGTGTAATTATTTGGAAACGAGAGAAAATTTGGAAATATTACGAGACGGATAATAAAAGTCTACTCCCATTCTTAAGGACATGAGAGATGCCAGCAATTCTCTTCTTAAGATCTAGAGCTGTCAAGAGATCCTAATGAAAACTTAGCGATGTCTTGGTGGAGTCTCTACAAGGTTGAAATAGCCTACAGATTGGCGACATACGTTTTTTGTGCACAGTGCAGAAAAATCTAAATATGTGGGCAATACACAAGTCTAGGTTCGCTATTATATCAGGCACCAATTAGCTTCTGTTTTTATTTGACCAAAAAAAAACATTTTCTCAAATCTTTAAGAAATCTAATCGAACTAATCATAATAAAATTTAATTTAATATTGTTAATCTAAAATTGGGTCATTAAATTGTTTATTGTATAGTTAAACTGTTATGAAACTATTTCGTTTATAACAAATTGAACTAAACTGCTACATTAAGGTGGCAAGAAGTTTTCTTGAGAATTCTAATTGATTACCAGTAATTCAATGCCCCTCATCAAAAGCCTTGCCATGCCATATACGAATTAACCTCACCAGTCTGCCCCACCAGCTCCTGTGCCACTTTAAGCAAACTAACCTGAACGTTATTTACATATCAGAACCAATTCCAAGTCTCCAAAACCGAAAAGCAAAGCCCGCACGGGACTAATACCTAAAACACACACAGGGCTCGAAGGGGCAGTAACTGCTGGAGGTCATATACATATATACAAACACACACACACACACACACACGCATACAATCGCAGTAGACAATGCCCATTTACATAACGATGAACAGCAAAAGAAGAGGGAAAACTGCGTATAAAGCTAAACATTAAATATTTATAAATATTACGTATACGTAATCGAATTGATTGATTTTGCAATTTCACGCAAGCCGAAACAAAATGCCAAGACGCAGCCAGTTGCTAACCAGTGAAAGAGGATTAAGGGTTTGCCTGGGCATGAGAGCTGCTTAAGTGATTTCCCACAGTGAGATAAAACACATTTGGGTAATGTGCACACAGTAACAAGTGGCGGGACACGCCCTCCACGCCAGCCCCCCACATTAAGTCCAGACATAAAGCAATCCTTTTCTTTTTTTTTGTTTTGCCTTTTTAGAGAAGCCAATGACCAACAACAGCACAACGAGTTGAATTACAAATGGATGGGGGGCTATTGTGGGCAGCTGGATTGGCTAACAAGCTGAGTATCCGCAATCACATAGCGGCACGTGTTGCCTGTCAGAGGCAGAGTCAACCCATTCCGCGTAGCGGGAAAGGGTTTAACACAGTTAAAATTATTGGTAATTTGATGTTTTATTACATTTTGTTGTTGGGCTGCTTTAAAATTGATGAATTTTCCTTTATGGTTCCACAAAAAGGAGAAGGAGTTTTATAATTGTCATTGTCGTTTTTATGATTAGGTCATAAATATTTGAGTTAACCCTTGCGGTGGTACGTAACCGAAACACACAATTTCTAAAAAAAACTCTCTAAAATTAGTTTATATTGGGGATGAGCTTTCATTTCAGTTTCTTGAGGGGTTACTTTTTGAACAAATATTAATCAAAATGCAGAAACATTGGTCTCTGCTTCGACTCGGTCGCAAGGGATTCACACTGATTTTATCTTCAAGAAAGAGCATGAAAACTTAAATAATAAATTTTGTTTCTTTTAAGAGTAATAAGAGCTTGCTAAATATGATCAAACATTTTTTTTATGCTGTCTGCTCGACAAAATGACAGGTACAAATTAAACTGACCCGCTCATTCTCTGAACGGCTCAACTGTTTTAGCTTCTCTCGTATTTTTAGATTCCTGATTCTCGATGAGAGCTAAACACAAAGCTGTCTTAACAGCTTGCAGGGGGTCAAATCTTTTAGCTCTTAGCAGCTGAACATAAGCAAGAGAGCAAAAAGAGCCAACTATTTGTTCAAAGTGTCTTTTTTGTTGATCATATTACATCTTTATCGAGTCTTCGGTCTCATTTGCGAGTCTTTTTCTAGACTTATTTCAATAAATCACATTTTAAGCATAACATTTTCAAACATCAATAGGGCTCATCAAGGAGACTGTTATTAAAAAAGATATTCCAAATTTTGGAAGTGAATCACACTATCTCGCATACACACTTGCAGTTTAATGTGGCACACGCGCAAAACACACTTTTTTCAGATTCTGCCCAGCAAGGAGTATAATGAAAACAAATGCACAAAGAACGCAAAAATAAGCTCTCGTTGGTTAAAGCAAAGAGTGCTAAACGAAAAGTCAGAGGTGAAATGTTATTTCGGTTCATTTTTTCTGCATTGCATCTTCTTTTATATCTCAACTGGCTCCAACTCGGTTTACTCATTGAAGAAAATACAAAATATTATAAAAATAAAAACAAATTGCCTCCACGTAGAAAACTGGCTATTCGTAAGAGAGTATAAAATTTAAATACATTTCAACTTCTAATTGGTGTCCCAAAAACCACCTCACCTTTTAATTCTAGTTAACAAAACAAAATTAATTTTTCCAAAACTTACCACAAACAAAACCGCCCCAAGTTGTTGAGACTTCCACAAAATGTTCGTTGACATTTTTATCTGCATTTTCTCGTAATCATGATTTCATGCTGCAAAAAGACAAAAGATACAAATTAAGCAAACTAATTAATTTATTACATTTTCAAGAGCAATTAAAATCCAAACATTCTACACATATTGTTTGTTAAATGAATAAACACATCTCACACCTACCTGGCTGCCAATTAAATGAAACACAAATATGCAAATATTCGATTGGAATACTTGGCTTTTGCTTCAAACGAAAATCCCTTCACATAATTAAGCAAAATACTTTGTTAAATTAATGAAGGAAAATGGAACCAGCTGGAAGCAGCGGCAAAAGATATATGGCCAGGATTGCTTGAGAAGCGCAGACAAACAAACATAATAAATACGTTTATGGCAGTGGAAACATTTGTCATTCAAATTAAGTACAAACGACATTATTCATTTTCTTCGAGCGTTAAATTTTTTGCTGTGGCTGAAAACGAAGCAGCTTTTTGTGCGCGGAAGGAAACCAACATTTTGGGGCATTAGAACATTTCAAGAAACATTTAATTTAGATTTATGCGCGTTGATTTGGTGTTGACGGCTTTTAGGTGTGCTCCCAATATTCTGGCTTTTGAAAAGAATTTTCCAAACATTCTTTTACTATAAATTGAATTAATAGTTTCATAATTTATGTCACACAATTTGCCCTCATTCGATACCAATTTAAATGCACGCCAGGGAACCGTCGAACGATCTAAAAATACTTTACCCAAAATGATGAATGAATGAAACATATTTCCCTTCGAGTAATTACAGTGCGGGGGCACGAATCTTGCGCTATTTTGTGGCAGTTGTCAACACTTTCAGCCACCGCTCGTTCTAAAAATCACAAATTTTACTTTAATTATCGCCAACGCTTCGCCTCGTTCCAACCAGAAATGTTCCTCCTGGGATTGTCCGGCTTGTTGTTGTGGCGCGTTGTGGCATAAAATCTCACGCAGGTGATTTAATGTGGATTTTATGTGCGGTTTTTACTTTATGTTTAAAGACAACCAGTCCAAAAGCAGGGAACGCATTAGGGTTGGATCGTTAAAAGTAATTAGATTGCGTGTGCCTGTGTTTTTGTAAAGTGCCCAGTTCTCGTAAATGGAGTTAATTTTGTGATTTAGTTGGTTAAATATGTATGCCAGATTGCAAATTGTCTGTGGGTCACAGTCATAAATATTAAATCAAGTTACAGAAAAAAAATCAGTGGAAAGTTTTAAAGTTCAAAAGCGAAGCTAGTGTGCTACTGCAGGACGTTTTAAATTAAGAAATAGTTAAGAAAAAATAATGTCTGTACCTTTACAGGGGCAAACTAGGCAACAAGATGTAGTATATTCAGGGATTGGTTATGATTGTAAATAATTTCTGTGCTAAACATGCTTCAGTTTTTTAGATTTTTGGTAATATGAGCTTAAAGTGGCTTAAAATTAATATTTATTTAATTTTTTATCGAAAAGTTTTATGGCAAAACCTTAAAACAAAATCTTAAACGCGTTTTGTGGGGAATCCTTAAGATTGTTTTAAAAAGTAATAATCCTTAGCTTTGAAATAAATTATTAGAAACAATTATACAAGTTTTATAAGCAAGGACATAACCTTTCAAATTTAATGAAAGGAAAAACAAATCCAATTTCTGAATCAACATATCTTTGTTCCATAGAAAGAGGGACAACTGTAAGTCAAAAATTCCAGAAAAAGGATTTAAAATTAAGTTGACAACAAATAATGTCGAATATGCATATAGAATTTACAACTAAATCAAATATATAACTTATGGGAGTGCTCGTAGTTTTCAGAGTTATAATTATACATCCAAGATCTTTTATGAAGTTTTGGCCCTTGGGTCTTTACCGAGTTGTTTGACATTATTGATAAACAAAATTTAATAAGTAATCAATTGTATCCCAATTATTCAACAAATCACTTTCGACCAAACATATTTGCTAAACCGAAACTAAATTTTAGGCTCGGCGCAGTTCCAGCTTTTATTTCTAAAGAGGATCGGTTCACAGTAAAATCAAAGTCAGACTTCCGGGTTCGAAACGGTTCTGTTCAAAACCTCAAATCCGTCACCTTGATGGTAAACCAATTCAGTATTTGATTCAAGACCAGATGGGTGCAACTTTAGGAATTTTTAAGACCTATAAAACTGAGGTCACTATCCCCAACAACATTTAAGACTTATATTTAGAATACTGATAACATATTTTAAGTAACCGAATTCTGGCTTCTGAACCAAGAAGAGATTAATTCGCCTACCCTCAGAAACAAGTAGAATAAACATTTTGAGTTCAAAAGATTAAACAAAATAGCTATTCTTTCTAGAGTTTTCAAGAATTTCGTTCCTAAAATCGAGCCTTAGCATAACTAACTGAGCAGAAAGAGGAAGCAGACCTTGATCGAAGAAGGTTTGCCCAGTGTTTCGTTTTTAATAGAAGATTCGAGCCTGGGAAAGCTATTAAGCGGAGCGCTAACTCTGTAGTTTTGAGCAGAACTCAGCTTGTGAAAAAATTAAATAAAAAAACAAGAAAAAAAGTCGGTCAAGCCCGACTATAAAATACTCTGTACCAAGAAATTTTGTCTTTTGATCATAACTCGAAAACCGTTCATCCGATCTTCTTCATTCCTTTGGCGGATCGATAAGTTATTCTAATAACTAAATATGTCCAGATGGAACAAGCCATCTATCTTCAAAACTGTGGGAGATATGACGTTTTTTCTAAATTGCGGGGGCGGGTGGGGGCGTGGCCAAAATTGAAAATAAACTTGATCTGCCTGCAGACATAAGAAGCATATGTCCCATACACGTCAAACCTCTATCTCTTGCCATCTCTGAGATCTGTGCGTTCATACGGACAGACAGACAGACGGACAGACGGACATGGCTATATCGACTCGGCTGTTGATGCTGATCAAGAATATATTTACTTTATGGGGTCGGAGATGCTTCCTTCTGGATGTTACATACTTTTGCACAAACTTATAATACTCTATGTACCTACGGTACAGAGTATAATTACTGTTTTTAATTTGCTGTTTGATCAAAAAATACCCAATCTTACTTTTAAATCTGCCGAACTCTTGATTCAATATGAAGCTATCTGGGTTACCAGTATGTTAAGCTCGTAATTTCAGAAATTTTCTGTATTTCTGCTCTGAGTGCAAGAATCAGGCCTAAAAGATCCTAAAATTCAGTATTCCAAAACGATTGCTCAATAAAAATGTACTTAATTAGACTTCTCAGATTGTATTTTTGCCTGTCATTTTGCTCAAACTTGTTATACCCTAGATAACCTAGGCACAGGGTGTTTTTAAAAAACCTCAGGCATTTAAACTCTGCCTGATTCCTACCGCCATTTGCATATGGTTACGCAATTAATTAAAAAAAATTAAGAACTGATTTCGTATGCTATTTAAAACAAAACGAGACAAAGGAAAATAAGGGAGAGAACACACTGTGAAATAAATTAACTATGCTCTTTCTCTGTGTTCTACATTCCCCACGTGCCTTTGTTGTTGCTCTTGTTACATGGTTAAACGTTGTCATTGTCATTTTTGTTGTTGTTGTTGTTGGGTGCAAATGTTGCGCATTGAACTTTTAATTAGCAGTCAGACAGAGGAAGCGAGGCAGAAAGCGGGGAAAAGGGACAGGTGCTTGTGTACAAAAAAAAAAAACAGGGGGACGGCACAGTCTGTCATCTCATCCCCTTTTCACCCAACAAACAACAAAAAATCACCATGTAAACAAAGGAAATTTCATTTGACTTTGTGACTTGTGAAAGCACATAATTTTTTCATGTTCATAAATTCTAAACACTCTGATTTAGCTGCCAGATGTGTAGTTTTTGATTTTCCAACCCCACAGTTCAACAAAATTGCAGTTCATATTCATTTCAAGCCAAAAATCTATGTCTAGTCCTCAGAAAACAGAAGCAGCCGCCAAGCATAAGGCCAGTGGCCATGGCATAAACTCATACAACAGAACAAAAGATTCCGTTTCACCCATAGATCCGAAATTACCGCCAGATGCTAGGATGCCAAACTACTCCCATCTACCAAATGTGAGGTGTAATAAAAAGTAACAAACGAATCGGAAAGCAAATCGAAGTGTAAGTAAAAAAGAACTAAAGGGAGTTTTAATAGGGATTTGAGTATCAAAACATCCAACAATAACAACAACATCCAGACCCAACATCTTGTCGTCTAACTAATTATGCAAAAATATTACAATTAAATTAAATATGCACGAGTACATTTTAAATTATATTTAATTTATTTGCCCTCCCCGACAAAAATCCCGAGACAAAGACCAAAACCATTAATGACCTTTCACGGGTCAGTCGTGCGCGCGTATCTAAATCTTAATTGTTTGGGGTCAAGGGTAAAGGGTTAATGCTCACAAATTGTTGAACATTTTCATTACCCAGGTGATAAAAGGGCATCTATCAAGGGTTCCCCACTTAATTCATTTTTCTTTTACCTAGCCCAGGCACAGGCTGTGTGCGGTCCTGTTTTATTTTGAAGTGTTTGTCATGTATGCATATATCCATATCGTGTTCAGGTAGACAAATTTTGAATTGGTTATGGTTATGCATTTGTATTCTTTTGGTTTGTGGCCATCATCTTAGGCATATTAAACAATTTGAACCTTTTAATGAAAAGTTATGTTATAATTTCTGGCTACTCATCATCATCGTCAGATTTTTGGGAATTTATTTAAGTGGGGTTAATTTGGGTACTTATTGATTTGGAGTGATATTGGAACAATATCAAAGATACAAGTGGTGTAATAAGTGTGTGCTGGGCTGTATGTCCGAATGAACTTGCATATTTGATGCTTAGAGAATTGAAATTGTTATGCAGGGTGGATAAGGTTTTCCTTATTTGTTTTTAAAATTTTTCCAGTTTTAAAAAAACTTTCGGATAAGGATTTAGAGCGTACCTGCCTTGTATGACACATAATTATACTCTCTATTCTAAAGTATGTAACAGCCAGTAGGAAGCATGTCAGACCCAATAAAGTATATAGATTCTTGATCAGCATCAACAGCCGAGTCAATATAGCCATGTGCGTCTGTCCTTCTGTCTGTAAGAGATAGAGGTTTGACGTGTATGGGACAAAAACTTCCTATACTTGCAGGCAGATCATGTTTATTTTCATATCTCCCACACTTTTAAAGATAGACGGTTCGTTTCTTTTAGACATATTTCGTAATCAGGATTATTTATCGATCCGGCAAAGGAATGGTGGAGATCGCAGTAACGATTGTCAAGCTATGTTCAAAAGACTCTTCACTGCTACAGCGCAGTAGCAACGCTGCTTTCAGTTGCTAATGCAGCATCAAAATTATGCTAAGCGTATAATTTTGTTGGTACAGAGTATGTTATAGTCTGGCTTGACCGACTTTCTTGTTTTGTGTTAATTTACCAAGAAGTGCAATACTGTCATACAAATAAATACTCAGCAAACATTTTATGAAATTTTTAATCTCATTCGAGTCTTTTTGGAGTTATCAATCAGATTATACCAGTCATAAATGCGCTCGTTTTCTAATCACAAATGATACTTTTGTCTAGAGAGAATGGTACCCTAGTCACGACTCTTCTTAAAGAGTCGTTTTTAACCTGTTCTTCTGATCAGTTTCGACTCATTTTTCGAGTTATTCGAGAGTATTTTTGGAGTCGTATTTCGAAAAAGCATTTTTTGAGCATATGCTTGATTCATTTTCGAGTCTTTTTAAAATCGCACTTAATACAAAACTCTTTTTATTCTCTGTACCGTAGGTACACAGAGTATTATAAGTTTGTGCAAAAGTATGTAACATCGAGAAGGAATTATCTCCGACCCTATAAAGTATATATATTCTTGATCAGCATCAACAGCCGAGTCATGTCCGTCTGTCCGTCTGTCTGTCCGTATGAACGCACAGATCTCAGAGATGGTAAGAGATAGAGGTTTGACATGTATGGGACATATGCTTCTTATGTCTGCAGGCAGATCAAGTTTATTTTCAATCCCTCCGCCCCCTCCCGCCCCCGCAATTTAGAAAAACGTCATATCTCCCACAGTTTTGAAGATAGATGGCTTGTTCCTTCTGAACATATTTAGTTAGCAGGATAACTTATCCGCCAAAGGAATGGAGAAGATCGGATTAACGGTTTTCGAGTTAGTTATGATCAAAAGACTGTTCGCTGCTACTGCGTATAATTTTCTTGTTTTCTTGGTACAGAGTATGCTATAGTCGGGCTTGACCGACTTTCTTTCTTGTTAATCATCAATCAAAGATCTCCTACCCAACATTTGAAACATTATTTTAACAAAAGTCACCCTGATGAGTCTTTTCCAAGCCTTCTTGAAGTTTAAAAACCGATTAGAAAACTCAAATATGACTCATTTGACTTGAAAAAAACTCGCAAATGGCTCGAAAATGAGTCTTAATGGTACAGAACGAGTTAAAAACTGATCTTCACGAAGTGTCGCGGCTAGGGTACCATTTTCTTCCGATAGAAGTATCATCTACGATTACAAAATGAGCGTATTTTTGACTATTTGAATTAGATGACAGAGGATTCAAAAATGACTCGAATGGAATCCACATTTTTCAGGATTTATAAGATACTTTAATAATTTTTTCCAAATTTTTCTGAAACGTTTCTGTCTTCATTGATAATTCGAAGATAAATTATGGGGGAGTCGAAAACTTTCTGATTTGGGTTAGATTTGGTTCAGAGCCGGTTTACTTGATCATCAAAGCCGGACTCTCGACTTCTTTATTAATTTGCTGTTCTTTTTCTTTTGGTATGCTTTTAGTGTCCCAATTTAAGGAATTCTACTGTTGCCCAATTGTTTTAATTCCAACTATTCGGACATGGCTATGAGGCAATCGTACGATGAGGCTTTGTTGGCTCAGTTATATCAACAACAACAACAGGAACAACAACTACCAATGATGACCACCGCCGTCATTCCATACGGGGCACAACAGCAGCTACAACAATTGCAACCTCAACAATTGCAACAATATTATTATGCCCAGTCACCAATGTCAATGAATAATGCTGCGAATATGTACAATAATGGAATGAATGGAGGTCAGGGGCAAACCTGGTGGTATCCTGGCTATCAACAGCAAATGCAGCCAAACAACAATTGGTACAGCTGGCCACAACAGCCCGAACAACAACAGCAACCACAGCAAGTAGGTCCTGTTGTGACCCAAATAAATCCAGATATGGCGGGTATTATTCCGTACTCGTTTTATCAACCATCAAATGGAGCCAGCGGACAGGTCAGTATGAGGGAAGAGTTTGGGTAACGTAAAGTTTAGTTCTTTTGTCTAGTCCACAGCAACCCGCCACCAAACCACCAAAGTCACCACAAATGCCAAACGGCCCACTGCCGGTGGTCCGCATGGCCAACTTGCCGGCACCTCCAGTCTTAACCGTATCGAAAGTATCACCAGTTTTAACAAACCTAATGGCATGCGCATTCGCAACTCTCTACAAGATCTGGTTCAGCGTCGACACATTGCCGCACGCACCACATCCGATGTCAGCGACTCAGAAAGAGCATCAGAGGAGAAGGAGTCGAAGAAATCACCGCAGAAGAAAAGCAATGAAAAGCTTCAAGAAGGTGGGAGTTTCTTGAGAAGAGTTGGTCAATTCGTGTGGTCTCGCCATGACAGGGACAGCTTTTTTTCAATGAAGCGCAAGCAAGACAAGGAGAAACCAAGCTTAAATCATAGCGGTCAGGGATGCAGCCATGTTGAAACTTCCGTTCCTAATCCAAAACGAGGTTTCTTTAGGCGACTCTTTGGCGAGGTGCGTGACAACGATGTCACATTTCACAAGTCCAAATGTAGCATACACTATCCCACTTTGCCGCTTGACACGGAAGATTCGGAGTTTCGCGATACCACTGATTTCAAGCGGCTTCACGAAAAGCAAACGGTCGGTAAGAAGTTCAAGAAAAATAAGCCAGAGACGAAATAGCAACGGGAAATCCATTTAAATTACAAAATTTCAGACAATAAACCAAGCAATAGCAAACGTAAAAAGGATAAGTTTTTGGATCTAAAATATATTTGCTGGTGGAAAATAGGAAAATAAATGGGTCAAATGAAAGAAAACGTTGAGAATTAAAGCAGAAAGCATATAAAGCTGAATGCGAGTATTGAAAGAATACAGAAAGGTATGAAAGCGCCTAGAAAATTGACTAAATTAAGACTAAAGACTAAAGACAGAAGGAAGGAAGAGCGATAGTCATCCGATCCGGCCGGTTCCGACTAATGTGCAGCGTACTGGTACCAGAAGATTTTGTGCAAAAGTTTGGTCGCGATAGCTTTAAATCTGACGGAGGAGATATCATAAAAACAGACGGACGGACAGTTGGACCGAGGGACAGACGGACATGGCTATATCGACTCAGCTCATCATGTTGATCAAGAATATACATTCCTTCTATGCGTTACAAACATCTGAACAATTTCAATATACCCTCTGCAAGGGTATAGAAATGTGATAAAAACTATCTTGCCTTGTGTTCTTCTTATTTTAACGCCGTATTAAAATGACAATATCTTGAAAAGCTTTTTAAAAGCTAGTTAATTCAAAGCTGGCACCAATAGCTGGTGTAGGTGACACACACACTACCCGCTGCACCACACCCGGCCGCATTCAGAAACAGCATACTAAAGATTAAACCCTAGTTCTTCAAGTTTTTCACTTAAATAGAAAAAACTTCATTTTGTATCTAGAATTTCTTTTTTGCACATTTGTCCATTCAAGAATTCAATCTCCGAATTTCATCCACACTCCTAATTTCACACACACACACACACCCACACACTCACATCACTCCAACCATTGTGAAATCTATTGCCACTTAAAACGGTCTAGTCGCAGACACAGTAAACCCATTTCGAAACCAAGAGAAAAAGAATTTTCCACCAATAAATTATTTACCATGTATAAATCACACGGCACGGAAAAACTTGAAAACATGTTAAAGCCATTCCCAGATTTATTTCGAAGCCGAGAAGGAACAGGAACAGGAGAGCAGGAGTCAGCGCAGCAAGCCAGCAGCAGCCGCAGCAGCTGACAGCTGGCAACAACTGGAGAAACAAAATGAAAGGAGTAAAAGGAGGCGGTGGTAAAGGTAAAGTTTCGATGATGTTACCACTTTTTATTTTAATTTTCACTCGGTTTTTTTTTTGTAAGATGTCGCAATGAATATGTGTCAGGGAATGGGTACCTCGGGTACCTCCGCCCAACAACTTGGGCAAAAACTTCATCGTCGTCGTTGCATGCGCTGAGGCCACTCGACAATTTCGCATGTCTGGCGGGGTCGGTCCGTCTGCCTCTGCCGCTGCCGCTGCCGCTGCCACCGACTCCGACTCTTTGCTCTTTGATTTCCTGGCAGATTTCAAGTGTTTAACTTGTTGGCGAGAAGTGAGTGAGACAGAGCGAGGCAGTCAGCCGGTGAGTAGAACTTTATGCAGTTTCATAATTTACAGCCATGTCTGCGACTCTTCTAGGTATGCACGCTAAGCCCTCCCATGACTTCTTCCCGTTCCAAACAATACTTTAGCTTAAATCGAAATAAGCGCATTATGCTTTAAGCTGTTTAAGCAACTGGCGGAAGCAGTTGATTAGAGCTGAATTGTTGAATTTAATTCAAGAAAAGAAGAAAAGATTTCCCCTTCGCGAATTATGTTGAACAATGGTATTAATTTTATTTTGTAAATTACTCTTTAACTACAAGTTTCAGTGCTTTCTTCCTTTCTTAAATCTTAGCTTAGAGCATACCAAAAATACTTGAATGAAATTCATTGAAATCGAAACTCAACATCCAAGCTGACAACGTACAGTGGTTGGAAAGTCGCAAAAGCTAGACCAAATGGTTATATAATACTCTTAATTTGTATACAACTCTTAATGAATTGGTTATTGTTGAAAAGGGTAAGTGCTTCAAGTTGATTTGTGGCTAAATTTCCACCCAACCGATAAATAAAGTGTGTTTCAGTCAAAA
This sequence comes from Lordiphosa fenestrarum, assembly GCA_035044985.1. NCBI lineage: Eukaryota > Metazoa > Arthropoda > Insecta > Diptera > Drosophilidae > Lordiphosa > Lordiphosa fenestrarum. The sequence continues at coordinate 1,385,188 of JAWNNO010006344.1, read as the reverse complement.
TGTAAACAATTAAATGTAAGTTGAAATAGGAACATTGGAGTGAAGTGAAACACGGAACAGAACTTAATATCTTATTAGCTCACATAACCCGTACTTCCTTCCAGGGAAATCTGCTTTGAACCGAACCTAAACCAACCTACACTGAGCTGATATTGAGTGAGAGCCTCGGGACATCTAATAAACAAATTTTTCTTTAAAACCTTCACTAGCTATTGGCGCTGGCTTTAAAGTATCTAGCCATGAAAACTCAAAGTTCTTAAACCTTGCCCTACGAACTAGGCGACAAGCCATAAGTCTTCTCTTGTAAGGAAATTTGAAGCACAAAGCCAAGAGATTGAAAGGATCTCGGCTTTGGCTCTTTTATGTTCATTCGCATTAAGCAAAAAATGTCATACTGGCATGTTCCGGTTTTCACTTTAGTGAATTCGAATTTAATACATGTGCCCTTTTTTGGTGAACAATTAAAGTAATCTGTATCAAACCTTAAAATTTGTACTTCCTTTTAATAGGATGAACTCAAAATGAAAGGTTTTATGCCGATTTAATTTATAAATTTTATATAACAACCACTTCACCAAATTCGAATTCGAACAATTTTGAGGAAGTTAAAACCGGAACAGGCCTGATAATGCTTGAAAATTTTGTAATGGGAGTGAGATAGTGGTATTTGTACTTGATTATAATATAGAACTCAATGATTTGCAAGGTGACAAGGTTAAATGGCAAACCTTACTGAGCATTTTTGATATTTCTTACTCTTTTTCCCTATATCAAGGATTCAAATTCAAAAGTATTTTCCCCTTTTAAGGTTTCCATTCATCTTAGGAAAGTACAAGGAGTTGATTTGCAAAAGTATACACTGTGATCACAAAAAGAAACTTCTATCAAAATTAAAACATTCGATAGTTTAAACAGTTCAATCCAATAACTGCTTTGTTCCACTGTGCGGCGACTTTGCCTCGCTTGTGTGATCCCTTCCACTGCACTTCCCTTTCCCCTTAATTCATTCCGTTTGACATGAGCAACGACTACGACTTCGACGGCAGTGTCGGCATTATTTGAAAGTTATTGCTCGCTCGCCTGTCAACGCGCCGCATCGTCAAGAAGGTGAAACCACGGGAACGGGCACGGGATAGGGAGGTACAAAAATTTCTGGCATTTTTTCTATTTAGATGACAGCAAAATTTGATTTGTTGGCTGATGCAAGATGTGTTATGCCAGCAGTCAACAAGTTTTCGGTTGGTCTCATTTGATATACCCTTTTTGTTTTGTTTTTGCAGGAATAGGAGGGGGGTTACGGCAATGGCTACCTAAAGCGTTGCATTTCCACTGCACCTTCTGTTTCTCTGAGCCGTTACTAATGATAGGCAAACACAATTGACACGCCCTTGGCGATTGCCCAATAATAACAAGGGCCAATGTGATGAAAGTGTGGCTATGTTAATGAGCAGACAAATGGTATCGTTTATAGTGGGAGAGTAGGGAGATGCAGAAGTTTTTGAATTTTATAATCTTACAATTTTCTTATGTTTTCGATATAGTTGTTTAACAACAACATTAAGTAACAATAGAAAGAATATACAGCCTAAGGCCAAAGTTGCTTTTCAATTTCTATGAATTTGGGCTGAAAAATTTATGATTTTCATATTGAATTTGCTGTAGCAACTCTTCAACTGAACCTCGTAATACTTACAGTGCCTAGTTTCTGAACCAAGTTTGTAACGAGCTGATTAGCGTGTTAACTGCGCAATTTTTTTCTTCTTTTTTAAATTTTTCTCTTCATTTATTTGGCCTGTTTGCCTGATTGTCTGTCTAGGTGAAGGAATGGGATGCTGAAACTGAAACTTGACTGATGAGTTGACGAGTTGTTGATGGCCTGTTGACTGATAATGATATATGGCTATTGAAATGTCAAAATTAATAAGCGCTGATGGTCGTTTAATGAGCCGACTTGGCGGGCGCACATTTTTTTTGTTGGCATCGTCAATCGAAAATCGTTTGATGTAAAAATGAGTGTCGTGTGTGGTAGGTAGTCGCCTGAATGGGTTAAGAAATTGATTAACTGTGTGAACATTTTATTGGTTTTAAGAGATGAGATGTGAACTTTCTGTCGCTGGCAATGGAATGGTAAAACGTTTGCACATGATGTCCCGAGGCGGAATCGAACCCCGGACCTTTTACAAGACAGGCATACACAATACCCGCTGCACCACACCCGGATAAATGTTGATGAATTAAGATCTGTGATCCCAACCTTGGTTCAAAAAGAGGTTATTCGGTTCAGGTTTGCTGGTTGACGTATTGGAAAAGGTTCATATCTCAGTACGTTTAAAGATAATGAAGACTCTCCTTTCAAGTGATCTCAAACAACATCATGAAGCTTTATTTAAACTTGTCTGAAATCTCATATAAGTTTTTCACATAAGATCATGGACAAGTCAATCTGAGAAGCATATGAATATATCAGAAGAAGCTGCATGAGAAGAGGCTATAAAAGTTCTTAAATGAGTTTTTTGACAGCCTCAGCCTAGACATCCCATAGACATCCTCATAGAAGCTCTCGACAAGTGAAAAACCAGCTGTAGCATTTAAGTGCTAAAATATTCCTAGCACGTTTACCATAAAACAACTCAAACTTCTCGTGGCTGATGTTCAACCAGAAGCATATGTTATCACTCTTCATTGTTAGCTAACCTCAAATAACAGGATTCCTACAATTTCATTTAATTATTTAATTTTCCGAAAATCCCTTCTTGGGTCATGGAACATCTGTTCTTCTTACCGGAACTAAATATGTGTAAAACTTTTAGCAATGCAAATGTTACTTAACATAACGCAGAAAGACATCAAATTGTGGAAGAGATGGAACAATGCCTTTTCTAAGCTGGCAAAAAGAAGGAACTTGAAGGAACCTCCAACAAAGCACACACACACACACGCACATGAACAGTGGCACAGGCGACAGTTCCCATTCCCCAGATTCCGCACATTGTCTGCATTTTGCTTCAACTTTCTGGGCAGCTTGTTCTCCTCCCTTCCTGCCGCCAGGCCGTCTGGTTGACTTTTTGCATACTTTTTATTTTATTTCATTTTTTTGCCTAAAATTTCAATGCTTTATAATTTACTTAAAAAGTAAGTCGTCGTCTCCGTCGTCTGAGTCCAACATAATGCCCATTGTGTGCTGGAACATTTTTAGGCATTTTTAGTCAGCTTATAAAAGAGCTGAACTGTGTGTGTGTGTGTGTGTGTGAGTGTGTGCCTTACAGATTAGCTGCGTTTATGAAGTTGTCTACGTGTGCGTGTGAGACTCTCGTACTCGCACTTTATGACGATTTAGATTCGTTGAAGAGGGGGGGGGGGCTCCGAGTTTTAAGCATCTGCCATATTTATGACGACTTTATTGGGGCCAAGCTGATTGCTTTCTATAGAACTTTGTTTACCCAACTCTTGAATGTGCGTGAAATTTTCGTAGAACGCAAAAAAAAGAAGAAAAAATAGGGGAAACCGTTAAGAGTTTTAAGTTCTTTTCTTAGGTGTGTAATTTCAGACATAATTTCAAGCCAATTTTATGACTTATTTTCCACAAACGAAAGTGTTAAGTGAGACACTAAAAGAGTAGATATGGGTTGTTCTTGGTTTAGATTTGAAAAGCATGACGAGCTGAGCCGATTAAGCTTTGTCCTTTCTCTGTCTGTTGCTACGTGAACTATTCTCTCAGTTTTCAAACACAGTGTAAGTCTTTTTTACTGCACGCAGCTAATATGTCGGAATCGCGCGGTTCGGTTGTCTATTGCTTGTAACTCACATAGGAACGATCTGTTTTAAGTGTAAGTGTTTTCCGCTCTTCGTTGTTCTGTTTCATTGTTCTTTATGAGGGAAACACACAAAGCTGACTTACGAAACAGGCTCGAAGTTACAACTTAGCTTGGGCTCTTAGGAGGTGTGCCTAAACCAAGCCAAGTGACACATGACAGTGACTTTTATGTTTGTTGTAATGATAAGTTATTGCTTATGCGTTAGAAGTACAATAGCACGCATACACACTTGCAGTTTACTGAGGCTCAAAGTTAGCGGAAAATCAAAAAGAGAAAATCGGTCAAGTCCGACTGTAATATTCACTGTACCGACAAAAGTGTATGCTCAGTATGAGTTTTGATCTTTAGTAAATATGTCCAAATGGTAAAATCTTTCTTAATATCAAACTGTAAGAGATATTACGTTTGGACATGGCTATATTGACTCGGCTGTTGTTGCTGATCAAATATATATATCTTTTATAGGGTCGGAAATGCTTCCTCTGACTGTTACAAACTTTTGCACACAGTTAATATACTCTGTACACTTTTGCTACAGAGTATAAAAGCTGTCTTAAAAGCTAAGAGCTGGTTCCGATAAGACAGAGATGAAATGTTATTTCTGTTTCCTTTTTCCTGATTCTAACTGCCTGTAAAAAGGGACTACCTTTTGCGAGCTCCGAACCTATCCCGTTTTTGTAAATTTTCTAACAATATATTTAAAAAGAGATCCAAAATTTTAGAAAATAAAAACCTGCTAGCAAAATTAAACACAATATAAAGAACCGAACTAGAACTTTTAACCAAAGCATATACCAAAACCGATATTTAGGATTAAGCACTGTATGTAGGTAATTCGTTGGCATGTGATAAGCGCTCACTTCAGCCTTTAACCCTAACCCTTAAGTTACTTAAGCATGCTAACCCTTAGATAAGTCAAAGTAGTTGCTCAGTTTTTAAAAAATAAAAACCGGGAAGTAACTTACCAACAGTCAGAAGTTGAGAGACTTAACACGCTAAGCGCTCGGCATTAAAATCCCAAAAAAAGAGAGCTGCTGCGTTCGCTGCTAATCCACTTTTTAACGGTACGCTCGCTCACAGAGAGGCACACGCACAGGTGTAAGCCGCTGCTGCTGCTGCGCTTTTGCGGCACCTGCCGTAGTTGTTGTTGGTTCTCTTCTGTTTTTTTTTTTTGCACTGATTGTTACACACTAAAATCGAATTAAACTTGTGCCGCTGTGCCCTTGTTGTAGTTTTTTTGCCGCACTTTCCACACGTTGCACAACAACTTTCGCCCGTAAACTTTTACTTTGTTTGCTGCTGCTGCCGGCGCACAGGACACAAAACGCCACGAAAACAACAGGAGCAACAAAACAACAAAAAAAACAGAAAGACGCAAAGCAACAACTTTGAAGACGTGCAATTCTTTCCCGTTCCGCTTTTTCGCTCTCTCTCTGTGTTTTTTTTATCCTTTTTTTTGGTTTTTGTTGGGGTAAGCTGAGCGCGTAAAAAGGATTTTCTAATAGGAAACGGGAAACGCGACAAAAGTTAAAAAAGAAAAATGTATAAAGGATTATTTTCGTATTCTTTATGATGTATTTATTAAAATTATTTTATTACAGATATATATTTTGTTTTATTATGCTTTATTGTTTGAGCCAGACCAAAAGAAACGAATAGCAGGACGCGTTTTTAAAAGAAACAAAAGTATGGGAAATCATTTTTAAAAGATTGGTTCAAAGTTTTATTTCGGCTGGTTCGTGTCTAAGCTACAAGGTGTGTGACTGGGCTATCTCTGGAAGGGCTCACTAAAGTTCGGGATTGGAAATACTATCATAGGTAAGCTATGCTTTGAGGGAACTACGTAATCTCTGTTGATCTTTTCGTTAAGTTTTAAGTTTAGTTTAGTTCTTTAGTTCGAATTTACCGACGGGATCGGAACTAAGGAACCGTTTCTGACGATTCCCAAAAATGCGTCGCTTGAAAACATTAAAATAGGAAAGTTTAGAAGGAAGTTTGGAAAATATTAATCTTAGTCGGATGTAAGTTCGTATTATCTTTTTTTTGGGCAAGCATCACTAATTTTTCTCAGTTTACAAGCTCTGAGTTTGATCATTTTTAATTTTAATATTATATATTTGCTTCTACTTAATGCTTTATTCTTTCTCCTGATCCTAAGATAATCCTTCAAAAAGTATTATCTACCTAGAATATTTCACTAGAAGAAAAACTTGCATCGACTTTGTATATTTTGTAATTATTCCTTGAATGAGTTTAACATTTCTAGGAAGCTGCGAGAGTCATGGATGGACGCGGATTTGAAAACTATAATTTCTTTTAAAAGTGAAACGAATTTTTTATAAAAAAAATACAAAATGAATAACCCAGCTTGATTGGTAAATCAAATGCAAATAAAACAAGCAAATCCAAAACATAAACAGGCCTCATAAGCTTATGCTTAATCCGCATATATTTTACGGAAGTGAAGTTGAACACAAGAATCTGTTTAATAAAATCTTATGACACTTTATCACCTTTTACAACAAGCTAACTGTCACATAAACTAACAAAAAATAGAGTAAACTGTAAGTTTAACTGAAACATATCTGCTATTAAGAAGATGAGAAAGCGGCCCTTAGTTAACTTTCATTGATAATCTTGCCTATATTTTTTGCAAATTGCAAACAAAACAAGTTATATTTTTCTGTCTTTTTAATATATTTTAATTTTAATTTAAATTTATCAAAAAAATGTTTGGTTTATTTTTTTATAACAAAAACTTTAATTTTTCCTATATTTGTTTTTAGTTTTGCATTATTTGTTTAAATATTTATTTTAGTTGCATTTTAATTGCATTCGTCTGTCACACACACACACACACAAACACACACACATCTAACTCACACACTCTCACGTGTGTGTTAGTATGACTTTTAAGTTGTGTTTCTTTTACCGTTAGCACAAACCGTACGCACAGAAAATCACTTGAAAACTGTTCGGCCACATTTGAAAACTCATTCGCCGGCCGCCAAGCGCCAACGAACGAACATTTCCCCTTTCAGGTTCGAGAAAAACTGAACACCCACTTGGAACGAACCTCAAACATGGTCAGCCATGTTGCCTGTTGCAGGGGCAGTCTGAACTCACTCAGATTTTGAATTTAACGTACATGTTCGTTGAGGTTTGAGTGGAGTTTTTGTTATGTTTGACGTTTAAGTGGCGAGGGTGGTTCGAACTGGCTCAAGCGGTGTGGTGAATGTTGCTACTGTTTGTGGGGGGAAGTGTTGCCAAGACCGTGAGCAACATTCTGCAGTGGTGAATGCTGCTACCAACATTGAGGGGAAATGTAGCTAAAACCATAGGCAACATATTGCCTGCGTGTTGCCAACGACCGTATGCATTTGTTAAGTCAACTTGTGTTGACAATGACTCTAAGCATGTTCCTAAAGAACGTAATTTCATATTAAGCATATCATTAAAAATTGCAAAATTATTTATAAAATATAAAATTAATATTTGTTTTTTTATTTTTATTTAAAATTTCATGGACCTTGACTAGGAATTATTATTAGTGAGATATTTATTGTACAAATGTTAGTTTATCATACTATATTCCGAAATGATCTTATCAATTGATCAATGAATTAACAGTTTGACATCTTAGAAATGCTGGCTCTTTGATTTCAACACTCTAAGAATTATTAGGAGAAACAAGTAAGCTGAAGTAAAAATCTCTAAAAGAACTTTCTTCTCTTTCGATTATTGTTTTCAAATGCGTGAAATGTATAAATGAGTTTTTAATTTAGCGTTTGAAGACTCGAAGCAATCATTCCTTTGAAAATGTGAGCACTTTGTCTTCAAATAGTTGTAATTGTACAATTTGCTTTAAATCTTCATCTTTAAATTAAGCTTCTTTGTTCTTTTGTTAAATTAATAACTCTTGAAGATTCATTCTACAAAAAAAGTGCACTGTAACATCTGCAACAGCTGTGAACAATCCAAATTCTTCAACTTTCTCAGATCGTGGAAAATAACCTCAATTTGCTTTCCACTATGGTGTTTGGTTATTCCATTTTTAATGCGCTTAAGATTTGAATCAAATATCAAAGTATGGGGGGTCGTTGGGTGAAAAGCATTTTATGTTCAAAGCTTTCTTTTCTGATCACATTATAGTCAATTTATTAATACATATTTGACAGTCAATCAATTTATGTATGGTTGATGGTTAAGCTTATTAAAAACATTGACTTAAAAGACTGTGTGCAGTTGCCAAACTGCGACCGATATGAACTTACCGATAGAAGATTTTGAGGATGAAGATGTCAGATCCATTCAAAAAGATTAAAAAAGTTTTGTTTAGTAATGAAAGCATTTTTTCTTTACTGTCTGCTCATCTAAATGACAGGTACCAATGAAGCAGACTAGCTCACCATCTGATTATGATTCTCTCCTGGCTTGAAGGGGATAATTACGATCGGCTCTTAACAGTCAAGTGATGAGCAAATCTAGCCAATGGTTATTGTTGTTGCGTGAGAAGCACTGTAGCACGCAGACACATTTGCAGTCTTCTGACTTATTTTGGCTTGAAACCTTTTGGCAGATGCTGCCCAGAAAACATTTTTCGGGTTCTTTGCCCTGTTGCCACTTTTAACTCTTGAAGATCAAAGAACATTATTGTTACTGAACGACCTTATTGTGGGTTGTCTTAATTGTCCCATCTTGCTAGCAAGATAAGCCTTAATGTGCCAAGAAGAAATCTCTTTACCATCACATATCCCGAAACCTCATTTTACTTTACGTAGAGCTTTACAAAAATTGAACTCCTTCCCCCATTAACAAGCAACAACATGAGAGGACAGGCCTCAATCTCTTAGAATTATTAAACTCTACACAAAACATATATTGAATCTTTGTTGTGTAAAAACGCAGTCTGATGAAACACTCCCGCAGTACACCGAACCAAGGATATCATGCCACCTTAAGCTTTCAATCGACTCAATAAAAAATATGACTTTTTATATTATACTTAACGCCGGCTATTTATATGCATTATATGCATTTATTGACTATTTATCGACTCATCTCAAAACAATTCATTCATAAAATATGACAAATTTAACAATTTGATTCGCCCCGTCATCCCATCAAGTACTCCGCTATTCCCCAGCCTAGTTGATATTCCAAATCGCGTTTCAATGCAATTTGTATACCCATTCAAATCACATTTAACCCCTTGATGGCCTGAGCGTGAACACAACTTACTAAAATTCAATTGGTGCCAAAAATAATGCAAATTATTTGGCAGATAAAAATGTTCGACCCAGTTTTGTGGCAATTGAGAACTGTGAATCTCTGGGCATAATTAAAACGCTATTGTAGGCAAACACACACACACACACACACACACGCGCGCACACACACTCACACACTACTCATTCTGCCAGGGCAGCTGTATAAATTAAGCGAGACGAAAAATTGACTGCGTTGATTTTTAACTGGATATTTTGCATATGCCTCGAGGGCTGACGCTTGGCACGCTTAAATAATTATAATAATTATCATTAAAATATGTATGGAAACTGCTAACGGTTGATATTGAAACTTATGGCCAACAAAATGGTGGCCTGCGTGTTATAGTTGTTGTTGGTTTTTATTTTTTAAGCGGCTTACAAATGACGCGCCTAACAGCAGACTACAAATGGTTGAACGCACATAAATTGCGGCATGAAGAACACTCTTTTGGATGCTGATGATATTACGGCTATTGAGATAAAATGATTATACGATCGTCAAAAATAAGGAAATGGACTGTGAGGAAACAAAAATGTACATGACAAAAGAGTACATAAAAAACATGAAACCGATGTTTTCAAAACAAATACTTATAATATCAGAAATTAAAAATCTTTAGAAATACATATAAACTTAAAGGCGATAAGAAGACAAAGGATAATAAAAACCTAAAACCACCAGTTAAAATTTCGAACTGATGTCGTTTTCACATTTCGCAAGAATTTGACTGTAATAATACCAAGGCTGCAAACCGGTTTTTAACCGAACCGGCTCGAGCCCGAAATTCCGACATTTATTTTACTGTGAACCGAACCTCTTTAGAAGTAAAAGCTGAGCCCGAACCTGTTCCTAACCTAAAATTTCGCTTCGGTTTAGCATAAAGGGGCAGGAAAGTGAAATTAAAAACCTGGAATAGAATTAAGCAATACTTATAAAATAGCCCATAATAGCTTCTGATTTTTAAGATCCTCGATTTCACAGCTTTTTCAATGATTCACAAAAGCAAGAGCTTAAATTAACTAATAAAATTAAGGTATTTTTAGTAACTAAACTGCTTTTTATATTAATATTGTGTCAAGCATAGGCTGAACCAACTTTCGAACCAAAATCTTCGAAAAAAAACCAAAAATGTCGAACCTGAATTTTTCTAACCTTAACAATTGATAAATTAAGCTTCGAACCAGCCGGATCAAAGGATGATAAATAAGTTGTTCTTGCGAATATTTTCTAATGTGTATTACCAAAAGTATAAATATACCTTTTTAAATTGATTTGATAATTTTTTCACATGTCATATCTTTTCAATTTTTAGATGTGCGGCTGCCGCTGCCTTCCCATATTAATTAGAATCTGATACTTCGCTGGCACGTACAACATGTAAAGCTTTAAAACTTTTATAAAGACTGAAGAATTTTTGTCGGACTTGCCTAGAGTCGATCCCCAGACGACGGCGACGTGTTAGCTCACTAAGCCATTGCACACATTTGTAATCTTACTTCTACTTATAGTTGTTTGTGCGGTGGCTGAGGTGAGTTAAATTGTGCTCATATCAATACCATTTCCAGTTCCTACATTGTCGAAGCGCCTACTCTTATTTTCTGAACAGGTATCTTCCCTCTGTGTAGCAACAAAATAACACGAAACTTCTTGTTCAGTATAACTTGCAAGCTGTATTATAGTCCCGGTAGAATTATTAATGAGCCTCGTCTATGATAAAGATTTTCCCATTTAGTCTCTTCAAACATTCAATTTGATTCATTGGGAAGAACTCTTCTTCATGGTGTAGGAATCAGGGATGCAAACCGGTTCTGAACCGAACCGGTTTTGAACCGAACCGAACCGCTTTTGTCAGATGGTGAACCGAACCGCAAACCGAACCGACTTCCTTTCAAAATTGCTGAACCGAACCGAAAACCTCAAATAAAAGCGGTTCGGTTCGGTTCAGTTCTCTGACGAGTTTTAATACGGGAATTGCTTTCCTCGATGCCAATAATACTTATTAATTTGGGCATTTTACACGTTTCCTTGAGACAATTTCTATACATTTAGTTCGACTCTGTACATCCTTAGCGATACCGGATCGATATAACTTGTAAGAATGACTTGACGAAAATTTAAGAACATGTAATCCTGCAAGTCTTCTGCAATTGCCCTTCGATATCTTAATACACCTGCCATCAATCTACGTTCTTTCCCCTAGTGGACAAAATTTTCAATTTTCTGTAGTACTTCTTTACCTAAATTAAATCTAAGCCAGAAGAGTTTTTTATTCTTTTCTAGCCGACATTCTCTGTTTTCTAAGTTCATTCGTCTAGGAACCAATTTACGAATCCTTTAAATCCGAAATAATACATTTTGGACATTCTTCTAAAGATTTTAAAGATATTCAAATGGATTATATGAATTTGCAAAGTGTGCGAAAAGTCACATTACAATAGAAATCAAAATATTTTATAATGTGTCTTTGTGAACCACTGAACCGAACCGAAACCGCGGTTCAGTCAGCTCTAAAAACCATGTAATGAACCGAACCGCCGGTTCAGAAACTGTGTGAACCACTAAACCGAACCAGTACTTATATTTGAGTGGTTTGCATCCCTGGTAGGAATTCAACTTACCAGTTAACCTTTTGAATCTGACTTATGTATCCTTTCAGTTGTGTCAGTTGAACTCAGCCCCTGCAAGCGTATTTAAACGTCGGCACGGACGAAGTTAGCTTTGGTTTCCCACCTCCTCTCTGTCTCTCTTTGGCTATTGCATTTCAATTTCATGGCTCTGTGCGTAGGCCATTTCGCTCACTGTACAAGTGCTAAATAGTTGACTGAATTATACACACACACACATATATATATATAGAGGCGAGCCTACATATGAAAATAAATGAACTGAAGCGTAGATAGCCCCTGTGTCGGATTCGTAACCGTAGTCCGTTCTCCGAGAACATAATGAAAACTTTTCGATCGAATGCACTTTTGCTCGAACGAACGACGGCTGTTGCAGCAACGCAAACACATAATTGTTCATCTGGTCAGGATATAGAGCTGCAACAACAACACCAACTACAGCAGCAGCAGCAACTACAATCGCAACTGCACATCAGCAGCCACAATTTGGAGGCGCAACCATTTTACAAATGTGTCGGCAATTGCATTTTAAAGTTGATGCCTTGCCGATATGTCGGAAAGAGAACTTTTTGCCATCAACGTTTCGCGCTGCAGCTTACATACGTACATACAAAACGTATCCACACACATATATAATATATCTTTTTTATATCTGCTGAAACATTCGGTTGACTGCCCAGCTTGATTATGTAATTGTATTTGCTTATTTGAATTTATACAGTTTGACTTTAAGTGGAAAATTTAAATCTTTAAATTTTTCATTTCCAAAATATTGAATAATTCATTTAGTTCTTGGGAATATGCTAAGTCTAATATCATGTTTTGATTATTCACTTTCACAATATATAAACCATTTTTCCAGCATACCCACAATTAATTTTCCAATAAATAAATAAATTTCAATACGGAAAAGCCTCTTCTTCTAAGGCGGACTCACATTTTTTTTGTTGCTTAATTACCCCACACGAGCAACAACTTCTGACGCTCAGGGCCGCTTGATGAGTGGTAGGCGCCCAAATGCAGTAGTTTATCGCTAGCTGATCAAATGCTCTTTCGCAGCCGCTTGGAAGAATCGCACCTCAGAAACCATAAAGATGGAATTTTGGGTTCGTAATGTGATCAAAAGGGGTTCAGAGGGGGTTTGCCGAATGTCAACTGCGACACAAAAAAATAGTATAAAAGCCGAACAAATGGTTTACCTTTGTCAAAGTGAAACGTATTTATATTAAAAGTTATTTTTAGGCTATTTGGTTTCACAGTGCACATTTTTTGGCAACTCACGCGTGATTTGTAACTTGTAGCTACTCTAAAAATGCTCAGTAAGGTTTGCCATTTCACCATCATAAGACTAATAAACGAGCCGCGAATGGAAATCACTGAACTTTTTTATCGGAATTTGTGATCTGTGAGAAATGTGTTTCGAAAACTCTGTCTATTTTATGGAAGAGCACCGAACATGCTATTCAAGCTCTTGTGACCAAATTATGCAGCTGCTTCACTATTATTGCACATGAGTCCAGCGTCCCATGAGCGAAGAGCCCCTACCGAGGAGTATATTACTGTTTGTTTGCAGAATGGGCCTTAGAAAAGGTGAATAAATATATATTTGTCTTCAATGACGAAGCACATTTATATCCGAGATCATTAACCCCTTTCCGCTTGGAACAATCATATGTACGCCACTGTTTGTATCGGATTCAGCCATTATAAATTCTCATCTATTTCCAACTAGAATAGGAAAACTTATCTTAAATAAAAAACCTCACTTTTATTTTGTTTAATTAAGCCGCCCCCTAGTGATGTTGCGCCAGCCTGACTGCGCTCCTGTTGATGGATGGTTTGGTCTACGAAAATTTCCATTTTACATTGATTTTTGCCTCTTTTAATGCAGTTTTCTTGTTAACCGCCTGCATTTGAATTGTGTGCGGGTCTGGCTAGAAGTTTGTAGTTTGTTTTCTTTTTTTTTGTTCAGTTGACATGCAAAACTGGAGGACAACTCAAGGCAATTAGTCAAATTTGTGACCTTTTATAAAGTATGCACGAGTATGCATATTTATTTGCCCCTAAACCGGTTGCCGGGTCAACTCCAACACAGACAAAGACCAATCCAACAAACTGACCTTTCAACGGGCAGTTGTGCGTTGTGCCGGCGTATCTAAATCTTAATTGTTTGGGTCACAAAAGTAAAGGATAACTGCTTACAAATTGTTTAACATTTTGTATTTTTTTCACGTAATGTTTAGCATCTATCAAGGGGATATTCTTCGGATTGTGTGTGTGTGTGTGCGGTCCCTTTCTTACTTTGAAGTGTTTGACTTATCCAATTCTCGTGGTCAGGTAGAACAATTCTAATTGGTTATGCTCAAATATTTGTATTCGGTTTTTATGCATATTAAACAAAATTATGAACCCATAATGAAAAGTAATGTGATAATTTCTGGCTACTCATTCTCAGCATTCTCAGCACCGTCATCATCTTATTGGAATCTTTTGTTGAGGGTGTAAGCGGATTTGGTTTCAAATGTTTACCTTTGGCTTATAATTATAACAAAAGATTTAGAAGAAAATTGTTGGGTATTTATGGAAATTGAAGGGGGTTTTAAGTTGAACGGATTACTGAGTTTTATTTGTACAAACCGAATGCCTAATGAAGTCTGCTATCAAAGACAAAAATTAGCCAGAATCACAGTCCGCGCGTCAAAGCAATAACGACTACGTAAATAACACTAGGTAAATAGGTCTATTATATGGAAGGGGGATTCTGGATGCTGAACACGAATCTGTTTATGGAAATGGTCCATACATTCTATACATCTCACTAGCCAATTAAAGTGATTTTGCAGAGCAAAATTTAATAATTTTAAGCACATGTATTCGAAATCTATCTATCTACGCTTTCAAAAATCGCAAAATTGTTTGGAATAATTTGTTTTACAGCTCAATAGCAATACATTATTTTATAATCAAAGAAAATTAGAACCAAAGCACAGGTTCCACATAAAACGTGTATGAAAACGATTAAAATAGTAATTTTGAGCAATTTTTTAGCTCAAATTACTATAAATCTAGGCAGATTCGTGTTCAGCACACAAAAGTCATCTAGTATCTCTACCAATCCTTCAATATGCTGGAAAAAGTATAATTTGTTTGCTATTGATGTAATAAATATACAGAAATAGTTAGTTGGAACAATCCTAGGGAAATATTCTCTTTTTTAGGTTCAGCGAAAGAAAGAAAACTAAATGAAACTCCTAGACAAAACTGTAAATCGTCATGATAACTTATTAATACCCCCTTTCCCCTCATTTTGAACTAACAAAGCTCAATTGCATAAAATGTTTTCCTGCCTGCCTGCCTTCACCATTAAATATTCATAAGCCAAGTGTTGACATTGTCTTTTGCGGCTCAGGCAAATTCGAAATCGCCCCCCACAGCATCGACAGCGGCATTAATATCTCTAGCCATGGGCCCCGGCAAACAATTTTATGGACGCAAACCCACAAAAACTACCTACATTAGACAAGAGCTAATCTTTACTTCTTCCTTCTCACATATTTATGATCACTCAATTATGTGGGGGAGGACCAACATTTCTATGTGCATTGCCATTTCCATTTATTTGCCCATATTATTTATGCCCGTTTCAGCTCTCTGGCCAAATTGGCATCAATATGCCCAGCCACGCCCATTCTGAATGTGACTTTTTGCATTCTTGTGCCCGTGCCAGGCATTAATGTTAATAATTTATATGGGAAATGTATGGGCTTGTTACTCGTAAATAGTTAAAAATTATATTTGATTACTGCGACCAATGGCCGCACAATGAAAAGGAAACCGAGAGCCCACACTTAAGGCGGGGCGGGGTCGGCACTTTTCGGGGACAGATTGAAATTGATTTTTCTTCGTTGTGCAAATGTTGTTTTTTGTTTTTGGTGTTTTCTTTGCCCAAAATTGAGATGAATTGTTTAGTAGGCAATTTGTATAAGTGTTGAGTTGGCCAATGCCTAAGAGAACGATACCTCCACCCTCCTCCTCCGCGCTGTGCAAACAATGTTAGTTAAAAGTGTTTCTTATGGGTAGCCTTCACATACAAGATGAGTACATAAATGTGCGTAAACAAATCTTTGGCTGGGCATGTGAAATGTTACGAGCTTTTTATGCGACAGTTAACTTGGGCCAGGGGGATGACCCAGGCACATTAGGTAAGTCGAAAAAAATGGAAATAGTGTTAATGGTTTTGGGCTGACAATTTGAGGAGAAAATTATCTACGATGTTTTATATTTCGGTATTTTATTTAACGATATAACAAACTTTGGTTCGCCTACTGTTTTGTAAAACGGAGTCCTTTGAAACCTCACTGCCAAAGATGATATATATCACGATCTAGACGATTTGAAATTAACTGTTCACCAAACTCGCCTCTCAATTGGTCCATTGTTTCGCTTGCTGTGTGTCATGTGGCACCGTCTTGTTGAAACCAAATGTCGGCCAAGTCCAGCTCTTTTATTTTCCATCATAGCACGGGAGCGCTCTTCATTCGCAGTAGCATTCCTGCCTTCGTGGATCTTCATCGAGCATGAATTTTGATAATAAAACTCAACAATCTGCAAACGTTGTTCGTTTGTAAGTTGATTTATGAATAAATTACAGACCAAACTGAACATGTTTGACAGTAACATGTGATAAGAAACATCAGAGCTGCCAAAAACAGTGTTGCCAAAAAAACACCCTTTAATAGCTCAGACAGATTTAAAAGGTCCGTGCCATGTTTCAGTTCTTTCTAAGATTTTGTACTCAAATTGATGTTTGTAGTATCTATAATCTGTCATATTTTCACAAAGATCTGATAATGAATAGCAAAGTTTTAAGTATAGCAACGTTTGTCTTATATTTCTGTTGAAACAAAAATAAAAATCGTTTCATTCTGCTTGGCTTGCTTGACCAAACTGAACAGGTTTGACAGTAACATATGACGCGAAAACATATGCTATGGAATAGATCTAAAATTCAGCCTATTCCCGGTCAAACACCGATTTCAGGCCCATATCTATAGGTATACCCAGATTTCTGGGTAAAATTTTATAAATTGATACAATCAACTTTTATAAAGGAATAACTCCAAGCGGTCGTCTCTGGTTTATGTATCTTCATCCTTTATTTATTGTCTCGTGGCGTCCGGAAAGGCTCAGTTTTGGGGCCCCTATTTTCTTCGGGAACTCCTCATACGCAACCTATAATATGTTTAAGTTCGTATGTCATCTAATTCTTTGTATTAGGTTAATTTCTTTTAAATCTAAATCATTGATTTTATTGAAACAACTGTAGTGGCTCTGTTAAATTTTACATTTTTCACAGTGGACAACCCATTTGAGCGATTTCAATCAAACTTCTCAAGGAAAGTGGCCAATCAGACCTAGTCACACTTTAGAATACAAGTGGAGGCAATTGTTTACATTTATAAATGCATATATCCTCTTACCCTCTCTAGCATGCATCCATTTTACTTTGACACTTGACTTCAGTTTAGTTGAGCAATTGATGCTGACTTTCCACATGTTCGTACTCAAAAGCTACAAATGAAACATAGATAGATAGCTTTATGCCAACAAATTGAAAACTTTGCAGCAGCAATATCAAAAAGTAGATTTTTATTTTTGGGGTGAGGGGGAAATTAAGAAAAAAGGAAAACTCAGCGCTGGCATCAAACAAAGCTTCGTCGTGGATGTCGACGGCAGCAAAGTTCATGAAAATTTCAAAGCAACGACGATAGACAGAAGGAGACTCACTCCGACTCCCCAGTTGCAATGTTGCAGCATGTAAAGTTTTTTTGTGTTCTTTTATTTTTTTTTTTTTTGCCATGCAGCGGAAAGAGCTCTTCAAATATTCAAAAGTCATTCCATTACTAAAATGACTTGAAAATGCTGGCAACCGAGTGAAACAAGGGCGAGCATTGAAATTCGTTGCTTGATTTTATTATTTCGTTGCTTGCCGCTTGGTGTAAAAATTCAATGACATTTCCTTTGTAGCAGCGCAGAGCTGCGATTTCGATATATGTACTTATACTTGGCCCGATTTTGGCAGCCTGACAGTCTGCCGAGCATTGAATTCCCTCAGACAGCAGCACAAAAGGCGCCAGTGGGACGCCCAGGGAATGAAGAATGCAGGCCAAGAAAAGGATACCACAATCTTGAACTTTCTCTCCGCTCAACTCATTTCCTAATCAATTAAATATTCCGATTTCTTTGGACGCATGAAATGCCTTCGCCTGCTCCTTGGGATCCTTTTGTGTGATTGCGTAATTACGTCTAATGAATTCAGTGAAATAAAATTGAAAGACCAGGGCCAAGCGTTCTAAGAAAAAGCTCCCTCTTTTCCCCACCCCCCACCATTTCGTTTTGTTAGTCCTTTATACATAGACCCGCTGGGCTGCAATTTAGGCTTGTGTCCTTGTCGTTCTTCATTTTCAAGTTATGCAAATTTAAGGCGAATTTTTATCTGGGTGAGCATAGTTTTTTGTTCGATTTTCTCACACAAAGCCAATTAAACACTTTGGGACTTCGATTCCGCTCTGATTTGAGCTGCTGCTGTGGCTGGTCCTTGAGTGCCTTTTGCCAGCTGCTGCTGCTGCTGCTGCTGCTACTCCTCCTGCTGCTGCAAGTGTTTTAAGCACATTTTGGGTAATTGACATTTTGACATCAATTACCGCACTTTTGGGGCGTAAAACTTGTCCTGTTGTTTGTTGAGTGCAGAAGTGAAGTGCCCCATAACAGGAGAGTCACTTGCGGAGAGGCTCCTTGTTTATGCCCAAGCCTTTGGAAATGTAGGCAAACTGCTTAAATGGCTCCCGGCTGCTGAAAGCTTTAACTGTGCGGAATTGAGTGTAGGATGGAGCAGTGAATGGCACATTTTAATTCATTGGCCAAGAGCCTGGGACCGGGTGCCTAGTTCAATTTGTAAATGAATTTCAGTCGTTTGTAGAAAAGCCAATCGTTCGATTAGTTAATTGTTGAATGTTTGCTTTGGTAAAACTTAAGATTCGAACTCGAAGTATTTTTTTAAACACTTTCTTTTGCCTTTGCGTTCATTGTACCTTTATGGCATGTGCTTGCACCCCCCAACAACTATGCATATTTATTCATAATATTTCACTCTGATGATGAAGTGCTTCTTTTCTCTCCCCATCATCTTTATTTTACTCCTGCTTTACACTCACACAAATCATTTCTCAATCACGTCGCTCAGTAAGAGCTTAACAATTTGCCATGCTTATACCCCCCCCTCTCATCATACCTGCCCCCTGGGCTATTTTTTGTTTTTGCATTACATATTTATATTCTATGTTTATTTATTTTTTGGTACACCCCCCCAGCCGGCTCCCACTATGGCCATTCATACTTAATGTGGATTTAAAATGCGTGCTCATGCAATTTCTCACACAAATCCTTTTATTGCACATTTGGCTTATGTTGGGTTTACGTAGCTATTTTGCCCGCCCCCTGCCCGCGCCACGCCCACATCTCGACCAATGTCCTCCTGCGTTTTTATTTGTGCAACGCCTCGGGGCCAACTGCCGCCTAGTTTATTGGTCACATAACAAAAGATTACAGCAAACAAGCAACAAGGCCAAAGCCAAATTCGTAGTCCTTGGTCCCGGCCAGAATACATGGCGATACGAATCTTTATGTTTACGTGGTTATAAAAATATGATGAGAATTTTATTTATATGTGTATATAATATTTTCTTTTTGGTCGCTTGTTGGCTTTCTTTTTTTTTCTTTTTGGATGTGCTCGGTTGACTGTTGATTGTTGATTTTATTGGAATGGAGTGATGTGGCAAATGTTGCAATTTAATATTAAATCCAAGAATTGGGAAATAATAAATAAGTGAAATTGAAAACGGATGAATTAGATAGTAAACGGGTTAAGTTGAATGAATCGGATTTTACCCTAACTGATACGAGTGAACTAGCAAGTAGCAAGTGACAAATAGAAGCCAGATAATCAAACCGTTTAGTACACTCAAAATATGAAATTTCTAATTTTTAGAAATTCGCCCTAAAATAGTTTTCCTTTCTTGTTTTTAGACAATTTTTTCTTAAACTTAGAAAAAACAACCCTAAAAAAGAATTTTTAGAAAATAATTTCTTAAATTTAGAAATTCGGCTTATTTTTTCTTAAATTTAGGGTAATTTTTCTAGATTTTTTCCTAAACACTTTCTTAAATTCGCGAATTCGCCCTTGAATTTAGAAAAAACGAGAGCGTAAGTTAAAGTCGGCCCTGCCCGACTTCGAAATACCCGTTACTCAGCTCAGCTCGGATAAGTATGCAACATTATTTTAACTTGGCCATTTATTATCCGATCCTTTTGAAAATTTGTGAGATTGTAGATATTGGCCACATAGACTACACTGCAAAATCTGAGCTCGATATCTTAAAAATTGTGGGAGTTATTCAATATTTTTTATTGCGGGGGCGGGAGGGGGCGTGGCCAAAATTTGAAACAAACTTGATCTGCCTACAGACAATACTAGCTTACGTATAAAATTTGGTTGCTCTAGCTCTTCTAGTCTCTGAGATCTAGGTGTTCATACAGACGGACGGACGGACGGGCGAATTTCTAAATTTTAGGGCGATTTTGGCTGTTTTTTTTTTTTGAGTGTATTTCGGTTTCAGTTCTGGTACGTATCAAAACTTATGCTTCGGTAAAAGGTTCTCTATGCGATCTAATTCATTTAGCTATTCGGTCTCGTTTTGATAGTTCATAGAATTACAGCCAGAAACCCGCAGTTGCTCTGGCTATAAAACACAATAGTAACTTAACATTAATTTTCCAAAGAATAGCCTTGCTTTAATGCCAAAAAACAATTTTTCGGGGTCTTGGTATGATATCGGAAATGCTTTCTTCTGCCTGTTAATTACACTTGCATGACGTCAGTATAACCGGCTTTCTCTACGCGTTTCTCCCAGAGCAAGGTAAGACATATTATGGATAAACTAGTAACCCGAAAAAATCATTAAACCGTTAAAACTGCCAAGGGAACTATTTCCATATCTAGTAAGTCTAACAAATAGTTCGCTAACAAAAGGATTTGTGGCCGTCTCTTCATTTCAATTTTCATTTGTTTTTAAGAAATTCATTCGATTGCCCCGTTTTATTGCTTTGTCTACCCCAAAAAGAGTTTCAATTTGTCATGTTTTTATCTTGTGCCTGACAACACACCGAAATGCCTTCAGGAAAGTCAAACCGGTCAACTAAGAGTCGATTTGGCAATTTAGAATTTGTGTGTGTTTATCGGACACAAAAAACGTGTCTGGCATATTTTTTTTTGCAGCATTTCGGTTATTTTCTCCGACTTTTTGTCTGTTTTGTTAATGAAATCAAAGCGAGCGAACGGCAATTGCAATTGCTGCAATTGGATTGTGTGGGTCAGGCAAATTGTTTTTAAAGCAGAATGCATAAAGTTGAGCAGGGGCATTAACTGCCGCAAATGTCGTCCTCATATGCACGTGAATATGGGCAAAGTTTGAGTTTGAGTAGACTTACTTACGCCTTCTTCGCTGGCCAACCAAGCGTTGCAGTTCAACTGAGCTGCAGAGCGATGCTGGGAGCGGGAGCGGGAGCGGCAGCTGGAGCCGTATTTAAAGTTCAAACAAAGTTTTTAATTTAAATTGAAATGCGACTGCAGTTGAAGCGAAACGTTGAAGAAGCCAAAGAGGAAGAAACTGCTGCCAGTTTGATTGACGCCATGAATGATTGCCGGAGTGGAGTGGAGGAGGGGACCTTTGCCAACTTGTGCTTAATTTATGTGCCAGGCAGTTGGGTTTTGTCACCTCAGCCAATAAATCGCAGGCTGAGAAGCAGCCATCATTAGCAGGCTAAGCTTATTTTTCACTGGCCAAAAGTGTTGACTTTAAGTTTGGAAAATTCTCCATGGAAAATTAGAAAGAAAAAAAATGCTGCCAACAGGCACTTGAAACTTTCTGTGTTGATGTTGTCCCTCTAAGTGGGCGCTGGTCTAAACAAGCATGAGCCACCGCTTTGAAGGCTTTGCTCCATTGGCGCTTACATGTACCGAGAGGGAAGTCCCACATGTGTAATTTTGTTGTTGTTGTTTTTGTTGTTTTTCTACTGTTCAAAAAAGTTTTATAGTTGTGCTAAAAGTTATTTTATTTTGATGTTGTTGCATTTGTTTTAACTTTTGTTGATGTTTTTCTGCACGTGTGGTGCAGATTTGCTCCATTAATTGTTGTTTGAGGTTTTAACTTAAATTATTCACCAAAAATATTTAATTGAAAAAATAAGTTGGCTTTTGAAAATAATACCCTACGCTTAACCCAATGATCCCCAATCAATTTATTTACATTAAACGGCTCCACGCCCCCGTCCCACACAAAGAAGACTCTTAAACTCTGGCTGGAGAGTTGAAAAGGCGTCAACATCGAAGGCACAAACTTGATTTATCCTCTGCTTTCCCTCTCAACCTGCCCCACACAAAGGAAGGCCTACGTAGTTGTGGTCTTTGTGTAATGGAACTGTATGAAGTCAACAGTGGAGATACGTGGCGGGAGGTGAAGTTTGTTGATTCTTTTGTGTAATGATAGCCGCTGGCCAAAAATCCAAAAATAACTGCCTTGAAATTGATCTTTGACTGAAGATCGTTATTGTTGGTGTGGCAAGCGATGTGTTTTGTAGAAATTACCTCAAATGAATGGTTTGTGTGGAAGGTTATTAAAAACAGAGGATCAGAGATTAAAACTAAATGGTAAATCCACTGGCAAATGAATATTAGAGTTGTGGGCAGCAGATACATGTTATTCCATTCGGTATGAGTCCCTATAGAGGACACAGCATTTTTCTAAATTATTAATGACATGTTCCTTTACATCCCAAGAACAAATATGCTTGATTCAATTACATAATTCCAAATTCTAAAACGAACTTCAAAATATTTTTGAAGAAAAAAAGCAATACATGAAACATGTTCTTGCTTTTAGCTAGGTATACACATTACACAGCCCCAAAGGGTCAAGTCGAGCTCCTCTCAATCTCGACTCACAAAGGCGAAACTTCAAAACTGGCACCAGTAGCTGGTAAAGGTGACCGTCTGTGTAAGTTTTTTAAAAAAGAAAGTTTTTTATTAGATGTCCCGAGGTGGAATCGAACTTATGAGAAGGAGAAAGCCAGCACAAATATCGAAAAAAAAACAGAAAAGTTTTTAATATTCCATATCGTCTATAGACCATAGGAGGAATATCCCAAAATGAATTATTCAAATAAAAGTATCGATATTTCGATATTCGATATCTTATTATCGGTATCCCTAGTTTAAGCCCATAATTTGGTCTTGCATCAGTGGGAATAGAGAATAGGGAATGATCACTCCAAAATTAATTTTTAAGTACAGGTTCGTTTAAGTTTTTCTACTTAATCCAAGAATTTGGTAGTTGATTTGGTACAATTATACGAGTGTCTTTAAGTATTAAGGAATAAAGAAAATTATATTAAATATTATATAAAACAGTCCTTAAATACCAATTCAGAGAAAGTAAGGAGCTAACGCTAGAGCTTTTTTTACCTTAAGAACATAACGATCCTAGTTGAGTTTGGAAAGGTCGTTTTTTCATTTGATAATAGTCCCTTGTAGTCATATCATGTTATGAGCAAAACAAAGTTGCTTATTTCTGGCTGTTATATACATTTGCACAATCTTAATATACTCTGTGTACCTTTGGGTTGAATGTATAAAAAGATACTTTGATCTAAAATGTTTCCCATAAAGATCACATTACCCAGCTCACTCATACCACACTTTTATATTGATTTTCCGTTTACCTGAATTTCTTTTCCTCATTTGAACTTCCTCAGTGACTCTAAAAACACAGTGCAGAGTTCGCCCAACCTTCAGTAATAACAATGGCAGCGTCTGCTGTCCAATAAGTGTCAATTACAATCAATTTGAGCGCGGGCTTTTGAGTCAGTGTCTTACACTCGGTGGCCCTTTTTTCACTTTTTGGTTACCTGCTGTCGTTAGCAATGTCTCGCCTGTCCCACGCTGCGTATGCGCAATTTTCCCATTGTTAAGGCCGGGCAAATGTGGTTTTAAAGCCAGCCAAGTGAGACAGGCTAGCAGGCGAGTAGGCAGGCAGTGCCCGGTAATAAATGCTGATTGACAGTTGAAATTAAATTCGCCGGCAGAAGCAAAGGAGAAAGACAAACTCGCAGCATACTTTGCAGATCAAACAGAAGCATTCTGCATTCACCGAGCAGCACAACTTTAAGCATTTTGCCTTTTGTTTTATGCATAGACCAGCAATTCCAGGCTATATGATTGATTGATGATTAGCTTCCCCTCCCCGCCCACCGCACTTTGTTCCAGTTTAAAACAACAGCAACTGGCAAACTCAAATAGAAAGCTTCTCGGCTGGCTTTATGGCAAATCAATCATTTTCATCTTCAACTGCACATTGTGCTCAACAATTCTTGGCTCACTGTGTGTTGTTTGAGCTGCAAATCAATCTTCACTCAGCGCCGCACAGCCCAACTAACAAAAAGAAAATTTCAATCAAAAATCTGATAATACGTATTGTTGACAAATTGTTTGGCATTAACTTGCCTCCCCCGTGTGTATGTATGTATGTAGGAATGTGTATCATTTATTTGGTCTGGCTGCTGGTTGCATAATTTATGCGCCTGATGAAACTATGATTGAAATGTGCCGCAGAAAGATGTGCGGGAACGTGGGGCTGGCTGATGCAGAGGATGAGTTGGTGGCGCAAAACTTTGTTGACATAATGCGTATTTAACCAGCAGTCGTATTAAAAAGTTGAAGGTGGAGAAGTGGGACTATCTGTGCATCTTAAAGTGTGCACATTTCGAATTTTAAGTTTTATGGCAATTTGCAGTCATTGGACCTTGCACACAGTGGATAGTTTTTACATAACCGTTGGTATAAAGCGGTTACCTGTAATAATTGGGGTTAACGTTATGATAAGCTTTGATTTTTCAAGCTTAATTTATATTTTAAATAGGTATGTTCCATGATTCAATTACCTACAAGGTATCAGTTCTATGATTTAAATATGTAGTCGGGTATATCGAACTTAAATGGTCTTCTCGATTTCCTGGTTTTGAAAGTGAAGTCTATCGATGCTGACAATGACGTATAAAATCAACTCTGTGGCCCTGGTTTCTTATGTGTGTTTTAGCCCTGGGGTTCGATAGATTCTAGAGCAGGTTACGCTACCTGGTAGTTATTGTATCATGGGTATGCCCTACTTCCTGCAAACATTTTGTCGGGCTTAGCGATAGTTTGAGGATAGATTGGCGATTAAATATCGCCTTTTTAACATACAAGGAATAACTAACCGATGTGTGGTAACGGCAGCGTGTGCGATGGCGCAATAGGTTGAGGTAGCATTCCAATTGTTTTCACTGATTTTCACAGATTATTCTGGGAATTCTCGCTGAAAGAACCACTGTACTCCATTTCATTTGTCACATCCTTACATCAGTTCAGTTTTTCATATCCATTAAACAATTAAGCAAAAAATCAGCTACTGGCGGGCAATATAATGAAAAAAAATAAATTTAAGTGTCATTGCAAATATTTTATAAAAAAAAAATTGCCCAAACTACACTTGAAAAGTGCTCGACTCAATTGATTTCATAACAATTAACATGTAATTCTGCATTATGTGCATTGGGCACATGTAAATGAGTGAAGTCTATGGATGGAGAGCAACACTGGCCATGTTTATTATTGGTTTTGACATGTCAAATTGACAATTGCAGAGAAATACCCTTCTGTCACTTCCCCCTTCCTCCGCTGTTTCTCTTGTGCTTTCTGGACAATGAACAGGAAAACAATTTTTAAGTGCTGGTGGACTGCAGGATCGGTGGTCTAAGGACTGGGGGGCCACATCAAAATGAAGCTAGTCCCAAGTGTAATCAATTACAATGCTTTTGCCAGTGGACAGCAGGGAGTGGGTTTGTGTGGGGGGTGGAGGGGAGCCACTTGTACAATGTGTCGTGTGTCATGACATTTGACATTAATGGCTTCATAATTGTATGCGATGGGCTATCAAAAAGGATTGCATCTAATATATGTATGTAAATGTGGTGCTCGATTTTGGCTGGAATATACACAAAAAAAACAAAGTTGTTCCTGGAGGAAGGAAACATATTCATCCCTGTAAAGTACTTTGGTTAATGAAAATCGCGATTATAGCTTACAATGAATTTTTACCAGAGAATATAGAATTGTTTGAAATGTTGTTGAAATGTTTGGAAATAACCTTCTATTATATATTTGTTATACTTTTGTAATGTAATATGTTAACATTCATGTAAATGCATTATTAATTAACATAAGGGAAGGCAGTTGAAAACTTCCTTCTCTGAGTAGTGGGTATATTAAAGTCGCTCTCCTTACAAAACAACTAGTATTTTATATTTTTAATTTTTTTTTTCATATTATTAAAAATATAACTCAAATTAAGCAACTCACATTACCCCACAGTAAAATTTATAACCAGCGGATATTGTTGATATTGTTGCAGACATGAGCTGAGTATGAAATACACAAGCTCATATTTCGTTAACCCACAAAATGGCAGAGAACCTCAGACTGTTTTCAATTGCTAATTAATTCATATGCATGGTGTCAAAAAGTTCACGTTGCCTTTAATTAAAGGTGAGTTTGTGTGTGTGTGTGTGTGTGTGCGAAGGCGTGTGTGTATGTGCCAGGCCGCAAAATCTAATTTGCACATTTTCGCACTCAATTCATAGAAAATGTAGGAGGAGTGGAGGACGAGCTGACAGCATTGACAAGTCGCTGTCAGTTGCGGCATATGCGTAACGTCAACAAAAACCCCGCACAAAATGGCGGCTAATATCATTTCATTTATTCAGCGTGTGTGACATTAATTTCCGCTTTTGTCTTCTACTTGGGAAAAGCCTTCCATTTTCACTTAACCCTTGCACTTTTAATTCATGCGGTTCTTAACTTAATTATTGACTTTAATGACACTTTCGAAGAAAGTGCGAGACTTAAAAGGCTTAAAAAAACGACAACACCACAGCAAAGTGAAGCGGAAATTTAATTAAAGTGAATGTAAAATGGGCATAAATCAACAACAACAGCAAGAATCTTAAGCTAATTAAGCTGAAAAAAACTTATAATAATCATGATTCCATCGTCATCTTCACAAACTCTAATGAAAACTTAAGAGGTAGTCCAAGCATTTTGTTCTTGAAATCAAAAGCTTCATAAATAAGCCATGATTTCGCAACATTTTCGAAGTATTGTTTCAATATTTTGTCTTGATCTCTGCATTCCAAGAGACCGTGTCACGCGATAGTTTCGCACTCTCGCACTTGCTATTGGAAGTATAAAATGTTAAGTAAGTAAGTCTAAACCTAGCTTCAACATCAAACCCAAAGAAAACAATGGTAATAAATCAAAATTCCAACAATCTGTGACAGTTTTATAAAGCATTTAGCTTGCCTAAAAACTAAAACTCATTTTCTAGGACCTTTAAGACTTTATCCTGCAACCAATCTTAGCACCAGCACAAATCTGCAACTTACATATGTAACTCACAAGTATGGCCATGCTGTGTGTCTTGCGCATGTTTACAAAGTGATATCATAACATGTAATCAACGCATCATATTTTATGAGCCGCATCATGTAATTTAGCACAGAGCATAAAACCGACCTGGTCCAGGACCAAGGAACAAGACCAACAGCAAATTTCATAAAGGTGGAACGTACAAAGTGTATTTGTATGCGTGTGTGTGTGTGTGGGGGCTTAAACGGTTGGGTTAAGCTTTTGAATGTAGGTCATGGGGGAGTCATAAAAGATGATAAGAAATTTGTATCTTAAATTCACTCAGCTAACTGAGTAGGTGCTGACCTGCAATTCAGCTTCACTTATTTTGTTCAATTCAGTTGAATGCTGAAAGTCAAACGTTTGTGGTGAAAGCTAAAATTTCTCTGATTTGATTTCCTATTTTCGTGCAAAAAACAAAAACACGTGAGTTATAAGTGGAGCTTGGGGGATAACACCTATTCGTATTTCACACACAGCAAAATGTGCAATTTTCCTTGCTGTCCCCGAGCTGCCTTGTGCCCCTGCGGTGGTTGCGGACCCAGTGGTTTCTATGATCCCTGCTTTGGAGCATTCAATGGGCCCTTCAACTCCTGGTGCGGCCCAAGCGGTCCCGGATTCTGGGGAGGGCGTTGTTGCTAGGGGTTTGCTGCGACAAGTAGCGGAAACTGAAAGCCCATCATATTTTGCAGAAGAAAATCAGGAAAATTAACTACTAAAACATGAGGTATGACTACATCTTAGTGTACAGTAAGGCAAATCTTACAATTTTGAATAACTTATGACAAACGATGCCATCATAAGATTTGCCTTAGAGTGAGCTAGCTTTACAGACGCTAATTTTACTTTGTATTTCTTCCACTTAGCTCTGTATACCACCTTTGGGACTTGGTTTTCTACACTATTCAAACATAAGTGAAACTTTCATTTTCAAAAGTGTTTAACAAAATTATTGTTTTGTCACGGAAATGTTCCAATAAAGCATATTAGGAGTTACCAGAAGAATCTGAATGAGAGGTATATCGTTACTAAATCTAAAGCGAAAGTAAATCTCAGCCTTACTCGCTATTGGTTTAGAAAGTGTTTAATTGCCTCCCCTTATGTTAATTAACAGAACATTAACAATTCTGTTAACATAACATTATGTTGGCAGACTGCGCATAACTCCTTAGTTCTGAGTATTTTCAGGTCTTTTCTTTCCGGTCCTTGGGTATATCAGTAATATAACTTAATCTATTAACATCAAGAAACGCGCTGATTGCATCGTTTTTGCCTACTCCCCTCCATTGAACGCATTCATTCCAACTTGACGGCTGTTTTACAGCTGACATGTATGCTATATTACTAAATCAAAAAGGATTTTGGCGTCAGTTGCTTGCAATCATGGAATGAAGCTCTTTTGAAGATCCTCTTAACGTAATTGGCCTGCACAAATTCGGCTACGAAAAAGGTGAAATCCGAAGGAAGTTGCGCCCACTGAAAATCACCTGAAGCTTTGTGTTATTTGAAGTTATTTGATTATACAGATGGAATATAAGACCTCACGAAGTCTAGCCACAAGCCAGCAAAGCCGTAAAAGATCGAATTCGTCGAAATTCACTGCGCAAACAGAAAATCCAATCTAGTGAGATGAATATAGGCAAGGATAGCAAACGTGAGACTTGGGACTCAGTGCACAAAGAGCCATTGCTTGCAACAGCATTAAAACAAAAACGCAATACAAAATCGAAAGCATTGTAGCAGCGTTGTACAGACAGACGGTCAAATGGACGTGGCTATATCGACTCGGCTATTGATGCTGATCAAGAATATAATATACTATATGGGGTCGGACATGCTTCCTTCTGTCAGTTACATACATTTGCACGAATTTAGTATATATCATATGTAAATAAGACAACTAAATACAACTAAATACGTACAACCCCACTGTGCACCCTTGTGTACTGCAATGAAGCTTTTAAAATGTATATCTAGCGTTTATTACATAGCCCACAGTGAAAAATCGCATGCCCAAATTTATCACAGGGGTAAAAAAAAAACAAAGTTGCATTAGGCGAACAACAATAAAATACACTTACCGAAGGAAACAGAAGGTAGCAGCAGAGAGCAAGCGCAACAGAACAGAAACAAATACACAGGCGCAGCCGCGACGTAAAGCGCCGCAAGCGGGGGCAGGAGGCTTCGCGAAACGGCACAACAAAACGGTAGACACGAAAGAAAAAAAATTAAGTCAGAGGGAGAGCAGCAGAGAGTGGGCACAGCACAACCAAATACACACACAATATTTAGACGCTTTTAACCTATAATTAAAATTATAAGCTAACATTTTTGCAGCCATAGCAACTAGGCCTTTAGCTGATTTACACACTTTTATCAATTGAATTAAAGCACTGCAAGAACACAATAAAAAAAACAACAAAACCAATGCCGCGGCCGCGAGAGCCAGACTGACAGAGAGAAAGAGAGACAGAGCCGGTGAGAGCCGAAGTTAACGGAATAACTCGCAAGGCAGCCAAATAATTTAACAATTACGTTAAATTATAAATTAAAAGCCGCAAATAGTTTAAATCGAACACACGGACACGCTGTGATATAAGCGAAATCATTTAGTTAGTTTGAAATGTATTAAAAACCAAAGAAATTAATAAAACTTGCGAGCGCGTGCATCATGCCGGCCGGCTTCAACGATAGAAAATATCACACTATCCAACTATCGATATTTCTTTTCGATGCGCTAGTACAATAAGTTTCTTTTCGATGCGTTAGTCCCAAAAGGTCCTTTGGTCAACGTAAATTTTGAATTTGAATAAAATTTAAATGTAATCTTTTTAGAATTTGATCGGATTGAAACAAATTGAATTGAAATGTGAGAAAATAAAATATGTTGTCATTTGAACTAAACTTTAAAGATTATACAGAATCTGCTTATAAAAATGATTGGGCTTTTAAATTTTCATTTTAATGACTGCTTACGGGTAATGAATTCAGGTTTCATTTACATTCAAAAACTTATCAGAACAGAACCTCAAATTATTGGTATAACCTTTATAAGCCTGAGATCTTTTATCCGATGTTTATGAAAATTTCAAAGATTGTAGATATTGCGCACATACACAACACTGCAAAATATGATCCTGATATATTCATTGAATCTGCTAGAGTTATTCAACTTTTTCATTGCGGAAGGGGCGTGGCCAAAATTAAAAACAAACTTGATCTGCGTGCAGACAATACTAGTCGACATTTAAAATTGGGTTGCTCTAGCTCTGCTAGTCTTTAAGAGACAGGGCTATATAGACTCGGCTGTTGATGCTGATGAAGAATGTATACTTTATAGGGTCCGAGATACTTCCATCTGCCTGTTACATACATTTGCAGGACTAGTAACGGCTATAAAGAGCCAGTGAGCTTCTCTTTCTTTTCAAATTGGACAAAAAGTTGTAAAAAAAAGCAAGAAATTATTTAGCAACACCCAACAGACCCCAACTAATGCCATTTAATGTCATAAAGTTAAGAAAACGATGGGCTTCATTAACTCAAAATCCCCGTTCAATGTTCTTGGAAATGACCCGAAATGTAAGTAAGTGCATTAAGAGTTTGGTTAATATTTAACATTTACCTTTGCCATTCTGTGGCAACTTTCAGCTGACTTAAACCTGCCTTAACCGAGCCATCATCATCATCAACATCAGCATCAGCAGCGGGAGCACCCGGAACGTGCTCTTCTTTAGTAAAATTGCTCACGCACGGGTTTGTCTTTCTTTTTTTTGCCAGTCTCTACCTTTTCTTTTATATTTTATTTTTTTTGGGATATTTTAAGTGCTGACCGTTCCTTGTGGTTGGCTTTGCTTTTGATTTTGTTTACCGTTTACCGTGCCGTGTATCGACGTTCGTCGCCTAAGCGCATTAAAAGTTTTCCTCTCTTTTTTTTGCACTTTATTGAAAGCACATCACGTCTTGCACCTGATTTGCTAACAATCCGGGGACATTCTAAACAGGACTTTTCACCCGACTTGCATACATAATTCCAAGTGTAAATAATTAAGATTAATTGCTGCTGTTTCTTTCAAATGTTTGGCGATATTCTGAATTGACCCCAATTGGCTTTAATTGACAGGCAAATGACAACTGGCAAGTTAGGTCCCATTTCGGAATTCTTGCATCTGGTAACTGGCTATCCCCGGGATGTATGCAAAATAGTTCACTCTATGCTGTGTTGTCTGGCCAAATGGCTTTTCTGCTTGTTTTAATTGTCTTGGGCATGTGCTTATGGAAATTTGGGTGTTGGCCAGGCACTTGCCAGGCGGCTGAGCTGAAATCTCCGGGGTATGGATATCGATTTGGTTGTTTCAGCCGGCGATATGGCCAAGAGTGCAGTGTTCAAAATATCAATATCATTACAATGGAATGTCCGATTCAGTTACCTGCTTTTTAAGACATTATCAAATCAGTTACCTGGCCAGGTTCAACTCAAGCTCAAGTCGATGTAAATACTCGGACCAATATTGGTCACCACCTACTATTTTCCAGCTCTGGAAATTGTGTAAGCACACACAAGCACTCACTTCAGGCAACTTGGTAGGTCATGTCCATGTTGTTACCCCACACATCCAGCCGGATACAAGCACAAGCAAAAGCGATTCCGGTTCAAGTGCCAAATGCAGCTGCCTGCCTGCTATTGTTGTTGTTGTTGTTGTTTTGTTCTTGCCGTTGTTTTGCCTATTCAAGCCTCAAACAAAACTTGAGCAACATTTTTGGTAATTAGATTGCAATTACAGTTGAAGCAAAGGAGCCACATGGCGTATGAGCAATATTCATGTGGCTGCTTAAGACAGCCTTGCAGTTCCTTTCCGTTGACATAAATTGCTGATTATGCAAAAAAAAAAGTGTGCTGGAATGGCTTAAGTTCAACTCTAAAATTCGTTGGCCACTTCTTTTTGGTCAATTGAACGGGTCAAGCAGCGGAAAAATGTGATAAATGCATTTAACCCATTGGGTAGCTGAAAGGAAACGACAAAGTTTTGCAGTATCTAAGATGTTTTATAACCTATTTAACTGGTTTTATAGAAGCCAAAGCTGAGCGCCTGTCAATCTCTTGGCTTGTGATCTTCTAATTTTTTTAACAAGAGATAGGGATCTACTTATAGTTTAACCCCGAGTCCGAAGGGCAAAGTCTAAGAAGCTTTTTCTTGGCTAGTAAGTTGAAAGTTGGCGCCAATAGCTACTGCAGGTGACCGAGCTTGCAAGTTCTTAAAGAATCGATTCGGGATCGAACCCACGACCTTGTCACAGCAGCACACACACTACCCGCTGCGCCACACCCGGCCGCTTATTGGAGGCTATTATGGGTGGGGAATTCATAAAAGGATTTTGGCCAAATTGCCCTTGTTGTTCCATCCAAGGGTTAAAAGCTCCAAGATTGGACACTGTGGAGGCCACTTTACTGGGTCTGCACTCTCCAAGCGCAGAGATATGCATGGGGATTTATTAACTGTTGAATTGGAAAAAATGCAGCCAGGGAGGCTATGTATGCACCATTAGTCTGGATGCTGGATGCTGGATGCAAGCCAGCAAATGCAAACACAAAGCCAGAATCAGACTCTGCGAGTCCAGACCCAGAAAAAAGGCAAAGCCAAAGCCGAATGGGGAAAGCTGCTGACTGAGCGAAGAGGAAGCAAATTGAAAAGCAAGTCGCGTATCTTTGGCGAGCACTTGGCCAGCAGCTAACAGATTTTTGCATAAAATTGATGATGAATACGTAGAAAGGGATATAGACAAATTTGTATGTGTTGCGCCCATGGGGATGTGGTGGAGTGGGGGCGAAGGGCGGGAGCAAGTTTATAAATCAATTGGGAATGCAAACATCTTAGTCCAGGGTAAAAGGAAGGATTCTCTGGCTATAAAATATACATTTTTTTTTGGCTAGCGTGGTATAACTAAGAAAGATAAATAGTTTGGAAAACGAATCAGCGTCAGAGTATATTGCCACAGATCGGAACGTGTTTAGTTTTTATTCTATATTTAAAAAAGAAAATATTTGGTGGTTTCACATTCTCTCTTTATTGCATTTCTTGATTTTCGGGGGGTATTTTAACATCATCAGCACCTGAGTTTCGTTCTAAAGAAGTTGAACCTAACAGCCACAGCAGCCGCCACAGCATGAGCCGCAGGGATAACAGCAGGGGTTACAGCAGGGACTACAGCAGGGACTACAGCAGGGACTACAGCAAGGACCACAGCAAGGACCACAGCAGGGCGAGCAGCATGGTGAGCAGCTTGGATAACAGCGGGGCATATAACAGCATGGATAGCAGCAGGGGCTGCAGCAAGGGCTGCAGCACGAGTTACAGGAAGGACCGCACATCTTGTTGAGTGGGTGAATGAGCTGGCGGCGTTACTGTAAGAATTTTTATGTAGCCAAATTGACAACCGTCTTTGATTTTGACTTACCGCTAATATACAATTTCTTTACGGAAATAGGCACTGAGTTGGTCTATAGCGTCCGGGTTCTAAGTACAATAGACGAACATTTTTTTTTTTGATTTTAAATTTTTACAATTTTTTACACACGACACACAAATTAGAGAGAGATTTTGACTGTTTGCTTGTCGAAAAGGGAATGATATATGCCCGAAATTTTTGTATGAGCACATAATGACAAGTGAAAATGTGTTTTACAAAGCCTTCTTAGTTTCAAAAAAACAAAACCATTTTATAACTGTTTAAAAAGTGTAACTAATATATGGAAATTTTCCTCGAAACTCATAAATGGCAGCTGCACTGTTGTCTTCCAGGGCTGGCTTGCCCCTGTACATGAGAGATTTCACGTAGCCTCTGCCTAATTTGTCTAGTGGGAATAAAACCCATGATCTTGAAGGCCAATGGACTGGTCTTGAATCTAATTGCTCATCAAACTTTGGTTTGGCTTGCCATGTGGCACCGTCTTGTTGAAACCACATGTCAACCAAGTTCAATGCTCCTGTTTTGGCAAAAA
This sequence comes from Lordiphosa fenestrarum, assembly GCA_035044985.1. Classification (NCBI taxonomy): domain Eukaryota; kingdom Metazoa; phylum Arthropoda; class Insecta; order Diptera; family Drosophilidae; genus Lordiphosa; species Lordiphosa fenestrarum. Next base: position 1,350,868 of record JAWNNO010006344.1, on the reverse strand, counting down.
AAATAAGTAAATAGTTAATTTTGCGATTTTCATTCCATTTTTAAGGTGTACTGGCAGCTCTTGAACTCACTCTGGCTGCTCTTCAGGCCCATTTCGGCAATTTGTTTGCCGACTTTTCTAAGGTCCATTCAGCAAACCAACGACATTGTGGAAGATCATTCGGCTTCAGTTCTTGCATCAGCTGATTCCATACCGAAATCTTTACGGAAAATCTTAGAGCTGGTCGAAAAACACAAGCACAATTGTTGAGAACGGCAACGGTTTGTCTTATTGCAATCTTTATTGACACTAGCCATTACAGCAGTAAAAATTATGCGAAACTAGGTCTCAATAGCTTTAATAGCCTGCTAAGTGGGTCGATAATGACGACTGATAAAAGGACGTAATTTCCAAATCACATTTTCAAATAATTTCGAATTCTGCTAAATGAAATTCAATGATTTTCAATCGCGGTTGGTTTATAAGGCTATTCCTAATCAAATGGCAATCCTTACTGAGCATTTTAGGCTTTGCCAGATGACACGAATCAAGCTATAGGCATGGAAATTAGCACACTTCTATATTCTCGGCCTTGATTCGTCATATTGCAGGGTCAAAACACACATCCTTAATTATTTAGACTGATTTACGACCTTATATTCATCAAATTCTTGGAATTTTGTCACTAAATTTCATTTGTTAGTACATCTTGTATCTTTAGACCAGAAACGCGACAGGATACACACATCCTTAATTATTTCGACTGATCTACGCCCTTATATTCATCAAATTCTTGGAATTTTGTCAGTAAATTGCATTTGTTAGTACATTTTGTATCTTTGGACCAGAAACAAACCAAATGGGATCCTCTATGGAAAACAGCGAAAAGCAGGTGTCGACAATGCTGAAAATTCTGGATAGTTCGTTCTAAACCTGAAAAAAACCAAGTCCACAGTTTGCAAACAAATCCAAACAGCAAACAAATCGTTGTGAAATACAAGAAAATATGAAAACCCTACGAGCTTTCTTTACAAGCCAATAGAGATATACATCTATGTATCAGGGTGCCACTGACATCAAAAAGATTTGGTTAGTTCCTTCAAAAAGTTGCTAAAATTACAAGAAATATCCTAATTACACAACAAGCTCTCAAAGCCAGTGGCCCTAACAGAGACAAACATCTTCCATTCAACTTAGTCCCACAATTTAAAGACATAACCGTTCTGAAATGCTCCCTCTAAAAACAATCGCTTCTCGCAAACATCAGCATATTTGGACCATAAATTTGTTGGCCAACGTTGGCTGAATGAATTAGATGAAATGTAAGCTATTAAAAATGAAAACAACACTTTATGGCCTTGCTTGTTAAATTTAAATGAGAAAACGTTTGCATAATATCCATATAAAGTAAAGTAGCCAACCATTCCACATTAACATTCAGCATTTATTAACTCAATTTTAACAACAGAAGAAGAGTGAGGAAAGCAGTGCTTGGTGGGATGTCCTTGCATTAAACAACTTGATTAAAGAAACCCATGTATCCAGCTGAAAAAATAATCCAAGATTTAGCTAAAATATATACATAAATATATGCATACTTACATAGTGTAAAGTGTAAATTAGCATTACCGCCCAGTACCCTGTTTTGTTCACCAGGGTGTATTTATGTACCGTCCCCTTTACCCTAATTCCAAGATATGGCTAAAGTTGAGAGGAATGGGTAACTGCAAAGATCCAATTTGAAATTAAGATGTTACACTACAGAATCTTCCCTACTCTTACTTACTCTGTGTGAGTGTAAACTTGCATTGCCGCTTAGTATCTCGTTCAATTCCAGGGCTTATCAGTGTAACGTCCCCATTATCCCTAAATATGGCCAAAATTTGTATATATACAAAGCATGCGATTTTTTTCCAGTGTTTCCTTTAGTATCCTTCGGGATGCAGTGTGCATTGTGTATAAGAAGTATGTATACATAACAGAACGCTGGTAAAAGTATCTTTTACTTGTTACCGAGTCATGGGAGTGCAAGCAAGAAATATTTGCAAAAACTGTGAAGAAGGTTAGAATTACAGAGGGTTTACTCTTGCAGAAGTGGTTGCTCTACTTACACTTTGGCCATGCTTGGAATTAGGATTTACTTAAGAATTTTTTCACACCGCAAATTTGGTAATGTTTCGTATAAAAACTATATTTCAACCGTACAAAAATTATGGAAACATTTTATTTTACCAAATATTTAACAGTCCGAAAGGTACGAAATTCAGAGTTCAACTGATTTTATTTTACTTTGAGCTAACACAGCAAATGATTTAGAGCAGAAGTTGAAGTCAAGGCCTACCAAACAAACAAAAAAGTTAATTTATTTTATTTTATTCCAAAATTACTTTTTCATATATTGGTAGGCCTTGACCTCAACTTCAGCTACCATTTGGTGTATTGTGGGTTCAACTAACTCAATAAAATCAGTTGTACCCTACACCTTCTACCTTTCGGACTGTTACGTGTAAAATTTTCAAAAATAAATTTATTTTTTTTTGTTATTGTTTTCGGTCAAGTAAGCACAAGGATTTTATAACTTTAACAAGTCAACGAAATCCATACTTCTTCCTAGATCTTGCCTAACAATTATGTGCAATTTCCCCTGCTACCCCAGTGCCGCACTGTGTCCCTGCGGCGGTTGTGGACCCAGTGGCTTCTATGATCCCTGCTTTGGGGCATACAATGGACCCTTCAACTCTTGGTGCGGACCCAGCGGTCCCGGGTTTTGGGGTGGACGTTGCTGTTAATTAAAGCCGTATTACCCCTGCTGGCAAAAGAAATGTAGCAATGTAAGTATAATTCTTAAGAAGTAATCATAATTTATTTGGATTTCCCTTACAGAGCCCCATTTATGAAGAGTATTGAAGCCATTGGTGCTCGACCTAGTTATCAACTTATCATTTCGGAAAAGAAAAACAACTATTTTTGAATCGTAACAGTCGAAGAAAGGTGGAACTTTAAATAAAACAAAGAGTTGATGTGTCAAATGTGTTCGTTTTGAAAAGGAATTGAAGGGCTATGCTGAATTTGACATAAGTGAGCCATCGCAAGCATAAACCATCTTTTGGTGCAATAAGAAACCATGTTCTATGCAAGGTACTATGTGAAAAGAAGAATTCTTACTTCCAGTTTTCCAACACCATTTAATGGCTCTAAGACAGATGATGGATATAGTCTTGGCATTTAATATTGAAGGGAAAAGGAAAGTTAAGGCTGATAACATCTTGCACCGGTCAGTTAATGCTTCAAAAAAGGTGTTACAAAAATAACAGCTTGCAGATTATTTGACACTTAACAATATCAGCTTTAAGAAACTTACTATTAGGTTTACTGAAAGGCCTTTATGCTTGGGTATCCTGCTGAAGAATACTCCTTGGGTATTTAAGGAAAACTCGTGAATTCTCTTATTCCCGTCTCTATTTATCCCTTCTTAATTTCTCTCGCACTGGCACTTTTTGCTCCCAGTAACCTTTTGAGCCTAACGTTTTAACGTTTTGGTCATCGAAAAACTCACTTTGGGACTGCTTGACTGAAAGGACTAGCTATAAGGTAGCAGTTAGAACAACCACAGAGCGCTATAGCAGCACACAATCGGCTAAAGGAAGAGCGAACCCTACTTTTTTTTAGCTTTTCGGTCAGGGTTGTGAGCAGACCAGACTGAAAATATGGGTTCAGAGCTATTTACGTGCCATGGGTTTAAGATGTACAATTTGTAAGGGCTTATTATGCTTAAAAATACGTAAAAGCCTCCAGCAATTGTGCATCGAGATCGTAGTATGCCTGTCTTGGTAATCTGCTTACGAAACCAATATTCTAATATTCTGAGGTGCTATTTCATCTCAATCCTACATTAGCTGGGATCACAGCTTTGAAAGTGAAATCAAATTCTAATGTTCTCCAAGAATTCAATTTCGAAATTGTTGCAAAGTCACATATTCACTCCAGAAATCGTTATGTCTCAAAAGTGGTAGAAAAAGCTAGAGGAAAAGACACTTCAGGTGAGCTTTGACGTTTTAAATAGCTGTTTAATATGAAAAAGCTTTCTTTGATCAAATGTTGAATATTTTAAGGATTAGCTAGACCAATCAGAGTTGGTTCAAACAAAAATCTGGTGTGTCTTAAAAACAGAATTTATGCTTGAAAATATGTTTGAACTCACCTGACCCAACTTAATGTTACATAAAATAGCATCGCACACTTTGATTTGGAAAAAAAAAAAATTCTGAACAGATTTTGGGAAATTTCTGACTTAAGACTTAAGAACGGGCTTAAAAAGTTAAGATTCGGTAAATTTAAGGATGACAAAAAAAAGTTTTTGACATCATTTTGGATTTGCCACAACTTTTGAGGCCCAAGATGTGACTTTCCAAGTGGATTACTCGCGAAAGTTGAGTAAGGACGCAATTAAACTCGATCTAAGAGAATAAATAAGTTTATAGAACGTTTTGCGAACTGAATTACCTTTGAAAGTTTTGAAAAAATTAGCCTAAGAAGGGTTTGAAGGCTTGAGATTGGGCAGAATTGAGGACGATCCCTTAACACAAATGCGATTAAGACAACTTTTCGGACGGCCTTACCTTTGAAACTTCTCAAAAATACATCTTTCCAAAAAGATTTAAGCGAAAATCGGATGTTCAGTTTAAGGGCTGAAATTTGGAACAGAAATGCGGTTTTGCTTGCAAGCAAGTTCAATCGGCTGTTCGCTGGTATGAAACCGACTTTATTCAAAGCAGAGCTGGTTTTTTTTCAAAAGGAGCTTCCTGTGTTATTTTAATTGTTATAAAATAAATGACTTAGATTGACAGACAACCTGATCTTTCCTCAAATGGAGACTCAACTAAACTAAACTATAACCAAGCCATTTGTCTAGTTTTCCGAATTGAAAGCACTGTTAAAATATTAAAACAGTTTTATAATAAACTTAAAACTGCGTTCGTTGGCCTCTTAACCCTATTTTGTTGCCATATTTGCTCTGCAAATTGTGAAATTTATTTGTAAATTTAAATTTATACATAAGCAATTACGCATCAAGCTGGGCGCTTGTGTGTGAGGCAACCCCACTTGTCTAGGCGTGAAAGGCTGTTGCACGGCTGATGGCTGCTTGATGCTCCTGTGAGTCCTTCAGAGTGCTTTTCTCTGTTTGTTGCTGCTGTTGCAGCCGGGTGTGGAGCCAAAGACCAATTATGCGCACATTTCATGCATAAGAAAATTCAATTCCACGTTCATTTGCACATGCAAATCAAATTTATTTGCGGCAAGCACTCCGACACTTATGCAGGACATACTAGAGGAGGCACTAAGAGTAACTGAAGCTGCCTGCCAGCCAGCCTGCCTGCCAGCCTGTCTTGCAGTTAAAAATTTCTGTGATATTGCCGCGAACTCTGCCAGTTGATGCTGATGAGACTGAAAAGTGAGTGTTTTCCAGGCTCCATTCATGCAATTTTCAATATGTCAGTCAACAGAGCTGAAATGAAGGCATTTCCATTTGGGCATATGCATTAAGTGAAATGTTGGCTGAGTTAATGCTAATTTGATGGCAGCTGATCAGCAGCGTCTTGTAAGCCAAAATGGTGCTGCTGCTGTTAATAAATTACTGTCCGCATTCCGGAGAAGGTCACAAGCTAGGGATTAAGTGGGCAAGCAACTCTCCTCTTTCCACCCTTCACTCAAGTAGCTGACCATGTGTTTGACATTTGTCATCCAACCACTTCATAACTGGCCAAGTAGCGGACACTACATTACAATGTGGAGCCTGGCCCTCGAAAACTTGAATAATTAAAAATACGATATTGAAGTGCAAACAGCTGGCTTACAAACTGGAGCGACTCTACGGTCCTGCACTTAGCCAAAGATATCCACTTACCAAACGGGGGATGACGGGCAGCAGCCAAAGCCATCTCCGACTGCTGACACTGGGCAACTGCTGACAAGCTGGGCAAACAATCGAAGCAAAAAAGGAAGCCATGACAAAAAAATACAAATAAAACTGTGAAAAGGAGAAGCAGAAGTGCAGCCTGTGATTCTGTGATTTTGCTGCAGGCAAAAATGTACAGGATGCAGTGGCATGCAGTGTGTAGAAAGGACATGGCGAGCGCTTATGGGTCAACGACAACACACAAACTCGGTGTGTGTGGCCGAGTGAGAACCCAAGTGGTGGAATAAATGTGGAGTAGATGGAGTTTTTGAATAAAAAAAATATGACTTAATAATTTAGAAGAATTGTGTGGAGTTATCCATTAAAAGAAGTCTGAGCTTTGTGGTGACCCCGACGTGATATTGAAGTAGCTTAAGTATTCCCTTTAATGGTGACCCCGACGTGAGTATGAAAAAGCTTATCCCAAGTAGTAAAGCTATTCAGCTTAGCCGAGCTTTGCGATTTCTTAAATGGTGACCCCGACTTGTTAATGAAGTAGTTAGACAAACTTGCTCCTGTTTGCGTGTTCTCTTTCATGGTGACCCCGACGTGATGAAAAGCTTATGAAAAGAATTAATAAGTGGAAGCAATGAAAAAAGCACATTGAGTGCAATACAACGAGGTTTCTTATTTGGTGACCCCGACGTGACAGTGTTCAAAAGATAGTGTTCTTCCTTTCAACTAGCCTAGAGAAGGAAGGAAGGAAAACCCCTCCAGTTTGGCACTAAGCACTTCCGAGTTGTATTCGGAATCATTTCTTTCGGTAGTCTTCATTCAGCTACTTCAGTATTCTTGTGAATACTGGTTAATCACCGTGCTCATCTCTAGTATGCCACCAAACTGTCCATTCTTCTTGGCTTGTCAACGAGGTTTGTTTTGCTCTCTTCGCTGCGACTGACAACTGGCGACTGCGGCTGGCGACCGTTACTGTTTTATTTATTGTTTGCGCTCATTTGAGTCAATTACGCCAAACGGAGATTGTTAATTGTTTTGCTTTTGCCGCTGCTGCTCCCGCTGCTGTTGCTCAAGACCAAGACAAACAAGTCACATCCTCTGCTCCCCAGTTTGTTTCCTATTATTTATTCGCCTCTACCCCCTCCCCTCCTCCACCACTGCCGTTCTTTGTTTTCTACTGTTGCTTGTCGTTTTTGGCATTTGCTCTCTGTTGGCCTTTGTTTGTTTGCTTTTGGCCAATAAACGTGGCATCCTTCAGCCGCTCTCGGGGGCCGCGTTAAATGGCGCGTTTAACATTTCAGAGTCCCAGAGTCCTGCAAGTCTACGAAGACTTTTTGCTATTTTGCTTCTACTGCTGCTTGACTTGTTGTCGTGTCTCTTGCGTAAACTTTAATTGACTGTCAGTTCATTGAGGTAAGTTTTAATTAATTTTTCGACCATACTTGATGTGTGTGTCTACGACAAAGACTTGTTAAATGGTTGCCGAAATGGAGTGGAGGCCAGCTAAGTGGTGCGTTAAGCATGACACTCAAATGTCCTGCTAATTGTTTAGCCAACATTTTGTGGTTCTCAGCGACGAAGTGGGGGGGCGGTAAACAGAGGGTGGCAAATCAATACTTCTACACACACATATTCAGCAATAAGATTGGGTGGTTTATTACCATTTTCAAACTTTTTCAAGCAAAATTATTAACGATACTTTTTAATGGGTTCTAAGAGATCTGATGTGTTGTTTTATGACGCACGACGACAAAGAAAACCTATATAATTTTATTAACATAGATGCACTTACAAACTTTCTGGATTATGAATTGACTAAAGTTAAGAGTTGATATTATCAAATATCATTATACCCCTGCAGAGAGTATATTGATATTGTCCGGATGTTTGTAACGCATAGAAGGAAGCATTTCCGACCACATAAGTTATATAAATATATTCTTGATCAGCATGACGTGCTGAGTTGACATAGCCTTGTACGTCTGTTTCTATGCTAATCATTTAAAGCAATCGCCAGCAAACTTTGCACGAAGTCTTCTGGTACAAAAACGCTGCACATTTGTCGGAACTGGCCGGATCGGATGATTATAACATTTAGCTGCCATAGCAAAAACTAGTTCTAGTAAGAAAAACTTTTTTTTTTAAAGCAAACGTCTGTAAACTCCGTATTTACTAGTTTTCAATGCTTTTGCAAGATTCTGTTAAGTTTGGTCGAAATCAGACATCTATATAGTATAGCAGCCATTGAAAAATTAGGTAAGAAAAATTGTCTTAGTAAGAAAAACTTTTTTGTTTTCAATGTAATTCTCTTTAAAATTGACACATATTTATTTTGTAAGCTTTCACACAATACTTTAAAGGTCTTGTCAAAATCGGATGACTATAGGTTATAGCTGCCATAGGAATAACAGGTCGAAAAACTAGTTTTAGTGAGAAAAACTTTTTTGTTTTCAAAGAAAATGTCTTCAAACTTTGTACTTCTTAGTTTGCTATGTTTTGCCATAATTCCACTAAGTTTGGTCGAAGTCGGACATCTATATAGTACAACAGCCATAGAAAAGTAAGGTTAGAAAAATAGTCTTAGTAAGAAAAACTTTTTTGTTTTCAATGTAAGCCTCATTAAAATTGGCATATATTAATTTTATAAACTTTGACACAATTCTTTAAAGTTTTGTCAAAATCGGTTGACTATAGGTTATAGCTGTCATAGGAATGATCGGTAGAAAAGATAGTTTTAGTGAGAAAAACTTTTTTGTTTTTAAAGAAAACGTCTTTAAACTTTGTACTTCTTAGTTTGCTATGATTTGCCATGATTCCACTAAGTTTGGTCGAAATCGGACATCTGTATAGGATAGCTTCCATAGAAAAGTATAGTCAGGAAAGTTAATTTTGTGAGAAAAACTCGTTTGTTTTCAGTGAAAATGTCCTTCAAATAAGTTGGAAAAGGTATACAAGGGTATACAAACTTCGGCCGAGACGAAGTTAACTTTCCTCTATTTTTTATATAAAAGTTTTGTTTTGATAAAGTGTTAAAGGATTCTTTTCGAAAGAAACATACATTAACAAGAAAGAAAGTCGGTCAAGCCCGACTATAACATACTCTGTACCAAGAAATTTTGTCTTTTGATCATAACTCGAAAACCGTTCATCCGATCTTCTTCATTCCTGGCGGATCGATAAGTTATCCTGCTAACTAAATATGTCCAGAAGGAACAAGCCATCTATCTTCAAAACTGTGGGAGATATGACGTTTTTTCTAAATTGCGGGGGCGGGAGGGGGCGTGGCCAAAATTGAAAATAAACTTTTGATCTGCCTGCAGACATAAGAAGCATATGTCCCATACACGTCAAACCTCTATCTCTTACCATCTCTGAGATCTGTGCGTTCATACGGACAGACGGACAGACGGACATGGCTATATCGACTCGGCTGTTGATGCTGATCAAGAATATATATACTTTATGGGGTCGGAGATGCTTCCTTCTGGATGTTACATACTTTTGCACAAACTTATAATACTCTATGTACCTACGGTACAGAGTATAAAAATAGTCGTGCTGAGAGTAGAGAAAATAGAGTCGTTGAGGTGAAATGGAAGTGGAAGCCAACAATGTTTTAGTTCTAATTAATTATCGCTAATAACTATTAAGCCAATCTTTCAGATTTCTCAAACAAATAAACATTTTGCGATGCCCACAACACAACAGACTAGTGTTGTTGGCGTTTATCTTTAACGTGCCTCACTTAGTCACTTCAAATCACCCTGAAAGAAAGCCAGAAGTTTAAGAGAAGAAGAAAACCACCCTCCTGCCTTGATTCCTTCCGTCCGAACCTTGGAAAGATCTTAGATTACTCTATCCTTCGAAGAATGCCTGATGTACTCTGGTTCGTAAAGCCATACAAGATTTCCATTTGACTTCCGACTGAGCCATAGAACGCTCGAGTGGTCAACTATAATCTCGACGGGTACAGCAAGAGTACATCTAGCATCTAGACATCTAGCATTAAAGTTGTAGTCGAGTGAAATACCCTGTTCCCTTAATTTTATTAAGCACAGCATACTTTTAAGAGCATTTATCAGTATAATTTTGTTGTGTATAAGCAGGGTATAAGTTGTATGTGTTTTCACAGCTGATGACGCAGTACCCCCGCTTCAAAATTATATCGGGTGTAGTTGGTTCGCTGTAGCCCACTTGCCAAATTGGTACAAAAAGTTGATACCCGAAATCACTCACCTGCTCTCATGTTCTCTCTGGAAAAGTTACGAATGGTTGGCGAAACTGTCTCTAAAATTTACCAAATATTTGCATTTATTTGCAACCCCGACCAAGTCAATCACAGTCCATTAGCCATTTTGATAGATAGCCACACATTAAAATCATTGAAAACCATTTTGTGGCCGACATCTTAGTCTTAGCCAACTTCCTAAGTTACCAACTTCCGTTAAAATACTTGGCCAGGTAATCATTAGCATTTCACTGCGGGTGCCTGGTTCGGTTGCCTTCAAATGGCTTAGCTAAATGTGTCGCAAGGATTTGCTTTCATCTCCCTTTCCGCTCCTCCAGCGTTCCGCACCACATCTCAGTGTCAGTTCGTTGTTTGCACGAGAGTTTCTGCCCGGCGGGCTAATGTGATTTTTATTGGATTTATATAAACTTAAGTGTCAACTTCCGGACAAGCTGAGCGACGCATTTGCATTTTGGTAGAAATTTAAGCGTATAAATTTTAAATTTCCAATTGAAATTGCATCATTGTTCAAACGTAACGCATTACATTTTGTGCACATTTTACATTTGGTTTGTTCGTACTTCGTAGTTGGTTGCGCCCTTTTGCAAGTTTTTCGACAGTTGGCCGAAGTTTGGAATGGAAACTTCCCCGTTAGTTAAGCGTATACGTTGGTGTCTATGCCAGGTGCCAGGAGCCGAAGAAGTGTTCATTTGTTTTGCATAATTAAATTACACTTTGAATAAGGGGGAAAAAATAAATTTGTTAGATGGTTTCCTTCCTTGGTCGGCAAATGGAAATTTAATTATGCATTAATTGGTAGAAAGCTTTGGAAATCTGTGGGGAAATAGCTAGTGACAATTTAAGTAGGAGATAGGGTTCTCAGGTTCTGTCTTGTCTGATCAGACTCTTGTTTTTTGATTTAGCTTTCCTCTAATTTCACATAAATCACAGCCGCAAATTTCTTTCAATTAGCTAAACGTATACCTGTCAATTAGTAACGTATGAGCAAAAGGTAAAAAAACACCATTTGGGTTTTTAATTTCATAAAAACATCAGCAATGAGTTTTGCATTTTGCTTTGCCTCGCACACGAATGCCTAAAAGCAAACTAAAGTTCGGTCCAGTTTTGTTCCGGCACATGCACGCAATTTCAATGTTCATATCCACTCGCCCCCACTATCTCCAGCTCGCCCGTTTGCCTCGCTTTCACTCTATGTGACTCTTTCGACTCTTCAATTAGCGTAATTAATTCGGCCTTTTGAGTGCGAAAAATGACAAAAATGGCCAACGCCAGGCGAATTCAACTCTGGCTGAGTGTGTGGGCTGGTGTGAGTGAGATAGTGGCATAACTGAAATGATGAAATGAACTCGTGACATTTGGTTCAAGTTTCAGAGGAGAAAAGTGTGGGTGATTTAAAAAATATAATTTTAGTTTAAATAAGAAACTTTATGCTTAGAGTGCCAAGAGTTGCTTTTCAAGAACTCCACAAACTTAATTCCATATGATTCAGCAATGAAATGCATTATAAATTATAGTGTAATACTAAAACTTTTTTAATTGCAAGAAAAAATCAGATAATTTTTTCTCCACTTTGTGAATAATGTTGGTCTGACTAACTGATATCATAGTAATCATTAATGCACAGCCTGAACGGAAAGTTAGAGGCACTACTCTCTACTTGGGAAAACCAAATTTGGTAAAACTACATTAAAGATAAAATTTTCTTCACAGGATTTTGATACTTTACATTATCGATTTCTCTTGTCAACATGCGACATGTGGCTTTTCTAAATGACACGTTTAGGGACAGACCTTATACAGAATCATATATAGACAACGCTAATACCACTTTTTACACAAGGGAGTGAGGGGAGAAGGTTAGTGTTACAGGAATGTGAAGAATGGGCACGGTCTTTTCTCAGTTTTACCCTAACTGGGACTCGAGCTCACAGCTCGGGGTAAGTGAGTGACTCTGGAACATAAACACAAAAGTCGGCATCTTAGCTCATTTGTCTGTTGAATACTCGCGCGACATTGACGCAAGTCACAGTAAATAAAGAGAAGCAACACGTTTCATGTAGATTTTCTACATCTAGCATTCCGCATTTGTGATTTTGAAGCTTTATTTAGAAAACCAGCATATCACTTGTAAAGTGCAGATTTCTGTATTAATTCTGAGCTACAATTTTCGTTTAGAATTTTGACACACGCTTGTAGGCTTTTAAAATACAAATGTTAGTGTAGATAACCTAAAGCTCTCGTGTTTATTGAGTTAACTGTATAAAAAATGTAGAAGTTATATGGAAATCAACAGATTTTCTCATGGCAAGTAGAGTCGTCCCTTGTCCACGCAGCATTTAACTTATCTACACAGGTACCAATTAGTTATTCTACATGATGGTTGTAACTACCTAGTTTTCTACATTTCTCTTAAGAAATTTGGCAGGATTTGCGTTTCTACGCTCGACCTGTAGCTAATTTGGTTTTTTTTCTGTATATTTTGTAACTATTCGATCAAAAAAAGTGGATTATCATTTAGCTTTTGTATGTACATAAAAAAGAAAAGTCCAAAAAAGATCCATTTGGAAGGGATATGTCTTATATATAGTTTTAATCATCCAAATGATCATAATTTTTCATATTCTTTGAATGATTTTTAGCTCCGTTGGATGATTAAAAGGATATTTACGACATATCCCTTCCAAATGGATACCGGATATCATCCAATGTATATTTTTTTAAAATCCTTTTTTTCTCTGTGTGGTTTCATACCCAAGTCTTTACGTAAAATCTTCCTTAAGAATGGCGTCGAGTTGATATACTGCAATCTTCCTTGCCACTGGACGATACAGCAGCAACGGGATGATGGATTTACGTCTAATAAAGTGACACTGGTGAGAAATTTTATCTCACTAGCTTGAAGAGTGTGTTTGGTAGGTGGATTAGGACGACTTAACTATACTGCTGATATCAGCTTTTCGGCTTCAAGTAGATGTGGTGTCAATAATATGTAAAGTATGAAAATATTTGATGCAAGGATAAAAATGTCTGTTTTACTTACAATTTTGAAGTGCTGAAATATTCGCATTAAAACCGTTTGGGTATATATTAAGTAAGTTTCTTAAATCCTAACCCAAATACTGTAAATTTCTAACTCTTTTGAAAACCACTTTTAATATACTTCAAGGTTGTCAGGACTTTTGCATGCTCAAAATGTCTAGTAAATGTTCAAATCAATTCCAATTCATTCTGCAATCAAAAAAAGTTTGCATAAAATATTTTAGGTGCAAACTCCTTAAAATTTTAAAGCAAGTCTCAATTTTTCTAATCTAAAACCAACAATTAAGCAAAGATGAGAAAGGTATTAAAGAAAGTCAAGTATCTACCATCATTTCAATAGCAAAATGTAAGAACCAGTTAGGAATTTTAGGGACAGAATCATGTTAAGATACTTTTGTATGTTCCTCTGGATACTTTTGGGTTTTTTTTAAAGTGAGTCTTTTTGTTACCAAAAGTAAAGAAAGCGATTTCTTAAAATGTACAGCTCAGTGTTAGCATGAAAAGTGTTTCGTTTAATTCTGATTGCTCTTATTTTTGAAGATATATTCTAATGTTTCTGATACTTTGTACTTATTTTGTGAACACCCAGGGATAAAGCATTCACCTATTGCCTCATTTAGAATTCTCAAATGTTTTTCCATTCTCCAAAAACATTTCCCAGCTATCCCAGCTCAATTACCGATTAGCCAACTTTTTCTCTCACAAGAAACGAACAAAAAAAAAAATAAAAGAAACTTACATAAATATGCAAATGATGCAATGTTATCACAAAACGAATTTGTTGTTTCCGAAAATTGTGCAGATTAGTGTGAAACTTTTTGGGACGAATAACCCGAGAGTGTCAGAGGTCGCAAGTCGCATACGTCATCATCATCATCATAATCATAAATGATAAATCGTCAATTCCCGCTGGCCATGTCCCATGTCCCTTTTTTAAGTTGTACATCAATAAAAGAAAAGACGGCAAGGAGCTAGAAAAATAAACAAGTTTTTTTCTAGAGAGAATTGGGTAAGGACAAACAAAGCCAAAGTAATAAAGGAAAACACAACAATCATATTTTTATGGCAAATGCAAATGCAAAAAAAAAAAAACAAAAAAAATGGCAGCTACTCTCCACTCACAGCAGCCCCTCTTTGGTGGTCCTGCTCGACTGGCCATTGTCGCCTGAGGGAAACCCCCGAAGAATGAAATGAAAAAACATTAAGTTATTGCACTGAATACTGGCATACACTGAATATGGAAGTAATAAAGTAATAAACATGCGGAATCTACTTTAAAAATCTTTCATTTGCCAACTGTTGAGGAACTGAAAAATATTTAATAGTTCCAAAAATGTTTCCTGTTCGGTACCTATCTAAGGCCAAGAAAGTATCTAACTGCATATGCGCAGCACACACAACAAGTTTTCAGAAGCTTGAATAGTTTTTGGCTAATGGTATTGAACCATTTTCGAATCGGCTTAACCCAATTGGGTAGCTTAAAAATATCTTAACCAGTATTCAAGCTAAAATACTTTATGAGACATGGTTCTGAACCAATTGTAAAACGGTTCAAACTGTTTAAGTCTCGGTTTGTACCAGCTGGTAATCAGACTACTCTTTATACTCAAAATTTTTATCATTTATACCAGGTTTAGTTTTGTCTGGAAAAATATTTTACTTAAACTCTCACTGAACCGGATCCGGTTTGGAAATCGGAAACCCTTTTACAACTTATATAGTTGCTGTTATCTGGACATAGCCAGTGACTATTCAGCAAACATTATTTGTTAAGATCTTTGGAAGAGTATAAGCAGCATCTTTCCACCTTCTTCTACCACACCCCCACCCCCCGCCCGCTAGGTGGCGCTGCTGCTCTTGTTGTGGTTCTGTGGCCGATAAAATGATTTGCGTACAAATTGGTTCAGGCAAAATTCGATTGAGCTGTGGGAATATTCTGCTTGCCCTTTTGTTAACCGGGTTAACGCGCGCGAGTGCAAAAAAAAAAAGAAGAAAAACCAAGGGAAATATGGCAAAAGAGCAAGGATATAAGAAAAATTGATGGCAACCGGCGGCCAATGCTTTCTAACTTCGTAAAGAACTAAAAGCGAAACAAGAAGTTCTGCTAGGAAGGATGAGGGGGACGAAAAAACTCGAAAAAGCTTTTGTGGTTATTGAATTTCTCTCAATATTTTTTTTTTACAACTTCTCTTCCATTTTTCTGGTTACTGCCAAATATGCCGGAAATTTTTAATGATTTCCGAGACAAATCTCTCTATCTGCTTTAACAGGCAGCAAATGAAAACAAATCGCCAGCCAAGGAGTCAGCAAAAGTCGCGTTCAAAGGCATTCATTACACTGGCTCTTCTACATTTCTTATTTGTGGAGTGTGTCCAAAATAAAAGCAATCGATACGTCATCATTAGTTGTCCGACTGAGTCTGCGGGGGAGGTGGTAGGATGGGTCAAGTTCTGCTCGCTCATGCCTCGGTTGGCAAATGATGCAGTGCAATGAGTAAAACCAAATATTTTTGACAAATTGTGCTCTAGTTATATTTAAGTTTTAGGTTAAAATGTTGCTCCTGCTACATAATATTCTTTATACGAATATTTTCTGTCCTTTATCTGTTTAATATATTTGAGGAAAGTAAGTATAAGGAGCTTATGAGGAGAGAGCAAGGCATGGTATACTGGATCAAGATCCAAGTATGTCCTAAACAATTAAAAACGATTTGTTAAAAACTTGCACGTTTCTCATTTGATTTCCACCTGAACAAAATCAAGATTTAGGTACTCCAACCAGGATAAATCAAAAACGAAAAATCTCTAAGTACTTTTAAGTTCGAGTTGTCGAGAAGACGATATAGAAAGAGATATAGAAATTTAAGTTGGTTTTATTGGAGGAAATATAAAATCTTTGGGTTCCCCACAAAACAAGTCTAAATATGTTTAGAATACACCCAGAAAAAAGCAGAACGAATTACTTAAGAACGAACGCGCTTAAAAAAAATATATTCTTTCTTGAATTTTTAAGAATTTCGATCTTGAAATCGAGCTTAATTCGTTCTCAGTATGGTGTTTTTAGACCAGGCGAGTGAGGTAAAGAAACAGAGAGGAGAGCAAGCACAATGGAGAGAACACAGCGTTGAACTCGCTCTCTCAGTTTTGTTCTTATGGTAGAGAGGTGTGTGGGGAAGCTATCGAGCAGAAAGCGCAATCGATTTTTGCACTCATGTTGCCTTGGAATTCCCAACCAGTTATAGCATTGCTGGCATGGAGAGACGGCAGTTGAACAGGCAAAAACTGATGCTGCTTTGAGGTGTTGTGCATTCATCGAGCCGGCTAAAACTTGCTACATGGTCTAACAATTAATGTTCTATGAAATAAATTTAAGCAAAATTTAAAAAAAACTGATATTAAATACTCTTGAATCTTATGAGCTCTAGATACTAGATCAATGCTGTATGCTCTTGATTTAAGAATGAGCAGTATTGAATTTGGGTACGTTCAGCACGTGATTCAAAAACTTGTATGCTTGATTTGAGAATGATTTGTACTTGGATCAAGTATTAAAGCTCTTGGATCAAGTATACCACTCTTGAATTAAAAATTTTCATTCTTATCAAACTTCTGACATCGAACATTCCTGATCCAAGCGTGAAATTCTCTATTTTTTTTCGGAGTGTAGGCATTTTCATAGTATACTCTACACTTCTCCCATAAACAGGATAAGACAAAATGTATCCGCTTTCATCATTTTAAAACGATTAATCCACTGCAAATATTTCCCTCCTTGCACATTTGGATCAAACAATCCGTCCAATCATTCTATTCACCCATCTGGCAATTGTGGTGGTAATTGACAAACACTGACTGAACACTAACACCGAACACATGCTCAGCCCAGTCTACAGTAGAAGACAACAGGCAAATGACAAACAGAACTGAAAACCGCGCATCGTTTCCAAACTTTCTACACACCGAGTACTGGGAACTGGGAAACTGGGAAATGGGTGCTGCTGGGATTGGTCCCGATTTCGTTCAAACTTTAATGATTGTGCGGTGTGGCGCACAAAGTGCAAGCCAAAGTACAACATTGACAAACACAAAAGCGAAGAAAGCGTGTGAGAGAGCTTGGGGGAGGGAGAGGAGCAAACTTTCGGCCATCTCTTGTAAAACTTCACACGCTCAGTGGACCCCGGCGAGGCGGAAAACTTGAACTTTTAATTTGTTCTAAAGTAAATTTCAGACCAAAAAACTTTAAGTCATACCGGGAGGAGACACATGCTCCTCGTATGTGGGATGAAGTGAATGCTTTGTTGGCATTTCAACTAAAATTGCTTCAATAGCCACAATCGACAGTGACGAGAAAGTTTTTCAATTAAATTTATGTGCAAATAAGTACAAAATACAAAAACAAAATTCGCTAGTGTTTAATACATATATTTGTTTTTTTTTTTGAGCGCTTTCTAGCTAAAAGCCACGACAATCGGTCAACATTTTCGGGTAACATTGACGTGTTGTGGCTTTGTAATTATTTATGTTTTTAATGGCGAAGGGGGGCGAGAGAGGAGAGCGGCTGTTTAGAAAGGCCAGCGCATCCTGTTTGCAATTAGCGGTCTTGCTTTTGCCGAGTTTGTAATGCTAAAGGGCAGATTTCAATGAGAACCAAGGTGCAAACTTTTTAGAAACTAGTAAGATGAATTTGAACTCGCTGTCAAATGGGTGCCTCGGTTTCTTACAAGGGAAGTCGAACTTAATCGCTATGAAAATAAACGGAAGGAGATGAAGGTTAGAGAGAAGGAAAATGGAAGAAAAAAGGGTAAGAGGAAGGAAGAAATGTAAAATATAGGATGTACGATTAAAGAAGAAAGAAGGAAGAAAAAGGAAGGAAGAAGGAAGGAAGAAGAAGGAAGAATGATGGAAAAATTAAGGCGAACAAAAAACGAAAGAGGAAGCAAGTAGGAAGGATGAGGGAATATGAAAGGAAGAGAAGGAAGGAAGACAAAAGGAAGATTGAATGTAAGAAGAATGGAAGAAGGAACGAGAAAAAAAAAAGAAGGAGGGAAGATGGAATAATGAAGAAAAAAGGGAGTAAGAAGGAAGAAGGAAGGAAAAAGAAAGAAACAAAGAAGGAAGGAAGGGAAAGGGTAAGAAGAAGGAGGGTATAAGGAAGGATGGAAGGGCGAAAGAAGACTGAAAGAAGGGAAGAAGAAAGAAGTAAGAAGGAAAGAAGAAGGATAAAAGAAGGAACGATGGAAAAAAGATGAAAGAAGGGAAGATGGAATGAAAGGAAAGGAAGGAAGAAGGAATGATGAAGAACAACGGAAGTAAGGAGGAAGCAGGAAGGAAGAGAAAGGAACAAAGAGACAAAAAGAAGGAAGAAGGATGGTAGAAAGAAGGATGGACGGAAGGAAGAAGGAATGAAGAAACTAGAACGAAAGTAAAGGTTTCGAAGGAAACTTAGCGGAACTTTAAAATTATTTTTTGACCTTAAAAAGATGTACGTTTCATTGGGAAAGACTAGAACAAAGTCACTGCTACCCGTTTATTATAATTTTTTAAGAAATTTTAATAAATCAATATACCCAACAACAAAAATTCATACAACTTTCAATATGTCAAACTGTAAAACTTGGATACATTCAGTATACTTTACAAACAGCTAACAAGCGGTTATATACAATTTTTAGGTACACAAAAAAACCTAGTAAAACTTTACAGAAATCTTTTCACAAGACATTCACGAAGTTTCCACAATGCCAGGCTCAACCTCATCATCTACCATAGATCCGGCTGAGATGGAAGAACGTCATGAGTTGGAGTCACAGGCACGCAGCAGTGCATCAGAGTCGTCCACAAGCCTTTATACGAATGGAAGACGGGTGCCCTTGCAGCCACGACTCCAGGGAGTGAGCGGTGGCTTTATACGTCGACGTCGTGTTAATCCCACACCATTGACAAACAGAAATCGCCATTTTGATCAGATACCACCAAGACTAAGACGAACTAGACGCACTCAAACAACTGGCGGCAACACCACTAATCCAGCTATTCGAATTCTCATTAATTTTGCAACCACCTCACGGCAATTGGATAATGAAACCAGGGATGGGACTTTGTCCCTCGTTGCGACGGCATTAAGTTTGGTGGGACGAATCGATAGAAATAATATACTGGCTCCCCCCGAGTTGATACCAAACAGATTGATGTTTGACATCCGGATAGCCGAAGCACCTGAAATAGATACGAACGAGAATGAGGCACCTGCGGAAAGTAATGAGTCTGCTGAGGAAAGCAGCGATAGCCCTGTGGGAAGTACTAATTCCGCTGCAGAAAGTCAAGAGGGCCAATTCATTTCTTAGACTAACAAATGTTCCAGGTAGATGAGATTGAGGACTAAGAAATTACGACGGTGATTCCTCAATTATGTGTAAAAGCTTGCATGGCAATAAAAACCGTCCGATAACAACACCACAACAAAATTAAGTTTTATATTTTTAGTGGAAACTATCGCTAGGCATTTCTATGTTTTGCTTGAGAGACTTGGAAAAGGTCCAGAATGCAAAGTATTTATACTGTTGTGCCGTTGGTTGCATTGGTTCTTCATTTAAATGACATCCTTTAAGAGTCACTGACTAGTCAAATCTGTAAGTTCAAAGGACAACCAAGAATGCATGGCAATTATTTTTATCAAAACCGAAAAGTGACAGATTCTCAAAATTGATACCCCAACACATGCAGCACAGATATTATTGCTCAAATTTGGATGTAGCTTATGGTGCGTATGAGTAATCATTAGTTGAACCCTTGTCCCCGCCCTTTAAAACTATTTTTTTTTATTTTATTTGAATTTAAAAGTCAACTGTGACATAAACTTCAGCTAAGACTGTTGTCAGTTGTTCCAGTGGCTTTACCATTGGAAGTCCTTACTTACTTTACTCTCGAGTCAGGACCTTGCTCTAAATTTGGTTTTTCGGATTGATACACGAATTTCAGGATGGCTTTAAGCCTTCCACACCACATACATTGCTTTGAAATGCTAAACTGATTGTATTGGGAACACCAGTATAGGTAGTGAGTACTGAAGAAACCCGTCCATATTTGTAGTTAATAGAACCAGCAAAGCTGCAGTGAAGCATATGTAGGTATAGTATATTGATCATGAATTACTCGCTATATATATGCCGAAAGCATGCATAAATAAAGGAGCATAGTCACATAAATGGTCGAAACGGTATTAAGCCCCTTCCATATATTACCATGCACTATCTTAGTTGCAATTGTTATATACTTTGTCATTATCCTTATCAAAAGTTTTCTTAAAAGAACCATGAAATAATCGGTAGATTGAAGGTTTGGTCGAGATTCTAGCTGATTTTCGAGAGCTGAACGCTAATCGGTTTTGAAAATGGTCTGACACGTCCTAACTTGTAGTATTTACACTCATAAAACATTCGCCCAGAAAACTAGAAATTCTCCACCCTAAAATTAAGAAAAATATTTTCTCATTTATGGAAAACTTTCAAAGTTTCAGAAAAATTTTCCATACATGAGAAAAAGTTTTCTTAACTTTATGGTGAATCGCCTTAGGACGGATTTCATAGGAGAATTTCTAGTTTTTAGGGCGAATTGTTTTACCAGTGTAGAGATTAAAGCTGCTTAAAAGGCACGGTTCGACCTTTTTAAGGCTCGTTTTATGAGGATCGTTTTTGTCTGCTATGGCTCACTTCGATATTTTCGTAAAGAACTATTTCTAAACTATCAAATTAACTATTCCATATTATTCTGCAATTTTTTTGCAGTGGGTGTTGTTGAGAATTTTCATAAGAATCCAATACAAATCACCAGGCTTAGCATATTATTGGGCAATATAAATATTTTCGCTTAAAAACATCGCAGATTTGCATCCCATAGTTTGTTGTAAAGCTACGAAATATAACTTTAGGATAATATTAACGAGAACTATAACCAAATTATAAATCTTTTCTGAAAAGTTTCAAAAGTGGCATTTTAAGCCTCTTTGAGCTGAAATTTCCATAAATCTAGACGTAAAGAACCATATCTGAAAACAGATGGAGAATACGTGATCTAGAATATACTAAAAAAAGTCTAGTTGTGTTGCCTTGTGGTAACATTGCTATTGAAAGAACTATGAATATGAACAAGCCCGATAAGAGCAAGAAAATGGGCGTATCGGAATGAATCAGCATCGCTGTGTTTAACATGAAAGGGTGGGTATTTGGATAACATTATACCCAACAGCATCTCCCAGTTAGGTATAAAGCCAACCAGAGGCAAGGTCAACACATACTTTTTGTGTTATTGGGTTAGAATCTTAAGCTAAAGATCCTCCCCCTCCGACGAGCTTAAGCACATGAGTAACCAAACAGAGCCAAACCCACATCATGGCTTAACTCTCTTTACAAAAGTTTAAGTTATCTGTATAAATCTTTTAACAAAATTAATTCAACACGCAGTCCTTTGTCCACATTTTCGATTGCCATCATAATTTTAAGTTATAAACTGACAACTTTATTTGAAGAAAAAACGACAATTTTTGTTGGCCTCAAATAAATGATATGCGTGCACATTTTTGTCAGGCTATTATTTACATTTCTTTTTCTTTTTGTTGGTTCAACCCGTTTCATTTTTGGCATACTAATTTTAGCGACGACAAGAGACTCCATCCAGAATGTGAAAAATGATCATTAGACAAATGTTGCGGGAAAGAAATGGAAACTTTAGCTTAAAGTTTAAACAATTTACGCGCCTGTTACGTGCTGAGAATGACAAAAAAAAACAAATATTCTTTTTGTCAGCAAATAGAAAAATTAGGAAATTATGAAATGTGCATGGGATTTTGAAAGAAAGGAATTCTGAGTATTTGGTTGAACTATTTCTAAGATTGTGTTGCATTTCGAATGCAACAGACTTGTATTTAAGAACGAAAGCATAAAAACAAACAATAATAATGGAATTTTTCATTTAGATTTTGTGCCTTTTGTCCCCCATAAATCCAGCTAAACTAAGTCCTAAATTTAAATACGAACTCTTCAACTCAGTTAATCCTAGCATGTAATCACATTAAGAATGTCAATGTTCACACACACACACACACACAGAAAATGTAAAATAAACTAAATTAAGTCAGCAAACATATTGTCAACGCATTCGCAAAAACCCTCTCGGCATAAAGAGAGGTACGTACCGTGAATGAGAAAGGGATGGAGGGGGTCAAACCCTATAAACATGTTGATTACATTTGCAAGATTAAAGCAGACATAATCAATCTCAGCGATTGCCCCATTGACTGACTGACTGACTGACTGACTGGCTGGCTGAGCATGCCCGTGCTCCTTCCCCCCGCAGCGAAAATCGAAGCAATAGACACCTGGCTAAAGGTGCAAAGAGCCACGCTGAAAACGCGCTGACACAAAGAGCGACGTTTGATTAAGCAAAACGCCTTTGGCAGGCGACAGGACATGACACCAACCTCCAGCTCCTCATTCCCTTTGTGCTGCTGCCAAATGCAATCAGATTAGACTTCGCTTTTTTTATTTTCTTCTCTTTTTCTCGCTGCTCCTGCTAAATTGTCAGTGATAACACAAAGCGAAGCAGCAAACAGCAAACCAGAAAAAAAATGCACCAACAAAATATATGCAAAATTTACGCCCGGCGACTTGGTCGGTCAGCCTACAGCTACCACAGATGGGAATGGTTTTTTGGTATCTAGATACAACGCATTGTTATTATAATTCGTTTTACCTCCAGCTATTTTATACATATTTGCCGCTGCAATCGTAAAAATGTCAGAAAAGTGGGGAAAAGGGAGAAACTGAAAGTCATAAATGTATGTGGTTGGTACAACATTATTATTATTATTATTATTATGATTTTTTGCGGCATGTATTATATATGCGTTGGCACTTATAGTGCGTGAAATTGCCATCAGGAAGGTGGCGCAAACTCTGACTGTCTGGGAAATGTGTGCAAAAGAGTAAGGGGATGCAAATAGAGGGGAGCTAACTGCCGGGGGCTACCACTTGGATATATTTCTTGTATGTTATTTAATATAGCTACTACGCGAGTTTCCTTAAAAACTAACCAGCAAGTAGTTAAAATATCTACAAATTAATTATTTTGAAAAGAATTGGATGGGCTTACATTGATAGCTTTCTTTTAAACAAAAGATTTGCTAACTTCGTTCAGGCGTTCAAAAATGCTGTGATGAAATTGCAATGAAATGTAAGTTTAACGAGAGTGTAAGATAAGTTACTCAGTGCAATTAGTGTTTAGTAACCTCATGCAGCTCAGATAAGTATGCAACGTTTTTTAAACTCTGCCATTTATTATCCGATCTTTATGAATATTTGTGAGATTGTAGATATTGGCCACATACACTACACTGCCAAATATGAGCTCGATATCTTGAAAAATGTAGAAGTAGATATTCATGTAGGTGATTCAATAATACTGGGGCGTGGCAGAAATTTGAAACAAACTTGATCTGCATGCAGACAATGGCCAAAACAACCCAATGAAACTAGAACCTACTAGTCTACATTTAAAATTTGGTGGCATCGACTCCGTCATGCACTCCAGATTTTAGTATTCGAGGTAAGTTCACAAAATATAGTATATTTTTAGAAAACTCAGACAACTGGATGCTAAATAGTACAATAATCAAACGACCAATACAAGGATCGACAGTCTTCTGATAATACATTTTTTATTAATTTTAAGTGCGATTTTTCAATATATTTTTACATTTTCCTCGAACTGAATTTTAAAACATTAAGGATTGATTTCTCATCTGCTACATAGAGCTATCTGTCACATAAACTAACAAAATAAAAATACGAGAAAGCTAAGCTAACTTCGTCTGTGCCGAAGTTTTAATTCCCTTGCAGGTGCTCGCTTAAATATTTTCAAAAAATACTTTTTTTTCCCATTTTCCGGCCGATCGCTCGTATGGGAGCTATATGATATATTCATACGATTTGGCCAAAAATTTGTAAAACTATATGAAAGCATGTGAAACAAACCAATGCCAAATTGCAGGATGCTACCATTAAAAACAAAAAAGTTTTTCTAACTAAGACTGTTTTTCAGACCAATCTTTTGTATGGCAGCTATACCATATAGTTGTCCGATTTTAATAATGCTTGGTAGAAATATAAAAAAACATAGAAAACCTACGATTACATAGTTTGGAGACGTTTCCATTGAAAAGAAAAAAGTTTTTCCTACTAAAACTAGTTTTCCGACCGATTGTTCCTATGGGAGCTATGAGATATAGTCATCCGATCCGGTCGGTTCCGACATATAAGTAGTGTGCAGCAAAAAGAAGACTCTGTGCAAAATTTCAGCTCGATAGCTTTAAAACTGAGAGACTAGTTGGCGTAGAAACAGACAGACAGACGGACGGACAAAGCTCAATCGACTCAGCTCGTCACCCTGATCAAGAATATATATAGTTTATGAATATTTAATGAATATTTCTATGCGTTGCAAACTTCTGTGCAAAATTATAATACCCATTGCAAGCGGTCAATTGTGAGTTTATCTGAAACATAGCAGATATCTAGAAGATGCTATGCTTAATACAAGCTACTTTTATTTAGTAGGATAGGAGAACTCATAGTACTTCAGACTTACTACTCGATACTCAGTGCTCGATTCTCAGTCCGCAGTACTCAATACTTATTACTGGATACTTAGAACTCATAATCGGTACTCGAGACTCTACATTTAGTTCTCGATACGCAGTACTCTTGCTACTTTATACTCGATACTTAGTACTTAATACTGAATAACATAACAACATATTCTCCATTTTACAACTAGGCATAGATGTATGTCTTAACTAAAACGTCTTAATAAAATCTAGACATAAAAATCCGTATAGACTATCATTGTTATTTAGCCTTTAAACGTTCCTCCACTTCCGTTTAACATCTTTAACAAATTCCAAGCTGTACTTTTCGCTTGCCCTCAAATACTGCGACATGGCCTACGGGATTTTTTTTACTCCCACAACTTTCGCAATGTTTTTGTTAAATTTCAATTTCTATTTTATTTCCTTATATTTATTTTTTTTTAAGTCTAACACAACCAGGCGCATCCTTCCTGCTCCGACTTCCGGGCAACCCGCAATTGTTATTGTTGTTGTTTATATCTGCGGTCAGTTTTTGTGTAAACTTTGGCTGCTTCTTCGTATATAAACTGCTTCTAAATTACTTTGACCAAGTTCTTTCCTGCCCGCCTCCCGCTGACAAGATTTGCACTTCCGCATAAGAAAAACTCTGCCAAGCATCCAACAACTTTCAGTTGCATTGTCCATCTTTTTTTTGCTGTTTGTGTTTTGTTTTTGACTTTGGACCCATGGGGTGGGTCGGCAGTTAACTGCTCATCTGGACGGCTCCACTTGAATGTAGTCCAAGTGCAGCAAGAGTTGATTTATTGTGGGGATTCTAACAGCTTTAGCCTTGCAATCTTCTACAGGATATTAAAATAGCTGAAATACCCCACAGCTAAGATGCTTAGCCTTAATCCATATTTCCAACCTTTCAATAAACTGATAGACAATATGTAGAGATTGTGGTATTTAAGTGCCTTGCTGGGGAATATCTTTACGGTTGATTAATTGCAGCTGCTGCTGCAGCTGCAGCTGCTCCCAGCGGGGAATCAGGGACTGGGTACGGGGCTTGGCAATCAAATGCCAACAGGCAGAATGTCGGCCTGCTAATTTTCTCAGTTGAGGACAACGCTGCCCAATTACGCAAATCCTTTGACATTAATTCAAAACACAATAAGGAGGAGCTGGCCCGAATGCAGTCCAACAATGCAACGCATCTTTAATTAATGCAGCAGGATACCAGGACAGCGGGCAGCGGGTGGTGGGGGGACACAGCTATTTAAATGCTTGACAGGCAGTCAGTCTCGTACTGCCAAGTTCGTGTCTTGTCTTGCGGTTTTGCATTGCACTTGAAACCATTCTCCGCTCGGAGGTCCTTGTTGTAATGTAATGTACGCCTCGCTGGCCAAAAGCAATTGTCCTGCTGAATGGTTTTGGGTCCTGCCAGGGCCAGAACAACCATTGTTTAAATACAAACACTATGTTGACACACGGGAATACAAAATAGAAAATGGTTTTTCGATGGCTGCTCGGTCTTCAATATATCTACGTGATGAGTGATGATGACGAGGATGGGTGAGGAGGATGAGTATGAGGATGCTCCTGATACTCCAATCCCAAAGTCAGCATTGCAGTTATCTTCTAACCAAATTAATTAGCTGTACACAGCTTTTGCATTGCTGCTGATTGAGCATTCAAGTTTGACATTTGTATGTTAATTGGATATACTTGAGATAGATAATAACTAGATAATACTATAAAATAATGGATTGATTGGGTCTTGTGCCTCAAAATTAATCTAACGAAAGTTTTATGTAACATTGCAACCTCATTTTGAATGCAAACTGAAAGAAGCTTTAAGCTTTCTCACTTAGAAGCCTCAGTCTCAAAACTTAAACTTTTTGCAGTTCCCAACTGCTTAAGGTAATGTTTGTATGTAAGGACACTGGTAACTAAGCAGTCTTTTTGCTGTTCTTGAAATAGCACCTGTATAGGCAACCAGTTCTTTTTGGTCTACATTGCATTAATTGCCTACTGCTGTAAAAAAAAAGGCAACTTTTCAGGCCTCGAGCAAGCTAAACTCACATTTTTTTAAGTTTATTGATGAGGTGTTGGTGATTTTTGATGATTTTATTGTGCTGAATTCGTATCTGTTATATGAAATGGTCCATTAGGTGTGGATTTTTGGTAGTTTAAGCTGGAATTTGCTAAAAATTGATATTTTTACCCTTTTAGGCTTGATTTGTGGAGAACCTTTAAGTATGTTTCGGCTCTGTCTGCTATTATCTAAAAGTACTATTTCTTAGCTTTAAAATAAACAATCCGAAACATTTCTGAGATTTTTTTAAGTAGAGAAATTCCATTTAGAATATATATGCTCCAAATTATAAAGTTGCCGACAGTGCCAAAATTTGCCTTGCAAATAACTATAGCTTTAAATCCTTATGAAAATGTTCAACAACAACCATTGCATATTTATGGGCGGTACAAAATATTGTCAAATTGAACACATGCATTCAAAATAGTAGATCTTCGCTTTAAAGAATCTTAGAAATATGTGGAGTATATTTATTTAAAGCTATAAAATTGTACTTAACGAGAATTACAGAATGACTTAAAACCGAACAGTAGCTTCCCGACAAAACTAGCCTAAAATGGACCAAAATGTGAATTAAATTTTCTCTGGGTTGGCTTCTTTATTCTATGGTGCGTCCACTTTCTTGTTTTCTTCTACGATATGGTGTTAGGAAAGCATTGACTTCTGATCTTTCAAATGTGTCTTCCTTAAAATAAAATATTTTCTGTCTCTTGGGATGTCTCCGAATTCCCTGGACTTGCATATGCGAAAGTTATTCAATAGCTGATACCCGAAGCTTGTCTCTGGATCTGTCTTACATTCTGTAGTTTATACTCCATCCCATCTTGGATCTATCTGAGTAAGTTTGGATTTTATCAGTATGTTTGAAGCCTCAGACCAGTTCTAGGTAATCGGAAAAGCCAATTACTTGAACCACTGCTGAGCTGTGCGAGGTTGTCGCTGCTATGCAAACTCAGATCCTCAAAAACCGCAGCACTTACTATTTTCTTGTAAAACTACTGTGAACCAACAAACCCCAAACATTTCTTATTTATAATTGCCAACTTCTGTGCGATGCAAAATTCTTAACAAAATCAATGTACTCTTTTAAAGGAGAGACTCTTCATGGAATTTCACTTAATACTTTGAGATTAGATTTTTTTATTAGACTTACTATCGATTTGTTATCGAAAAGCCAAGTGTAAGGGAACAGAATAGGAAACAAACTGTACCATATGAAAAGTTCAACGCCAAATGTTCATTGTACAGAACATTTAAAAATGTAATAATATTTCAGTTGAAAATATTCAATAACATAAGATTTTAGAGCCACTTAGATTTTAGTTCGAAAAGTACTTCATCTTATTTAGAATAACTCTTCTAGGGGCCGTTTTGTCATCTTCACATAAACTAACAAGCAACTAACTAACTAAATTGAAAGTTATTCTGACTCAAATCAGCCTTCGTATCGGCATTAAACAAATACTATGTTTATACAAACCATATTATTCGTGCTTAATGCCCTTCAAAGTATGCAAACTTTTTTTCCTTAAGTTATAATGTATTAAAATGAAATCATTGCACAGTGGTTCCTACATTTTCGACACTACATATTCACTTAGATTATTGGGTATTCAAAAAAATTGCGAGTTGTAATATAAAAATATATACTTGACCAAAATGATGATTTTCATTTAGCATAGCATACATTAAAGGGCATTTAGCATGATATATTTTGTGCGTATAAACGTAGTAATAAGCAGTCTCTATGAGCTTTTCACATTGAGCTCATCTAGCATTAGCTAAAATGCTTAAGAACCATTCGGTGTGCCAAAGAATCATACAAACGTCATACACTTTTGTTTTGAAAATAGTTTTATTTACTAAAAAATACACGCAAAAAATATTACAAATCTAAAAATTATGACTAAACTTGTTGCTATTAAGGAATAGGGGGAAGGGGGACGATGGGCGGGTAGTAGGTACATAAAAAAACACACATTTCTGTTTCCGCTCCGTTCACAAAATCAAAATGGGAATATTACAATAAATTTTGCTAAGAGTGTGGATTGAAAATAATACTTAAGTCCGAAAATGAAGCCTAAACTCAAATCAAATTCGAACAAGTAATAAATTCGATTATGTGAGGATAAGAAAATGCGGGAAATAGTTAAGCCGAGTGGGTTAGTGCTGCCTTTAATACTTTTGAATCAAATAGCGTTCAGCAAGAACAACCAAATTGTTGTCATTTCTCATTTCTCATAAAATCACAGCAATAATTGGTATTATGACTTTTCATATTTCAGCATTATCAAATTGATAGACAGCTGCATTTTCTCTCTCTCTATATATATGTATGTATATTGTTCGATTTCTCCTAGTCACATTTGCATTAAGTAGTGTATTGTTGTTTGACTGGAAAAATGTTTGCCTGAATTCACAATTTAGAGGGCGTGAGGGCTAAGCAAGTGTATTAGAGGGCGGGGCTAAGGCCACTTAAGTACACTTTTTTTGATTCGATACAAGTGCAGATTTGACCTAAGTTGATAATGTTGATATACCCTCGGATCCGAACTCATTTGGCCAAATAGGCGGCCTTTAACTGCTGATATTCCAGAATTCGAGCAACGCCATATTCCTGTAAAAAGAGAAGAGAAGGTAGAGTTAAGTGAGTTTGATTGTGATTATCTACTTAAGCTAATCCTAACATATATTTAATTTACTCCACTTTGGGAAAATTTGCGATGTGGACCTCCGATTTAACATTTGTGTGTCTGTATGCAAAGTTTGATCGACAGACTTCGCACATTTACAGCACAGTCATGTATAATTGAAGGTCCACACTGAAATGTTCCCTTTTTCATTGACTTGTCATCTTATTGTTTCAAAATCTTTGCCAAGACTTCAGTTAGCCCCACATCTGACTATATCTTAGCTCACTTCTCTCATAATACCACTTGCTTACCCAATATCCAAACTCAATCGCTGATGTCACATTAACCACCGACCACAGGCTCCAAAATAGATGCGAGAACATGGTGAAAAATTGTACTTCTCCATCCACTATGTCCAACTCCTGCTCCGTGGGTTCGTAGTTTTCATCATCATGATATTTCTTCAAATAGTTGACAATGAAATCGCGTCGCTGCTGGGCCGTGGCATATTGATGCTTATAATGATGAAAGTATGGAAATTGTGGATTGGTATAGTCGAAGGTCCATTCAATGAAATGATTCGCCAAATCGAATCCACGATAGTTGTAGGCACAATATTCAAAGTCAATGATAATGAGATCCGGCTCATTATCGTTGGTGAAGCTGGCATCCAAGGCCGAGTCATCCGTGGTGTCCAGTTCAGCACAGGGCGATGCACTCGGCGATTTGCTAAATGAGTAAGAGAAAATGGCGTAATTAAAATCTGGCCTAAGGGTTCGTATATATTTGGGTTGGATAACCTGTATTTTGTTTTTATGATTTTATGGCTCTTTAATTTTTTACTCAAATCACGACCGCAGCCGCAGCGAGGGGCCATCTAGAATTGTAGGTAGTTTTATATGGGTGCAAAGAACTTACAGCTAATTGGAGGCCAATGGCAAATAAATACTGGGTTAGCGGCCAACAAAATAACGGGTTAGCTAATGGTGCATTTGTTTGTTTGTTTTGGGTAAAGGCAAATACTTACTTGACCTCCGACTCCGATATATTGCTATTGCCGTCCAAACTATCACCCAAAGTCTCATCAAAGTTGGATCTAAAATGCAAATAAGATTTGATGTTTAAAAATCCTTGTCAAAATTTAACAGTTTTTTGAGCTTACCTTAGACTACTTAACGAAATGCGTGGCGTACGCTCACCCTGTCCGGGTGTGGGTTGACGCATTAATATATTTCCCTCCTGCAAATCATTGTGACAGAATACCACTGGATATACACCACTATCAATCACCGATCTCAACCAGGCCATCTCTTTAACATAGTCTATGGTCCGCATCAAGTCTCGCTGTTTTTGCAGCACCGCAGAGTTTGGTTTGGATTCAATTTTTCCTTTTACAATGCTTTCCAAGCTGGCCAGCCAACGTTCCATGCAGTTCCAAATCCAATCTGGTTCCTTAGACATGGGTATATTAAGGCTATGTATTTCACCCATTTTCTCAGCGATTTTCATCGATATGCGTGCATCCCCGAGCTCAGTGGTAGCCAGGGCACGGGCCTGAGAAAGAAAGTTAAAGTAGAATTAAGGAAAATAAAGATCAAATGGAAACAAAGGAATATTAAGAAAAGCCACAAAGAATAGAGTAAAAACCAAAAGCATAGATGCTTTAGATGCGAGGAGCTTAAAAACCAGAGGCTAATATGGATGGGGTTTTCATAAATAGATCTAAACGTTTTGCTAAATTTGTTAATCCACTTTCCTGATAATTTTAGGAGTCAGTCTTACTAAACCAATCTAATAATAAAGTTTTTTCTTTTAAAACTTGCACAACCGGTCACCTTCACTAGTTGTTGGCTCCAGCTTGCAACTTACTAGCCATGAAAAAGCCTCTCAAACTATGCTGTTCGGATTCGGCGTTAAACTGTAGGTCCCTGTTTCTTGTGCGAAAATTAGAAGCACACAAGCCAAGAGATTGAGAGGAGTTGGGCTTGCCCCTTTGGGTCTGAGTAAGGCCAAGTAGTTGTCTGTTTCCTTCTTTACAGTTTCTATACGTCCCTGTTCTTTGATGGTCAACAAAAATGTTATAGTAAGTTATAGTTAGCTTGTAAGACATTTGTAAACTTTTTGCTTCATCTGGTTATCGTTGACCTCCTTGGGGGTAAATTGCGCTTTCCTAATCGCAGTTACTCAATAATACCAAAGTAATAGTTATAATTATATATAATACTGATGTGGTACTAAATAAAAATTAATACTAATTAGGATTGGTTCAGTTGCTTAGAACCTCAAAAACGTATTAATAATATATCAAAGAAGTATTAGAAAAGCCCAAGCTCTAAGTGTTAAATATTCCTACCAGTCTCTCTACAAATGTAAGACAGAATAAAAGAATCCCAAATGGTCCTTCGAGCCGGGTTTTTAAATAACAGTGTTTTTTTTATAGGGCAAAGGATTCCACAAGTAAAATGTCTTGTTCCAGTTATGAACACTTGTTAGAGGGGTTGGACGCCAGCACAGGTATCACAAAAGTTCTTGGGACTCGAGTTTTACTTTTATTTAAATTGACTGTCTTATCTTCTTCTTGATTGTCATCTTAGAATTATATGAGTAAAATATAATCTGATCTGGCAAAAAGCTCTGAGTATATACCATCTAAATATCCAGCTTGAAAGTTCAGCGTTTTCCTAATAACACCGGTCTTCTTCTCTAAGCATATGTATATGGTACAATTGACAATACACTGCCAGGTGTTCACACGTGTATGGCAGCAACTGGCACACAGTAAGTGAGCGATGTGTTCTTTATGGATGACAATTCTGTGTTAAATACTACCACAAGTTTGCTTAAAAGCCATGAATGGATAACACTTAGCTCAAACGATCGCTAAAGACCATGACTTGACAAAAGTCCATGAAAAACTAAGCAATTTGAGTGAAAAAACACAAATTTAAGCAAGTTTGGTGAATTAATCACTAATTTCCAACAAGCTATAAGAATTCCGTGTTCCTGCATACCGGTCGTCGAAAGCGGAGGCTTTAGATGATAGAACCGATAGCCTCTTATCTTATCTGCTTGCTGCTGCTATATTTCTTTCAGAAATGACACTAGAATTCACTGACTCTTTATAAACTGAATGAACCCTAAGCGGTACGACGTATTCGAACCTTAGAAACAAAGCTAAGTTTTGATGGCAAAAGTACATTCAACAAATAAGAGTAGAAAAGTCTCAGGTTCGTCCACCTACCGGTATATATTGCTCAATGCGTCCACCGGGGAAGATGCCATGTAATTTGGGTCCAAAGTTTCGTTCACTGAGCAAGGCAAACACCACCGATTCGGTGATCATGCTCTCCAAAGCATGATCCCCATGTGTTTGTCCATAAATACGCAAAAGAACCTGTTGACAAAAAATGTTAATTAGTTGTTGTTTTCTTTTCTTTCTTTTTTTTTTGGTTGGATAAAAAATGTGCCTGGGTATTTATGTGGCGACCGTGCGGCGACCTACCTCACGCGGCTCTTGCTTGGGGGCGTGCAATCGTTTCAATGAATTGGAATCGCCGCTGTCGCTATCAAAACGCTGACGTTTGGGTGCCTGCTTGGCGCTAAGCGTTGCGTCGTCATCATCAACAGCATTAACATTATGGTGTGCCAATTCCAATTCATCCACCACATCGTCGCGTGTGTACATTTTCCCGCTATTCTTAGACAAAATTGTGCTGGCTATGACGTCGTTGGCCACGTTGACATTTGCGTGCTGTTGCTGTTCATCGTCGAAGTCATCCAAGTCGGGCAAACTTACGTAATACAAGAAGTTCGAAAGGCCGCCACTGAAAAATAATTATAATTATTAAGGCTTAAAATTCAGGAGGGGGCCCTTTTAGCACACTCACCTGATGCGTTTCACCACCAAAGACTCGGGGGTAACAACTCTCCAGCGTCCAGTTAAATAGTCGCGACAAATGCGCGCCGCTGCGTGGCGAATTTCCTCGAGTGTGGCCTGTGCGAATAAGAGATATTGAGAGAGAGAGGTAGAGAAAAGCGAAAAAGAAAACTAGGTGAAATTGACAAAACAATTTTGTACTAAAAATAATAGACTGCATTGCATGTGGGTTCGTGTACTAAACTGCAAATGCAATTAAGGCGAGGAAGTACGCCGAATGTATTGATCTGTTGGTTGTGAAAACAGTAGGAAACCATAAAAGTAACATGTCAGTTGGGCAGTCACTACAATTCTCAGAGCTTTGTGCAAAGTCATACAATTTTCTTAAAATTTCAAGCGTTTTGTTGTTGTTTGTTGAGGTAAATATATTGAGTCTTATCATGGGGTAAGGTTTTTTTCAAAGATTTGACGTAGAGTTACTTTAAACGGTTTTTAAATACAATATTTAAGGCTTCGTAAATCTTAATAATTTAAACAAATCTAGGTTTACCATCCTTTGACTGTTCTTTTCCCGTCCCTTATGAAGTTTTAGATCTGTTTATGTGATTCTAAAATCGCTTATCTTCTTTAATTACATCATTTCTTCTTTTTTCGTCGATATTTCGTTTTTTCTGTTAAGATGTTCTAATTTTCCTCTTAAGACTCCCATACTGTGCTGTATTTAAATTTCCTGTCTCCTTTATTTCAATTCTCTATTTTCTTATCTTTAAATCGCATACTCTTATCATATTTTACCAAGTGTAATGAGTTCTCAAACTGAATAACCTAGAATACAGACGCGAGTAGAGCTCACTCTGACCATCAACAACAGGGATGCAAACCGGCTCTGAACCAAACCAAACCAAACCATAACTTAACTGCTTATTTTAGCTAATCGAACGGGCGTCCTTTTGACATTTCTAAAAAGAACCAAAAATCACAAAGCAAAGATTGGTTCAGTTTGTTAAGACGTGAAGGATATTACAAAATATTTTTTAGATGGTTTCCCGTATTCTTTTGGACTGGATATGAAGCTGAAGCTGTTTCTGTGTACCTTTAGACAATGATACCTTAAATTTTGGGATATTTTATGGATTTCCTTATAAACGATTAGTCCGACTTCGGTTAAACTTGATGTAGTTTTTTTATAATAATTTGTCTACCCTTTTGAAAACATGTGATCCTGCACGTCTCCGATCTTTTTATTTTCCTTTTATTGTTTTTTCTTGGAAGTTATAAGTTGATTTGTATAAGTCTAATTTTTGTCTGTGGGACGGTATTCTCAATATTCTCTCGTGCTTCTTCAGCAAAGTTTTTTGATAAAAGTTTCCTTTGGAGATTTGTGTCCCTAAGCTATATTTTACGTTTGTGAGAAGCACAGCACATGTTTTTTTCATTTGATTCAGCCATTTGACATCAGAAAATATAAAAATATTAAAGAGTGAACCGCGAACCGAACCAAAACCGCTTTTTGATAAGCTCCTAAATCCATTTAACGAAACAAAATGGGTGTTTAAATACTGTGTAAACCACGGAACCAAAACTGATTTTATTTCCGATCAGTTTGCATCAGGGATCAATACAATAGAATATAAAAGCAGAAAATAGTTAAAGTATAGAAAACAAGGCAAATGCAAGACTACTAAAGAAACGAAGTGCGAAAAGTAGTGGAGACAGAAAATCAAAAGCCTTAAAAAGAAATTGAGGTAGCAGTAAGTCAGAATAATGCATATATAGTACACCCATTTTGCGCTTTAGATTTGGTCTTTGAAATCGCAAAATTTATGCGAAAGTGAAACAAATCAGGTAAACGGAAGTCTTCTTACATTGCGACGAAAATGTTCCCAGATATGTTCATAATTACAACGTTTGCGTATACAACAGTTTCGATCTATTTGCTGCTGCTGTTGACGACGATTTTTAGTTTTATTATTCCGATTTCTTTGTCTCATGCTACGCTTATTAATTTATTGTAATTCCTTTGCAAACAAATTGGAAAATATTTATAAATATATTTTGTTTCAAATCTAATTATATAAATTAGAATTATTCTGTAGGCACTCGAAAAAAGTCTTTTCTTTTCTATTTTTTTCTGGAAAATTGTTGTTCACAGCTGGGCGGACAAAAACAAACTGAGTCATCGTCGGTGGCACAAGACGTTTGTTGAATGAGCAGCCGCCAGACCCAGAGGGTAGTCGCCACTTCTCAATGTGTGTGTGTGTGTCTGTTGCTCTCTTTTGCTCGCTCGCAATTTTGGGTTCATTTATTGGCAACGTTGAGGAAAATAGTGGTTGCGGCTGCACCACCGTATAATTAGAGCCACCCCCTTGACTGGTTAGCTGGTTGCCAGGGTAAACATACGCACGCACGCTGGTGGGTAAATTTAAATTTTTACTGAGATTTACAACAGATGTTCAAAGGACTTAAGTCAGGTAAAAATACTGGGAAACTTGTCTGGGACACAAACTGCTTGTAATTACTCTCTAAACAGATAAGATTAATGGACACGACCAAGTGCTGGAGATTATTCAATGGTTATCTGCTTATCAAAAACTTATTCAAGGTCTTTCGTTGTAAATTCCGGTACGTTCGTTGACCTGAGTAGAATGCAAAATGTATCAATCTGTGGAAATTACTGGGAATTAAGGAACAAAATGTGTAGACGTTGCACAGGTATGCAACATTTGGTCCAATTTAAAATTTTCAGCCCTCTCTCCCTCAATCTCTCTATCAGCTCTGCTTGTGTAAGTTCTCTTTTACGCTCTTATACAGTTCTCTTGTTAAACTAAGTATAATTTGAAATTAGAAATTTAGGAAAAGTACTAAAGCGATTTGCCAATCGAATTAGAATCTTTTCAAAAAATACTGTGGTGTATGCGGTATTAAGAATATTAGTAATAAATATATTCCCAACACCAAGGTCTTAAAATGAAAATGGTTCGTCCTACCTGATTCAAAACTGAATTCCAATCAATTGAAGCAAGAATTGGGTTTATTATTAATTAAACAGAACAAAACCTAGGTGGACTGTTTTGTTCCATTTGGACTGGATATTAATTAATATACTTCAGTTATATCTTAATATATCCTTTTTTCCTTATCTTTTTGACTGGTTTCAACTCTGTTGGACGAAACTTAGCATTCAACGTTCTTCATGTATTATCAGCTAGTTTTACTATCGCCTTGTCACTCACTTCAAGCTAAAAGCTTTTAACAAATTGCAAACACGTGCGATGATATTTGGCCCGTAAACCGGATTAAAGAGAACAGACTGTACCTTGACAGCCTCCTTAATATTAAATAGCCTTCCCTTATGTTAATTAACAGAGCATTAACATTGCTGTAAGTGTATCACCATTGTGTTAGCAAGCAGAGCTTATTGCTCTGAGAAGTATACAACGTGTTGTATAACCTTTACAGCTCTGCCATTTAGTATCCGATTTTGATAGAAATTGTAGAAATTATAGATATGGGGCGACTTGACTGCTAAGATACTTCCATCTAGCTATTACATACATTTGCATGATATTAGTTTACCCTTTTTACTTTACGAGTAACGGGTGTAATAATCATAGATCATACACTCAGGCATAGATTTGTTAGATTTCTTTAACAGATTAGTTGATAGTTCGCTAGAAAATGTTTGGTCTACGTGCTAAATATTTTTAGCTTAAGGTTTAATCATAAATCTAAGCCGATAATGTTTTGGTTTGGTTCATAAAATCCAAAAAATTTATCTGTAAATATTTAATAAGAAGTTATAAACCAAAACTGACCTATGCATAAAATGCTTGAAGAAATGCACTGTATATAGGAGCAGTTTTTAGGGGCGTATATAAGAAAACCAAATTGCTCATTGAACTTCCAACATTCCAGTGGGTTTTTTTATCAGTTCCCAAGTATGAGTCAAAAATGAGTAAGTATGAATGAGTATATAGATATTGTGTTTACAGTTTAAGGGCTAATGATCTTTTTAACATTAAGAGATCTACCAGAACTATTATAATTCTTACGCACAATATTATATATATGTAATTTATAATTATGGCGCCGTTTGTTTTTTTGGCACTCAATAAAATCTAAGTAGTTGCTGATAACTCAGGCTGGCAGGCTGCCTGCAGCTGTGTGATAATGCCAAGAAACAGCCTATCAAAGAGACCTTTGCTATTTCTTTATTTACCAAAAGCCCGTGTAGTGATAGTTGAGTTCCAAACTATGTTTATATAATTACACACTGACGTATGAACCTAAGACTTTAATGGTCTCACGTGCTTTATACAATTCTCACCTTTAATCAGTTCTATCTAATTTGCATTCACTTTTTGCCTTTTTGTTTTACATTGCACTTTGCTCTGTTTATTTCTTTAGTTTGTTTACTTAATTCTGATAATATGCAATCATCTACCCACCCATCTTTATGAACGGCCAGGCGGCCAACCATTGGCCGAGTTGTTGATAAGACTTTTACTTTGTGCGTAGTGTAATAATATTGTATTTGCGCTGACTCAGCTCTTTTACACACTTCTGGAAGATTTTTCTGGTTGCGTTGCGTGGAAAATTCCATGGATTGTGCTGGGCGCTGGCGACGACGTAGCGGTGTCTTAGCGCTGAATTAGTTTGTTATGAAAATTTAGAAATGTTACTGGGCCAAACCAGTTCAGATAGAGCTCAAAATCATAATAAAGAAACGAATTTTGAACGTCTACTCCTTGGAAATTGAATGGAATGAGATAGAGGACCTATTAAATAATGCGGAAGGTTTCTATAATCACAGAGTAAACATTTTATTGATCTGGGTGATGTTAAAATATTTTGTTTTGATTTAACAAGGTTCACAAGCAAATGTTCCTCAGACATGGAAAAGTTGTATCCATTTTTTTCGAACTTTGACTTCGATTCAATCGATTAGACAATGGAAGAGTTTACAGTAATTACAAAGTTATTATGTTATTAATCTGCACAGGAAAATAAAAGTTTATTTAAAAATATACATTTCGGTATTCATTTTGAAATGGATATTTTTATACCCTTGCAAAGGGTATTATAATTTTGCCCAGAAGTTTGCAACGCATAGAAATATTCATTTCCGACCCCTTAAACTATATATATTCTTGATCAGGGTGACGAGCTGAGTCGATTGAGCTTTGTCCGTCCGTCTGTCCGTCCGTTTGTCCGTCTGTCTGTCTGTTTCTACGCGAACTAGTCTCTCAGTTTTAAAGCTATCGAGCTGAAATTTTGCACAGAGTCTTCTTTTTGCTGCACACTACTAATATGTCGGAACCGACCAGATCGGATGACTATATCTCATAGCTCCCATAGGAACAATCGGTCGGAAAACTAGGTAGAGTATGAAAAACTTTTTTCTTTTCAATGGAAACGTCGCCAAACATTGTATTTATAAGTTTTCTTTGTTTGTTTATAATTCTACCAAGTTTGATGAAATCGTACAAATATATGGTATAGCTGCCATACAAAAGATAGGTCTGAAAAACAGTCTCAGTCAGAAAAACTTTTTTGTTTTTAATGGTAGCATACTGCAATGTTGTACTTGTTTGTTTCACATGCTTTCACATAATTTTACAAATTTTTGGCCAAATCGGATGACTATATCATATAGCTCCCATTCGAACGATCGGTCGGAAAATGGGAAAAAGAGTATTTTTTGAAAATATTTAAGTGAGCATTTGCAAGGGTATTAAAACTTTTGCACAGACGAAGTTAGCTTAGCTTTCTCATTTTTATCCTGTTTTGGATATATATGGATATTTAAGGTCAAACGAATGAATTTCTTATTTTTCTAACTATTCTTTAGTCGTTCCTTATCTTCTATTATAAATCCTCATCATTCCTTGGGATTTTAAAGTTTTAATGACCTATTTATGAAACTGAATGAATCAATCAGCTAGATTAAACCTTGGACGAAGTCGAATTATAGCTAATCGAACTGTGCTTTTCGATTTGTTTTGCTTGATGAATGACCTCACGTGATTAAGTGATACAGAAGTAGCGTGTATTCTAGGAATTTCTAATCTACATCTGTTTTACACTGATTTTTCTTACGAACAGCACTTTTCACAGCGTCTGAGGTTTCCATTTCAGCTATGTATTTCGCGAAACGAATGTGATTACTTATTTATGTGCATACAAATGTTTTTTAATTGAAAAAATCAAATAATTTTTTGATAAGAAGTAAAAGCTATAAATCAAGCAGTTCATTAGATTTCCATTTCCGCTGCCGCATAATGATAAAATCAGATCAGCTAAACTGATTAATAACTCTTCAAATGCAGTAGAATTAAAGAAATGTAGTATAACTGAACCGATAACTAATTGACTTAAAAAAACTTTGGGAAGCACCCAAGCGACAAACACAGTTCTACGAAAACAAATTATATACATCATTGTTTTTTTACCTGCCGTTCCAGATTATATTGCGCCTCAGCAAAGGCGACACGTGACGTGAAACGATGATTGTTCAACCACAATTTATAATTATGATTGTTATGGTTAGAGTAAACAATGCGCCCACTATTACGGCTATACTTATATAACACTCGTAGTCTAGCCTGTCCAGCACCCATGGTGAACCACACACTATTCGCACGAAATCCAAAATCAAATTGAAATACGAAATCGCAATACGTCAAATTGCCCGATAAGCTGATTTCCACGAGGGACAACGACGGAAATACAATGTATGGAGTAGGCATAAGAGCAGCGATAAGACCACTTACATTGAACGATTAGCAAATGAAATAGGGAGCAAGGAACCACTAAACGTGGAGATCATAAAAAAAATATCAGATTTGAAAAAAAAACTTTGAGCAAGGGTTTCGGAAAGTCGCAGCGAAAATACTCTTTCAATATACTCTAAAAATATGTTTAGCTTGTGCCAAAAATACATGGATTTTTTAAAGAGATCTTATCAAAAAGCCAATATTAGACATTCACCAGAAGGTTTCAAAGTGTTTAAGTACTACAAATCGCTTTCAACCTTAGAACGATACAAATCGTGTGCAAATTGGGTCGTTTAAGGACCCAATATTCGAAATATAATTTCCGTTTCGTGGTGTATAAAAAATATTTAAAATAAAAAAAGCCGTATCAAAGTTTTAAGTTTCAAGCAGGATTAGTTTTAGCTTTTATTTCTACAGAGGTTTGAAAAGTGATTAAATGATTTTAATTTGAATGGTTCCGTTATGAAGTATACTCTTAAATGATTTTGATTGGCCAATATTTGCTAAAAGTATTTATTGCAAAAGTTCGTAATTTTCTGCCTTATTATTAAGTCAAATGATTTATTCATACTCTGATAAAGTTATGGAATTGTAAATATATTTGCCTAATCAAACGGTATTAATTAGCTAATATTCCTCTTTTTCCCCCCATCACTGAAGAATTCGCCACAAAAAGCTTTGCCTTCGGTCGGTCAATGTACGAATGGGTGGCAAGAGATCAAAACAGAAAACAGGTTACAAAGCGCAGGCCTTGTCGCTGTTTGCCGCGTTTTTTTTTTTTTTTTGCAAACTTTGCTCTCTTACCGTTTGCAAATTGGTGGACATCTTTTGCTGCAATCTCGGGTCTTCTCTCTCTCTCTTTGCTAAATGTTTGCACAGAATTCTGAGTTTAATATTTTACGTATTCGGGGGGGAAAACACACAGCCAAAATAAGAAACACGAACACTTGCTGTTTTTTCCCCAATTGTTTTCAGAAAATTCCTAACACTTTAACGTCACTTGGTGATAAATACATATGTCAAGAACAAGAACAACAATTATTATGTATTATTTAGTATATTCAGCCTTGTTTAATGTTTCAGCTTGTTTAACGGATTCACTTTTTTTCTTTTTTTTGCTCTTCGTTTTAGAATGCGTCCGCTCGCGAGTGCGTTTCAGTTTCAACTGTCAGTGTGACGAACCAACTGATCAGGCAAAGCGGCTAGAGGAGCTTTTTTTAATAACAAAACTGAGCAGAGTGGGAGTAAGCGAGAGGATGGCAATTCTCCGCTATCTTATCAGTGTTTTTGAGTTTCGCGTGTGTTTTTTTTTTACTGTTTTGCAAGTGGAGAGTTGAAGGTGAGAGAGATAGAGAGAGAGCAGTTGGAAAAGTCTTGGTATTGGTATTGGTATTATGATGAATTTCAATATAATTTATAATGACACTTGACTGTCTTAATTAGGGATGGTAAAATAATTACTAGACAATTTTTATTTAAACTTTCTAGTGAGAAAATATTTTGAAAATTTTAGAAATTGAACAAATTTTTAAATAATTCATAATTCATACATAATTTAATTGAATTTAAAAAAAATAATAATTTTGGGAGCGCAATCCATGCACGATTTTAACAAATGTCACGATATAAACAACAAAAATTGCGCCTCCATTAAAATTTATTTAACATATTAAAACGCAGTTAATAAAATAGGGTAATAAAAAATACTAGTAATATTGTACCAGATAAATATTTATCATAAAACTCTCTGAACATTTTCATGTGATGAGACTTCTAACTATGCAAAAATGACATGGCTCAACATTTGAACTTCTTTGAGGATGGCCAAAGTTAAAGATCAGCTCAGAGTCGACCTGCGAAACCGAAAAGTCTGCTTATCATCCAAATTGGCTAATAACACAAGGTAACAAAATTAGAATTTTTCCAGTATATTGAAGCGATGTTAGTGATTCAAGATGATTTTCGAGTGCCAAAAACTAATCTGCTTTCAAAAATAAGTCCGTCTTTTATAGATTTATGGTAAGTGAAGCTTAAAGTTTGTTGAAATGCCTATTTTGACACTTTTTAGACAAGATTTATGGAGAACCAGTACTAGTAATTCAAATCTCTTTGATATTATTGTGTAGTATTACTGTTAAGCTTAACATCAAGCTATTCAAAACAATTCTGCGGTTTTTTATATACCATTTTGATTACATGTGCTCAGAACTACAAATTAAACTTTCTGCTGCCCAAAAAATTTGCCTTACAATAGTAGGCTATAGATTTTTAGTGAATTCTTGTGAAAATTGTAAACAGCATCCATTACATGTTTAAGAGCGGTACAAAAATTGGAAATCTTGAACACAACTAGCTAAAATGGTATATCTTCGCTTACAAAAATCGCAGAAATATTTGGAAAATTTGATTTTAAAGCTAAGAAATATAATTTAACGATAATGCAAGAGACTTTCAAAACAAACCAAAAATGTTTCCCATAAAAAGAGACTACAAAAGAGGAAAATTTGCATTTTTTTAACAGCTTTAAGGCCAAACTGTCAAAAGTGTAGACGTGATGGACCTTTTCCGAAAACAGATTTGTGTTCAAAATCATCTAAAAACGCTACCTTGGATCACAGAATCACAGAATTCTCGCCAAAATACAGATGACTCCTAGCCAGCCTAGAAACCAGAGAAGTGAACTCTGGGTAACTGACAAAACCAACCATAATCTTTATTTTGCCATCTATCCCACATGGTTGAAGGAACTAAGCTCAATACGGAGGCTTACTTATAGTCAATACTTCCAATCTGCTTTTCGACTATCGCGTAATTTCCGCTGCACTAGAAACTTTGCCAACCTATTGAAAAATTAATTCATGACAGCTTCAAATAATATGCCAGATTGTTCATTGAACAGAAAAGATCAAAACCTGTTTTCCTAATGGTTATCACTTTGTTTATGTATTATATTTGGCACAAATATTGTATGAGTATTTTTGGCCTTTTTCTAGGTCAAAGACATTCTCAATTGCGTTTCAAAAATACATACATATGTTTACAAAAATAAAAGCTTTGCAAGTTTTTCTAGAAAGTTACATGACAAGTGGCACGCACGCATGAGCACGATGTTTGTTAATGTATGGAAAAGCTTTTGGGTTTAAGGGGTAATCGTTGAAGCTTTCTGAAGCTTTTCAGACATATCAGCTGCAAGGGTTTTAACGCAAAAAAAAATCACTGATTTTACTTTCATATCTTGTTAAATAAAACTGCTTTCTGTAAACTATAAAATTATGCTTACATTGTGTTTAGATCTTGTATGGTTTCTATAGCTGGCCAACATTATGGAACTAAAACGTAAAAGTGTATGTATGTATGTTTAGATAGCGCATCAAATATTCAGTTATATTTCTAAGCTCCAACTGTACTCGGCTTAAACAAAGTATGGCAGGGCCAAAAACCACATTTGCACAAGATCCCTTTACTTCCTTGCTCTCTGGTCATTATAGCTTTTGCTGTAGTTATTTCACAATCTTGAGAAAGCAATCATTTTAGAAGACTTCAATGATCAAGCGGGCATTTCCCCTTACATGCAGTGATGTACGAATCATGCATGTAAATCCTTATTTAATTTAAGCCAGAAATACGGCCACTCTATATGGCAACTCCAGAGTCAGAGTTGCTTTTGAGCTGTGCGGTACATTTTGTTTGAATTAATAGATTAATAGTATGATTCATCAAATAAACTCTCGGTGAGCTAATTATACGGCAAATGAATCACCATGCTTAAACAAATATCCAAAATTGGTTACAGCGTGTTCGAGCTTTTTTCTGAAATCCAAAATTGGCTTAATAAACGCACCGCTACTGTAGTTTTCTTAGTACAGTCGCATCTGTAAAAGTAAGCACGCTTCAGGCAGAGCAAAGCTTTCCATAGAAGTTGCTAGTAAAAAAAAAGCAAACACAATCGTCATTTACTTTGTTTTTCTTTCATTTATTTTTGAATGTTCTCGAATGTTTTGTTGTTGTTGGTTGCTTGGTATGTTTTTGGTGGCTACATGCTTTGTTAGCCCATATTCTCTTCTGTGTGGTTGGTTGGGGGGAAAAAGGGGTTTTCTTCAAATAGCAAATTATACACAATTCTGGTTTCATCCGTGTCTGTCTATGTGGTTTATGATCTTACAACAAAGAACAAGAACAAATAAAACTTAAGAAAATCAAAGATTGTACATTATTTTTTCGACCCCCGCCTGCCATAAAGTTGTTGGTGTTGTGTACAGTTCTCTGGTATAAAAATTTGATTTCTTATACAGTTTTTTATTGTTTCTTCTCTTCTAATATGTATGATTTTTATTTGGCGCCTACTGTTTTTTTGTGTTTAATTTGTTGTTGTTGTTGTTGGAG
The DNA here is from genome assembly GCA_035044985.1 of Lordiphosa fenestrarum. Lineage (NCBI taxonomy): Eukaryota > Metazoa > Arthropoda > Insecta > Diptera > Drosophilidae > Lordiphosa > Lordiphosa fenestrarum. Next base: position 1,306,304 of record JAWNNO010006344.1, on the reverse strand, counting down.
TGGCAGCTGCTTGTTGTCTTATGGTTTTCTTTGTAGAGTTATATAAATATATTCCATACATACATAATTATAGGATCGATCATACAATAAAAAAGTTTAAAGAAATATTCTTAAAAGAGACAAAAATGTTTACTTAAGAGGAATTTTGTGTTTTTTGCAAATTTGTAGTTTCGCTTCGTTTTTGTTGTTTCTTTTAATTATATAATTATTAAATTTGACGACGCTTTTGTTTTTGTTTACAACTTTATACTTAAAACATAAAGGGTTCCTTTCGCATCTTACTTTTGCTTGATTTTCTTTTATATATATATACTTTTTGTTTTCTCTTTAAAGTTAAGTTTTAAGTAAATGATAATGGATTTTTGTTGTTGCTGGTTGGTTGTTGTGTTAGTAGACAGAGAGAGGAGAATCGGTACGCTTTAAGACTACGCTCCCATTGCAGGATTGTTATTAGAGAATTCGCTCAACACGACGACGACGACTACGAGGCGACGAATGCACTGCGAGAGTGCGTGTGCGTCTGTCTCTGTGTGTGTGTATGTGTTTGTGTTAGTAAGTATATTTATGTTGTGTAGAGGAGAGAGAGAGTGCTTTAGGCAGCCACCTCGCTGGCCTCAGCACCGTTTTGAACTTCATCCTTTGTGCTGGCGGCCTCATCCAGCTTCGCCTTCTTCTCTGGCGTGGCAACGGCCTCATCAGCCTTGGCAGCGGCCTCATCCACCTTTCGCTTGACAGCCTCAGCGGCGGGGGCATCTACGAATTAAGACCAATTAAATAAATACACAGAAATAGATGATCAATTTTTCCAAGACCCACCTGTTGAGTCACCATTTGCTGCCTCTTCTGCTCCATTCTCAGCGGCGGCCTCACTGCTGGCCTTGGCCTCCTCAGCGGCAGGTGCAGACTCTTCCTTCTTCTCTTCAGCAACCACTTCTTCCTTCTTCTTCTCCTCAGCAGCAGCGGCGGCGGCGGGGGCTGTGGCTTCTGCTTCAGCGGCGGGTGCACTATCGGCTGCATCGGCAGGTTTTGCTTCAGCCTCGGCGGAAGCACCATTCTCCTTGGCACTGCTGCTGGTCTTCTCCTCATCGGCGGCACCGTTCTCTGTGGTGGTAGGTGTCTCTGCTGCTGCTTCTTTATCGGCAACAACAGCATCCTTTTTCACGGCGTCCACTTCCTCAGCGGCAACCTTCTCCACCACGGGGGTCTCGCTGCAAGCAGAAAAAATAAACAAAAGTTATTTCTCTGATTTTGAAACGAAAACTTTTCTTTCTTCCTTTTTCAAATTATCAAAGGGAACATAAACGTATAGTTAGTTTTTTATTTTTTTTCTAATAAGTAAAAGTTGTTTCCAATTTCTCGCAGTGTGCTTACTGACACATTCACGTCCATATGTATGTGTACATGCAGACAACTAAGCTGTGCGCTCTCTTTATGGGCACCCCCACTGCTCTCTATATAACTGTGTAATCACGAATAAGATGAGCTGGTTCCATAAAATAAATGTTTTGATACTGTATTAAAGGGAAAGAACAGAATTTGTATTTACAAACACCGTTAAAAATTAAACAATTTTCTACAAACCCAAGTAATTTTCGGTTCTCACGTTACGTTGGGTTACAATCATTCCACAAGCTCACGAAATACATAAATTTTCCATTCGCTTTTTATAGTGAAACCAAAGAGACCGGCGAAACGACGCTGCTTCCACCACCAACTCTTTACTCTTAAACAACAACCCCCAACCCGAACAACAACGAAAATCATTGTAACATCTGCCAACGCCGCTGCCTATGATAAATGGGAGCAACAACTCGTGGAAACTGCGACGCAAAAAAGAAAAGAACGGAAAAAGGCGAGCGTGCGCTTTTATATAAAAATGGGCTTTAATACATAAAGTGGGAAGCATATAAAGAGATGCTTTGCAGACTTGAAAAAAAAAGAGCCGCGACTTGTTTGAAACACAATGTACAAGCGAACGAAAAAAAAAACTGGTTTTTCTGCCAAACGACATAGGTTGTTCTCGCTCGCACCTAAAACAACACACAACAAAAGAGTGAGCAAGAGAGCGCAACATCTTTCAGGCACAAAAAGGAAGCGGCAAAAATAACGGTCAAAACGCAGACACCCACTAGGCGGCTTTTCAAACTCACACCCCCCCACCCACCCACAACCTAAGACAACAGACAAAAGGTTTTAACGGTGGCTGCGACGCAAAAAGAAGTTTGAAAAAGCTCACGCAGCGTCAAGAATTTATTTTAGGCCATGACAAAATACCTGAAAAAATAACTTGAGCAGCTCATTAGCACAAACCAAAGCGAGGGGGAAAGAGAGCGTGCGGGCGTTCAGGCAGGCAGGCAGCAGAAGTTAATGCCAAGCTTTGTGCGCCAGCTGAAAAGAGCGGCAACTTAAATGACATTACTTCTTTGCCCAACAACAAGCACATGCCGACAAAATTCGCTGTCTCTGCCGCCACCGACGCTGACGTCGCCGTTTGCCGGCCGGAGTGTGAGCGAGAGCGACTTATGACGCCGCGCCAAATTCAACGGCGTCGTTTTTTGCGAGCAAATTTAACTTGCTCAAGTGCAAGGGAGACAACCAGCGTTTAAAAGCGCTTTGCCTATGTACACACAGCAAAAATTAAAAAAAGAAAATTTTCCAAACCGAAAAATGCACAAATTGTTTAAACAAAATGCACAAACACACTTATACACAAGCACGCACGCACACACACGCAGTTATTTACATACAAATTACTCACTTTTTTTGCTCAGCCACATCAGCCATTTTGATTTACTGTTGGTTTTCTTTTTTCTTTAGGTATTCAAAAAGCGAAGCGCGAAAACACGTTTAGTTTTCGATGCTGTTTTTTTTAATTATAAGAATCAACACTTGATTGGCAAACAAACTTGGCAAATTTTATAAATTTGTTGAATTTGTTCTTGTAGCTGCTTTGAAAGTCGCTGGCTGCTGGTTAGTTTTATTTCTTTTTTGGTTTGCCGTGTACTAAGGAGAACGTCCACACAGTTACGCAGAAAAACGCCGAATGAGAGAGCGACCAGCGTCGGTTCGGCTTATAAAGCGCGACGCTCTCAGTGTTGGTAAAGATTCAGTTCAGCGGGTGGAGTAGTTCAATGGCTCGACAAAGAGCGGAACTAGTTTGATGAAAGAAACGGACATTTCGCAATTATATGCAATAATTATTTTTACAGGCTTAGAAATTTAAAACAAATATCATAAATCGACCAAATCAGCTTTACTTTAAATTAGTACTTGTATTTCATTACCTAATATGATAATTTAGATTTAAATATTATATCATGGTATGCAAGAAAAGTAGGTAATTAAAACATTTTCTTCTTATTTTGATTTAATACGCTTACATTTGTTACAGTTACTTAGGTAGTAGGAACCTATTCGGGTTTTTACTCGTTTGGTTCAAAAAGTACCTCAGATCAGTTTAAAAAGAAATTGCTGAGTTACTATATTTTCAATTAATTATTTTTAAATAGTTATTGATATTTATCTAGATTCCAAACAATTCAACGAAGCTCACCGTTAGTATATATTTACAATTCTTACAGATATTTACATATATAACCATGTTATGGAAAGTAAGCTTGATAGAAAGATTTGTTTACTCGTGGAAATTCATACATATAGTAATTTAATCAAACGGAGAATATGAGAAATTTTGCGTCGGGACAGGCTTTAATTGTAGGTAACGTTTTGCGATGATTTTAAACCACCACAAAATATAATTTTATTTAACTAGTTCAAATTAACTTTATGAACTTGATCAGTTTTAAAATGTCAACGGACAACTCCAAAGTGCTTTATGAACTTGTTCATTTCATTTGACGTTGCTCAACACTTTGTGCGTTCTCTGAGAGCGCCACAAGAGAGACATAGAGAACGCACTCTCTGAGAGTATTAGAGATGAACTGTCTTGGAGCAACTCTCACAAGTCACGAATATGAAACGGAAAGTTAATTTTAAAAGATACATGAAAAAAGAAAAAATACATATTAAAAGGGAAAATAAAACATGTGAAAATATTAGTCACATGTAAATTAGTCATGACCTACACAAATTTGCAGGCCTTGTCTTCCAGTCTCTCTCTTGCTGCATAATACATATACCAAGCTTTGCAAGTCTGCAGCTGTGACTACGGTGATCACAGTTTCGCTCATCTCTTAATTGGAAAATGTGAGCAGAGCTGCCAAATAGTGAAGCTTTAATAAAATTAAAAATTTAGGGAAAATTCAAAATAGTTGGTAAATGTGCATTCAAATGTCTCAACTCCTTGCTTGTTTACAGGGTTCGTGAATAACATTAACTTAAAACATACTGACACAGATAAATAACAAGAGAAACAGTCCAAAAACTTAGGTGTTTGTATTTTAGAACACTTAACATTTCAAACATGAAGCCAAATAACATTTATAACAAGTTCTTACACAAATTTCTTACACAAAAACTACTACCCTCGCACTCACAAAATACTTTGCTTTGGGACAAACCCAGGTAGGCCGGTAACAGGCAGGACCGAATCAGATGGATTAGCCAGCCTCACGTGCCATTGTGCATGTCCCTAGATTAGTCGGCGCACATGGAGACAGATGTTCTAAAGATTTGACAAGATGTTATAACAGTCGACAGCTGGTAAACTGTTGAGGCGGAGCATATCTATGTACGTACTTACACGTTATGTAACGACGTCTTATCTAATGATATTTACCACAAGTATGAATCATCTACAACTGTTATTTTTGGTTTATAAAAGCGATCATCAATCAAAATCAGTGTAATAAACCAGCCTGACCTCTCTTCAACAACAACAATAACAACAGCAAAACGGAAATTACATTAAGCCAGCCAGAGAGCGCACCTTTTGTTTCGGCTCAGAGTCTCAGGTAGTACGCGCTCAGGTAATGAGCGTTCCGATTCAATTTTGTACAGGACCAGCTGTCTGGTCAATGTCTGACAGTGTATTTGGTGCACATGCCTCTAATAAAGGCATTGTCTGGGGTTAGGGTAACATTTGAGCATTCCAGAGGCTTGCTTGACCGCAAAGATGTGCTCAGAACTTCCGTCGCTGACAAGACATAAAATAAAGTCGTCTATTATATGAAAACTTTTGGCAACTTAGAGCTTACACTGTCCGTTTATTTACCCGTTTTCTTGATCATCAAAATATTTATATTTTGTTTGCAAATATGTAAATTTGTTCTCCCAACTTCTGCTTCTTCTGCTGTCTTAACGGTCTGAGAAGTCTTAGAAGTACGCTTGCTTCATGTCCCTTTTCATAGACGAAATATCACCAGTTTGATCCGATGATTCGTTCCAAAACTAAACAACTATTTATTTTTGACAAAAATATGTAAAAATATCCATTTGGAATGGTTATTTTTTAATATCCTTTTTCTGATAATTAAAAAAAATCCATTTTTGAAATCCTTTGGATGATGTTCAGTTCCGTTGGATGAAAATCTTGAATCGGTTTAACATTAAACGGATATTTTAGCATCCAAAAATGGTTATTAAAAAGTATCCTTTCCAAATGGATACCGAAATCATCTAATGGATATTTTTTATACTCTGTACCAAAGATACATAGAGTATAATAAGTTTGTGCAAAAGTATGTAACATCCAGAAGAAAGCATCTCCGACCCCATAAAGTATATATATTCTTGATCAGCATCAACAGCCGAGTCGATATAGCCATGTCCGTCTGTCCGTCCGTCCGTCTGTCCGTCTGTCTGTCCGTATGAACGCACAGATCTCAGAGATGGTAAGAGATAGAGGTTTGACATGTATGGGACATATGCTTCTTATGTCTGCAGGCAGATCAAGTTTATTTTCAATTTTGGCCACGCCCCCTCCCGCCCCCGCAATTTAGAAAAAACGTCATATCTCCCACAGTTTTGAAGATAGATGGCTTGTTCCTTCTGGACATATTTAGTTAGCAGGATAACTTATCGATCCGCCAGGAATGGAGAAGATCGGATGAACGGTTTTCGAGTTATGATCAAAAGACTGCTTGCTGCTACTGCAGCATCAAAATTTATGCTGAGAGTATAATTTTCTTGGTACAGAGTATGTTATAATCGGGCATGACCGACTTTCTTTTTTGTTTAATATCCTATTTTCTCTGTGCACAATTATATGAGCTATCGAGGTAGTATTAGCAGTTCCTTGTACAAAAGAAAGTATCGATCGACTATTTAATGGTGTTAAATTTATTATGAATTTATTTAGAAACATATTGAACTTAAGAAACTAACTTAAGTCATATGTAATTTTGTTTAATACTAAAATGTATATTTGATCGGTTACCGAAACGATGTTATTGTAACCGAATCGTAACCGGAACGAAATATTATAGAAACAGGAAACCATTTGATTTGAAGTTGATATTAATCTCTGGTTACCAATTATCTCCATGTTAAGTAAATAATTTATTACCCTTTTTAATGAACGAAAGGAATTTCAGAGAAATTTTGATAAATAATTTCTAATGCATCTCGGAACCGCATCCCCCCACCATCCCCATCTTACAAGGCGAACAAAGATCTTCTTCCGCTTTAAGAATGCATTTCCCTTACATCTGCACAGTTGCCCAGCTGCCACATTTTTCAATGCCAGGACAAGGGCAGACACCAAAGGAGACGTGAGCCAGCTGCATTACTGCATACACATTGGTAAAGCCATATGCACACATGTTTGTATGTGTGTACACTATACACAGAGAAAAAAAGGATACTAAAAGTTAAACAATGGATGATTTCGGTAAACATTTGGAAATAATATTTTTTAATATAAATTTTTGGGTTACTAAAATATCCATTTAATGTTAAATGGATGTTAAATTTTCATCCAGCAGAGCTGAAAATCATTCAAATGATATGAAAAATGCACATTTTAATATCACAAAAGGATACTAAAAACGAATTGGATCCTTTTTCTTCTATGTATGTGTGTGTGTGTGTGTGTGCATGTACATGTAGTTGATGGCCATTTAGTGAGGCGACGTAAATGTTTCTTTCTAATTAATTTGATGCGCTTGCGGCAATTTGAGTAATTATGCTTATGGTCCACTTACACACACATGCACACAGATTAACAGCAAATGCACATTTTGTTATCAAGCTGCACAGCTGTACCGTTATCAGTTGACAGAGCTAACTCCCCCTATCTCTCACAGTCATGCGCCTGCTGCCAAAGCTCTCTCACGCGAGAGAGCTAGAGAGAGCGTTAGCGGAAAAGCGCTGCTGAAAAGTCCTTGCTGCTGCTGCTGTATTCGGCTGTTGACTGTCAAAAATTTTCATTTAACAATCAGTCAAGTTTATCGTGCGCTTTAGTTTAGTTGAAGAGTTTCGCGTGCGCAAGTCGTTCCAAGTAGATCGTTGAGCAGGCAGAGGAAAAAAAAATCCAGCAGCCACAGGACACACAATTAACACAACGAATAGCAAAGTGGCAAACCAGCAAAAGGAAAATGTAATTTTATAATCAAACCCCTAAAGCTGAAATAGTGCAAATAACGGTACAAATTTTGTGGTGCAGTGAGAATCGCCTCGACCAGCCTCCATAAAAAAAAAATTATACTAGGCCTGGAAATTGGCTTCAAATTGAAATCTCAAATTTGTCTGCAATGTGTGTACACACAGAAATACACAAACAAAATCAGAACGCATTAAAACGAACCTTGAGCAAATCAACCTTATACTTTTACACAAACACACCAACTCTCACACACACACTCGCATACATCCATACCCATGTACGGCTATAGCCTAGCCCTAAAGGATTTTTTCATTCCAAAAGACGGAAAAAAATAAGAAGCAACGTTATGTTACACCAGTCCTGTCGCTCGAATTCGGCAATAAGGATACGTACGACAACCAAATGAAGAGGAAGCAGCAGAGAGCCAGCTAGAGAGAGAAAGAGAGCGAGCAGCTAGCACCGTGGTGTGTGCGGGTGTTAAATGTGGTTGAAAATAGTCATAATTTATGCAAATATTGCCCCGTTAGGAGTGTGGGCCAGCGGAAGTGGGTGTGTAGCGGACGGGGGGACTTCATTTGGAAATTTGACAAGTCAATTTCAATTTCAATTTGCCTGAAAATAGAAAACTCAATTTGCTTTAATTATAATCTAACGGAAATTGGCAGGCACCGTTTAAAGCTTGAAGGGAAATGTGTAAGAATAATTAATCTAAGCCAGACTCACAAATACCCTTTATTTTTCTAATTTGTTAGCAAAAAATGCATGCAAAATGCAAGAACTAATCAAATCTCAAATTGTCTTTAAAACTAGAACTTTCTTTGTCGTGTACTTTCACTTCTTTCATCTGGTGTTTTAGGGTAACCTTATATTTCGCTAACTTTATGTATCCTTCTATAAGTCTACCTTATATATGTTCAATTAAACTCTAAGCTTATGTCACTAAGAGTACATTGAAACAATGGGAATGGATCGAATCTGATCAGGCTGAAACAAATGACTCGTTTTCTGACCGTATCATCAGGTTTTTTTTTAGATCAGATTAGAAAAAATGCATTTTAAGGTTCTAGATTCTTGCTTATGTTTAAAAAGATTGACAATATTGGTTATCGGTCGGAATTCTGAATTCCAAACCAGCTCACAGCTTGAGTATTAAAAACACTTTGGAATTATTTAAGGATAAATATTATTTTATTTTGGAAGCACTTTGGTATAATTCTTGGTTAAGTTTAGTTAAAATTTTGGTCTCGATTTGGGGATTATGTTGTGATCATTTTGGGAAATTGTTGGTTACTTATTCGAAAAGTTTTAGTCTCATAAAATAACCCTCTTTGGATAAACACGAAATCGAAAATCTTGAAATTTAAATTTAGGGTAAAAAACCTTAACTTTTATGAAAAAGTGTTACTATCCGAAAACGTTGTTGCTTGTTTTCTGAACGAAAATTCGTTAAAGAAATCATTAAAAATGGGATAATCTTTGGATAATCGCTTGGTCTTAGTTAATGTACTCGGCTCCTCAAATGGGTCAAGAACAGGAAAAGTTGTAGGGTGCTGAGACGTTTCATTTTGGCGTTACAAGCATCTAGATAATAAATATATAATTATCAAAATTGCTTGGTTATCTACATAGCAAGTGACAGCAGTGAATTTCTTAAGGTTTGCTATACATTTTATTTTCGTAGTATACGCAAAAATTGATAAGAAACTTTTTCTTTTTTGTCGACAGTTCTTATCGCAATTTATTTTGTGGGGCATACAGAATTTATGGCCGAAGAAATGATTCAAATATGATTTTTACTTATCGCAGACACAAAAATGTATTTTTATAGATATTATACACCTCATCCCACTGTAAGTCGGCTTGAGAAGCTCTCGCACACACACACACACCCTCACACATAAACAGGACCATGCTCGTGTCGCTCGCACAAGGACGCTTCCGCTTAGACGGCCGCTCACTCACACTTGCCCACTGACTGAGAACGCCACGAGGCAGCGTTAAGACTCAAATTTACCGTTAACGAGTTTGTGTACAAATTTTGTTTCTTGGTTGTTGTTTGACTTCGTGCTCCGCTTTACTCTATTTACCCAAGCGTCTCCCAGTATCCGCATCCAGTCCCCGGTCGCCGTCATCATATAAATAAATAAGGACGGAAATGGCAGTGCTTCATTCATAAACCAAAAACCAGCCCGGGTCGAACGAAATTAAAAATCGGAACAGCATGCCGGAAGACAAGGAGAAGACTAATCTCGAAAATGGCCAGACAACGGCCTCTTCCACGCCCAGCAAGTCCAAGCAACAGCAGCAGCGCACACGCCGGCGTCCGCACGAGAGCGACGTGGTGGCAGGTGGCGTGGGCATCACCGGCGGCGGTGTGGTTATCCTGCCCCAGCATGTGCTCAATGAACTCTACCACAACTATTCCATAAAACAGCGACGCAGTGGCCTCAAATGGTTTCTGTTTGCGGCCGTGCTCTTTAACCTGTGGACCATCTGCATACCCTGGGAGCAGGCGGTGCCCACAAGGGGTGAGTTTAGACCTTGTAATTGTTATTGCCCCCTTAACGGTTTGTGTTCACTTAACGCTTTCAGTGGTCAACTGTTGCATGCTGGTTGCCTATTTGGCATTAACCGCTCTGCTGCACATTGGACGACGCTCGGAGCAGCCAGCGCTGAGACGTTTTCATCAAATGTTGTTAACAATAATACCAAGGGCTTTGTGGTTTCTGGCCATGTTACATTTTGCCGCCTATGTGATGCTGCAGGCCAGTTTTTCACCGCGGTGCGTATCAGATTAAACGAGGGGAATAACAAAAGATATATTGCACATTTTTAACGGTAGTTATACAGTCTATAGCATGTCTATAACTTGTCCGTTTTACTAATGATTTGGACGTCATTTTGAATACCAGGACTTGACTTAATTTATTCTACTCAACCAATTTAATAATATAAGTCTAGGAACCGGTCAGCTATTAGTAACCACACCTCTTTCGTAGAGGTATTAAGCCACAGGTTTTTGCTTGAACCAACTCTTTTTGGTCTATCTTGTCCTTTAAATATTTCGAAAGAAAGAAGAACGAAAACATATTTGAGTAGGCGGATATGCTGATACATTATTTCAACCACTCTTGCAGTGGGGAGTACACACACAAGGGCTTTTATCTGCTTTGGCCGTATCTTTCTGTTTTTGCACTCACGCTGCTTTGAAATTCCCAAGCGTTTATGGCGTTGTTAGAGTGTAGAGGCGACTGCTTGACTGACTGATAAAGGACCTTGGTGGGTCTTAGAACAGCTTTACAGTCAACTAGCCTCTTTTGTGGAGTCGGGTGCTTGTGTTTAAAGTTATGCTCAAACCGGCTAAATGGGCTAGTTTGTTTAACATTAAGGTACAACATGTTCATGACTTCAAACTTATCAGTGAATTGGACCAAACCAAACCGTTTTATGGTTCGGTTTTTGATTTTCGAAGGGATGCTAGATCGGTTTCGGTTCGGCTCAGAACCGGGTTGGAACCCTGTTTAAGCTATATTATCAAAATGTAAGTCTAAATGGTTCTGTCGTGTTTTATGGAATCGGAGCATAATTATTTGCTAGAATTAAAATCGGCTCTTAAGCTTTAAGGGCGGTTCACTGGAAGCCTGTGAATGGAAACCCATCTAAAACACTTCTGCATGGTGAACTACTCATTCTTGTTTTGAGGTTTTCTAAGAATTTATAGTTCAAGACACTGACTTTACCCAAGTATCGTCTTCAAGATTATACATATTTTCTTCATAATATTTGTCTTTATTAATTTTTGAAGCATTATTTGTCATAGTTAAATCCCTGAACCGCATCCGCGTGAGTTCATTAAGGGGAAGTGTATTTGTTGAATTGTTTTTTAAGGTATTGGCAAAGCATTGGGTTTGTTCCTAAGTTTGAAATCTAAGGTATTGATTTATCGATGAACGATATATCGATAAATCAATATCTTAGACTTTAAGACGGTTTCAAACTAAGGAACAAACTCATTTGCAGAGTTTTAGAGAAGTACAGAATGGTATAAATACTAAGTCAGTGATTTTAAAAGGATCAAATGGAAAGATTGTAACTCCCAAGTGCTGTTAAGAACTTCTCTTAAATTCTAGAAGAATTCGAGTTTGCCAACTTACTGAACTTTTGTTAGTCCCTCGTCTATATTTTTATTGAATTGTGGGGAAAATTAAAGTACCCTCTTCCATTTCTAGCGATGTACTTGGCTGGTCCATATTACTCAACTTCCTCATTTATATAACGTTGCCGCTGCCTTTGATCTTTCTGGGTCTGGTCATCGGTTTCTGCACCTATTTCAATTGTTTGAGTCTACCCGTGGGTTTCTCTCGCCCAGATCCGCTCATTTCCGATCAGGCAGCTGCCAATGCGGTGTTAATAGCCACCGCGGCTATAATTGGTTTGTTGTACTATTTCATGGGCGAGGCCAAGCAGAAGCGTGCCTTTTTGGAGGCCAAAAAGAGTCTGGAGGTAAAAATGGTTATCGAGGAACAGTCGGCCGAACAGGTGAGCAAACTTTTTGAACAAAAGTTAATGGTGTTGCTTAAATAGTTTTGTATTTCGTTTTGTGATTTAGGAGCGCCTGTTGCTGTCGGTGCTGCCCAAGCATGTGGCCATCAAGATGCGTGAAGATTTGGGCTCTTCCAGTTCGGAGGCATTCAAAAAGATCTATATGAGTCGGCATGAAAATGTGAGGTAAGTTTTTTGGAACATTTTTCGACAAGCACGGTTTTAGGAAATGTAGAAATAGCGAAAAAATAAGTGTATCATGTTTTAGATTAGGTTTCTTTCCGAACTGAATGGTACTCCCGTGGAGTCTGAACTACAATGGAACGTTTTATAGGATGTATAAACCGATGAACCAAAAACACAACATCTTATCCTAAATCAGCTAAACGTTACCTTTATAGAACATTTCCTTTGACCAAACGGAAACATTTATCATACTTAATACTTGCTCAATTGCGTCAAGTTATTTCTACAGCATATTTCTAGGTGCTAGCATTTCCCGCCATTTAATCACTAACCGTTACTTTCGTTTTCTCTTTAACAATTACCCACACACTCAAAAAGCATTCTCTATGCGGATATAGTCGGCTTTACCGCCATCTCCTCAACATACAGCGCCCAAGATTTGGTTAAAATGCTTAACGAGCTCTTCGCACGCTTCGATAGGCTCGCCGAGGTAAAAATAACTACGTTTACACTCGTAACTTGTTTTCTTTTCTTTGCTTTTGGGTTAGGTTTTCTTTTGTTTTTCCACCTGTTCATTCACCTGTGCCTGGCCATTAAAATCGTTCTAATAATGATGATGATTATGATGTTCAAGATAAGCATCGTAGAAATTTTCATTTCCCTTTTTGAGTGTTTCACACTCTTTTTTTGAATCCTCTTCTTTTTTTTGCATAAATTTTTTGTTGCTGTTTCTTTTTTTGGGGGTCTTCGGCTGGCAACAAAAGTTACGTCCAGTCAGGCGTGTCAAATGTTTTGAGTTGATTTTTTCCTCCAGCTGTGGGTGGCCATTTACAATATTTTGTTGCTGTTGTTGTTGGTGTTGTTCCGTTTTTGTTTGTAGATTCAGTTAATTTGGCTGCACTTGGCCAGGGGGTTGTATTGACAACTGGTGGGGGCGATGGGTGAAAGTTGGACTGGGTCGGGGTTTTGGCTTATGTGTTTTCCTTTTCACTGATTTGGGGGGACTCGCTTTTTTTCAGTTCATTTGTTGGCTTTGGGTTGTGATTAGGTTGAGGGAATTTGATGTGGTTTTGTGGGATTTTGAGTTTGTTAAATATTTATGGTCGGTTTTTATTCAAATTTACCACCAATTTAGAGTTTGGGTTATATATGGTAGGTCTTATACCAGGTCAAGAACTTCAGTTTTGAACTAGAAATGTAGACAGGCTTTGGTCAAGTACCTTAGCACACTTAGAAACGTAGAAGGGCAACATTTATATTTACTTAGATAGTCAAACAGCTTTAAGGGCACTTGAGTCTGATACCAATAATGGCAATACGCTTACAGATTGCCGTAGATTCTTGAATGCCATCGCTCGATCCACCTCAAAGACGACAAAACTAGCTAAACAAGGCAATACCAATCAGTTCCTCCTAGAGCACAGATTCTCCCTTGGCTATGTATGAACAATTTACAAGGAACGAAACCTGGCTATTGAACGATGGAATCACCTTTCACGTAGCCCACGGTAATCCCTAAACATACCAATATCCTTTTACGTCAGAGCAGAGGAAACCTCTTACTTCTAGTCGGAGTCCTGACTCATCGATAGACATGCAGCAATCTTGGACTTCGATCACAACCATTTCTGTAGAAAGTGCCAGTGTAAGCAAGAGGAGGAAACATTACTGCATCTTAGTAGAATGAGACTCAAAACAACTTTTACTCAATCTCTTGGAAGTATCTAAGATAGAGATGGTGTTACGTTTAAAATTTTTGCCGACCTCACAATGATTCAATCGGGAGGAACCCCGATGAGTCGGGGTCAAAGTTAGATCCAAGAACAAATGCATACGGTACCAACGCCAGCTTGGCTTACAAGTAGACGATTCAACACCAAAATGTATCTAGTATTAAGATAAGGCTTCAAGAATTGGCCTTACGTATAAAGAAAATCCTTACGACTCTGACAGAAGTCTACAAGAACTCTACTGCAGATTTCGGGTTCACCTTTATAAGATGGGAATAACACACACACATTTATGTAGATACTATGAAAAGTAGGTTGAGTCCACTGAGTGTAGATTTTTGGAAACCCCAACAAGATAAGAAACCCAGAACCCTCGAAAATCTTGACAAATTTCAGAATCCAAAAATCGATTCCGATTTGGAAAAATGTTGCTTATTTTCTCAGACTCAAAAGATTTAAGAATCAAGACTGCTGCTTGAAAAGAAGTGCCTTTATTTAGGTATTAAAATATCCAAAATCTTGATTATCTGATTTAGGATTCCTGGAAATTTTCGCATTTTTATACACGAATTAAAGAAATTCTTTATTGTGTAAAGCTGATCTGCTAACAGAATATATGTATGTTTGAAGCAACTTTTAGACTAGAACTGGACTTCTTAGGAAAGATGTACCAGTTAGAGCAAAGAACTACAACTCAGAAGCCGTCTTATCGGTTAGACTATCAATACTTTGTTGATCTGGACTTAACTAGAAGCTTAGTCAAGCAGGCACAGCAAAGAGCAAGGGGTAAGGTAAACTGATAAAAAGGGATAGTTTTTGATGATCTTATGAATGAGTCTTTGGTATCTTTGTAAGGTATCCATTGGATCTTTCCGAATAGATAACAAAATATACGTTTTTCTTATCTATTCGATCTTTGTAGAAATATCCATTTGATCTGAATGACGTATCCCATTTATCTGTTATTAATATGCTTTTAATATCCATTTGATCTGACCAACATATATATACATAATATGCATATGGGAGGCTTGAACAAATCAAAACCAAAGTCCGCTGATGGATCTCTGAAAATACCTACACAGGGAAAAAAAGGATATTAGAAAATATCCATTGAAAATCATCCAAAGGATGTGAAAAAAGATCATCATATTAATGATTTTTCAGCTCCGTTGGATGATAAAAGGATATTAAATTAAGTCCAAATGGAAATTTGTTCTAGTTTATGCAATTAGTTTCTTAATTTCTTATATATTATTGTTTATAAATGTTAAGAGAGAGAGAGAGCTAAGGCGACCTCTTCGATGGCTTTTTACAATGTCAGGGTAACCTAAAAGGACCATCTCAGCCTAAAAGTAGGCCAACAATATATATTTCTGGACCGCTAATTCATCCTGCATATCTTATTTTATTATCTCTATAACTCCTATCCAATTAAATCTCACGCCTCCCAACTGGCTTGTATCACATCACCATAACACAATTCCTCTAACTAAACCTTTTATCTTCCGTTCATATAGAAATACCAACAGCTACGCATTAAAATTCTGGGCGATTGTTATTATTGCATTAGCGGTGCCCCGGACGAGCGTCCGGATCATGCCGTGATGTGTGTTCACATGGGACTCTCCATGGTAAAGGCCATCAAGTAAGTTGGACGACAGGTGACGCGTCGCCAAATCAGCGTTTGTTCAATTAATAATAATTGCTTTTAACCACGCGTCGTCCGTGTGGCGCTGTGTGTGCGTGTGTGTGTTGTGTCAGAGGACACCCCTTGCGTTGTTCATTTTTCATAGCATACTTTTTCGCGTGCCCGTTTATTCCTTAGATATGTGCAACAAAAGGCCAACTCACCTGTTGATATGCGTGTGGGCATACACACGGGGGCCGTGCTAGCTGGCATCCTGGGGCAACGTCAGTGGCAGTTTGACGTTTACTCCAAGGACGTTGAATTGGCCAATAAAATGGAATCGAGCGGCAAGGCTGGGTGAGTCCAAAACACACTGCATAATTGATATGTGAAGCACCACCAGACACCACTTAAGTGGTGATGGGGCGTGGCTCGAGTGCTTATTATGATTTGACTTTGTCACTTCTGTATGCAAATTTATGGACTTGTTTACACACACTCCTTGAGCGCCATTGGAGGTGTGGAGGGACATTTGATTGGCATTTGGTTAATTTTGATTTCCTTGCTTGCTTTCTTTGTGTGTGGGGGTCAGGCGCGTACACATTTCGGACAAAACTCTGGCCTTTCTCAATGGCGAATTTGAGGTGGAGCCCGCATTTGGGGAGAAGCGGGAGGAGCTGTTGCGCATAGCCGGATTGAAGACCTATTTTATTACCAAAGTGGTGAAGCCGGTAAGTGCAACAGTTAATGGGAGGAACTGGGCTCATAATATTCAAGTTTTGGTCCCCAGTTTGCTTCACCTTGTGCCAAGAAAATCAATGAAACCCAAACGGAGCCCAATGACTCCACAGGAGAAGTTGTGGGTGATGATGATGATGACCCTGACGCCACTCTAGACGATGAGGAACTGCTGGCGCAAAATGCCACTGCAAATGGACATCATCAGGCCACAATCGATGCTGAAGAAGATGAGGAGGAGCAAGTTAAGCTGGAGAACTTTAAGCAACGTTTAAAAGATGAACTGGTCACCAGAGATGGGCATGAGTGAGTGGAGATTTGGTGGTTTCTTTTCAATGCCCAATATCCTTTTGCTTGCCTCCCCACAGAAATCTCACCAAAGACACCAACATCTTTCTGCGCTTCAAGAATCCCCAACTGGAGCAGGCCTATGCCATTTACCGCGAACCCTACAGCTCTCTGCCGCTGTTGGCCGCTTTGCTGGTGCAGTGCATCGATGTCCTCTACTCCTATTTGGTCTTGCCACGCTCCACTTTGCATTTCATCAATATAGCCGCCCCCTTGGTACCCATTGCCATGCTGGTGGTGATTAGCATTGCGGAGAGTTTCAGTGGCATGCTACCCAAGTTCTTTGTGGATGTGAGCAAGCGCTTCAATGACATTACCTTCGTCCGAGAATTGGCCGCCATAATTATAGCCCTCACCATTGGCCTCAGCAATGTCATCGACATGGTTAGTTCCGGCCGGGTCGAGAGTTGCGTATTGATTTTTATACAGTAACTACTTGCAGTTCTTTTTTGTCACCTTCGTGCGCACCGAGCATATTGTGAGCGAAAGTGAATTCAATGCCACGGCCAATGACGCGGAGGAGTCGGAGACGGCAGCGATGGAGGCGACCGCTGAGCACCTTTTACCTGAATCCTTTGTTGAACAAATGCGCGATGCGGTGCCCACGGAGGGTGTACTTTATCCGTCCTATTTAAGTAATTTTGGTGTCTTAATATTGATTGCGATTGCGGTGATTGCTCAGCTCACGCACTTGACCAAAATACTGTTGCTGTTGTCCATAGCGGGTGAGTGGTCGGCGGAAGAGTGGAGGAGGAGCAGTGTTTTGTTATTAATTGAAATTGGAAATCTATTTTAGCTCTGCATTGCTACTTCAATATATTCATCATGCAGGACTTGTATGCACTGGAGGACGACCTGGCACATCAACCGTAAGTAGAGATAGATACGAAAATACTGAGCCGTACCGAAAACCATAAATCAAAACGGTTCGGCTCAGTTTACTAACGAGTTTTCAGACGTAAAAATTGTTGGGAATATTTATTTATGGTTTTCCAAACTTCCGCACCATCAAATATCCAAAAAAATAACTTTCCGAACAGATTTAAAGACATTTCAGCATGATACATTCATGAATTTGCTTTAAAGGTTAAGATTCAATGGAGCGAAGAGCAATCCTTGAACCAAGAGGAGTTTGTGACTTCATTTTGGATTTTCCGCAACCTTAGAAGTACGTAAATGTGACTTTCCGATCATATTTGAAAGTATTTCGTGATGATATACTCAAAGAAGAGTTGATATATGGTCAAATTAAGAAGGATCCCTGATCCAAGGCTGTCTTACCTCCAAAAGTTTCAGAAAAACACCTTTCCGCGCTGATTTAAGGGAAAATCGGTACATAATACTTAAAAAGAGTTTGAAGGCTTGAGACTCGACGAAATTAAGGACGATCCTTGAACAAAAATGCGTCTTTCACAACTTTTCGGCTGTCTTATTGCCTTTACAATAAGTTTTAAAGGATTTTTTTATACTCTGTACCGTAGGTACATAGAGTATTATAAGTTTGTGCAAAAGTATGTAACAGGCAGAAGGAAGCATCTCCGACCCCATAAACTATATATATTCTTGATCAGCATCAACAGCCAAGTCGATATAGCCATGTCCGTCTGTCCGTCCGTCCGTCTGTCCGTCTGTCCGTCTGTCTGTCTGCCCGTATGAACGCACAGATCTCAGAGATGGTAAGAGATAGAGGTTTGACATGTATGGGACATATGCTTCTTATGTCTGCAGGCAGATCAAGTTTATTTTCAATTTTGGCCACGCCCCCTCCCGCCCCCGCAATTTAGAAAAAACGTCATATCTCCCACAGTTTTGAAGATAGATGGCTTGTTCCTTCTGGACATATTTAGTTATTAGGATAACTTATCGATCCGCCAAAAGAATAAAGAAGATCGGATGAACAGTTTTCGAGTTATGATCAAAAGACACATTTTCTTGGTACAGAGTATGTTATAGTCGGGCTTGACCGACTTTCTTTCCTTGTTTTTTTCAAGTTTCACCTTATATTGTAAAGAATTTGTTTCAAAAATGCATTTTTCAAAGTATTGTCCATTGGTAGCCTCTTCTTTTAATGCGATCCACGAATCTGTTCACAATCTTAGTTCTTGAAGAGAGCTAGTTTATTGGTCCTTAAGGGCATGCGTCATCGACGAAAACAAAAGGTAGTCGGAAGTGGAAATGTGTGGGCTTTTCTGTAGGTGGGTTATAACTTCCCATTTTGGCTTTTCTCGGTATGTTTTGACCGCACCAGCAACATGTGGCCGAAAGTCATGCTTAAAAAATTACCTTGTAGTGCCTTTGCTCGTATTCTGGTCGTTTTTGTCTCAATGCTCTGCTCCATTGCTATAATTGAGTTCGTTAGAGTTTTCCTGTGATGGTTTCACCCAACTGTTGCAGCTTATAGTACACCAATCGCACCCTTTCGTTTTTCACGTTGACGCAGCTGAACCTTAAATTGTGTTTTGTTGGCACCATATTCGGCGCAAACAAGATCTATATTATTTACACTTCAGCGAAATGACACATACTGCAAAAGAAAACCTGATGATGAGGCTTCATAAAGAAGTTGGTTGCACGATTGTTCGTTTCGATTAAATAAAAGGTAAATCCGCCTTCAAAAAAAGTTCTATAAGACTTTTTTGTACAGGAAATACCTTCGAAAATACGAAGAATAATTCAATTCCAAACTTAGTAAAGGCTTTAAAGGTCTAAGATTCGGCGGAATTAAGAGCGATCCTAGAACAAAAATTTGTTTTTGAGCATTTTTTCAACTTGCCGAACCTTCAAAAGTCTACAAGATAACTTTTCGAGCAGATTCAAGAAAAAATAGGATAGTCATACTTAAGAAAGGGTCTTAAGTGTAAAGATTTGACAGAGTTTCGTACGATTCATGTTCATAAGTTGCGTTTTAAGCAATCGGCTTTAAAAACCAGGAAAATGTGTAAACCACTGAACCGAACCAGTTCCTATTTCCGAGCCGTTTGCCTCCCTGATTTGTATACTCTTACTAATATTTCCAGCATTATATCCACGCGCTATTGTGCCTCGGGTCTTTTATTGGTAGCTGCCTTGTCACTCAGCATGCTAGCTCGTCATGTAAGTAAATCTTCCACAAAAAGTTTACAAAAATCTCATAAAATATTATTCATTTCCCTTAGATGGATCATGAAGATCGCGTCATATTCAAATGGAAAACCGAGGTGGCCGAACAAAAGGAAACCGCCAACGATATGCGTCAACGCAATGAGGCTTTGGTCTACAATGTGCTACCCGTGCATGTGGCTGAGCATTTCATGAAGAATACCAAACGCTCTCATGATGATTTGTATTCTCAAAGTTATGCCGAGGTGGGAGTTTTATTTGCCAGTATGCCAAACTTTTCGGGTAGGTGTGCCATTAGTGGAACATGCTGTTTATCCTATTCATACTTGGCGTACTTTCTCAAAAGATTTCTACTCGGAGGAAACGGTCAATAATCAGGGTCTGGAGTGTTTGCGTTTTCTCAACGAGGTCATTTCGGATTTCGATGCGGTAAGTTTCGAGATTTTGGAAAAGATCTTCGTGCTAAACTTTTCTCTTTTTAGTTACTCGAACTGCCACAGTTCCAGGATATTATTAAAATCAAAACCATAGGTTCCACTTATATGGCAGCCAGTGGCATTAATCTGCAGCGCAATCTTCGCAGCGATGCTCCCATCACTGAACGATGGTCCCATTTAGGTGTTTTGGTGGAGTTCGCATTAGAGTTGAAGCATGCCCTGCAGGGCATAAATGAGCAGTCCTTTAATCATTTTGTGCTAAAGATGGGTATCAATCATGGTCCAATAACGGCTGGTGTGATTGGTGCCCGGAAACCACACTATGATATCTGGGGGAATACGGTGAATGTGGCGTCTCGCATGGAGAGCACCGGCAAGGCAGGAGCCATTCAAGTCACAGAAGAGACTTGCAATATCCTACAGCAATTTGGTTATACATTTCAGCAACGTGGCCTGGTGGTGGTCAAGGGCAAAGGACAGCTGATGACATACTATCTGCAGGTAAATTGAAAGTAACTCAAATCCCGGCTTATGAAGTGAGGAAACCGTTTATGGCCTGTCTTTAGTAACGATTGTGTTCGCATTGAGTTGAATGTTCTCGTTTTTTTCCGTCTCCGAGTCGTTTTTTGTTCCGATTGCAGTACTCGCTCGATTTCGAGTGTTTGGTTCGCTATTCAATTGTGTGCGCCTCAGTCCACCGCCCACACTTTCCCTTTTGTGCACTCTCTCTCTCTCCGTTCACAATACACCACCACAACCATGCTGTTAATGGACGGTTGTTAGACAGATCAGAAGTCAGTTAACACTTGAAGAAAAAATTAGTTCTGCTATAAAAATTCCGTTCCGTCTGTGTATGGTTTCCCGATCCGATTGCGGCACTCGCTTATTTTCGAGTGTTTGGTCCGCTATTCACTTGTGTGCGCCTCAGTCCACCGCCCACAACACCACTACAAGCATACTGTTAGACAGATCAGAAGCCAATGTGAATGGAAAATTATTTGTGCTCTTAAAGGAAACTGTGTTTTGCTCAGATTTCAATCAAATTCGCTGCTGCTAAGTGAATGAGCCCCGAAGGCTAAGTATACTTGACTGAACTAGCCAATATGGAATAAAAAACTGCTTGAAAAAAATATACAAAACCAAAATTACAATAGCTTATCTACCTCTCACTTACCAGGGCAAATCACAGATGACCGCAGAGCCAGCCCCATCCGCGGCCGTAGAGTTGCATGAGAACGAAGCGGCTCTAGAGTCCACCACAGAACTGGAGGTGGACATTAAGACTCCATTACTAAAACTCAAGACAACTCAAGATATCAAAGCGGCGGAGAGTGTGCCGGAATCATCGCTTGGCAACGGAAGTGCTGGCACAGTGGGCGAATCTCAATCCTTGCTGGAGTAAAAATTGCAAAACAATTTGATTGCTCGCATTTTAATTGTATGGTGTGAATGGAAGTGTGTGTGAAAGTTAACTGTTATACAAGAACAACAACAACAACAACAAAAACAAACAAATACTGTTATACTTGCTATACAATTTGATTTTGCCTCTATATATTCGTGTGATATTCTCTGTATGCTATTAATATTATTAAACATATGTATTGTATTTAGTTAAATTCATCTCACTTTACTTTTCGAAAGTTTGTAAACTGTGTACCTAAACATAAACTAAGTAAGCATGTATTTTTGTTTCAAACAAAATCGGAAATTGTTATACACCCGCGTACATATATGATTTGAAAGCAAACGGAAAACCCAATTAACTGTAAAATAAGTAAGCGAGCAATTTGCTTTAATTAGGAAAACAAACATCTCAATGTATGTATATGCGCCCAAAATTCAACTAAACTAATTATACACATAATAATACATACATATAAATATAAATAAATTGAGAATCCGTATCCCACCACACCAAATGCGACCCACAAGCAAAGTCCAAATAGCAAACAAAATGAATTAATGATAAATTTACAAAAATTATTAGAACAACAAAATACAAGCAATAGTAGGCGAACAACAAACAATTAACAATTACGAATCGGCATATAGACTATGTTAACATATATCTAGTCGTACATTATAACATATACAGTAACATACATATATACAAATGCTTATTAGAATGATCTTCAACGAATTAGAAAATGAAACCAACAAACTAACGAACTTACATAGCAAACCAAAAAATATGCAAAATTATCAAAAGATTTTCCAAGAAATGTTTCCCCTCCCCTCTTTTTGCGAATTAACCAATTGTTTCCATGGCTAAAAGCATGACAATCAACGAACAACAAATACAAGTCACAAGCCAACCAATTCAACTCGCTCCGAAACTCCCGCAATCCACTGGTTAACTAAAACACTCAAAATTTTGATGATTCTGTAGGAAAATTCTCATTATCTGTTAGATGTTGTGTTAAAAAATCGAACCATTTTCATAATTGCAATTTTTGTATAATTTTTTGTCAAACTAAATGAAATTAGAGAATTATAGGGAATGAAAAAAGGTAAACCTAATAAATGAAAATAAATAAAGTCATCTAAAACTAAAAGAAATGTGATTTGCTGTTCTCTAAAAACTTACATGGAGGTACTCTCATCTTCTAGATAGCTCCTGTGTGTCAGTAAAACTAAGACTTTACTCTGCTATTAGTAAGTATATGTGACAGATAGCTTTTTGTAGAAGATAACAAATCGGTCCTTAAAGTGCTTACAATACCTGTAACTTACATTCAACGCCCGGTGAGTACATTTCCCACCCATTGTGTGAAGCTAACCGCCTGATTTCTTAAAACTCGTTTAAAACACTAAGCTAAGCCGAACCGTTTTGCTTTGTACTATTCGGTTAGGTTCATCAATTTCGAAAGGACTTAGGTTTGGATAGCGGGCTATATACATAATAATAAACAGGTTTGGTTCAGAATCGGCTTGCGTCCCTGCTCTTTTTGAAGAAAATTTTTGAGACTTAGCAACTTTCAAAAAAATTCATTTTTAAGTTCAAAAATCCACGCTGAATCAAATTTTCCCTCAGATATATGGAAAGTAGAACGGTTTTTGAGATACCGTTACGTCAAATTTTCATTTTTAAGTGTTTTGAAAAAAGGTAAGTCTTTTTTTGAAGCACCAACAACCACATTTCTACCCAGTTAAATTTAATTCTGCGATTATGTGTATTGTATGGTCCACGCCAATGTGCGGTCCACCCTTTCGCACAGAGCACTAATATTTGCTGCTGGTATTTCTGGTATTTTTTTGACATTCTTGCTTTGGCCATCAACGGTCACACCTTATTTCACTGTCCCCGTCTTACGACCCATTTTCGACAGCAGAAAAAGTGTTAAAAGAACTAAATTCTTGGTGTAATTAATTAGTAATTATAGTCATAAAGTAGCAGGTGAGTGTTTGATGGATAGACGCTTGCTTTGTCCACCGGATATCACACACAAACACAATCACAAATCATTTTGGCAAGGTGAACATAGTTGGCCGTCAGCCTGCCTGCCTGTCAGCAAAGCAAAAGCGAAGCAGCACTGCCGACGTATTGAGGGTCGTTTGGTTTCGCCTTGCTTTGCTTGTAATTTGGTTATTGTTATTGGCAATGAGATTTCCATCGTCTCCCCATACAGACCACACGAAGCCCAACCATCGTCAGGCAAGGACAAGGAGATGTCTCTTAAACCAAAAATTGTGGAATTTGTTGATGTTTGGCCGCGCTTGCGCTGCATAGCCGAATCGGTGATAACATTGAGCAAAGTTGAACGCGCCGTTTGGAATACCAGCTTTAGGTGAGTATTTATGTGTGTGTGTGTGGGCTGGTGCCGTGACGTTGATGCATGAATTGCCAAAAAAGTAAACACATCCACATTCATGTACTACACAACAATTTTACTTTTGCAGCGATGTATATACGCTATGCGTGGCGCAGCCGGAACCGATGGCCGATCGTCTATATAGCGAGACAAAACATTTCCTCGAATCGCATGTCCAGGAGATGCTCACCAAAAAAGTGCTGGTTGCCAATGATGCGACAAATGCGAACACCACCAGCGCCAGTGGCAAGCCGGATTTGCTGCAACGCTATTATACCACCTGGATGGAGTATAGTCAGGGCATCAAATATCTGCATCAGTTGTACATGTAAGAAAACTGATCAAGTCGGTTTACTCATCTTTTTGATGTTGTTAAAGATTTAGTCGTTCGGTACGGTCCATCGAAGTGTCATGCAAGTGTCGTGATTTGATTAATATTGATTTGCAGCCAACTTTGACCAGGAGACGGCTTAAACTTAGTAATGTGTCTCAAGAATCAACCAGAATAAAGTAGACCGATTTGCCAGACTGCTTAACTCAATCTGGTCAAGGCCAATTAGTAGACATGTCTGATTTGCGGGGACTACTGTGAATGAAAGGGCAATGGGACAGTTGTCTTCTATTATCCTCTACCAGACCATTGGCCATGGGCCATCTCTGGAGCTTGAAGTAAAAAAATGGTGTTAATGTTATTAATTTGATTCATTTTGTTTACTTCATTCCAGCTACCTTAACCAGCAGCACATAAAGAAGCAGAAAATTACAGATACGGAATCCTTTTACGGCAATCTATCTAGCGATGCAGCCGAACAAATGGAAATTGGCGAACTTGGTCTAGACATTTGGCGTCTGTATATGGTTGAATATCTGGCCACAGAGCTGGTGCGTCACATACTTGAAGGCATTGCAGCGGATCGCGCCAGTAATGGCGCCTTGGATTCACATCGTGTGCAGATCATCAATGGGGTGATTCATAGTTTTGTGGAGGTGCAGGACTATAAGAAAACCGGCTCACTAAAACTCTATCAGGAGCTCTTCGAGGCACCAATGCTGGAGGCCAGTGGAGCCTATTATACAAACGAGGCGAATAAGTTGCTCCAGCGTTGCAATGTCTCACAGTATATGCAGGAGGTGATCAAGATTTTGGAATACGAAAGTAAACGTGCACAAAAGTTTCTACATGTCAGTTCGCTTCCCAAATTGCGCAAACAATGCGAGGAGAAGTTCATCAACGACCGTTTGGGTTTCATCTACTCGGAGTGCCGGGAAATGGTGTCCGATGAGCGGCGCCAGGATTTGCGCAACATGTATATCGTGCTGAAACCCATACCCGATAATCTGAAGTCTGAGCTGATACAAACCTTTCTCGAACATATTAAAAATGAAGGATTACAGACGGTGGCGGCCCTCAAAGGGGAGAATATTCATATTGCTTTCGTGGAGAATATGCTGAAGGTGCATCAGAAATATCAGGAGCTGATTGCCGATGTCTTTGAAAATGATTCGCTATTTCTTAGCGCATTGGACAAAGCCTGCGCCAGTGTAATCAATCGTCGTCCTAGTGAGCGGCAGCCATGTCGCAGTGCCGAATATGTGGCTAAATACTGTGATACCCTGTTAAAGAAATCGAAAACCTGCGAGGCGGAAATTGATCAGAAATTAACGAACAACATAACCATATTCAAATACATCGAGGATAAGGATGTGTATCAGAAGTTCTACAGCAGATTGTTGGCCAAACGATTGATACATGAACAGAGTCAGAGCATGGATGCTGAGGAGGGGATGATAAATCGATTAAAGGTGGGCTTTTTCTAATGATTTTGTTATGATTCGTGCTGATTTAATGATTGAATTTCCTTGAAATATTCCAGCAAGCCTGCGGCTATGAATTCACCAACAAGTTACATCGCATGTTTACGGACATATCTGTGTCTACAGATCTGAACAATAAGTTCAGTAATCACTTAAAGGAAAGCAATGTGGATTTGGGTAAGTTTGAGAAGAAGTTAGTTTTGAAAAAACATGACAAAAAAAGGATGGATAAGTGGCAAACTTTATGAAGTTGGTTTCATCTAAATTGATAAACACTTGCTCTTTTTCCATACAGGCATCAATCTCTCGATTAAAGTTCTTCAGGCGGGCGCTTGGCCCCTGGGCTCAACGCAGGTTATACCATTCGCTGTGCCACAGGAATTTGAAAAATCAATTAAAATGGTAAGTAGTCTATGAGAAGAAGGCGAAGAAGAACGGGATTCCTTCAACAACTTAATCAGCTTCAAGTTTCAAAAACAATTTCAACCTCTTCTTCAATTTGATTTCAGTTTGAAGACTACTATCACAAGTTATTTAGTGGTCGGAAGTTGACCTGGCTGCATCACATGTGCCATGGCGAACTGAAGTTAAGTCATCTAAAGAAATCGTACATTGTGACCATGCAAACGTATCAAATGGCAATTATGCTGCTGTTCGAGACATGCGACAGTCTGACATGCCGGGAGATACAAAACACACTACAATTGAATGATGAAACGTTTCAGAAGCATATGCAGCCCATGATTGAATCAAAGCTGCTGAATGCCAGCTCCGAGAATCTCGCCGGCGAAACTAGAATTGACTTGAATTTCGAGTACACAAATAAGCGAACAAAGTTCAAGATTAGCTCGGCTCTGCAAAAGGAAACGCCGCAAGAGGTAAATCATAAAAAGAGGGTATTATGCAGAAGATATTAGATCGTTCAATTTCCGTTTCCAGGTGGAGCACACCATCAATTCGGTGGATGAGGATCGCAAACTGTTTCTGCAGGCTGCCATTGTTAGAATTATGAAGGCGCGCAAAGTCCTTAAGCATAATGCTCTGATACAGGAGGTAAGTTGGCAGCTTATGCCATTTAAGTCAATTGCATTTTTAAGTATTCCCCTCTTTATTAGGTCCTGTCCCTGTCAAAAGTCAGCTTTACGCCCAACATTGCCATGATCAAAAAATGCGTCGAATCGTTAATTGATAAGCAATATATCGAGCGTACCGCCAACTCGGGCGATGAGTATAGCTACATGGCTTAGACTGCGGCCAATGGCAAACAGCACGGACCGAATCTAGAGATTATTTTAGCTTACAAAACTAATTAGATCCCCACTATTTCGATCAGACGGCTCCTTATTGTTAAAATTGTTTGCACACCTCATACATACTTAGCCAGGTTTTGTAACCAACTAAAAACAAATCATTTATAAAACAAAACACACTACTGCTATTATTTTTTTGGACAAGCCAGAAGCATTGTTTTTACCTACTGATACATTTAATTAGTTTATTGTAGATTGTTTTTTTTTTTTGGCGCGTGTGTTTTATAATATAGTTTGTATAATTTCTTTGTTTAATTGTATATTTATCTGGTATATCCACACACACACACACACCCACTCACTCAAACACCAACACGCGCACAAAAGCGAAACAGCAGGAGAATGTGTAATAAAACAAGAAAAAGAATATTCAAATTGGTTGGGATTTGATTTGAAAGTGAATGGAAAAGGATCATCTTCTAAAATCCGAACCAATTTATCAATAACACATACAGTTTCTTCTGAAGTACCAATTTATTGCTATTATCAATTTGTTTCAGATGAGTCCATCAATGGCATTTGCAATCGGAGACATTCTTTCAACAGGGGAGTGAAGATGTTAGTGGCGTGATCGTTTTTCCATTTTAGCTTTCCATATTTTTCTGTCGATATTTTTTTAGGGATCCAGCTAATGTGTTCTCAGCTGTTCAATAATATTTTAAGCCGATTTCTTGCTGCTCAGTCGATACTTGATCCGAATGAGTGGAGAGAGTGGCTGCCAGTGCAGCTCGCGCTCATGATACAACAGTTGGGGTACGCCGCACATTTTTTTGAAGTACTGAGCTTTTGCCAAGAGCGCGGGAGAGCGAGAGTGAGCGAACTGCTCACATGGACGCAAATTATGTATGCGACATCCGCGAAGGAACCTCACACTTCAAGACTACGCGAAACACTGAACGCTTTAAGTACTTAGCTTAATTGTAGTATCATGCTGTCCCCGTAAAGAGACAATCGGGGGAACACAAGTTCTACGCATGTTTTCTTTTTATTCTAACTGAATTTCAATTGACAACAAAATTTTGGTTGGACTGGCTGTTCGATTGGCGAAACCAGTAAAAAGATAAATGTACTTAAGGAAAACTTTCCTTAATTCTTAATTATATAACTTGATTTGAATTTCAGTCTTTGAATGATAAAAAGAGATTTATTTTTTGTTAAATGTCTTGCGAATTTGGCAGCTCCAGCAAACACGAAATGTAAAACTTAAAACGCAGCCTCTCTTATTTCCAACTGTTCCATTTCGATCGTTTCGTTTGTGCCGCTTTCTGTTGGTAGGCAATTTCATTGGGAATTGAGAACAGCAAAATCAAACCGAAGCGGGATTGCTTTTAGTTTACCTTTTTTAAAAGTAGTGGAATTTGGAAGATGCTCTGATAGTTCCATTGTATTCCATCGAAAGCTGTAAGTGAAGGTTGGATGGCAAAGACCGTGATACAACAAGAGGGGTAAGGTGGCATCAGTGTGAGTTCTCTGCAAAGTACCTTTACGTTCAGTGCTGCGCGTACTTTTGAAGCGTAAGCTTTTGGCAAAAGTACGCATCACACTGACGCCGCCCCACCTGTATTGTTGCATCATGGCAAAGAGTCAGCTGATTGATAGACAACTCTAATTAACAACTCTGCTAAGTTCTTAGCTATGAATGACCGATGTGCCACAACTTTTGTAGCAAGTTCAAAATCAAAGTGTGTTGTGTGGTTTTAAATTTTATTTTTTTTATTTCGTTTCATGCTACTTGTCTAAAAATATATTCAATAATATTAATTCAAATAATTGTACATATATTTATATATATATATATATATATATAATTAATTATAATAAATACCAACTTGCTATAGCATATATCATATATATAATTCGTTAATAATACTTGTCAACTGGTTGCTCTTGGGGCGCTCCTGCTCGATCATACATAAAATGCAGCCAATTTGTTTGGCCATTGGCTTTCTTTCAGTTTGGGTTTTCTTCTGTTGTTTTAATAAAAAATATGCCATCTTCCATGTTAATATATTTAATGACTAGTAAACGTTTACAGTTTTGTGTTTGTGTGCAGTTGCTTGCAAAACTTTCTGGGCTCCAAAATCGAAAAATGCTCACTGGTAAAGTCGTTTTATTGGTTGAGCATTCTTTTTAGGGGTTAAGTGTAATAATTTTCGAAAAATGTATTTTGTTTATTTGTAGTAGTTAGTATTATTATTATCAAACATTCTTTGAAATGTGTGTAAGTGTGTGGAGGGCGTTATCCATTTCATTTTCCAATTTGGTG
Organism: Lordiphosa fenestrarum; assembly: GCA_035044985.1. Taxonomy (NCBI): domain Eukaryota; kingdom Metazoa; phylum Arthropoda; class Insecta; order Diptera; family Drosophilidae; genus Lordiphosa; species Lordiphosa fenestrarum. Next base: position 1,276,884 of record JAWNNO010006344.1, on the reverse strand, counting down.
GAAATCAAATATTATTCAAATTGCACTGGGGCCAATGACAAAACCGAAAGGAACACCTTTTCCGGGCTTATCATAAAGTAAGTAATGCTGCCTAGAACCCTAAATGGTTCAGTATTCTTTTAAATATATATATAAATTCAGTGCTTGTATAAGTCATAAATTGTTTCTTTGCTCATCGTTGCGTGCCAAAGGGATTTCGGTTTTCAGGAAAATCTATGCGGGGGAAATAATCTGGGTTTTCTTCAGTCTTTACGATTCACGGCTTTGTGCATTTTTTAGTTGGAAATATTCAGTTGATGTTTGTTTTAGAATAAGTTGATGTGAGTGTGTAAGTGTGCGTGTGTGTGTGTGTGTGCAGATAGTTTTCCAAAGGTGAGCTGAACATACGAACACGAGCGTGAGAAAGATGAGCAGGTGAGTGAGTATTTCTCGTACTCCCCCAATTTACATTTAAGTGCGCCATGATTATTATCATTTATATATATATATAAAACATATCCAAAGACGGGGGTAGAGGGTTAAGGGCAGTGCTTAGGCTTTATGTATGTCTCCTCCATTTTACTGATCCAGTGAGGCGGTTTTCGTACGTTTCCACAGACTTTTAAACAGACCCTTCTTCTTGGTTTTGGGATTAGTAACGCTGCCAGCGGGTCCAGGGTCCTTGCGTGAGTTGGTATTATTATCCTTGCGCTTGGCTGAACCTAACGATGACAGGGTCAATGTAAATGCATTTGGACTTTATCACTCTTGCCCAGCTTACCCGTCTCAAATTCATAGGCATGCTTACTATTGCTGTCATCCATGGGCTGATCACAGTAGGCCTTATGCTTGCGATCCTTGTTGTTTTCTGAAAAAGTTGGAAAATTTGTATATTTTATAAGATGAGGGGAAATGTGTGATGTAGACCTTCGATTTTTTATATGTGCGCTGTTTGTGTGCCAAGTTTGTTCGTTAGACATCGCACACACACACAGCACACACGTGTAAAACCGTAGGTCCACCTTAAAATTTGGTACCCAAAGGTAACAATTTCGTCTGACTTGAGTAAACGCTTGATCTTAAGACACACTTACTCTTCTTGGTGATCAGCAAGCTGGTGACACGACGCAGCGCTTCTCGCGGTGATTTATTTAAGAACGAAGGCGTTAGATTTGGCGGCAGGGTCAAGGGCTTACGCGACTGTCCCGTGCCCGACATACCCGCCGGATTGTCCCACACTCGCACCGAGGCCAAGCGATCAATATTCTCTGTGGACGCTGGTCGCATTCCTCGCTGTTTGGGATACCAACCGCGTGCTGGTGCCCCAGTCATACGTAACATTTCATTGGAGGCTAAAGCATGATTTATGGAACGCTGTCGACAGATCTGGGCGGTGCCGTAGTTGCCACCTAAAGGGGGGAAGACTATTTGGTTTTTGGGGGGCTCCGGGAATTAGATTGGTCTGCACTCACCCCCAATGCCTAGAATCGATGTGCCCATATTAATGCTATTCGATGTGCTGGATCTGGGTGCTGTACGCGAACCGCTCACTGGTATCGGTTCATTTTGGCGTCGATATGGAGTACGTGGTATGTCACAGCTAAACGGGCGGGGAAACGTGAGATACTAAGCGTACAAGCTGGGTCGCTGGGTCACTCACCCTCTGGCAAAGATTGGCGTTTCAGGAAGACTACATGAGGTTTGCAGGCGATGCTCCTCGCGCGGCGACTGTTTCAGGCTGCGCTTGGTGCCATAATTGATGTACCTGCGTTGATAGGAGCCGGTGGCTCCCTCTGGCGGCGGTGGTGGTGGCAGCGGTGGCATTTGACCCAGGCCAGTGGGAGTGGTTATGCCACTGCCACTGCTGTAGTGGCCAAATAATTTGGGTGATCGCTTGCGATATTGGGAGTCAATGCTCCAGGATTTCATGGTGTTGGACGAATGGCCGGCACGATGCGGTGGAACCAATGGCGGTCCGGCAAAGCTGGCCGATTGATGGGCAGGTGCTGGTGGTGGTGGTAGTTCATCATTAAAGTGACGCACTGCCGCCACATTATCACGGCTGCGTCTGGTATGGCTATTACTGCTATGTACGGCCGCACCCGAGGCGGTGGCATGCACCTCCACCACAGTGGTACCCCTGTTAGTGTTAGGAGGCGTGGCAATAGCCGACGCTGGCAGTTCCAGCTGCTTGCGCTGGCCATCCACGGGGGAGGGTGGCAGGGGTGCATCATAGTCGAATAAATCCGGGTTCGAGCTGGGCGGTGATGGTGGCAAGGGACCCAAGGCCGGTAACTGAGACAGCAGCATCTCCTTGGCACTCTCCGACTTGTGCACACCCGGACGAAACTCCAAGACCCGCTTGGCATGCAGCAGTTCGGCAGCGGTGGGAGCCGAAATGGGTCCAGCTGCTGCAGTAGCTCCACCTCCATTACAGCCCGCTTGATGTTGAACCACAATGGGAAGGTCGCCCCGCAGTAGAGCGCTGATATTGTGCTCGATCTGCTTAAGTGGAGCACAGCCATAGCTAAAGTCGGAGAGCTCTTCATCCTCCTCCAAAGTGGGTGCCAAGTCGGTATGTGGAGTGGTGGCAGTGGAAACGCGTTGATCTAAGGAAGACGCCTGTAAAGAGTCTACAAATACCAGGGCAGGAGAGGGCTCACCGTTTCCATTGTAGGCATACATATCGTAGCCATTATTCCCATTGAGGCGCGCCTCGTCAAACTCCTCACTGCTCGACGTGTTATCCGGCATGGATTCGGCACTCAAACGCTTTTCGGTCAGCATGGCCGTTTTGCTTTTCATCGGCTTGATGTGGCCCACCTGCTCCAGAGCCTCGGCTATGTCTAGCGAGAGGGCCGCACGTTGAGCGGCGGCCATTTCCAGGCCACGTCTGGTATGCGCCGCTGCTGCCTCGCACTCCTTATAGATGAAGTTCATCTCGGACGATGACGACGGTGGCGGTGGTGGCGGTGGAAGTGGTGCCGATTCGCTTTGCTCACTGTCGCTGGTGTAGAAGTCATTGCTAATGGCGCCTGCGCCCAAGGAGGTGCGTGGTGGTTTGGGTATACTGAAGACCTCGGCGACACGCGGTGGCTTCTTGGCCGTGGAGCGGCGTATAACAAAGGTGCCCTTGCCCAGCATGCTTTGTTCGTTGTAGACAAAGCTATTGTTGAAGTCAGTGAGGTTGTTGGAGCGCGGCTGATGCTGGAAAAGTGAGGATTATCTTGCAATCAAACCAATTCAAGACTCTGTGTCCAACTCTTACTCACCTTCTTAGACGCGGACCCCGAACTCGACTTCTTGGATGACTTCTTCTTATTGCTCTTGAAATGAATCTCCCAGGCAACGCCATTCTGTTTGACTGGCGTCAAATCTGTGGATATGGTTGACTCTTCCAGCGAGTCCTCCGAATAGTCATCATCCTTCAACAACTTAATATGGGAAGCCGCTGGCGAGGCCTCGCCGCTGGAGGTGTTCTGTGACCCCGACGAGGATGTTGAACTATTGGAATGCGGATTGAGCATGTGGCAAACCTCCTTGTGCTTCTCCACCGAATTCAGCAGCCGTTTGCTGGCCGCTGCCTTGGCCGATGGACCCGGATAAATGGTAACAGGATGTTCGTTTAGAATGGGTTCAGGCAATTTGGCCAGGTTACCCCTAAGTACGGCATTGTGCACGGCACTGATGTCAATGCCCAGTGCGTTACGCTCCCCATTGCAGCTACCCGTACGGTTGGAGGCGAAGCCGCATGCAGCATTGGTCACGGAAGTGCCAACCAAATTGGAAGAGGTCCTGGCACCGCAACATGGCAGACTAGAGTAGTTGGAGTTGGTGGCCGGTGTGGAGTTGGCGCTGCGTGCCTTGGGCTGGTTGAGTGGGCGGCGGTGGTGGGGAGGATGGGTTAATTGGTTTCTCATTAGGGGGGTTGGTCGGGTCGGTGACTACTCACCAACGTTGTCTGTATGAGTGGCGTTGTTGTTTCCTGCCCGTGCTCCGCCTCCGATAATTTGGTTAAATTTTCAGCCGTGCCATCAACTTCATTGAAGCTGCCCTCGGGTACGGTGTCTGTGCTAGGTGTTTGTGGCACATCTTCCGAATCTTTTTTGGACATGCTGTTCATGGAAGGGAGGAGTGAGGGATATACATATGTGTTTTTTTGGTAGAGAACTTTTGTGAAGATGATTTTTAAAATTGATGGAAAAATTTTGGATATTCAGCAAGTGGAATGAGCCCCACGCTCAAATCTAATCTAATCTAATAATAATATCATACACGGAACTTAAGAATAGCTGTGATATACACCCTGACCGATACCGGTAAACCGGTTCTAAGCCGATGCTGGTCAACCGAACCGGAGTTCGTCGAAAACCATCCATCTGCCTTCCTTGCTTGAATGTAGTTAAATTCTAAATCGCTTGAAGTAACCGAATACGGAAGCAACTTAATGGCTCTCGCATGTGCAAGGAAGCCTCACAAAGAATTGGTTTTCTGTCTCTGTATTTCAAATATCGATTTGTTGTCTGTTCATTTCTTAAGCATTTACACTCACTTTTTGCGACTCAGACTCATGTAGCCATCATCCTCCGATTGATTCTCCCCACTGCAGTTGCTATGCAGGGCCGCTGGCTTTGTCGTGGCCTCCTCAAACTCGGATATGATATCATCCAGTACTTTAATGGGCTCGGGTATGTCATCCAGGGAGATGGGCTCCAGTGACTGCAGTTGCAGTGGCTCGTCGCTGAAATGAAAATCCAATTAGGTTCGCTCTCTCGCTCCAACAATTTGAATTTAATTCATTTAAAAAAATGCGAAGAGGAAAAACCTTGCGACATACTTTTGCTTTTGTTGGTCAGCACCGCTGGGTTCAGCGTCCACATTGGTTGCCATCTCAACAGCAACTGGACCAGCTGCCACGGCCTCCATCTCCATCTCCGCCTCTGTTTCCGCCTCCAGGTCCAACGCCTCTTCAGCTACAGCTACAGCTTCGTTTGAATCGCGTGCTCCACACGACTCAGGTGCTGCTGCCATTATGCGAATTTCATTGAAACCATGGACTGGGTCTGGGACTGCTGCTGCTGCTGCTTCTTCTCCTGCTCTTTCGTTGATTATGAAAATGTAATCAATGCGCGCGCCCACAAAAGTCGACGTCGCTGCCGCTGCCGCTGCCGCTGACTATTTCAATTTTCATCTATGCAATGTGTGAAAGTGATTGGCGTCTTTTTTCCGTATTTTTCTGTTTTCAGGTCATTAAATTCGTCATCGAAATGTTTTAGTTGCCGTTGCTGCTTTCTACGGAAGAGGAGGGGGTGGAGCATTTGTAAGCTTCTGTAAGCAGTTGTAAGACTCAGAGTATGGCAATTTCGCTGTCGGCGCTATCAATAAATAATTAATATTGATTTCGTTTGGCGTGATATCCAATTAGGCGCGCCGAGCTATTAGCTGTGCGTGCGTTTTTGAAGCTTGTTAAGAGGATATTGATATTGTCCGATTTGTAGCACAAATGTTGTCTGACTCAAGGAAATTGAAATTGACAAGGCGAGGCCCCTCGCCCCTGGCTTATGTGGACGGTATTTTGTTTCACATCTCCCATACCATTATTTTGAAATCTCCCAAAAATGTTGCTAAAGTTTTGTAAATTTCAACATTTTTTAAGGCTTGAATTAAAGTTACAGTTTTAAGTAACAGTTTTAAGTCAAAGTTTTAAAGCTACAGTTTTACAGTTACAGTTTTATAATAGTACGACAAAAAACGGCCTGGAATCAGAATGAAGTTGGCATCAGCACTGTTTGCACATTTGTTTGTGCAATGCACCATAAAGAGAGAAAACTTAGATTCAGCGCTTGAGCTTCTTTTCTGTGTGCAATGCAGAAAGCTGAGGAAAGGGGGGCTAATACTTAATAACCGGTTAACAGGGCATTAACAGAGTGTTAAGTTAACAAATGCAGACCTTGCAGACCGCAAATATGATGTTGCTTTATTTTGTCTTGTAAGAATTTGGGCTGCTAATGCAGTTTGGAGGCATATTTCGTTCGAGAAATATTATATTACTAACTAAAGTCCTATCTATAAGAGATAAGCTCACATAAATTGGCATGTCTTAGAGTAACGTTTACAGGGAATATGTCATTTGATAGCATTTTCAGCACGAGACGCAATTAAGGCTCTCAACTGTTAGCGCTAAAAATATAATCGAACTTCTCTATAGAGGATGGATGACTCGTTATAAAGAAATTTTGTAATTTAGAATTGTTTTAATATTGATTTAAATTCAATTTTTTCGCTGTAATGAATACTTCGTTGTACAGAAGTTCGTAATGGAGAAGCTCGACTGTAGTTGAGCTTACTCTTGTTCAATTGGGGTTGCCCTAAGTTAAATTTGGTGGAGAAACTTCTGCTTTTAATTAAAGATAGTTTTCAGATCAGCCAAAAGGAAGCATATATATATATTCTTGATCAGCTTCAAAAGGAGAGTCAATATAGCCACGTTGGTCTGTCTGTCTGTCCATATGAACGCTCTGGTCGTAGAGATGGTATGAGATAGACGTTCGACAAATAAGGCACAAGAAAGTCTTATAATATTGATTGAATTTGAAAAAAACCGTACACAGGATTTCAGATATCAGGATTATTTATCAATCCTATAAAGTAAAGTTCGGACGAACGATAGACAAGCTATAAGCAAGAGAAACATACACAGAGCATACACTTTCGTTTGAACAGAGTATACAAAAGTCGGGTTTGACCGACTTTATTACATGTTTCTTATTTGGTTTCAAGAAATGCCCTTTATCTATTGCAATAATTCTTAGAAAATTTTAAAGTATGTTTTCTTGAATTTTATCTCATTTCTGTCTACACTTTTTCCACAATTTCAGGAACGGACGAAAACTTCTTTGTTCAACACATTTCTCAAATTCGCTCTACATTCATTTACACATTTTTCGCACTTCAAAATTGTTTTTCTTGGTGTGTTTTCTTTCTGGCCAATTAAAAATTGTTCAAGCAACAACATTTCTGGTGCATTGATTTTTCACGTTGAGTACCGTTATGCGTGGTGAGAAAAAACAACAACAACATCAATACTAACGGTGCTGAGTGAGAGTGCGAGAGCACTACTCCTACTCCTACATCTACTCCTCTGTCGCACCGCCTTATCTTCATTCATACATTTTCTATACACTTTTGTAGAGAAGGAGTTCGAGTCTCACCTACCTCCCACACATACAACTAATACACAGATATATGTACGTATACATATCCGATTTTTGCACACAAAAAAACTTTTTGCACAGGATGCAACCAACAATAATAAATAAAAAGTTTCTAATACGGAAAAATTTCATTTCCGGTGTTATTGGCCACCTACACATAAACGCACGCACACACAAAAGTAACTTTGTCTAACTGTAAAATTTACTGCGGCAACATCGTCGTCGGCTTTACTGAATGAAGTTTCAGCAGGGAGTCTGGCATCGATTTTTTCACACACACACACACAAAGAGCAACACCAACGCACTCATACACTCACAGACACGAATTTTTTCGGCTTTAGCTAATAATTGCACTTAAAAGGTCAAATCAAAAATCTTTCATTTGGAAATGTGGCTAAATATAGCGAAATGGAAAAAGAAACAGAAATTATCCATAAAACAGCGGAGCGAGCGAGATAGACAATGACAAATGGCTGTGCAGGGGGTGGGCAGCAGCCAGCCATCCACTGTAACAGACGACGCGGCGGCTTTTGCCTTTTGACTGCGTCGTCGAATGACAAAAACAGACGTCGACACAAAACGCAGGGGCCAACTTCCGAGAACAACATTTTGCAATTTTTGCTTATGGAATTACACACAAACAAAACACTTCTACTTAGGTACATACATATTACACACGTACATACATTGGGTACCTCTATGCACGTCGCGTTTTTGTTGTTACAAAATTACATTCCATGCGCCGCTTCTTCCGGTCCGACCGACTTTCTTTATGACCTCAACGTTTGCGCGTTGATTTGCGACTGAAATCAAAATCATGAAAATGGTCTAATGCGCGAATACGGGGAGAAATGACCTAAGAGAGTGTCACACCGATCTGGGTATACGCTTCTCTACTCTCACTCTCTCTGAGTTTGATCAATTTGTAAGCGGGAGGTTATTCCGTTTTAAAATCAACTAATTTTTCTATTTGGAAACTTGACCTTCAACATTTTTATATCTTTGGCTTGAATTCTTCTAAAAATTAAACAAATTTGAATATGAGCCGCTTGGCCTGATAATTAAGCATGTTTAAGAACCACCCCCTCCCTAAGTAGTCTACAAAAATCTCTATCAATATGCTCATATTTCTATTACAACAAACCAAGAATTAGCACTTAAATGCAAACAAACAAATTGTTCCACCCCCGTCGCTGAACAAACATTGTGACCAATTCGAAATACTCTCTCAAAGAGTAACAGAGCCTGTTTGAGATTTACATTTGTGTGGGAGACAGCCAACAAAGCTTTTACTCAAGAGCGCAAAGCTTTTACTCAGAACTCAGAGCTTTAACTGAAAGAGTTAAATATTATTAATCTAAATAAAGTTGGTCTTGCACGAAGTAAAACTAATCAAAATTTCCCCCTTTACGCTAGCGATATCGTTATTCTCACACGTTCTCATCTCGCTTTGAGAAGAAGTGTTTTACATATATTTATATCACCCCACCAATTAAGCTAGAATAGATGCTAGTGAACTTACCTACTCTCTTAGTTTGTAACACGAAAAACTTAAGCTAGGCAAAACTGAAAGAGAAAACAGGGCCTACTTTTGCTGCGTGTATATAATTAGGACCAATTTATTACATGGAATTTGTTTTTGTAAATTGAATATCGTCTTTAAATCTACTTCTAGAAGAATCGCATTTCTGTTTCTCTGCCGAAATCCAAGGGCGTAGCCAGCTTTCCAAGAAGGCAGGGGGCAGCATTGGGAACAAATATCTAGCTACTGCCTAACCCCGCAAAGGGACCGTTCGTTTCGAGTTCAGGGTTTTTACCATTACAATATCATTGTAAGTAATCGTTGTTAGTTACTTCTGAGTTTAAGATCCCTACTATCTAAAATGGAATAGCTTATCTCACAAGCGATCTGGTTCTCATTTAGGCCGAACCAACCAAGAAGCTGATCCGAAGTTATTTTCTTTCAAAAATTGTGCTTTAGAATAATCGACCAATCAATCGTTAATGTATGATTAATCCGCCAAAGGTTGTGGTGCTGCCTTCTGCTCACAGAGGTGAGGAGCTTAGTCTGCATATTTAATTGAAGACTAAGTGTAGTTTGTTCCATTTGTCCTCTCCCCCCCGTCCTGCTAGATTGATGTGCTTTACTTTGTTTATATAAACTTAAATATATAATCATTTACTTGATTTATTATGGTTGTTGTTGTGTTTTACTGTTATACAATTAATAATCATCAAAATTTCTTTAAATTGTGTGTTTTAAAGCGCTGCCAGCGGCTGTCCGGGTTGATGTTGGTCCCGGTTCGGGTTGTTGTTTTTTGTTCTTTCCATCAGCCAGCTGCACGTTGAAATTCTCTGGATGGTTGCCGCTTACAATTTGTCCAAATACTGGGAAAGATCGGGCAGACCCTCCTTGAGACCCTTGCGTTTACGCGTATCCTGCACAATCTGGTAGGGTTTGCTGGATGGCTCGCACGGGTCACCGGGCAGCACCTGCCAATGATCGAACACGCACTGAGGGAAGGCCTGACCGCCAGTGTTGGAGCGCAGATCGGCGGTGAAGCCGAAGGATTCGTTGACGGGCAGATAGGCCTTGACAACAAACATAGGAGTGCCCACCACTTGGTTCTCCTCGAAAACGTGGCCACGACGACGATTGAGCACACCATAGATGCCACCCACAGCAACCTCGGGACACTGGATTTCGCACAGATAGACGGGTTCCATCAGACGGGGGCCAGCAGTAATGGCGGCGGCATACAGACAACGACGAGTGGTTGGAATGATCTGGCCACCACCACGATGGATGGCATCAGCGTGCAGGGTCACATCATAGATGTTGAAGCGGACGCCACGCAAGTTCTCATCGGCCATGATACCCTCCTTGGAGGCCCATTGGAAACCAGCGACCACAGAGTCCTTGATTTCATTCAGATATTGCACGGATTTGGTGCAATCCAGGATGAAGTTGGGGCCAGTGCCATCGGGACCAAAGCACCAGATCTTACGGGCCTCAGTCACATCGTAGTCGTATTTCTCAGCCAGATAACGGGCACGGATCTTGAAATCATCCTTGGAGCTCACATCACCGTTGTCAATATCCTCAGGCAGACCATCGGGCATGGGCAAAGCCTTCATCAGGAGACGATTGTGCTTGTTGGGCGACTTGGACAGACACATTTGGTTGGATTCCTCACACACGGTCTCACGGTACGACACCACAGGGTCGGACTTCTTGAGAGGAATGCAAGCATGATCCTCTTCCAGATCCTTGAGGCAAATTTCCAAATGCAATTCACCAGCACCGGCAATGATATGCTCGCCAGATTCCTCAATGATGCACTGAACCATAGGATCAGACTTGGCCAGACGCTTCAGACCCTCGACCAGTTTGGGCAAATCAGCAGGGTTCTTGGGCTCCACAGCCACACGCACCACAGGCGAGACAGAGAACTTCATCACCTGGAAAATAATTATTAAAACCAACTCAATTTTCAGAGTCGAGATTTAACACCTACCTTCATGTTGTGGGCATCCTTAAAGGTGGTGATGGTACCAGTCTTCACCAAGAATTGATCCACACCAACCAGACCGCAAATGTTACCCGAGGGCACATCCTCAATAGCCTCCACATAGCGACCCATCATCAAAATGGTACGCTGAATGGCCTTTTCGTACAGATCCTCCTTCTTACCGGGTGTGTAGTTGGGTCCCATGATGCGGCACTTCTGGCCGGTGGCCACCTTGCCGGAGAACACACGTCCGAAAGCATAGAAACGTCCCTTATCGGAAGTCGGCACCATTTTGGAGATGTACATCATCAATGGACCATCGGGATCGCAGTTCTTGACGGCCACAGCAGCCTCATCATCATGAGGTCCCTCGTACAACATCTCCATACGATATTTCTGGGCCACCACAGGTGAGGGCAAGTGAATGGCAATCATCTGAAGCAAAGCTTCACCGGCGGGCAACCATGTACGCATCACAGTCTTCAACAGAGCCTTGCCGTCCTTATCCTTATCCTCATGCTTCAGGGACACGCCGATCTTTTCGAGAAGGGTACCAATTTCCTCCTTCTTGTAGTTCATGATGGCATCGAACACCTTGTAGATGGGATCCAAAATGTACATGCAGAACGAACGCTTGTTGTCAGCCTCCTTTTGCTTTTGCCATTTCTTGGTCTTGGCGTTGAAGAAGTTCTCGCCCCACAGGCTAGGAATTGAGGGAAAAAGAGGAAGGAGATTGTGAGTTAAGCGACTCGAATGATCTAGCGACTTATTGATCTTGAGCTTTTTTATTTTATTCTTCTCAGCCAACTGTAATATCTCTAATATTTCCAATCCTTTGACTGAAAGTGGGAACTGTAAGCTCACTGCCTTAGCATGCAACGTTAAGACATTAAGAAAGAGGTCCCGTTGCAGCGTTTCGAACAGTTATCTTATAAAATTTAATCTGCTTTTATTATTGTGGCACTTGTGGCGCCCTCAGCACGCGCAACTCTAGAGAAGTGAGCCCCCCCACAAGGAAAGGGTTTCACCTCCAAGATGCTGCACGCTCAGCGTCACACGTTTTGTGCTAAAAGCAATGCGAAAAAAATTTAAATAACTCACCGGTTCATTAGCTTCACCACATCGATCTTGAACTTCTCAGAGTACATCTCAGAGAACTGCTTAAGGGTGAAGGCCCAGCCGTGGAGACCGGAACCGAAACCAACTGAACCCTTGGAGGGATCCACACGCACTTCACCCATTGGGCCGCTATCGTCATTGTAGGTGGCAATAATGACGTTCACGTTCTCCACAATACGCTGGAAGGTCTGGTACAATTCCTCAGCTTCCAGTTGCAGTTCCAACAGAGCACGGTCCATCTTGTTCATGAACAGAATGGGCTTTATACGCTCGGCAATAGCCTGACGCAAGACAGTCTCGGTCTGGACGCACACACCAGAGACACAATCGACCACCACGAGGGCACCATCGGTGACACGGAGAGCAGCAGTCACCTCAGAGGAGAAATCAACGTGACCGGGTGAATCAATCAGATTGATCAAGAAACCCTTGCACTCCTTCTCACGCTGATCAGCTTGGGTGATGAAGACCAGATCCTTCTCCTCCACCTCGAAGTACATAGAGATGGCACTGTTCAATACAAGAGATAAGTAGAGATTAGTCATGATATTAGCCGCTGTAGCAGCCGTCGGGGTGTGGTCTCTTACGTTGACTTGATGGTAATGCAACGCTCCTGCTCATCCTTGCGGGTGTCGGTGAAACGGGTCTCACCAGCCTTGGCACCGGCAATAATACCAGCCTTGGACACCAATGAGTCGGTCAGGGTGGATTTACCATGATCGACGTGGGCAATGACGGACATGTTGCGAATATTACGCTTCTTGTCCATCAGGCCACGGATTTCGTCGACGGTGAAGTTGACCTACAAAGAGAGTGGAGAGAGGGAAAGTAGAAGAGGAAAGATGCATATTAAATATGGCGTCTGCATACGGACTTTAAGGTTAGAATCGAACCAAAACCACTTGCCTGGGCTATTTGCATACACAAACAGACACACACCATCACAAATCTTTACACAAATATCGTAATTCTTTACATAGCCATTTCACAGCTATTTCGCAATCTTCGTTCATATCCATTTATAGCTGCTTCTTCTTCTTGCTGACAGTTTTCAATAGCAAATAGCAAATTGCATACGTCATTCGCCTGACTGGCCTTTGTCTTGCATTTCACCACAGGCCGGACCATACCCCCACACACCAGCACAGTTAGTCACACGCATACACACAGGTATTTGTTTTTTTTTTCTTCTCCCATTTGTTGTCACGTCTACACCTTTCTCCTGCATCGGTTTTACTGCACTTTCACAAAATATCCACACACTTCAATCCCTGGATCTATATACTATCCCGTAGAGCTAAAATTTCCATATATTTGCACCTACCATTTTGGATGTTTAGAGATTTTCTCGTGGATCAACTTTAAAAACACTACACGCCTGCACTGGCGTATCGACAGGAAAAGAACGAGCAAACAGCAAAACGAGCGGTAGTGGTGTGCCAAGCAGGGTTGTCACAAAAATACCGATGTATCGGTACAGTCGATATAAATCGATGAGGCACTGAGCACCAAGTTCGGAACTAGTGGTACTATGAACCACACCAGGCCACTCAAAACTTTTGTTTTAGCTTTTAATTATCTCAATGTTATTTCCTTAAATTTATTTAGTTTTAAATGGGTAATAAACTTTCAGCATTCATTTCGGCATCATCATCAGAATCTTGGCTCTGCTGTGCACGATACACACCCGTGCGGGGACGTTCCGCGGGTGGACCCAAGGGATCAAACTGTTGAACTATTATGTAAACAGAATAATTAATTAAATGCAAATAGTATAGTCTATTATTTTCATACACACCCAAATAAGAAGAACTTGGGGAACTCTGCGCGAAAGGCTCGCCATTGTAGTTATTCGTGGTCAGATTATTGGAAATATTGCCGTTCTCCTGCAGTCGCTCCTCATTCGAAGGTCTGATTGCTACATGGAACATTCAAAGTCATGGAAAATCATATAAAATGTATACAATGTGCCACTTTAGTCAAAAAACGAGAAAGCTAAGCTAGCTTCGTCTGTGCCGAAGTTTTTATACCCTTGCAAGTGCTCGCTTAACCGATCGTTCGTATGGGAGCTATAACCTTAGTCATCCGATTTTGAGCAAACTTTAGCTATGCTATAAGATGTCCGATTTCGACCAAACTTGGCAGAGGCTGTTCGTATGGAGAAGCTTACTAGTATAACTAGTAAATTCGGAGTTTGGAGACGTTTGCATTAAAAACAAAAAAGTTTTTCTCACTGGAACTGGTTTTTCGACCGATCATTCCTATGGCAGCTATGTGTTATAGTCATCCGATCCGGCCGGTTCCGACAAATGTGCAGCGTATTTGTACCAGATGACTTCGTGCTAAGTTTGGTCGCGATAGCTTTAAAACTGACGGAGGAGATAGCATAGAAACATAGCGCATAGCCTAGACAAGGCAAGAATATTTTTACTTTATGTGGTCGGAAATTTTAATATGCCCTCTGCAAGGGTATAAAAAAACTCCCGAATCATTTCATGGGAAAGTAAATTTTAAATAATCTGTTTAAAATTGTAGAAAATATTTATCTTACCCCTCAATCGACCTCCGGTTGAGGTGGCCGAAGACAGGCGCTGTTGTTGATAACGTTGCTCCTGTTGACGCTCCTGCTGTTGCTTCTGCAGTCTTGCATAGTCCTGGGAATATCTCTCATGCAGTTCACTCATACTTAGCGATTTAGTTACCTGCATTAGAGCTCTAACACAAGTCAAATTATCCGGAAAACGTGCATAGATCTTCTCGAACATGCCCAGATATTGTTTGGGTGGCAGATACGAATTACGAAAACAGCTGGCTATTCTAAGCATCATGTTCGGATCGTTAGGATCAGCTAGAACAGCACGTTCATAGTAATACAAAGCCTTTTCCGTGGCCTGAAGCTTGATATAATAGGACCCAATGGAGCTGGCAATATGAATGTCACTCATATTGATGCGATATGCTTCATTATAATATTGATTCGCCTCCTGATGATCCTGTATCTGTTCATACATGGAGCCCACCTTCTCGAATAGCCTGGAATCGATATCAGCCGCAGAAATGCCCAAGACTTGAAGATAGGCTTGCAGAGCACCGGGCGAAGGAGTGGACTTGAAGTTTCCAGACGATGCCTGGCTTAGCCTTCGTTCTTGTAGCTTGGCCAGCTGATAGTAGACATGACTATGCTGAACCGAATGCGGTACCATTAGCTGAGATTTCAATAGTTCGAAATGCTCCTCGGCCTGTTCGTAATCCTGTTGCGCCAGGGCCACCAAACCCAAATTGTAGTTAGCCTCAAAGTTGGTCGGTTGTAATTGCAGAGCTTGGCGCAAGTGTTCCCTAGCCGAGCTAAGATTTTGCTTCTGTAGATCCACTATACCGGCATTGATCAGGGCCAGGGGTGAGGTTTTAAGAGCTCCCAGTTCCTGCAACTGATTAAGACAATGCGTGGCCATTTCCAGGTTGCCCAACTGTAAGGAAAGATAAGATTCTTTGCAGTTTCATTTCGGCTTCCACTACTCACATTTATATAGATAAAACTAAGATTGGTCAGGGCACTAGCTGTCATGGATCCCTCGCTTTTGCGATCGTACATTTGCAGTGTCTCAATGGCCTGATTAACATCGTTTTGGCGCAAATATACTAATGCCTTATTTAACTCCAGTTCATTGGCAAGCCAGGAAAGATTAGAAGTCCTGATCACCTCAATGCACCAGTTGTAGCCTACAAACATATTAAAGGGATTATTTTAAGCATATTCAAATTTTTAATACATTTACAGTTGGAAAGTAACATTGGTAATATTCTGTTTTTTTGAGAGGGACAACTTTTCAAAATCCTCAGTACCTCAGTATTTAGCTTTTCACGAAACAACAAAGAAGGTAAGGCACTCATTTTTTTTAAGTGCTGAGCTTTTGCGGGATGAACCTCATGCCGCAATAGTACGCGATCACACAGAACGTTTTAATTACTTTGGTGGGGCGCACACTGCGAGCTCCCTACCTTTATTGTTGTGTCATGCAGCTGTTAATCTCCTTTGGTTGACCTAATATTTATCGTTCCATAGTACCATTTTTATAGCCTGAAGCAGTTCTAAGGTCTTAAAATAAAATTCAGTCTGACAGTTGCCTGCCTGCACTTTTATCGATAGTCGATAATAATTTTAAATCTCGTTTGCGAAAACTCGAATAAATATATAAAATTAAGAGATCTGTAATCTATTTTAAAGTAAAAGTTTTCTAAACTTACCTTCATTATAGTTCTCCTCAATGATGGGTGAAATTAGATCCACAATCATCGTTATGGAACGCTTTTCGCCATTTCTTTTTTGTTTGGTATACGAAGCCAACTCATCTGTCTTTAGAGCCTTTAGAACATAACGATTCTTGACCTTACCCGAGCTCTGTGCAGACTCATGGACCTTCTCATAGGTAGCACTACCGCCTGGGCCAGCCTCTGCATCAATAACGGCCACTTCGGCTCCGCCATTTGGTTCTTGGTCGTCCTGGTCCTGACCAGCAGCAGCAGCGGCTTGTCCCTGCAGCTTAATAATATTATTTTCATTCTCCAAATCACTCTCACTCTCCACGGGCTGAACATCGCACAGATTACGAAACGTATTCTTGATTTTGTCCACATCCCCTATGGCATAGTAGCAGAGTAGCAAGTGTATGCCACTTTTAATATCAGCTCTCTCGGACATGATGAACTCAAAGCTGGAGGCGGCATCGGCATACTGACCCATGCGTACAAAGAGAACACCAATATTCTCGGTAATCTTCAACCGCAATTGCTTCAGATTGTTGGGAACCGAGTCCAGGGCCATGCGATACATTTTGATCGCCTTGGGATAGACGCCCATTTTAAAGTAGATATTACCCATATTCAGCTTTAGCTGATTGACATGGGGAAACATTTTGTTTTTGGTCATAATGCTGTACGTATTGAGGGCATCGATGTGCATGTCATTGTGCTCATATTGCTCGGCCAGATTGAAGAAGACCTAAGGAGGAAATAAGAACAAGTTTTTTGGAATATGCAAATCCCGGCTGTGTCTCAACTTACCGCATAGGTCAGGTCAAAATTATGGAAAACATTCTCGCCCTGTTGATCACGAAAGCGATGTAGAGTGCGATCCAAGGAAAATGCCTCCTTCGCCTTATTCAACGCCTCCGCCAGCGAGGACTTGAGTTCCGATGCTGAGGAGGCAGCACTACGAGCGGCCAACACTATCGATGACTCCAAGAGCTTGACAATTTTCGCCTCCAGATTCTTGTACTTGATTTGGGGACTTGAAACGTTCAACCTATTATTTCAATTGCCCTGTCTAAATTTCAACCACCTACTTGACCTCCTTGGCTGCATCTACAGCGGCATTGGCCGATGAGAGAGTCTGTTGCTTAGCCTTTTCCAGAAAGAATTGATCAAATCGTTGACCAGCAGAGCCGGCACTGTTGTTGGCGGCATAACCCACAGCCCGAACGGCTGTAGAGGGTCTGGCCAAGGCTGTCTTATCACCTGCTCCGGTGCGACTGCTGACCAAATTGCCACGCTGCAGCCATCAGAGAAGGGGCTTGAAAAGTGGATTTTTCTTTGTTTGGTTCAACTCACCGAGAACAGCTGCGAGGTGGGTGGCCTGGGCCTACCGGCTGCCGTAGGCGGCGGCGGTGGTGCCACCACCTCTGCCGATTCACTGGGCATCAGTGCATGCTGTGACTCCTTCGCGCTCATTTGAAAATATAATTTTAAGACAAGTCTTACAAAAGATAATGCTGTTCGGGGGAGGGCATTTGTTTTGGTTCAGCCCGTTGCCCAGGTAACTGCACAAGGAGTTGCCAACCGGGTCACAGCTTAAGGTAGCTTAAAGCTCGACTAAGCGGAGCTTTGCTTTACAATTTTCATTGCGTGGAGTAAGACGGGTTTTACACGGTGGAGCAAACTTCATGAAGAGTTTCCGAACCGTCGGTTCGGCATTTCTGAAAGAAAGCCGGTTCGGTTTTCGTTTCGATTCCTCAGTTGGCATAAGCGGTTCGGTTCGGTTCAGAGCCGGTTTGCATCCCTGCATTTTAGTACCTTTAAATAAACCCACCCTTAGTTGTCGTCTCACAATCGATATCTATAATCCCAAGTGCGTTAAAGCAAAAAATCGACAAGTAGACTATGGATCAAGTGGCAACCGATAAGGAGACCTTACGTCATAGAATATAATAAAAAGAAAGGAAGGCTTAGCAGAAGAAAATTTATTAAAACTTTACTGTGTTGTCTCTTTAGTTGTATGATTTGGTTTTTTAATAGAAAAGTTCATTTTTGGTTTAAAAAAGGGTTCAGAGTACAACTGTTTTTGGAATACCTTATTTTAACATGGCGAAGGTATTTGGAAAATTAAATCGGGTGTAATCTTTAAGTGCATCTTACTCAACTGGAACAAATCGATATCGTATATTGCCAATTATCAAAGTAATCCTTACACTTTTCTAACGACGGCTACGCCTCCTGCTACGCCTCCTGCTTTCGCCCCCAGAACAAAGAATAATGAAACCAACAATGATTAGTACAACAAGCATTCCGGTGTTGCCGGAAAGATCACAATCATGAGCCGCAGAGAAACCGCTGGCATTGGCATGACGGAAGGCTTCCACTTGAACCTGAGTGATGGTAACGTTGTTATTGGTCAGATCATCATAAAAAAGCTGTGCCTGATTGCAACGATAAGACATATGCAGTGGTGTCTTGAAGTCATCTCGGCTGCGATGCACCAACTGAAGGATCTGGTTCTCTGTAAAGTTACACAAATTAAGTAAAATTTATTAAAATAACATCTTAGTATCCTACCCTTTGCATCGGGGAAGTCCTCAGGAAGTATGGCCATTTTTATTTTGATTATGGCCAGCACGAACCCATCACCCACTTTATTAAACTCCAACAGGAAGGTGTTAACCCATGAGTCATGCATGAGTCCCCAGTTCAATTGCATTTGCTGAGCGGTTTCCGAATTGCAGCTATGAGGACCTAGTGTGGCTGTACTGGGCAAATTATACAAGCCTCGAGCAAAACTGCCATCTAGAAGATAAGATGAAGATCCAATTAACTGTGTTCTTTTCCATTAATACACTGCTTAGATAAATTACCTCTCTTTTCATAGGTAAAGTTCCATTGGGCGGCCAGGTTAAGTAGAATGCATGAGGCATTCCAGCTGCCCGCTGTGGGTGCCGGGCATGGTTGTGGAGCATGTGTTGTTTTCGGTATTGGAACTGGTGGTTCAATGGAGATGATTGGCTCTTCTTCAAAACCCGTCTCAGGAAGTTTGGCGTCCTTTACATTAGACTTATTAACTTCTAAATACACTGTTAGAGAGAAACTTTTCTGTAATATGAATTTTCAAGGCAATCTTTAACTCTTCTATGTATAACCCATCTTCGGCTGAGGACAGTTCCAGACTTTCTGATTCTGAGGCTAACTGTGGAGTCAAGAAGGTGTGAAAGCTAAGATCAGTCCTGTTCTCACCATATCTCGTCGACCCACATAGTACCCACAAGTTCTTGGAAGACAAACGACTTCAGATCGATATTTCTATGATCAGCCTCAAGGCTTGTTCCACTGGCACATTCTAGAGTTCATTATCTGAATGATCTTAAAGGCTTCAATCTTTCTGTGTATTTTTTCATAAGAGTTAAATGTCAAAAAGACTACATCATTTAGTCTTTTTCTATCGATATTCTATCGAATACCCGAATGTTATCAATAGGAACAGCTGCTGTGTCACTGTCAATGGTTGATAACAAAAACAAGAAAGAAAGTCGGTCAAGCCCGACTATACATACTCTGTACCAAGAAATTTTGTCTTTTGATCATAACTCGAGAACCGTTCATCCGATCTTCTTCATTCCTTTGGCGGATCGATAAGTTAATAATAACTAAATATGTCCAGAAGGAACAAACCATCTATCTTCAAAACTGTGGGAGATATGACGTTTTTTCTAAATTGCGGGGGCGGGAGGGGGCGTGGCCAAAATTGAAAATAAACTTGATCTGCCTGCAGACATGAGAAGCATATGTCTCATACACGTCAAACCTCTATCTCTTACCATCTCTGAGATCTGTGCGTTCATACGGACAGACAGACGGACGGACAGACGGACATGGCTATATCGACTCGGCTGTTGATGCTGATCAAGAATATATATACTTTATGGGGTCGGAGATGCTTCCTTCTGGATGTTACTTTATTTATTTATTTATTTATTAATAGTCGACAAACAAAGGCTGTCAACAAATTTAAAAGCACGTTATAAAAAGGCTTATTTACTAAGGAGGCATAAAAAGAAAGCCTAACAAAATTACAAAATAAACTAATAACGACTCCGACTCGGTGGGGGATTTTTATTTGCCGGTCCGGCCAGCTATGCCCCGATTCACAGCCTGTTGTGGTCAGACCCGTTTCTTTTCTACAATACTTTGTGGAATTAGGTGAAAGCGTATAAAATAAACAAATACCAAAATTGATGATTGTACCGTCCAATAAATACTAAGTCTGAAGACGTTAATAGTATATAGAAGACACTGTGGTTAATTTCAGCTCGATAGCTTCAGACATATATATATGTGAAGTGGTCGGCAACTAATATTTCTATACGACGCAAGCATCTGGCCAAAATTTTACTTAATACTCTTTGGTGTTTCATTACACAACTCTAGAAAATCTTCTTACATATGTCCCCTTTAAGGGTACAATGAATAATCTGACACTTTCAGCTCTATCGATAACACCAATGCATATGTATGTTTGTATGTATGCGTGTAAAATCAAACAAGAGAACTGAACAAAGACAAAGGGGGTTCCGTGGATAAGTTTTATAATAATTGTCCTATTTAATTGTTTGAATTTTACTCACCAGCAGTTCCCACGAGCAGCAAAGTCGTGCTTATCACAATTTTTTTGGTAATCATATTCCACAACTTCAACATTGCTCTAGCTCTTTCTCAGTCAAATATATTTTGTCAAATGCAATGCAGATGAAACCTATACATATGCAGCCGGCTGCGCTGCGAACAGCTGTATGGGGGCGGCATTTTTAAATTTTCGATAAGAAAAGATTAGAGACGCTAGATTTACAAGCGTGCAGCTAATGAAGCAATTATTTAATTAATTTGTATTGGCAGACTGCTAATAAACTTAAACTGATTGCACCAAAAAGATGACAGCATTTGAAGGTTTCAGACGCTAACTGTTATTTATTTACATATCATACAAAGCTGACTTTACTTATTAAATACATGTTAAAACAATAAATCTAAACTTTTTACCAGGGATCGGCCATTCCGTGTGACAACATTCCTATTCATTTGTAATATATACAGGGTGCGCCATATAAAGTGTCGGTATGGCAACACTGAATAAATATAAAAACAAACAACCGATTGCTATAAGTTGATCTTGTTCCTTTAAATTGGTCCTGTACAATTTATTTCGACTACTTTTTGAACACAACATCAATCAAGTGGCCGCCTTTATTGGCCACAACAAAATGTGCCCTTTTTGCGGCATTTTCCATCACTTTTTCGAGCGTCTCAGTCGATAAAGTGGCGATAGCGGTACGAATGTTGGCCTTAAGCTCTTCAATGGTCTGTGGATCGCTGGCGTAAACCTTGCTTTTTAAATAGCCCCACAAAAAGAAGTCTGGGGCGGTCAAATCTGGAGATCTGGGTGGCCAGTCAATATCGCCTCTTTTTGATACCGGCCCAAACAGTCACTTTTTGGTCGTGTAAAGGTATTTCATGGATGCGTTGTGGATTTTCCATGCCCCATATGCGACAATTTTGCTTATTAACACCAGAAAGCTTGAAATGGGCCTCATCGGTCATCAAAATTTGTTAGCACAATTGAACGATTATTTTCGATGAACAGCGTCACTATTTCGGCACGTTGTTTTGGTGTGAAGCGTTCCATGGTCAAAATTGTACTAGATTGAAGTTTCCAAAACATGTCTAACAAAAGCAATCGGTTGGTAAATGTCAAAGTTATTCAGTGTTGCCATACCGACACTTTATATGGCGCACCCTGTATTTGTGCTAAAGCTTCATCCGTGACATGAATTTAACCGTGTCACCACGTGAACGTGTGCAAACGTAGTTTCGTGCGTGAGTCGTTCCTGACATGACTGAAAATTTACTCACTCGCCCAGCTCTAACATTAAGCTTATGATTTTGTAGCCGATAAATTTTCCTCTCATCACTATGCAAACTATCGAAACTAAAATTCAGAGTGATCGTTGTAGCTGGCAGCGATCAGTGAATATCGATACCGCCTTTCCATCGTATTTGTACATAGCGAAATTTAATTAGTAATCTTTAGACTTAAAAGAAGAATTAAGTTCATTAAAAATATTGTTGTTCAAAGACTTGTAATACCTAATATAATACCTAATTTCACTGAAATACAACAAATTCATCAAATTTTTGTATACCTTATGCAGCATTTTTTGACGTTGGTCGTTAAGTTTTTTAAAAACCGATAAATCTAAATCGTTAACTCTACCGAACCAAGAGACTTGAACGACATTTTATTCTTAAACTGTTTCAATGTTTTCAAAAATTGCCTAAAAATATTATTTGAACCAGAACCGAAATCAATATGGGTGATAAGGTTCGTGAGGTTACATATTTTGAAGGTGCACGTCAAGGTTATCAAAATAAAATCGTGCTGCTTCTGGTTGCATAGGTCCGAACTGGTACGCAGCCATGTTTTAAAATTATAAAAATAAAATCTCAGGCAGAATACTGTAAGTTTAAGTGGTTGTGTCGTCATTGTTGCACCCACTTTCATCAACTAATGCCAAATCCGGTTAAGCAGATGCTTAACCACAAACATCTTACACTAAACCATAAACATCTTACTTTTTTTTGTTCATTATTATTTTATTATGCTTTAAGGCCAATAATACATTTATTTTGTTGTTCATATTAGGTTTTCCATTTTAAAATAAATTTGGATTGGAGATGGACTTTGAAATTTGATTTACTTAATTTACCATTACACCCGCCAAAAAAACGTCTTTTCGCTCGTTGTCACCTCTTGTTTGACACACTCATTAGATTAACATGATTTTATTGTTGAGTAAAAATGAATTATGTGCTTCAATTATTATCGATTTTGTTGTTGGTGTTTGATAAGATCTAAAAGTTCTCTTTCTCGTCCTGACTGCTGGATTATATAATGTAAATTAAAAGAAGAGAAAACATATTACACATCACTTACATAGGTCAGACACATTCATTATACACAGATTTTTAGATTTTTGATTGATACATACATACATAATCTTTTCTGCTTCTATCTTCAATTTGGACGAAACGAAAACGAAAATTGCCAATTATCAAAAATCAATCTTACATTTCTCTCTACACATCTTGTTCCCTGCTCCCTCTGCCGCTCGCTCTTTCTCTCTCTCCCTCTCTTCTATTTCTCTCTTCCAATCGCTGCTGCTGTTGATTCTCCACTTAGAAGCTCATGTAGCCACGTGAAGTGGAACGGCGGCGTGCACACAAATATGAGATGAGCACTACTAGAATTAAAGCAGCCAGTGCTATGCCCACAGCAATGGGAACCACATCCGATGTCTCGGAACTATCACAATCATGAACCGTAGAGAAACCGCTGGCATTGGCATGACGGAAAGCTTCCACTTGAACCTGACTAATGGTGACCATACCAAGATTGGTCAGATCGTCAATGGTTTCGGTCATATTGAAATGCTGGGCACGAGTGCAATGGTAAGACATCTGCACTGGCGTCTTGAAGTCATCTCGGCTGCGATGCACCAACTGAAGGGTCTTGTTCTCTGCAAAGACGCAAGAATTGAGTTGAGTAAATAAAAAGAATATCTTAGTACCCTACCCTTTGCATCGGGGAAATCCTCAGGAAGTATGGCCATGTTGATTTTGATCATGGCCAGCACGGAGCTACCATTCACTTTGTCAAACTCCAACAGGAAGGAGTGCACCGATGAGTTGGGTCCCCAGTTCAATTGGATTTGCTGTACAGTCTCCATATTGCAGCTATGATCACCCAGTGTTGCATTGCTGGGTAAATTATACAAGCCATGGGTTAGGTTGCCATCTAGAATATAAGAAATCGATCTAAATGATTGGTCGTTCTAGGGTGTATATATTGTTACCCTTCTTTTCATAGGTAAAGTTCCATTGGGCGGCCATGTTAAGTAGAATGCATGAGGCATTCCAGCTGCCCGCTGTGGGTGCCGGGTATGGTTGTGGAGCATGTGTCGTTGTCGGTATTGGAGCTGGTGTGGTAGTCGGCACTGGAGTTGGCGTGGTAGTTGTCGTTGGTGGCTCAGTGCTGCTGCTGGTCGTGGAGGTGCTTGGCTTTAGTGTTGAAGTGGTCGTTGTTGTCGAGGTGGTTGAAGTGCTGGTGCTACTGCTTGTTGATGTTGTTGTGTGCGGCTTTTCTTCTGTTGTAGCCGTCTCTGGGAATTTGGCATCCTTTAAGCCATATAAGGCTTGAGAGAAAACTGTTGAAGGTAGTAAAAGGATTTTTGTTTTGTTAAATATATTTTTTAATTGGTTTTTGATTTCCCATTTCATCATGAAAGATCAGGAAAAAGCTTGTTACGCGCGAACCCCCGGAAACTAGCAACCGACCTCCGTATGTGTACTACATAAGCTTAAAAAGTAGTTTGTATAGCTTGGGGATAAAGTTTCGGGTCCACCATTAATAAATCTAGGTATAAGGAAGAAAGGTTTCTTAAAAGCGGTCAAATAATCGGACGGACTAGAAAAGATGTTGATGTTAGTAACCATATCTTGACCATAACTTGAAAGTGCCCCTATAATTCCAAACATCAAACTTATTACCAAAGAAAATATTCTATGGAGAGGAAATGAAAGCAATTTTCTTTAAAACTGATATGAAAATCGCAGACATGCGGGCAAGACTTAGCTCGACACATACTTAGCTCGACACATACTCAGCTATTTTTATTTGGTCAGGGAGACGCTTCCTTCTATCAAAATTATAAAACTTTAAAAAAAAAATCAAAATTAAAAGGCGATAACCAACTCAACTCGCACAGCTCCAAATTTCAACCTGAATATCAAGTGTAAAATGATTTGGTGCTAACGTTTTCTTTATTGGGTGCGACTCAGCCGAAGGGTGAGTCATTTCATTTGCACTTTCAACGACTGATAAACCCAATGGGACAGTGGAAGAGTGGACAATTTTTGAATAAAGGAATATCATGTACAATTTGAGACATTAAATGATGATTCATTTCTGAACCCTTGCCCTTGCTCAAGTATTTTCATTCATTTCCGGTCAGGCGGGTCTGATCCGATAAAGATCCCTTGGCTCAATACTTCCCCAGATGTTGATGTTTCGCTGCATTCTGCTTCAAGTTGTTGCTGTTTTTGTAAAAAAAAAATGTAAACAATTTTATCTAGGTTTCGCGCTGCCACACTCTTCCTCGCTGTTTTCATTGTATTTTGCTGTATGACTCAACTCACGGCTTTAATTTAATATTTGTTGCTAAAGCAGCTTTAGCTTTACTTTATTTTTTTTACACAGAGCAAAAGGGGGAGAGAGAAAAGCCTCTCTCCATGCGGTTAGCCACGCCCAAACGCCTTTCGTTCTAGTTCAATGCCATTGCAGAGATGACCTTTAAATGCAAGTTAAGCGGGCGACTGGACAGACAGACTAGGAGGCTTGCCGCGCCCACAGACATGTAATACAATTTTCCAAGCGCAAAAGAAAAATGGCTGGGAAAAATGAATCGCTGGGTGGGTAATAATAAGATTTATTTGCCACAGGCATGCAAGAAGCGAAATGCAAATATTTCTTGCTTATGCGATTTAGATGGTTGAGGAAAATAGTCAGGATGTTGGGCAAGGTCCCAAACATTAGGATAATGAAATCGGTTTAGAATTAGAGGTGAGAAGCATTTATTCAATTAGTCGAAGAAAGAAAAGTGGTGGCTTTAAATATTTCACAAAGTGTTCCACTTGGTTAGCTAACTTGGCATTCTATTCCATCTCCTCTATATGTTATTACTAAGATACTAAAAATCATTCTCGGATCAACCTTTGAGCTTTCTCAAAAGTGTACAGACAACAACAAAAACCTCACAATTAAACGGTCACTCTGTTTTACCAGCTGAGGTTTAATACAAAAAAAACGGGCTACATTGTTTGAATAATGAAATGGTTTATAAATTTAAAAATAGATTAAGAATGGATTTAATAATGGAAGAACATTGAATGCTCAATTCTTGTCAGCTCCGATACGAGTTGGGAATTGATCAGATGTTTGAGATGGCAGATCCATCGTCAGAGCGCTTTGGCAGTTGGCATAATTTTTATCATAAACCATTTTCTGTTTTCATTGACATAAGCTAATTTTGTAAGCAATCGAAAAGCCACGTTGACAAAAATAGCTGAATTGTTTATTTTGAATAAGAGGCGCCAATTAAAAACGCTACTGGCCTTTTGGGAATATCTCAGAAACTTAAAAGCAACCGTCTGGAGAGCAATTCCGCTGGGTAAACATATTGTTATCGTCATACACCACAATTCAGTCGAATTGCCATTATTTTTCGGAAATAACGTAGATGAAAGAAATTAAAATTTAGATATGAAATAAACTGTGGCGAAATGGAATTTTCGCGGAGCATAAAATTAGTAGAAGTAGGGATCGGGACTGGAATTTTATATCAGATTGATATAAAAATAGAGTCGGAATCGGGACGGATTGAATTATAATTGTGGGTTCGAGGCGAGAATCAGCTTGGATGGGGACTCGGGATGGTCGGGTCGTGGTATTGTTTATTCTTCCATACTTGTATGACTCCTGCAACTAACCCAACTAAGAGTGCTTCAGTTTGAATCGTTTGACTGGAACTTAATCAACGTCCTTAAATCTAAAAATCAACTCACATTGTTTGCATACATACATATAAGAAAATTATGTATAATCTTATCAGCAAATATATAACTTTCCACTCGAGATGTTAAGATTTGTTAGTTGTTAAAACTACATGTACTTCGTGTAAGTGCGTCCCACATTTGGCTTCTTTGTTTAGGAAAGATGCGAAAATACAATATATATTTAAAGATTAGTTAATCAATGTGGTGAGACACTAACTAAAAACCGCAGTAAATTGTGAAACTTTGAAAACCAGTTTCGGGTATAGAATCTTTACATAGCTTAACTAGAGCCAGGGGACTAACCGCCTATCAGAACGCCCCCATTTCACACAAAACGCAGATAACGTAGAGAAAAAGCAAATAAAATAACAATTTAAGCAAATATAATTACATAGTTAGGAAGAGTACAAAAGCAAATTGAGAAATTGTATAAACCTGCATATGCATTTGTATGTATGTATGTATAGGGAAGGGAACAGTTCAAATTCCCTTTGCTTGTCTCCACTTCTTCTATGGTTTCTGGGATGCAGGTAGCTGACGTTAGATAATAAAGGCGAGGGAGGGACCAGCGGGCGAAGTAGCGGTATAGAACCACCATTTTGTTAGCCGGATAAAATTGTGAAATACATTTTAATTAGTCTCAAAAAGTGGATTATCATTATCACCGATTTTTTGTTTTCCCCGATATCGCGAACGGGTTACGTGTGTGCGTGTGTATGTGCGCGAGAGCGAGACAGCAATTCATAATAAATAAATTGCGATGAACAAGCTCAAAATATTTTCTGTGAACAAAGAGACCCCCTTTCAGGTTAATGACGCAGTTTCGGGGGGGTAGTTTCCATAATTATTTCACTTTTCGTTTGTTTTACTCACCAGCACTACTTAGAAACAGCAAAGTCGTGCATATCGCTAATTTATTGGCAAACATATTGAACGTTGCTCTAGCTCGGCCTCACTCAATTATTTTCACGAAAGACACCTGATAGTTGTCACACTCAGCTGTGTAGTTGCTCGTCGTCTGGCACAGCTTTTCTTTAATTTTCTTGATTATTGCTCCTCGACTCTGGTTTACTCTGTTGTGAATGAAGTCCACCAATCCTAATTCAGTGAGGCCACATTTGACTGTTTTTGAGATTAGTAGGACCACATTTGATTATTTTTGGGATTGTGTGACCACACTCGATGGATTTCAGTATCGAATAATTAGCCACGAATTGGGACGGTGGAAGGTGGAACATGGAAGAAATGTTTTCTTTGTTCGTAAATTTTCTCATATCTTAAGTAATTTTTGGAGACATTTAAGTCATCTATTGCTTTAATTGGTTGGGAGTGGTTGTAAGCAGTGTGCACATTTCAAATTTCATTCAATTTAAATGTTAGATGAAAATTATGTAGAAGAAATCTTGAACCATGTTGAACATTAATATTTCATTTGATTCATAATTATGTTGACATTTCTCTATATTCGTAATCAGGCATGTTTCCATTTACACTCCTTTTTAATAAGTAAATCGAACGGTTTCGTTTTCACGTTTTTAGTCCCGAATAAATTATATCTCCTTAAGAAATTGGCTCGAGATACATCGGAGAGACCGAATTCTTAGAAGCGACATGTGTACCAAAAGCTACAAGTTTTATTGGTTGGCAGTCACGCCTGGCCTGAACTTCGGCCGACTCGACTTTTTTTATATGTATTTCGGTTTAATTTAAGTTAAATCATTTGATCGTGAACAGTTCGGCTTAGGAAAAGATATTGAAAATATTCAAAATATATTGCTAGTGTGCAAATTCAAAACTCAAATGCGCGCCACAGTAGACCACAATCCAAAATGTGGTTATGTTTTTTCTGAGCTGGTTCCATCTCATTACTGTTATGTAGCCCTGCATTTTTGGTAATTTATTTGATTGTCCGTTACGGTCACACTGCCCCTGCCAAATGTTTTTCATTCGAATTCAGTTGTTGTTGTGCTCGCTCGCCTACCAGTCCCGTCACGGCTGCGCTTGGCCAAATTATTTTGAGTTTTGCTTGTATCTTCTCCGTATTAGTAAAACGTTGTAGGAAAAGTAGCTTGAAATTCGCCAAGTGGCTAAAAATTGTGCTACAATCTCATTGATGCGAAATTTGCATCGAAACTTACATAATTAGAAAACATGCCATGCCAAACATAATTCAAGAAAACTGATTTCAAACAAAGGCATTTTCCTCCGCGTACTATGCAAAGTGTAACAAGAGCAAGCCCAGCCACGAACAACACGGAAAAAGTGCCTTGACTAGTCGTCAAACATCAATAAATAAATACTTTAGTTCCAACAAACAACAAAAAAGACCTCCTCAAATGGGTGGCGGAGGTTTATTGGACATTTATGCCATGGCCTGGGAGCATCTGAGACCCGGAAG
This sequence comes from Lordiphosa fenestrarum, assembly GCA_035044985.1. Classification (NCBI taxonomy): domain Eukaryota; kingdom Metazoa; phylum Arthropoda; class Insecta; order Diptera; family Drosophilidae; genus Lordiphosa; species Lordiphosa fenestrarum. The sequence goes on along the minus strand of JAWNNO010006344.1, from coordinate 1,247,733 downwards.
TTCACCCGTTGATTGGTGTGAGGGCAATTATTTAATATCATCAAATATTGCCGAATTTGTGAATACGGTGCGTATGTGTAATGCATCAACAAAGAGAACTACATACATACTACATAAGTGTGTCACTTGCATTTTGTTTTGCTCTCATTTTTCTTTGCAACAATAACAACAACAGCAGCAGCTGCCTTACACACCATCAGACTGTTAGGCCTTGACCTTTTTTGCACTATATGTGAGCTAGAGAGAGACGACACAAAGTGCCTCAGAAGAAGGGACAGAGTGTAGAATTGGCTAATTTACTATGGCGAATGACCATAGCTAGGCCCACTTTAATTCCCCTTAACCAACGCGCCCGCAGTTTATTTTTAAAAATAGACCTTTGTGATAAATAATAGACTTTACGTTTGTCTTCTTTGCTTATCATAACTTGACTGTCCTAAGAAACTGACGACTGTAGCAACCAAAGTCCGCATTTAATATTATGGCCTCACCTGATAATCGAAAATATACAATTAAAGAGTTGCATTTGATGACATCAAAATTGAACTAAATTTTAACATTTAAATGCTTGAAAATGTTAAACAAGATAAATACTAGACTTACGAAAAATCTGTGAGATATCCTGCTTACGCCGCTGATGCTGCTGACCCTTGATATGATCCATAGCTTCAAAGAATCGATTTGTTTATTAACTGTAATCTTCTTTGCAACTGACAGGAAATGTCCTTTATTGTACTATAATTATGTCGCTCTCACATAAAGTAGAGGCAACTTTTCAATTCCAAAGTCTAGATCAAGGCCCACCAATATGTCATTAAAAATAGAGAAAAGTTAACTTAGGCGCGGCCGAAGTTTATATACCCTTGCAGCACGCTTTTCTAACTTATTTAAACGACATTTCCACTAAAAACGAACAAGTAAGACTACTTTTCTGACTCTACTTTTGGACTATAAAGATGTACGATTTCGACTAAACTTGGCAGAATCATGGGAAAGCATAGAAATCAAAAGGTTTTAGAGGCGATAAAGTTTTTCTCAATAGAACTAATTTTTCGACCTATCGTTCGCATGACAGCTATATGTTATAGTCATCCAATCCGGCCGGTTCTGACAAATGTGCAGCGAATTTGTACCAGAAGACTTAACTGACGGAGGAGGAGATAGCATGGAGACAGACGGACGGACTCAGCTCGTCACCCTGATCAAGAATATATCTAGTTTATGGGATCGGAAATTAATATTTGTATGCTTTGCAAACTTCTGGGCAAAATTATAATACCCTTTGCAAGGGTTTAAAAATCACATGGAGCATGTTCCTCCGACTTGCTAAAATACACCAAAATAGACGACTAAAAAGCAAAATCCACATACCGAACCTTAGACTTGTCGATAGGTTCGAACATCCGAACTGAATCTTCTGCTAAATTCTAAGAGGCCTCAAAACAGCTTCTATTTATTTGGCAAACAATTGTAATCTCTGATGCTGTATAATCTTGATGCTTCAATAGAAAAGGTTATCACAAAAGAGTCATCCTTTCATTTCACAAAAATTATTTCCCTACCCATGCACATAGACGCTTTGTGTTAATGTTGGACACCATTAGTAGAGTCCATCACAAACGAATGTGTATTTCTCAAGTGAAATGAGGAATCGGCTTTTAGACAATCAATTAGTTAGTACAATTCCTGATTATACATTGGGGAATGCCACTGCCTACCTAACGATAATGACCGACTTTTAATTGATTTTCATTCTCATGAGTAATCGTTACGCTGGCGAACCTGCTAATTTGAAACGCATTTCGGGTCTTTGTTGTGGCATGGAGAGTTACTCAAGTTGAGTTAACGACCTCCATCGCAATCATACATGGCAGCAATGGCATCGAAACAAAAGTTAAGATATAGAATATGTGTCAACATGGAGTCGCCTTGTCCAACCCCACCACTTCCCACTTTTGTTGTTGTTATCAATTAAGTGTGTGTGTTTTGTTTAAATAGAACATGAATATGTAAATTTATTTATTACTATGATAATTGCTTTGTTGTTTGCTTGCTCTTCCTGCATTCAATTCTAAAACATTAAATTACAGTTAATTCAATTTGTTTCGCAATTTACGTGGCAAAGTGGTTAAAAACAAAAATGTCACGTTAAAATCTAAGAAAGGTGAAACTTTTTTAATGGCATGACAAATGGATTGAGAATGGAGATGAGATTGGGGTTAGGCGGTGTTGACTTTGTTGCCCTAAAATTATATTAACATATTTAACAGACATACGAGGGTTGTACCATGATTAACCGACGGACAAAAACTTTGCGTTTGTCAATTGCAGCAAGTTTCTCCCAGCGTGGTACTGTTTGGTCGTTGTGACACCGGTGCATTCTACTAGAACTAAGGGAAATTGAACTTACACAAACAAATTTTTAAAGTTCATCATCAGTGCATATTAATATTTTTAAGTTCCGTGTCAGTGGATCAAATTTTGTAAGAATTACTTAGAAAATACTTAGGTTTTCCCCCTAAAAATTGTTTTAGCCACTTTTTTTTAATGATTTTCGGCTATTTTACCTTTAAATTTGACAAATTTTAGTAAATTTCGGACCTCATATTTTGACATGGTTAAAGTTAGGACTGTTTCGATATAACTTTATAACGAGCAGACTTTACTACTCAATGTTGGTTTCTTAGCTTAATCTACAATATCTACATAACCGTCTTGAGAATTGTAGGGTGAACTATGCGATTAATTTCAACTGAAAGACAGTGATCATACACTCGGGTTTATTTTTTGAGCTGGTAATTACATTCTTCTCAACCTTGAATTAGCTTTAAAAGGTTTTAAATAATCGATTTTCGCCTTAAAGAAAGCTATATTAGCAGTATCCAAATATGTCTTTACATTTTAGATCCTCATTTATTTTCTTTTTTCCTTTCTATGATATCCTTCTTTAAAATTGCATCGCATTTTAAAAATTTCCTACATTTCTGCTCTCTTATCGTTACAGTTTAGCAACTTTCTGTTTATTCTACTGCCCCCTGTTTTAATAATGCTGTTCAAGGAATATGGACGTTTTGTTACACCTGGAATACATGTGATTTGGCTTCTACTGATTGTGGTGGGTCTCAGTTCCATGTACTTCCATGCCACACTTAGTTTAATAGGCCAACTGCTAGATGAGTGGGCCATTCTATGGGTATTTATGGCAGCTTTCTCGTTATTCTATCCCAAACGATACTATCCCAAATTTGTGAAAAACGATCGGTAAGTAGAATTGATAATAACAAAGACCCCCTAATAATACTTACCATTCTTGGCTTTAGCAAAACATTCAGTTGGTTCATGCTGATATCGGCGATTACCGCCACTGCCTTATCTTGGTGGAAGCCCATTTTAAATGCCTTTGTTCTCATGTTTATGAGTGTGCCGACCATGCTAATGCTGTACAGCGAGCTACAAAGGTGAGTGCCGCAACCCAAACCTCTTGCAGAAATGTATCTAACCCATCACTCATCCATGTTATCACTGGCAAGGTGGTTTGTGTGTGCTTTAGAGTTTATTTTTTATCTAATGGGACAGGTGGTCCGCTGGTCGCCAGTTCTTAACGTATGATGAAATACATGTGTGGCTTATCAGGCCTATTTGTATTTGTCATAATTTGTTGAGGGTGTTAAAGATCAATGGGGAATTCATGGGGGAAGTCTTCCATCAAACGTCACATAAATTTAACTATCTATAATATTGATGGACTAGGTGGGGGGTTTATTGTAAATGTGTTAAATGTTAACTGATAGAACTGATAATTTGATGATGTATGCAAGGGATTTTACTAAGGGCCGATTTCTGATCTCCTATTGAGCTGTTATGTGTCAGATAAACTTAAAGCTTAACCAAGGGCCTGTGAATAAATTACAGAGTAAAATCTAAGTTACTCTTACAGATAGCATGTGAAATCGGACCAAGTATTTGTTGGTTTATGTGATTGTGCCATATAGAAAATGTGGTAAAATGTGGTTCAAAGTTTTATGAACTGAATACTCAAGCATGAAAGAGGAAGAGAAGCATTTATACAACTTTATTTGAATCAATTAACAGAGGGTTAAACGTATGTTAAGTGAGCTGAGCTGTCTGAAAAATGCTTTTAATGCTGGACTGACTGTTAAGAAGCTCTAGATCAACCTGTCAATGACATATATTCCCTGATAAACCCTAGGATGGTCTTCAGTACTGGTCCATTCTGTGGACAGAATATAGTTAAGTAGAGCTGGGATCTCTATGTCGGATATCTCCTATATGTTGAGTCTCCTATACGTAAGTCTACTTCTACTTTAAGCGGGGCAATAGTACAGAAGGTGCTGTACTATTTTCTACTATTCCTCAAATCTTGAACTTATGCAGAATTGGCATTAGTTTGGACGTTATTGAAGGCAGAGGGAAATCACCCACTATAAGATATTTTTCACACAGGGTTTGATTTTTATACCCTTGCAAAGGGTATTATAATTTGGCCCAGAAGTTTGCAACGCATAGAAATATTCATTTCCGACCCAATAAACTATATATATTCCTGATCAGGGTGACGAGCTGAGTCGATTGAGCTTTGTCCGTCCGTCTGTCTGTCTGTCTGTCTGTTTCTACGCGAACTAGTCTCTCAGTTTTAAAGCTATCGAGCTGAAATTTTGCACAGAGTCTTCTTTTTGCTGCACACTACTAATATGTCGGAACCGAACGGATCGGATGACTATATCTCATAGCTCCCATAGGAACAATAGGTCGGAAAACTAGTTTTAGTATGAAAAACTTTTTTCTTTTCAATGTAAACGTCTCCAAACTTTGTAATCGTAGGTGTTATATGTTTTTTTTAAGACCGTACCAATTTTTATTAAAATCGGACAACTATATGGTATAGCTGCCATACAAAAGATAGGTCTGAAAAACAGTCTTAGTTAAAAAAAACTTTATTGTTTTTAATGGTAGCATCCTGCAATTTTGTATTTCTTTGTTTCTCGGGCTTTTACATAACTCTACAAATTTTTGGCCAAATCGGATGACTATATCATATAGCTCCCATACGACCGATCGGTCGGAAAATGGGAAAAAGAGTATTTATTTGAAAATATTTAAGCAAGCATTTGCAAGGGTATAAAAACTTCGGCACAGACGAAGTTAGCTTAGCTTTCTCGTTTATAATCTTTTTGAGCGTTTTGATTTACCTTATCGCTTGAAAGATGATCCTTCATTACAGTCATACCACCGCTTTGTAATAATTTCGAAACATCTGATTCATACCTCATATAACACTTGGTGGTAATAAAGTCCGTATGTTAAGTCACCAGAAGTTGATGATTCAGTGGGCTACTCTAAAATTCACTATGGGACATTGTGGCTGGAGTCCCAGGTGCATTGAAGACACGCTTCGACAAATGTTTATGAATATGCCAACGATATTGCTTACGTTTAATATTTCTAAAAATGTTCATTATGGAAACAAAATTTTAGAATTTAACTCTGAAACGTCGATAAATTGAATCCCCGTTGGAAAACGCTTTATCGATGCGTGAACCGAACCTTACCACAAACCAAACAGAAGTAAGGAAGCAGAGGTTCCCTAGAGCAACTATTGCTCGCGTAGTCACCAACACAAATGGACAAATATACCATGGACCAACGAAAGTGAATGATTTTGTTCATCTTTACCAATTCGTTGGCGGATCGATAAATAACTTGTTATTACTAAATATGTCTAGAAGGTACAAACCTTCTATCTATAAAACTATGCGAGATGAAGATCGGTAGAGTTATAGACAATAGACAGCACTTAACACATTTAAACTATTGATCAAAATAATGAAAAATGTTGAAGGAACAGGGTATATTAAAGTCGGGCTTGACCGGCACTCTCCGAGATTTAGGGCCAAGGAAGTAGAAGAAAAAGTCTGCTAGTGAAAAGCTCAAAAGGCACTGATAGCATTGTGATCATTTGTTGGTATCATTTTATGGTATCTTATCTTGGGTATGAGGTGGACTGGAAAGAGATTCATAATTCTTGATTTTTGTATCACTCAAAAACCGACTAATTTCTTCTAGTTCCTCTTTTTTAATACGTTTCCATTAGATCCTTAAAAAACTCTCCCTTTATCCAGGTATCTTGGCAGGCTCAAAAACTAGACCCTGGTGTTTATTCTGAATCACCCAACCGAACTGAAAATGCTGTTCAAATAAATCCAACAACCATGTTTAGAACTGAATTAGAAATTAAAAGGAATTAGTCCTCAAACTTAGATTTTCCCTAATTGGATAATCTTTTTTGAAGATGTTTATTTTCACCTGTTTTTGCATATGCAATATTTCTTTACATTTGCAATTTCCACGCACTTGGCAACTCTGTAATACGAATTCAATCTACTCAGCTCTTCCACATTCATATGAAGTTCACTGGTACGATTATTCCATCGTACTGTGGCCTCAAATTCTGGATGACTCGGACGTGTCGTGAAGCGCATCACATAGGTGCTTTCATCCTTATCAGCTGGCCGGGGATCACTGGGTAAAATGAGTTTGCGATCAGCTCGCTCGACACGTTTCAAAAGGAAATTCTCGCACAAGCTGTCGAGTTTGTGTTCCACCAAATGTTCGTTCATTCGCCGGACCATGGCCAAGGCAATTGTTTTTAAGTAGGGTGAATTTTTGATTGAAATGGTCTGGGTGGGTTGGCAGCAGCACCTTTCAAAAGATTCAAGTATTAGACCACAAAATGCAGCCAACAACTGGAACTCACCATTTATCATCAATGCCAGCTTGAGAGCAACTGCGATTGAAGGGCAATTCAAGGAATAGCGATTGGCAATTCTTACAGGACGCTGCCTTATCAGTCTCATTGAAATCATCCATGGAGGAGCTGGTCAGTTGAAGTATATGTTGTAGCGTCATGTGTACATCATAGTTCGAGGACAAACGATTTCGATTAGTGCGCAGATTCTTTACATAATCTGGATATCTCTCACGAAACCAGGGCGGCACATAGATAAACATCATTGGCATGCGTTCCTCAAAATATCCCGACTCGGCGCGTCTCAAGGTGTTATAACGATGGCCATGATCACTCAACAATATGACAATGGAGCGCTCAAAGAGTCCGGCCTTTTCATATTGCCGCAAATATTCCCTAAAGAGGCCATCCAGCAGCGTGGGACCCTCGAAGTAATCATGCGTAATGCTATTACTCCAGAACATGCCAAACAATGGGGATTTGTACAAGAATCTGTCGATAAATTGCTGCCCAAAGTCCCATACCCAACTGAAGCTTAGGTGACGTCCCACGCAAAAGGCCCATCCCAGATAACTATCTATCGGAAACATCTTCTCAATGGCTAACGTAAAGGGTCGCAGATAATAGTCCACCGGTTGTGTCACAAAACCAGGCTTTAGATACTGAAACGTACTTATCCTGGCACAATCTTCTCCAAACGCTGTTGTGTAGCTGTGATTCTTAAATCTCTTCCACACAAACGGTAAGCTATCCAAGCAGCCTGGCTTCTTCACATCACACAGCTTTGCCACGTCCTTCTCGGACCGCCCCGTCAACACGGCCAGCAAATTGGGCCAGGTATTGTCTCCGATCTTATTATAACCCTGCATTTCGTACCAACCCGGTCGTGAGACATACTTGAACACCTGTGGCATGGTGCGACGTAGGTTCATGCGGGACGTGGAGTCAAGACCCATGATAAAAACACTCGGCTTCTGTTCCATTTGGTCGTCTGCTTCCGCTGCAGGCTTCACCTCCTCGCTCGCCTGGCGATCTTGTATGAAAGTCATACCATCGAGTTGCAACAATTTCGTTTTTGTACCGCTCTTCGCATAACACTTGGTTGTAATGAAATCCGTCTGTCTGGGTATTTTCAGGTGATGTGGCAGTGGATGGCTTGGAAACTGGATAAAATTATAGTCTGGTTTCTGCGCCAAGTCTTTCCTGGCCAGCTTTTGGTAACTACACTGCAGCGTGGCATTACCCGATGCTTTCAATATGCGCTTGGCCAGATGTTCATGTATATGCAAACGATATTGCTTATGCTCAAAGTCATATTCGCTGGTGATCAAATCGCTATCATTACGGCAATCTCTGAACTTTTCCCGATGAAAATTTTTCATGACATCCCTTGTAAAGGGATTTACATAGGGCATCTTACACATGGGACTATTTACAAAGTATTTCCGTTGCTCGGCTGTGGAATATGTGCGGGAGGTGTGGCACAGAGTGAGGCAAATCGCCAGCTGCCAGCTGAACAGTGAACACTTTCGAGGCATGATTGGGACAGACTCGTTAGCTGCTGTAGGGAGAAATATGTCCAGTTAGCTGTTAGCTATAGTTAATCCAATTTACTATGCTACGTTTAGAACAACTTAAGTTCAACGCGTGCCGTGTTGAGTCCAATGGATTGAGGTCTGGGCTAATCAACCGTAGAAATGAAGTTCGGTACATGGTTCTTTAGCCATGTGTGAGTCGTGAACCGAAACTGTTTAGTAATTAAAGCTGAACCCGAACCGTTCATCCAATCTTCACCATTACTTTACCACTATTTACCGATTACTAACGATTGCCTGCCCCCTTCTTATTCAAAACTTACAGGGTACGCGATCAGCGAGTCTATCGCCTGGGTATACGTTCCACTACCGTTTGGGCTGTGGCTGTCTTCTGTTGGATCAACGATCGGGTATTCTGTGAGGCCTGGTCGGCAATCAACTTCCCCTATTTGCATGGCTTTTGGCATATATTCATCTTTATTGCCGCCTACACAGTGCTCGTCCTGTTTGCCTATTTCTATGTGGAATCGGAACTGCCACAACGCCAACCGTTGCTCAAATACTGGCCGAAAAACGAATTCGAGTTCGGCATACCCTTTATATCGATAAGAAATCCAGGTAAGGCACTGCGTAGCACCATCTGAGACCAAACTAAACTAACGAGAATGCTTTAATAATCGTACCCGTAAAATATTGTAACCAAATAGCGCACAATTTTATTAGCCATGTTTATATAAAATAGCAGTTGAAAACCAGTGGAAAGTTGGACGATGATGTGTTGAAACTGAAAATAAGTCTGTTTGTTAAAAAATGTAAGCCAAAGATTTGTTTCGTTGGCACGTAGAGCTTTAGCCGTAGTATATAGAGATTATATGGAAGAAAGACATATCCAAAGATACAACCGCGAAATGAGTTCGGTCAAGAAGAAGTTCTGCTTTGCCCCGACTGTGATATGTTGACTATTTAATTTTTACCAAGACTTCCAAAACCCCAGAAAAAATATATAAAGTTCCTACTTTCTGTTTTTGATATGGGTACCTGAATATTCCAACTGCCTTTTTTGCTAATCTTGGCTGAACTTATTTCTAGAGCTTCTACTAATACTTACTAACCCTCACACACTCCCCCCTCCTCTCGCCCGCGCAAGTTAAAGTTTTGCTCAATATACCTTCTCCTACAGATTCCAAAGATTGGCAAATCTACTGCAGCTTATACATGCAGGATTATTCCGACTACAAGCTAATGCAAGGAAAAAACTAATTCATGAAATCGATTTCAATAACTAGAGACAGTTGCGCTAATTCAAAACTTTTTTAGACCTAGACAACGTGATATAAACATAAATTATACATCTTTTAGCCATATTACAAGATAATAATACATACAAAGCTGTACTGAGTTAACTTAAATAAACACAAACAACAAAAAACCTCACCAAAAGTCAAGTCTAACGGTTTATTTAGCCTTATGCGTGTAAAAAAGTGGATGTATGTATATATATATACTTGGTAATTCGTATAACTAAATGTCTTTTACTTATATATGAGCATTGGTCCAAAAAAAGGGGCAAATTCGTTGGTTAAGGTTCGTTTCTAGTCCGAGTCCGATGAAATATTGGTGCAAGAATCGTGAGCTATGCGTTTGTTAATGGCATTGTAAATGCCATTCAGTGGATACGGACCACGGTAAGTGATGATGTTCTTTGGTGTCTCATAGATCTTAACCTCATAAAGCAATTCCGGTTTTTTCAGCTGCAGGCGTATGTTGTCCCAGATGTAAACGGCCAGATTCTCGGTAGTGCTGGGCTAATAAAACATAAATGAAGAAACCAACATTAGGCTAATAATTTTAAAGAATATGAGGAAATTTTATAAGTCAACCGTTTTGGCAAAATATTCCACATCCTTGTCGAGATTCTTGTGATCCAAACGCTTCATAATGACCGCCTCGATGGCCTCTTTCAATTCGGTTATGTTAAGTACCATGCCAGTTCGTGCATCAATGGGACCACGCACAGTGATTTCAACTATGGACAAAAGTAAGAAGAAAATAGATTAGTTTAGGAATTTATTACCTTTCTCTTCTTCGATCTACGAAATCCCAAAATTTATGGGTTTGTTTGCAGTACGAGGTTAAGTGAACAATCTCCGCAGCTTGAAAGCCTTGACCTTAATTGGTCACTATCCTGAAAAGGGCTCACCCTGTACAATCATAATCAAGATTTCCGAGACTGCGTTTCGAAATGCACTTTAATAAATGAATTAGCCGCGAAGCGCCACATAATCTGCTAATTATAAATGTGTGTGTGACAGATAGCGATCTTCAGATTTCAAAAGTGGGCCTTAAAATTATAATTTAAACGGTCGGTGCCCCAAGCTAATTATTCGGTCTCTGAGATCAGTGCTCCGATTTCCTTTTAAAAGTCGGCCAGGTTATACACCAGGGTTCGAACCCCCTAAACTACATATATATATGGGTTCAGTTTCACAGAACGGTTTTTTGAACTCAGGGAGCCTAGGTTACGGTTTGTTTTTTCAAATTGATTTTGCTAATTAAGATATCGGTGGTATAGCGTATCTCGATTGTAAGGCTTTGCAATATAAAGTAAAGAAAAAGCAGCTGTCGTCTTCATACCCTTTAAGTAAGGCTTAGATCTTGGCATCTTTCTAACTCTTTTGGAAAGCTTTGTTCTAAATACATAGATATTAAAATCGAAAATTTATTTAAAAACCGAAGAACGTAAGTTAAAATACTGATCTGGACTGTGATTTTACAGAGGCACCGACTCCGGAGCGGTTCAAATCCGAATCGCCTTGGTTATAGGTAAATCAATATTATTAAGAAAATTATTACGGAGTCCTGGCTATAGCGAAATGGAAATTCTTATCAACAAATTCTATGGTATTTAATTGATATAACCTTAAGGACCCTTTTTCATTAATAATCATCTACTTCTTGTCAGAATTGGATTTTAAGTTTTTTAAAAAAGGTCTCCACGGAAAGGTTCCATCTACTGCTCAAACTTGAATCGTAGTATTATTTATAAATTTTCATTATCAAGTAAATTTAGTTATGTGCGTTGAACTTGAACATGGGTTTTGGAATGATAAGCGAGCTTCTCGGCCAAGGTTATTCTACGGCTAAGCATTCTTTTAATCTCAAATTTCCAATATATTTTGCGGGCTCCACCCGGCTGTGTGTGTGCGTGCTGACGTGTATGTGTGAGTTATACGATATGTTGTGACTAATGGAGCTTCTAAATGTAATAATTATTTAATTCACCTGTATAATTGTGTCCATGACCATGAAAATTGTTGCATTTGCCAAACACCTCCAAATTTTCAGCATCGCTCAATTGGGGACTATTGAAGAGAAGTGAAGAAAGTAACTGTCTATCCCAATGACTGTCGATTGATTGATTTTATTACCTGTGCAGGCGATGGCAGGCGCTGAAGGTTTCGCGACGTGTAAGGAAGGCAACAGGTTGTTGAGACATGATTCAGTTTTGGTGTTGGTCCGAGTGTTTATCTTTCTAACTCAGCTGTTGTATGTTATTTGTGTTCTTGTTGCACGTGGGAGCACTGTTTAACAATTAATGCCAGACCTGCTCTTCAAGCTCACGTATTTATATGGGTGTGTGGGGTAGGGGAGAATGGCAACAAAAACAAGTCGGAGCGTTCTAGGTACTAGTAGTACCAAATTTGATTATTTTCGGGATTAGTGAGACCGCGTTTGATTTAAGTAATACCCCACTCGACTAATTATGGATTTTTTGACTTGACTCGTTATTGTTATGGGGTTTTTGTCTTGGCAGATGCTTTATTGAGGTCGGTATTAAGCTCATAGCACACATTAGCCCTTATAACAAAATCAGCGAAGCCACCGATACGCGGCAGCAAGTGTTAATCGTTATCGGTTAGAGATGCGCCAAATTGCAGTCGAAAAATCCCCACAAATACTTAGGCGCTAATTTTAATAAACGTCTTTCATACCGAAAACTGGACTTGTGTGTCCCATACGATCATTGGAGGTAGGTCGGAATATTATATAAAAAACTGCATTAATTTAGTATCCACACACATTGGTCGGTCCAGAGATTTTTAATTACTTTACAAATAAATCCAGCATATTCAAATATCACAGAAAGCAACCATGATCAAGGCTCTGGGAAATAACTAAAAGTCGGGATGTAAGCAAATCAATAATCTGGACACAAGACAGGACTGATTAGAAGATTATTTAGAACAATAGAGTATCTAATAAAGATCTAAAATAAATTATACAAGTTCCATTTAACATTTTGAAGAGTTTATTTTTGCAATAAATAAACTAGATTATAACATAAATCATGAAATTTGCATATATTGCATGTTTTTTTTTGTATATACAAAAGGAATTGAGTTGCGTGTGTAAAACTAAATACAACGAGAAATTTGTGATTAATTTAATGGACGTGGCAAAGGAAATTTGTATTAGTTACACGACGAATCACACTAAAGTTGGAAAGTTACAAAAAATCGAGTAAACGTGTCAAGTGAACAGAGATATTATTTTTTTTTTATATAAGCTACGTCTGAGTGTTCGATGCACGTCTAAGGCACGTCTCTATATAAATCTATAAACAATTTGTTATACTTCTGTTTCAGCTAATTTGTGATTTTTAGGAATTATTGAACTTCTCATCGCTGGTCAGCACATTGTAGGCACAGCCCAGGGCCCAGGAGATTTCGTGTCCATCAATCTTCTTGTAGAGCTGAAAATAAAATAGTATTAATAAGAGTGTAGTTATTCAGGAGTACGTACCAACTTACCTTAATCTTTTTGCCATCGTTGAGACCAAATCCTTCGCGGAGTAGAGTGGAGATAAACGTCAAATCGAAGCACATAAAAGGCTGCTCATCATTGGCTATGGAGCAAATCTCTTGGGCTTTTTTACGATAGGCCTCCACGGTGGTCTCGCCACCAGCCAAAGGATCCACCAGACCAGATTCTATGGCTCTTTCGAAGTAATAACTAAACGCCGCCACCGCATGTTGCTTAAGTGTAAATGGCTTGGGCTTGACCAATGGCATCACTTTGCTCTTGACCAGCTCCAGGCAGGCTTCAAAGTCCACCACCGGTTGCTCGGCGCTCGACGATTTGGCGTCCCCCTTGCCACTGATCTTATATTTGACATTGCCATAGGTCCAAGTGCGATTGGCTATAATCGGATTAACGCAAACACTCTCCAATACGGTGTGATCTTTGCCATAGCCATGAGTAAATACAGCATGACGGGCCGCCATTAAGCCCAGGCCAAGATAGCTATGTGTAAACACATTTATCTTCTTACTGGAGGTCACCACCTCGTGCATATATTTGTCATAGACGGGCACTTGCTCTGGATCAGTGGGCGAGAAGGTTACCTGAGTGCTGCCGCCACCCAAATCCAAAGCAGCTGCCTGATTGGTCTTGGAGAGGCGACCCAGAAGAAAGTTGACGGTGAACCAACTGAAAATGCCTTCGTCAGTGCCATCCATTATCTCCACGGCATCCATCTCCACACTAAACTCTGATTTGGCGAATAGATCGCGTACCGCATTTAAAAGATTCTCCGCCTTGCTGGCTGGTAGTAGGCGCAAGCCAGCCGTCGCTTTCAAAACCAAAGGTGTCGAGGACCAATGCTCCTTGGGTATAAATGCTCTGGCCTCATCTAGCAGCAGCTTGATGGAGTGAGCACCCTCGGCCGGATTATCAGCAAACGAGCTGAGACCAGGCTTGCGCTCCTTGAACAGCTCCTCATACAGCACCAATTTGTTGTCTATGAAACTACGATTAAATTTATAGGCCAAGATGCGAGATCCTGTGGAGCCGGCATCAATAATTGCGGCATATGTCACTTTGCTATATCCCAGCTTAGAGGCCAGGCGTGCCAGATAGGGGCTGGCATTTTCCGAGACACCTGCAGCAGCAGCATCCAAGTCGGCATTAGAAGCAGCATCAGCAGAATGATGATGATGTATTGGGGTGGTGTATTTCGGTTTGGGTACAATGGATGGCATCACATGCGGCGAGTCGTGAGTGGGTAAAACAGAAGATCTGGTTAGTTTCGATTCATGCGAGGAATCGGATTCATAGAAATGATACACACCAAACACTAAAAGGAGCAGCACTACAGACACTATGAGACACAGAAATGATATCTTTAGGCCACTTGGGCCACGTCCAGCGGCTCCTCCATTTCCGCTGCCGCCGCTGCCTTTTCTACGATTGCCAGGCATCGACTTGTCATCGCTGGCCAGCTGCATGAAAGAAAGAAATTGAGAGAGTCGTTTAAGAATTAAACAAGTTTACTAAATCCCAAGCATGAAGTTGTATACCAGCTTGTATTCAAATCTCATGGTCGTCGTCGGTCTCTTTTGCTAGTGTTTGCCTATGCGTTTCGGACATTTTGCGCTCAACACATTCTCGCTCGCTACCTCCTTACAACGCAGCTGCGTCAACTGATTGCGTTTTTAAGTAAATATTATTTATATCTTCAGTCTGTTTAGTTATCTTGTGGAAATGTCAATGAAATATGCGCGTCAAAATAGCGTCGCAGGGCGACGACTTGGAACGGTAGAGTGTGGAACACATATAAATTGTTTTATTTTTTGTAAATAGTGACATGAACACATTTTTAGGCTTCCATGATTTTTTAAGTAATCTATTCAGCAGGGGACGAAAGTTTCTCACTCAACTGTTGAAGTGTTACAAAAACCACTGTTACTTTGGGACACAACAGAAAGACTGCCTTGTTTTTTGAGTTTAAATGTCTCGCTCAGTGGGAAACACATATATGTATTCGTTTTTTTTGTGATTCTGTTTTTCAAACACATATTTAAAAAAAAAAAAATAATTATTCTGCCTCAGAGAGCGGTACTGAACTGTTTCGGCCCTGCGAAAATATCGGGACCCTTACCGTTTTCGGTCAGAATTGGAACTGTTAAACGGGCAAACTTTAAAATCCGACCTCTGCTTAGTCTTCCAAAATACGAGTTATTTGCATTACATACTCTTAATAACAATGACATTGTTAGGAAATCCCAAAAATCGCCAACAAGCTCATACCTTTTCTTTGCGATACAATAATACGGAAAGGTCTGTGTTGCTATTCAGAACAAAAATGGTTCCTATTTGCATTTTGATAGATTTTTTACTTTATTTACGATTTATATTTGTGGATACCTAAGCAATCGCATGAAGTTGTTAAATTAACACTATATCAATTTGATTTTCACGCTTTAATAGAATTACAGAGACGATACAGTGGAATTGGTAAAAACAGAGCATAGTACACAATTGAAGATGATAATTCATCGTGAATCCCATTTCTCTGGCTAATCAGGGTTTGGTTTCGTCTTAAAAACCGAACCGGTTGTTATCATGAACCGCTGAACCGCATCAGTCGTAATTCTGTCTTTTACTCGTAACAAACCCAGCTGTTGCTCAGATGAGTCACTGTTTGGCTGTTCTATAAACATAAGCTCTTATCTTGCAGAATTTTGTACTCACTCAAACTCAAACTTGAATAAAAATATGAATGCATCAATCAATATTCTTTTTACACACTGTTACAAATTGCAACCAAACGCATATTTGAGCTATCGATTGAAAGTTCAAAGTCATGCTTAAAGTTCCCAAATTAAACCTGTCATTAACAAATGCGACTTATCAACAACGTACCACTATTATCAACCCACGTAACCTTCATTTCGACGATAAGATACGAGCAACTGATATGTCTGGCCGTTAAGTGGTAGCTGAAGCGAGATCTTTTAGCTTGATTAAATATTGAAACTACAAACAAAATGATGAAATTTATTTAGACAAATGGTTCCCAGCAAAGAATTAAAAATAAATTAACGCACCCAGTACGAGTGCGTTTGTCACTTGGCAACCGGGGTGGTCAATTTTACATTGTAATAATGAATTGAAAATGTGGAAAATGTGTGAGAAAAATTACAAATGTTGTCATGCCAATCAATAAAATCAATTAAAAATGCAAAATGAGTGCCAAGGAATGACTTGGCCGTTTTGCTATGCTTATCAGATGCGGTCGGGAGCGGGGGCGGGTCAGTTATCAATAACATTCGGGCCACAAACACACAAGGGCTAACGTACATTTAACCTGTTTAACTCGCGCTGCATTCTTTTTATTGTGCCCACCCAAAAACGAAAGTTTCGATCGACTGAATTTATTAGATTGAGGAAAATAAAAAGGAGGGGAAAATGGGCCAAACGAATGCCAAATTCAATTAAGCGAATGACCTTGAAATTGAAAACAATAACACGTATATTAAGCTCAAAATGCCGGAAGCAAACAAACACCGGCCGGCCTAAACGAAGTTATATTGCTAAATGCATTCGTTTATTAATAATTACAATGAATTGAACATCTAACGATCTATTTCTGTCTGTTTCTTTACACTCGCTCTGCCTCTGTAATTGACATTTTAAGTAATTTTAACTAGAAAATTGGCAACACTCAAGGCTCTACCTGAATTCAATTTCCGCCCCCAAAGAAGATGCTCTCGATTCTTGATAGAGTGCATGTGTTGTGTGTGTGCCCAAATTAGCATAAATAAATTTAATTTCCTTAACCCTTATCACCTTTAACATTTTACTTACTTTTCGTTTGCGCACATCGTTGGCGGTCATTTTGGTTGTACTTTGTTTTCTCTATGTGGACTTTCTCTATGTATGTATATAAGCACCTACGATTAAACTTTAACCCGTTTCCGCAGCTCTCTCACCAACACACTCAAGCGAGACGCGCGCGTTCGTTCTCAATAATGATCGTTCATTTGAGTCAGATTTAATGTTATATACAAAATTCCGGAGCCGAATTTCGCCACGCTTGCACCGAATGGCGTCTTAGTAGCAACTAAAGAACAGAACAAACAATTGTTCTTTTTACTCCCCCTCCCCGGCCATCAACTGTTTAACTAGTGCTGAATGTACGTCAAAATAGCGACGAAAAGTCAACGTTGAATTTGGAACGGTGGAGTATGGAACACGGAGGGAATTTTTATTTTCCAACTTTCTCTCGACCGCAATGATTAATCTTTTGGCAATAAAAGTGTTGAAAAATTGACTTAAATTGAACAATTAAGTCCAATCCCAATTAAAGCCACCTGAACATTACATTTGGTAGCTTAGTTTCTAAACACTTTTCTCTAAATGAAATCGCCATGCTAGAAATTAAACTTTATTCACCCAATTCAGTTTTATTTTTCTATAACAATGTGATAATCTTAACTAGGACTAAGTTCTCTTTTAAAGCTATAACACAACATGATTCCAGTTGATTTGATCGCTGATTAACGTATGTGTTTTCGGTGAAACAAAGAAGGAATAGAAAAAAACAATTACCTGTACTCAAGTGTCTTTTCTTATGGTTTTTTTTTTGTGTATGAGAAGCAAACAACACATATTTTATCCAGCTAAAGATTTAATCTCAGACTAGACTGAAGCCCTGAGTTTGTTGGATGGCCTGTTGCAGCTTGTATTTAAGACGTTCCTTGGTCTTATAGCGAGGCAGGTCTAAGAGATTGAAACAGGTATGCGCCACGGGCAGGAAACGTTCATCGGGAGTGGGTTGGATGACAAGCTAGGGGTGAACATGTGAATAAAGATGCCATTCATTGATTTTCCTACCACTCACTTTAATGGCCTTCATACCCTGAATGGGTATTCGATCGCTTCCAGTCAAATATAGAAGGAAACTCTTCTTGTCCGCCTCGGACAGATCGTGGAATACCTCCCAGAACCATTTGATCTAAGATATCCAAACAAATTCAAGCTTTGATTGATGCGGGCTTCAGCAGGCACTCACCGTTTCATCGCCCGAGGTATAACCTTCTTTGTATTCGCAATTATCATGCAGAGCCTGCCAGTCATACTCTTCATTGCCCACCACCACAGCCATTAGCTCCTCCGGCTGGAAGATGCGTATGATACGACCCGAGCACACTTTCATGAATCCATTGTGAAAGGCTGTGTAGTGCAACTGTACGGATTTGTTAAACACAAAGTCGACGTACAAGTCCACAAACTCCTGTCTATGTAGTAGAAGGGACTCACATTATTCATCAACTGCTCACCACCAGCCACTTACCGATTCTCCAGTGTCACAGCAATCTCATTGCCATTTGGCTTAAGGCACTTAGTCTCCGACTCTCCATAGACATCTCGGGATATTTCAAAGGTCAGATCAAAGGTCTCCTTGAAATCTTCACCCTGGTAGTCGAGCAATGCCTGCATGGAGTTGGCCTCGGCAGGTGAGAGCTCACGCAAATCACTTAAGTCCACTCCTTTGCCCAGCAGCTTCTTGTACAAGGCCAAAGGAAAGGGCACATTTATAATGGTAAAGTTGTAAATGGCCAAGCCACACAGAACCCCGATAAGGTAGTACATATTCTCCGTCTCGAAGGGAAGGTCGGCGAACCACAACAGATGCGACTCCTCAAACTCCTTGAACATGCCATATTTGGGATCGATTAGATCCTTGAGAAGCAGCATAAAAAACTCCTTGCGTACACCGCCCGCATCTTCAGCCTCCTCGTCCTGAAATTTGATTTTCAGCGGCTTCTTGAGATCACTCTGGCTATAGCGTTGCAATTCCCTTAAAGAATCCTGCACAAGATTCTCCCGAGTGACATTTAAAACAATGTACTGAGAGATGGGCAGTCCATAGTTGAGAAGATTGTAAAATGCCTGTGGAAATAACCGTGGTGAGTGTCTAAGTGGGAGTTGAACGAGTAGTTCTTACATTAGTGGCCGCATTGGCCATGGCCGAGTGCATCTGCAGTGCCTGATCTGCCTGCAGCAGCGCCGTCTTGGCGGATGCATCGAACAGGAATGGAAAATTGCATATATTAAATTCACTGGCACTGTCCGACATTATCCACCGCACATACTCCTGCTGTACATCGACATAGTCGGAAAGATCGGTCCAATGGAACAGTTGATAGTTCAAACGCTCCTCCCTCTCGTTATTGATGAGGCACAGGGAATGCAAAAGCCTAAGGACCATTTCCAGTTCCCGGCTGTAGGGCATCAACTGAAAACAAAAGAAGAGTAAAGAGAGGTTAGCAATCCATCAAACAAGCGCAGGGAAGATGCACAATTGGCTCACCCTTTGCTGTCGCTCCGCTTGGCGTTGATTGAGCACCTCCAGTCCCATTTTGAAGCTTATTATGTGCACCACCACATGCAGGAAATTGTTGACCATCTGCTCATAATAGTCCATTGGTGTTTGGCCCCACCACTTCTTCAAAACTTTGCGGGGATTCTCGGTCAGTTTGAAAATGGCATTGGCAAAGGGCACATGCAAATTCTTATAGTGCTTGGAGTTTACAAACTCATGGTACAGCGGCAATAGCAAATACAAACGCATGCTCTCCACATCCGCCGGCGAGGACACCAATGAGCCAATCAGCTCCTTGGTCACATTATCCCAGATCTGCAAGAGAAAACCCATTCTGTTTTGGCTCAATGGACTCAAGTGATTTGCTTTAGCTCTACACCTACCACCTGTTTAATGCTCTCATTCTCCACATTCCTTAAGTGATCGAATGCCACTTGGGCCGCCTTCAAATCCAGTCCATAATTACGCGCCGAACAGCCAAAGTGTTGATCATTCGCTAGCAGAAAAGAACCGTTCAGGCAGGCTTGACTCTTAAAGATTAATTCCATGGACTGCAGCAAATCCAAGTCGCTCTGATCGCCCTGCTTAAAGCGAGCGCATTGCTTGGTGGCCTCGGCGTTTAAAGAAAGAATCTGGGATTTGGGTTTATAGCAGCGCAAGTCCACGGGAGCCACTTTATCCACATACAACGTGGTCGTCACTACCGACTGATCTCCTCCGGAGAAAATCTGTTTTATAACCACCGAAAGCTGAGCATCAGTGTCCGGGGACTGCAATAAGGTGGAACCACTGGGCGATACCCAGGGACCCAGCACAACTTGAGGCAGTGTTAAGCTTTTGGTACTACGGATGCCCAACTGGCCCGAACTGCCCAGGCCAAAACCATAGAGACGACCGCGTGAGGGGACCAAAGCCAAAGTATGACGATTACCACAAGCCACTTGGGTTATTGTGCTGCCCATTAGCTCCATAACACAGCGTGGCAGCATCTCATTCGAGCTAAAGCCATGACCCAACTGGCCATAGGCTCCGGCCCCGCAGGTAAACACGCCACCCTCGTTGGTCAAAAAGACTGAGAACTCATCGCCACAGGCCACAAAGCGTACACCAAGAGTGCGCAGAGTCTTCAGCTGAGTGGGATAGGCACGATTCGATTCATCGTTGAGTCCCAGCTGACCACAGTTGTTCCGGCCCCAGCCAAACACAGCGCTTGATTTGGAGATGAGGAACGAATGATTACCGCCGCACGAGATAACGGCCAACGGGATGCCCAGCAATGTGGTTAATTTCAATGGATAGTTACAGTGGGTTAGCTCTTGGGGAGGCTTAACACCCAGCTGGCCGTAGATGTTCGAACCCCAAGAATACAGTTCGCCGCCTGAAAGAGAGAACATCTAGGTAAACTGGGATGAGCTCAGCTAAAATCTACTTACAGCTGGTGAGGGCCAAACTATGATTATTACCGCAGGCAATCTGCACCACCGCCTTGGACACCAGATAGCGCACTATTTTGGGAAACTCAACAATCTCCTGATCCGTTGCCTGTCCCAATTGGCCACAATCGTTATCGCCCCAGCTTAAAATTTGACCCCACTCGGTTAAGGCCATTGAATGCCGGCTGCCACAAGCTATTTGAATGACCACATAGTCCTGGAGTTCGGGAATCAGCACTGTAACGGGGACACAAGTGAGTCTAGATTTTTAAGATGAGAGGGCGCAATGATAATGGGGGGACCAGCGGCGCAAAGAGTATATCGAAATAGCATTTGCTCCGCTGGGGAGGATCATGACAATGAGATTTAGAGATGCAGACGAAGGCAGACAATAGACAAGACGATAATGTGGAAGTTACATACGAAATGGCGACATACGTGGCCTTTTGGTGGGTAAATCATGTCCCAGCTGAGAGTGGTCATTGCTGCCGCAGGCATACACCTTTCCGAGGGCCGTCAGAAACAGAGTGTGACGATGTCCGCAGGCAATCTGCTGTACAGCTGAATCCGGCTTCCAGGGTATCTGGCTGGGTATGAGAATCTGGAAAGGAAAATATTCAGTTGTCTAATTCGGCTGTGGTCTAGCATTACCATTTCATCCTCAATGCCGCCCAATCCCAGCTGGCCGTGCGAAGTGTTGCCCCAGCAAAACAAATCCATGGGTGCTGCTCCTGCTCCTGTTCCCCTATCTTTCCGAGTTCTTCGTTGTTGCTGTTGTCGTCGTTGCTTGCTGTGACTTGTTTTTAGAATTTTCGAGAAGGTGTTTTTCCCCCAAAAAGTTGCTACATTCTTTTAGTTCAATTTTCCACTTTCGCTTTGTTTTCGCACACGCACACAGACGCATTCATTTGCTAAACCGGCACAGTTGTATGGGCTTTGTCGTTAGTATCCTTAATCCATTAATTCTATTGTTAACGAGGTGTTTGCTTAAACGAAAAATTTACTTCTATTTCGTGTGACCATTGTAAATTATATTTTTATGAAATCATAAATATAAGAAATCAAAAAACAGCAACAAATCCAAGAAACAACTGTAGGACTGCCAACTGACTGCGAATGAAAATTTTAAGGGGCCATTTACACTAGTCCAGGGGTGGGCAACAGAATTTTTGTCTGGACAAAATCTTTTTCAAATTTACATTGACTTTGACTTAGTCCTTGTAATTTCTTTCGCAATCAAATCGACTGCAGCTAATCACCAAAAGCTTTGCCATCTGCCGCTGCGCAGTTGCCCAACTCACCCAAATCTAGCTTTTTTGTTACCAGTTAAATTCTAGTTGCTTTTCAAGTAGATGTCGGACAATTTATTAGGTCAAATGAGCTCTGAAAATGAGCATAGCCCTGCCAACTCGTTGTTTGACCGAACAGATGATAAATTCTCACAGGGGTCAGAGAACTTATGAAAAATGTCAAAAGAATCAAAAAAATGGAAGCAACAGAGACAAAAAACAATACAAAAGTAATTTAAAGAACTTTACGGAAGACGGACAAGTGACGCTAATCGAATCAATCAAATCGAAACCCATCTTATGGGATTTCCCTAACAAAAATCAAAACCCATCTTATGGGATTTAACTAACAAAAATCAAAACCCATCTTATGGGGTTTAACTAACAAAAATCATTTCGATGCAATTTGCACTCTCCATAAATGCTCCCCCTCCAGTGCCACGCAAAATGACCCCATAAAAACAACCATGGCATTCCCCAAAGAATCTGCATTCATCAAAGAGTCTTCTATTTTAAATTTTCTTAAGCCCGCTTTTTTTTTTGTAAACAAACCACAGCTGACCAGTACAGGGTGACCGTTTCAGATTCAGTGGCATTTTGCGGTTTTCTGGTCACACTACAATCTCAGAGGTCGCTCTCTCAGCGTCTCCGTACCTGTACCTAACTTTAGTACCAGTACCATAACAAACGCCAATTGAACAAGTCGTGTCGCGCGAGTTCACGCTGCGAGAGCGTTTTGTGAGTGAAATAAACGGCCAAATATTCCCACAAATTAAATTGTATTAATTAAAAACCTTATACAAATCATTTAATTAAACTAAATGTAGTAGTAAGTGTAAAGTTAATAACAAAACGCAACTTCCTGGCCGCGACCATTCGGCTTATAGGCCATCTCTTTCGCACTGCAAAGGTCGTTCATTGTTTGCCAGTGTGTGTGTGCGTGTAGGTTTGAGTGAGTGAGCTGGAAGCAACAAAATAAATACATATGTATGAATGTATGCATTGCATAAAAAGTGCATAAATTTTAGTTACAGAACCAAAAGCAAATGTTAATTTTCTTTTAAAGATAAAATTGAAGGTTGTTCATTGGCGTGCGCTTGTCTGTATGTGAATGTGTGTGTGTGTGTGTCTGCAGCCTTTGTAAACAAAAAAGCAAGTGTCAAGAGAGCGCGGTGAGCGGGGGAGAGAGAGAGAGAGAGAGAAGAGAGCGGATGAAGAAAGCAGCGCACAAAGCAAATGCTGAAAATGTCAATAAACTCTTCAAAAGGTGAGGAAAAATGTCGGTGTAAAATAAGACCCAAAGTCAAAGGCAAGTGCAAAAAAAAAACAAGAAAGAAAGTCGGTCAAGCCCGACTATAACATACTCTGTGCCAACGAAATTATACGCTCAGCATAAATTTTGATGCTGCGCTGCAGCAACGAACAATCTATTGATCATAACTCGACAACCGTTCTTCCGATCTTTACCAATCCTTTGGCGGATCGATAAATATTCCTGATTACTCAATATGTCTAGAAGTTACAAACCAAATACCTTTAAAACTGTGGCAGATGTGGCGTTTTTTTCCAAATTTCGGGGGCGAGGCCAAAATTGAAAATAAACCGGATTTGCCTGCAAGTTTAAGAAGTTATTGTCCCATACACATCAAACCTCTATTTCTTACCATCTCTGAGATCTGGGCGTTCATACAGACAGACGAACATGGCTATACCGACTCGGCTGTTGATGCTGATCAAGAATATATATACTTTTGTGGGGTCGGAGTAACTTCCTTCTGGCTGTTACATGCTTTTGCTTAATATACTCTGTGTACTTCTGGTACAGAGTATACAAAATAAGAACAATCCACACTCTCTCCCTCTCTTCAACATACACACTCGGAGGCCCGAAGAAAGCTGGCCTCGTCGCACAGTGGCCAGATTCGCGAATTTGGCGTTGAAAATCAATAAGGGAAAACTTTGGTTTATTGAATTTGGTCAATTAGTTTGGTTCAGAGTTCAACAATTTTATAAACCTTATAGAAGAAAATTAAACATTTCGTGTAGGCAAATTATAAATATTTTTTGCCTATTTCCTGCAACCTTTTTGGTGTATTAAGCTATCAACTTTGGCACCCCGTTGACCTTCAATGATGAGCGTACGCTCCGTTTAAAGCTACAAGAATTCTCTAACATTTTCTTTCAAAAGTTATGATTTTTGCAACGGCAAACTCACAAATCCGGCCACTGTGCGTCGTCGGATAAATGTTGCAGATATTCTGGTTTGACGGCAGCTTCCGCATTTGGTTCGGTTCTGCAACTTTTTCATTTGTTGCATTTTGTTTATTTTATTGTCCCTCACTCACTCACTCACTTGCACACCAACATGAGTAACTTACCGTTATTAATTCACAGGTGAATAATCAAAGTAACGGGCTGAATATTTCGTTAGTGCAATACAATTTTTGTAACCTGCTGTGTGCAACAGTGTGTGTGTGAGTAACTGTGCAAAATGAAGAAGAGTTTTTAGAAAAGCATTTTATACAACAACAACAACAACAACCACCACTAAAAGTTACTATGCAAATGAAAAACGAATTTTAAGCTCCCAACTGGTTTATTTTGGGAAGACAACCACTTTTGCTTAAGGAAAATAACAACAACAAAATCTTATTAGACTGATCGAACAACACAAGCACAATTGGATTATTTTTATTCAAAAGTTGTAATGGTAAGTCCGAACCAAATCAAACATTTTTTAAGCATAAGAATTTGATATTTAATAGTCAAAATGTTACCTCAGTGTTATCTTTCCTTGTTGAATTTTATAACATTTTACTTGGATTTGAGTGATAGCGGGTAGTACGGTACTTCTGGGCCAGCCCTCGTGGGTCGAGTACATTACATTTGTTGAAAATCAATTGACCAATCGTTCATATTTATGTTCTGTAATCAGTGGTCTACCTCATAAAAATCACACTTTCCTCCCCTTTGTCACACACCTGCCGCCTGGCCTTTGACTTGAGTTATGACAACAAAAGCTGTAAATTAACATTTGAGGCCGCACACACTCACTCACTCACTTACACATGCTTAAAAAGAGTTCAAGAACATAAACAAGCCACAAAGCCAATCAACTTACAAAACGCAACCTTCGAGCAGAGAAAGAGTCGGCGTCGTCGTCGTCGTTCATCTTTGCTGCTGGCTCTGATAAAAGCACAGACCGCACATAAACCCAGTTAACAGAGAAGACAAATAAAAAACTGCAACAGCAGCAGCAGGCGAACCAGCCGCCAATAAACACAAAAACCGCAAGCCGACGTAGTCAAAATAATAATGAGCCAACATTTAAAATGGTTTATGAGACAAGAGTCACAACACAGAGACGAGAGTCAAGAGTTGGAGAGTTGGAGTTGCGGGGCATCCGACAACGTACACCTACGGGCCAAGACTTGGATTTTTCTGGGTCAAGATACACGCTAAAAAAAAGAGTAGAAGCAGAGTCAGAAATGTGTGTGGTAGAGTTCAAAACGTGCCTGAAACGTATCGTTAAAAGGCATTACTTGGGACCCGACTTTCCTCCCACCCCCCTGCCCCGACCGTGGAAACAATTTCCGGTGGCCTACGGGGCCCAAGCGGCAGTTCGGTTTGTACGTTTACGTTCATTGCAATTGCCAATGAGTCAGCCATCGCGGCAAACCGATCGCCATATGAAAGTAGTTCAAGTGACCAACGGCGGCGCCGTTACATTTCACTGCTTATGCGAACTGAAGTGGCAACTTCGGCATCCTCTCCGCACATTCGGGCGTTAATTAAATTTTTGATTGTGGCTCAAGTGTGCTTAGTGAGTGTACAAAAGGTAATGAATTCACCACAGTCCTTTTTCCAAACTCCAATATTAAGGCGCCTGCTTGGAGTTGTAAAGCATTGTCAACTATTTAATAAATATTATTTATACAACAAAATTTAAAATCTTAATTGAAACAAATGTCAGATAAAACTTTTCTTGGGTAAAAGATTATGAATCGCACATTTTTGAAGTTTATTGGCCTAAAGGTAAACGCTTAAGGTTTTGAAACTCGTCTGTAAGCTGAACCGAACCGAACCGTTCTGCTTTGTGGTTTTCGTTTCAGCAATTTCGAAAGGCCGCCGGTTCGGTTTATCAGCTGAAATAAGCTCAGACCCTGAACAAAATAAATAACTGTAAAATGCTTTCGATTAAGAGCCTTCAAATGCAAATCTTAATCCGTTTCTTCTTCAACGTGTAGTTTCTCCCACAATTCGTCATAATTTGTAATAAGCTTATCTTCAATTCGATCTTGAACTACCTACCTATGTATGTATGTGGCTATCCCCCTACCTACCCAACAACAAGTTAACCGGT
Source organism: Lordiphosa fenestrarum (assembly GCA_035044985.1). Lineage (NCBI taxonomy): Eukaryota > Metazoa > Arthropoda > Insecta > Diptera > Drosophilidae > Lordiphosa > Lordiphosa fenestrarum. Next base: position 1,221,177 of record JAWNNO010006344.1, on the reverse strand, counting down.
TAACCAGCACCCACCCCCCTTGTTACAATGCCAAATATAAATTGCTTACATGCTCTTCCAAGTCAAAGTCTCTCCTCTCTTTGACTGCTAATTAGCAGTTAACAATTGCAACATTGACCTCCTCCCATAATTTTTGCCTTAAGCTTGGATCTTTTCTGCTTTTGTTCTATTGTCTGAGGCGGCGAGGCGGGCGAGCGCCCGAGATCAAAACAAAAAGATATAATAACATGGCAGCAGGTTTACCTTGTTGTAACCTCACCACAAAGCCGAAGACGATGTCGACGACGAAGGCGATCTGCAACATTTGGCTGGCAACAATGTTGCTTGCCATTTTGTTTGATTTTTTTACCAGCTTTGCCAATTGCCATAACTGTGTGCTTGTATATCTGAGTGTGTGTGTGTAGGCAGGCACCCGTCGCGTTTTCCTACTATTCGGTATATAAAACATGATCGTTTTGGCCAATTTTTTTGTTTGCTTCTTTTGGGGCCAAAAGCGCAAAACATGCTGCTGCAGTTAGTTTGTAGTTGTAGCAACTGCTGTTGATATTGTGTAACAATTGGTAGCCTTTTTCGGCTCTTAGGATTAAACATGTTTCAGTGGCGTAGTCAAGACTTAATCAATAACTTTTCGGAAACTTTCGAAGTGTAGATTGAAACGGTATTTAATTAGGGAACATGCGACATTAGTTTAAAGTGTTACTTCAGCATCGTACACTCACATAATGGATCTCCGTTCTTAAAACACGAACAGATCATCCAGATATTATAGGTTTTCTGATTTTCGCTAAGCGCTTGCTATTATTTTCAACGGAGCACAAAGCGCTGGTCAGTCTTTAGAAGTTTAAACGTGTAGGTCTTAGCAAGAATTTTATGGAGGTCTTAAAAATCAAACACAATTTGGAAGAAATTACTAGTATCTTTAAAGCCGCAGTATGGTGCCTATAGCTGGTGAAGGTGTCCGGTTATGTAAAGTTTGCTGGTAGAGCACTTTGTTCTTTGCCAAATGAACTCGTTTTTGATTGAAATTAATGTACAACAGCTCCAAGTTTCCCGTTTTAAGGTAATCGAGGTGAATCTTCAGAATTTTACAAGATTTTCGGAGTTCAATGAAAGTAAACACTTACTAAATGGAGCAGATTGCTCAAAATTTGAGATTCGTCTCTGAAAAAAACTAAAACTTAGCCAAATCAACCTTTCGTTAATACTGTCATTTATCTTTTTATTCATTTTCTATCTATTGGTTCTTTAACTACCATAAAAGTGAAACTATTTATCCCTTTTAACTACAATTCGATCCATAGCCCAACGTTTTAAGCATCAACACACACACCCATCGCACACTAATTACTTCTTCATCGAAACCATCTTCAACACACAGCACACGTCCCTTGGCGACGACAATTAAGACGAAATCAAAAAGAAAAATCATCGATATTTTTTTATAAACATTGAAGGTCAGCTAATAAATCTTCGCCAGAATTAAAGAACAAATTTATGACCATTAGCCAATTTAATTTATGCAAAGAATAAAGCACAAAAAAATTAAAAAGAAGAACACGAAATCGATAAAAATCTCATCAAATTAAGGCAAAACGATAAAAATTGATTGGAGCAACAGCAGCTTCAACTTTGGAGCCAACAGCTTGAAAGTTGCTGGGCCATAAAAAGTTTCTTTAGAAACTATTCTAATGCGACGAACAAAAACCTACAAAAAAAGAGTTAAGGAAACATTGAACCGAACACCTCTACTCCCTGCGCTTCGTCGTCTGATGACTAATCACTTGAAAATTGCCGCCAGCTATCGGGCTCCAGTTTTGTTTGGTTTTTGATTTTGCTTTGGCTTTTAGTTTGGTCCTCATTGGCTGTTGCTTTGCTTGATTGGTTCCACTTCTGCGCCGCCTTTTCCCCTTCATCCCATCCCGGCAAAGAAACGTGTTTCTTCCTGTTTCAGGTTTCTCTTGTTCTCTCTCGCGGTCTGTGGCCAAAGTTTTTGAGTGACGCTTTCCAAATGACGCATGGCGCTTGGATGATGGCAGTGGAATGAAGATCTTTCAAAGTCAGACTGTCAATTACAGGAGCAATGAAAGGTCTAAGGTGTGGAATAAACGGTGAAAAATATGTAAATTTAGTGACTCTTCAGCGCACTTGCAGGGACGGCCGGCCGTTAAATTCTTCATTTTAAAAGAAATTACACAAATTATTGGTCACGTTTCTTATTCTTGCAATTATAACATCGCAAACTTCTGTTATGTATAGCTATTCAAAAGCTTTAGTAAGCGTTTTTGATTATTTTCGATTATTTTGTCAATGGAATCTTTGAAAATGAAATTGAAATATAAAGAGCAAACTAGATTAACGATGAAAATCAACTTGTATGCTGTTGGACCTCTATTATCCGTGATGCTCGGATAATAATATCTAATTTTTAGCATTTACTTTAGGTTTTTTAAATGGGCTTACGATTTCGTCTTCAGATATAATAGCAAACGTTTTTGTATCAAAGATACTCTGAGCCCAAATGTGCTGAACCAGAAATTCTTGATCGTAAACCGAACCGAAACCCAAATCGACGTCCTTGTTGTAACAGTGAACCAAATCAAAAACCCCAAAATAAAATGATTTGATTTCCTTTAACTGATTAACGATTTGTATGTAGATGTACACGGTCTACCTGTAGACCAATTTGTTTGTAGACTTCCATTCGGATGTGGCATTTGAGGCAACATGTTCATATTGTTTGACAATGCCAATTGATTCAATGAGATGTAAGTTTAGTTTTAAGAAGGTTCTTACATTCTGGGCATATTTAGAAATCATCTTTATTCATCAATCCGCCAAAGAAATGTTGAAGATCGGATGTGCGGCAACACTTTACGCAAAGTAACACATACTTTGGAAGCTACAAAGTACATTATAGTCAGGCTTGACCGACATTTTTAATTGTTTCAGTTAATTTCAATAGAAATAAATCACGGTTAATAAAAATAAAGAAAATCAGCCACTCGGTCATGTTTAACAGAGACTAATAGAGGTTCGGATAAGCAAGATTCCACTGTATAGGAAAAATGTTTAAATTGAGCGGTTTAGTAGTAATGAAATCTTTGAAATGAGAAGAGTAGGTAGGTCCGGAATAGGTGGTACGGTTTGGTTCGGTTCATGGCGTTCCGCACCAGCTTGTATCGTTGCTATTGTTTCGACTTACTGTTAAAATGGGGTAAGAAGTGTAATATGTTTTAAACTAGCACTTACCTATCTAGTAAATTTACTGAGAAGGTCTCACCTTTCGTTTAAGTCCTTAATTTTGATTTACAGGCCTTTCTGGTGACAGGAAAAGAGGACGAATGCTTGCAACATTTGATTATAATGTTAACACGGTGAGGACAGAAACTAAGTTTATACATTTCCGCCAACACATTCTTCAGAGAATCCAGGGCACTTGCAATTTTGATAATAGCTTTCCCCAAGCGAGTCTCAGATAATTTATAATTTCCACTGTTATGAAGAAAGTTCCCTTCAAATCAAAATGCCACCATTAAACAGGTGCTTATCAATTCCATTGCCTTATCTCTAGACTTGGAAATACAAGATTTGCGTGTTCAATTTTGCCAATTGCAGCAATTAGCAGCGAGAAACATCATCACGAGACTTTTATCTGTGGTAGAAAATAAATCTAGCATTGTGTATACTATACGGAGATAATGGGAATCGTTTAGCCAAAAATGATTCACTCTGGCCCAAAGCACATATTATACATATATGTATATGTATAGCTTTCTCCCTCTCTCTCTCTCTCTCTTCTATACACAGCAATGTCTCAAGGTCGTTCGTACTCGTACTATGGTTCTTCTTGTTGTTCTGTATGCTTGATTATTTCGTTTGTGTATTTCCTGTTTGAAATGTGTTAATTTGTTATTATGATTATTTCTTTTTTGCAACTTGTTTGCTTAGATAAATACTCGCACAATGGTAGAACAGGCAACCTGTTTTTTGTGTCGTATGATTTTTTTGGTCTTATCAAGTCTGAATAATGATTTTTAATATATCTAAATCGTTAGTTAGGAATTGGGTCAATTATTATTGATATTTAGTTGCTTTTGTGTGACAACTGAAGGTCGCATTAGAAAATAAAAAGAAATACAGCGTGCATAGACTAATCTGTCGGTCAATCTCGTTCTTTTGGTCGAGTGAACTTGATTAATGCTCAGAAGAAGGTCCGATATGGACATAGGTTAAACGGAACTATAATAATTTCTGCCACGAGATTGACTTTAATTCGATATTTAAACTCATATTGATCACAAAATATATATTCCTGTTCTCTTACCTGTTTCCGTTTCACTCTGATTATAATCTCCATTTAAAAACATTTTACAAATTTAAAGCCTTCTCTTTACAATTGACCTCAAGTACCCAAAAGATGAAATAACCCACCCATAAGTATCTTATTATGGTAGCTTCAGGTCATAAGTGTAGACTCTAAATGGAAGATCAAAACAAACCGCTTTAAAGGTTTCCCCCCCGCTCAAAAACAGGCTCCACTCGGTTCTGTTGTGTCGTCTGTGTCCCGCCATCTTTGAGCCTCTGAATAAGACATAAATCCTTGAAATTATGTTCGTTCCTCTGTCTGAAGATTCGCGCGTTGCCACACTTTTGTAGAAGATATTTTTGTGTTGTGTTTATCCCCCTCCCACCTTTTGATTTGTTTTGATTAAAGCGGGCCTAAAATGCGTTCGTTCTGTGCTTTTTTTTGTTGCGCTCTTTGCTCTTTTGTCTGGGCCTGTGCCCGCTTTTGTTGCTGCCAGGGAGACTTAATGTGATGTGCAGTGGTGGTGGGCTCGTTTTGAAGGACATTCGCTTAATTTAGGACCTGAGAAAACATATATTTTGAAGCGTCGCTTATTATGGCGTCTCGTATTGTATTTTTGTTAAGTGGATCAGGGGCGTAGTAAATAAAAGAACGACGGGGTTTTAGTACGTACTTAGAAAATGTTTAAGGGAACCCGAATGGTTCTCCAAAACGCCAGTAACAGCCAGAAGGAAGCATCTAAGACACTTTGAAGGCTATTTATTCTCACAGCCGACAATCTCAAATCTATCTCTGTTTTGTAGGTAGATGGTTTAGACATTCTTAACATATGTATTTGATAACCAGCACTGTTTATCAAAGAAGAAAAATTACGGATACAAAAGCAATCAAAGATCAATCCACTAAATAACAGAATTGGAAAAGTTTTCTCCCTAAAATTGAATGTCCTCTCCCATCGAACTCCTTGAATACAAGCTATGTTTCTCTGTAGATGGTGGTGTAATCATTGCCTTCCCCCAAAGAGAGTTATCATTGGCGCTCTGACAATGACAATTGACAGGCTACACAAGAAGCACCACTGCCATTGCCGGGAGGTTGTAGAACTTGCGAACAAAAGACAATAATAAAAAAGAGGAGAGATCATTGGACACATTTGCGGTGCAAACAAAAACAGAAACAAAGAGCTACAAAACATTTAACATGGGACAAAAGAAAGGCCAAATACGTTCAAACACAGCATTGGCAGCAGCCGAAGAAACCAAGCAACAACGACTTGTTGCCAAGACATAAAAAAAAAAAACGAAGAGGAAACACAAGCCAAACTACCAAAGAGAAATGTGAGAGAGAACCAGAATAAAAGTAACACGTCATGCTTTGGCTACCTTCTCCTCCTCACTACCCACTCTCCATTCTTCTGCCAATGCCAAGAACAAGTTGTAAATGAGGCGGCAGCAGACTGCGACGACGACGATGGCGAAGAAGAACTGGCCAAAGCGACGAAGACCGAGAAGAGGTCATTGGCGGCCATTGACTTTGTCTCGCTGATGACCTTGCCCGAAAAATGGCGTGTAGTAAAATGAAGTAGAAAAAAAAGGGCAGCTGGAAATGCACTCACACCGAGTTAGACAACGAAAATAAAAGAGTGAGGGAGCACTCGTTGTGTGTGTGTGTGTGTATGAGTGCAGCTGTTGACAAAGCCAGCTCCGTATTTGGGGTGCGGTGGAGAAATAGACAAACCAAGAGAATAATTGCATCCATTGGGCACAGGGCCAAGGCAAATGGAGCAACGGCATTTTTGCGCTTGTGCAGATGATAAATGTGAAATTACACAGCGAGAACCAATAATGAATCGTTAACCTGTGGATAAACACTGGTCCAGACCAATTCTCCAACAAAGACTTGTGACAGGGCATTCTTAATTTCTTAAGACATGCCAAACATAAGTTTTCAAAAATTGTCTAAAAGAGCAGGTCCTTAATCAAGTTCTGAACTGAGCCAAGGCCCAGCCGTTCTACTTTTAATAAGCCAAAACCGAACCAAAATTCATATAAGTTTATTGCTGTTGAGTACTATAACCGTCCGCCTTCACCAGCTGTTGGCGCCAACTGTGAAGTAACCAGCCACGAATAAGCTTCTCAAACTTGGCCATTCGGATTCGGCGTTGAACTATAGGTCCGTTTCTCTTGTGCCAAGAAGAAATGCAGTCCGATACATGAATATAAAAAAGACGGTGGGGTTTAGCAGGAGGAGACGGGATCACATGTTTAAAATCGACTTAATTCAACAACTTCATAGCTCAACTGGGGGTGGTAAATACCCTAATAACAAAAATAAGACTCTAATCTATGTAAGATTTAAAAATGAGAAACTGGTGCAACGAACCAGAAAGACATCGACTCAGCTTGTCTCCCTGATCAAGGATATATAATAAGTTTATGGGATCGGAATTTAATACTTCGATGCGTTGCAAACGTGTGGACAAAATTGGATAAACAGCTCGCAATTGTGTAAATATTTTTGGGAAGAACCAACAACAACTTGGCTAAGACCTTTACTTCTCCTTATTTAAACAGATCGAAAAATCAAAAACACCAAACGTGATATGCCATAACCAATCATTCCACTCTATCGATTACACAATTGCACTTTTAAAATTTGCAACCTGCCAACATAGTTTCGTCAATTCGAAAAACTAAAATTCAAACTTATTGGGTTGCATCTAACTTGGCCAATAACAACAGCGACAATATAAACGAATGCCAACACGCACATGCAGCGTAAACGGCAAACGAAACAAGCAAAAATTCAGCTGCAGCCAGCACTCAGCGCAAGCGCAACAACCTTGTCCCAAAACCACTTTGCCAGTATTTGTTGTAGATTTATTTGAAGTATCCACTTGTATTTTGCACGTACGCGTTGCCAACTTACTTGGCTTTTGATATTAATTAAACGCATGCAGCGGGCAACTGCAGAACGAGGCCTGCCTGCCTGCCCACCCAGCGGTAGCAGCAGTTGCCATAGCCTGAGCCCAAACGAGTTCCGCAGAGAACCAGAAACCACCACAAGTCGTAAATGCAGCCGAGTTGAGTCTTAGAAAATTACAAATAGAAAAAGAAATCCATGTGCATAAAAATTGGTGGGCGGCAATGTTTGGCGACCGTGCAGAAAAAACAACTAATTGGTCCTCCCCCCCCACCACCCCCATAAGTAATAATTGCAACACCCTAGCCATTTTTCTCAGTGTGCTCTTTCTTTTGCTCTAAATTGGTTTGCATGCGCCGCTGAGCAGCATTTTTAATGACTCCGTTTTAAGGAGGCTTTTCTGCGTGGCGAATGCCACACCAAGTCCACAGCCCCGTCATGGGAATGTCATTATTGACATTAGCAAGCAGTCCGTTTTCTTTGGGTAACCAACAGAAACTAGTTTCAATATTTATGTTTAATATCATTCAATTTAAAAATACCAGTTTCTCCTAGAAAACTTCTCTCGGGACGAGAGATCCGGCAGGTTATTTATATAAAAAAAAATACGGCATGACTTTTATTTATTTATAAAGAACTGTCGAACGGCCTTGAGGACGCGCAATAACAACAGCTGGAAGCAAGTTAAGGCAAATTTATAAATAAACAGAAATTGTTATCTTTTGTTGATATTGATAGTGCAGTGGGCGATGGGGTGAAGGCAAGCAACCTGATAAAGCCAACACCACAAATGACAAAGCAAAAATAAAAAATAAATAAAAAGTAATTGCGAACAAAGTTCTGCAAATGGAAAATGGCCTGGGAGTGCCAGTCATAAAACTGCACACAAAAATGCTAAAAGGCGCAAGCGTAACATTTCCTGTTTGGTTCCCCGTACGGTAAACTGTAATTGTTATGCACAGGCCAAAGACTTGTAACGCCCCGAAAATATGTGGCTAAAAGGGGGGTGGGGGGGTGTCCAAGAGTCTAATAGTGTCTGCTGGATCGTTAGATTGGTACACCGCAGCGACGTTGACAAAGTTGTCTTCTGTATGTTTGCTCAAGAAACTTGTTCAGGCAGATGCACTGCGAGAAATTGGAGAAGTTGGGAAATGAAACTTACAAAAGAAACTGTAAAAATGCCACAATCGGGCCTATGGTTGCCAAGTTTTAATTCTTGATTGGAGCGGCAACATTATTAAATTTTGCAGATATTTTTTATGACTTAATTTTGAAGCAAGAATGGGTTCGATTTATTCAAAACCAGTTGGTACCAATTCAAATATGGAAGGGTGCGTTTTTGTGTCAGTTATCTGGCATACTGCTCAGAAGGAGAAAGCAACTGACATTCAAAAATATGACAGTATGTCAGTGTATGTGAACGCTGCCCAAAAAACCCAGCCCTTACAAACTTTACTGTAGGCAAGGCTGTCGATTGAACCCCTATCGGAATTTAAATAGATATCCAAATTCGGCATATTACAAAGGAAATAACCCAAGGAACTAAAAATGTAAGCTAACCTCGTTCAACACACACAAACCTGACGTGCTGGAGGATAACGAACCGTTTATTTGAATTCAGGAACGATTGCATTCTTCTCTGGTGTAAAAGTTACCCTGTTTTTGTAAACTTACTTAGTTAGTTGCTAGAAACAGCGTCAGAGAGGTCTCTCAGTGCAGTTCTTGGCCAACGTACCGGTTTCTCATTTTTCTTAGTGGCCACATATCGATGGCAAACACGACCAGACGCCGCGACGCACCTGTTGAAAATCAAGTTCTTTCAGACATTTCTCGCCTGGATCGAATCCCCAAGCATTAGAAGTCTCGATATGTGCACTCACACAGATTTTCAATTTTTCAAATGGTAATGGCAATCTTCTATGGACGACGACGGCGACGACGACGACAACGACCACGCACAGTTTTCAATCTTCGTCTGGGCCAACTGTGTATGTACAGCTCGCCCCTGCCTGTCTAACCTGTTGTTGTTTTGGCTTTTTGTACAATTATTTTGCCATGTTGCTCTTTGGCAATTTGTTTGCCATTTTCCATAAGCCAACTTCTGTTGCACATTATGCTAATGACTCCACTCCACTCTGCTAGAGTCACAGCTGTGCATCGGCGGGTCGGGTCTATGGGGTGATTAATCAAAAGCACACACAAAAATGTGGCCCGTTTTGCCAGGTAAAGGCAAATGCAATTGGCAATTGTTGGCTGGTTGGATGCCAGCCAGTCCGAGCCAGAGTCTGAGAAGGCTTTGTTTGCAATTGGCGAAAGGTGTTAGAGGTGTGCTATGCAATAATGTAAATGACAACCAGATTATATAATAATTATAGAAGTTGCGCAATCGAATGGAATGTGGAATACCAAAACATCGAAGTATTTCCCTCATCAGAAATATACGTTTTTAAGTTTCTGGGTTTAATTATATTCTTAAATCACCATCTAAAGGAACTTAAAAAATATTTTAAATTTTTGAACCACCAAACGAACTGAATTAGACTAAGACGAACACTCTACTTAACAAGATAAAAAGATCCGAAAAAGATCCATTTGGAAAGGATATGACTTAAATATCCTTTTAATCATCCAAATGATCATCATTTTCATCCTTTGGATGATTTTTAGCTCTGTTGGATGATTAAATAGATATTTAAGACATATCCCTTCCAAATGGATACCGGAAATCATCCAATGGATATTTTTGAATATCCTATTTTTTCTCTGTGCGACTACTACTACGAAATTATTAGTTCTTCAACCCGGACAGTCCATGTATTTATCAATACTGCCCTGGCATGCCCAATAGAGACCTGTTTATTAACATTAGCTAGATTCTTCCAGGGGGAACCTCAAATGGTTTAATATTTGTCTCTTGAATCCAGGCAAAGTTGGGCCAATATCTAATCCTTGGGATTGCCGCTCGCAGCTCGACGTTGTTTTGCTGGTGTTCTGGTAATTGGAAGTGCCATCGGTTGGCGATTAAGTCAATTATGTTCCCAATTTTCGTTTTCCTTAACGCATTTACTTCTTAATGAAGTTCCTTCTCGCTTTTCAGCTAGGTTAACTGTAGGGTTAGCTTAAGCGTCCAAGATGACCTCACCTTAACGTTTCTCTTGGGAGCCCCGAACTCACTTTTCTCTCCCTTCAATCCCCAATTACAACACCCTGCTCTACCCACCCTGGCAATAGATTGCCCACCGCCACCGCCCGCCCCACTTTGCCTTTTACGCTTTCATGTAACGCATAATTGAAACCAACTTCCTATTCAGTGGGCACACATTTTCAAAAGAAAATTCCACCCCCGTCATTGTTGGGCTTTTTGCCCCACAAAGCATGTCAATGTCATGAATATTATTGACATGGATTTACCACAACAGACACAAACGAGTCAAGAGGAGGACGCCATTTTGTTTCCGCGATAGGTACACAGACAAAGAAGGAACACAGAAAAAAAAAAGTGAAGGTCAACCCCTTTACGCCCAAGCTCAACGTAAAGTTGGGAGTTTGTGGCGGAGTTGGAGTTGAAGTCAAAAGCATTTTGTGCTGATAAAAATCGATAAACGACAGACATGGGGCCCAGCCCGCACGTTCATTGTCTCGAGCTGGAACTCCGCTCAGCTTAACTCTGGGTTCTGGTATGTCGCTTTGGGTGATTTTTCAGGGGCTTGTCAAATTGCAAAAAAAATGTCATGGTTTAAGAAACTTTTCTGTAATGCGATAGGCGGCGCTACAAGACATGCAGTTTCTTTTTCTTTCCTACACTATAAAATAAGTGTAATTAGATCATGGCTGAAATATGCGGACAGTTACTGGCATACTCGCAACTATGTATGTATGTAGCCCAAAGGTGTCTCTTGTTATTGGCAGCTGGGCAACTTGGTAGATAACCTTTAAAAAAAACCATACCAACAATACAATTTGAGCTATGTGGTTTCAAATCAGTGTACAGCATAGTTGTTGAATGATGCAAAGGAAGAATTGAACTGGTTCGATTCGGTGGTTCACACAGTTTCTGAACCGCCGGCTCGGTTCGGTTCAGTGGTTCAGAAAGGCACATTATAAACTATGATTTCTGTCGTAGTTTGACTTTTCGCTTAGTTTGCAAATTTAATTCCTATAAACCATTTGAATATCTTTAAAATCCTTAGAAGAATGTCAGAATTGCAGAATTCGTCTATAAGTTCCTAGAGATATTCGCTTCGAAAACAGAGAATTTCGGCTAGCAAAGAGCACGTACCATGCATATTACACACCCTATTTACCATATGATATGAGAAAAAACTCTCCTGGCTTGACTGAATTAAGGCGAAGAAGTACTACAGAATATTTAAAATATTGTCCACTAGAGGACGACAAATCAGTTATCAACTTTCAAGAAAAGAATGCAGATTTATGAGAGGTATATTGAAAGGGTATATTCAGGGATCCAGGGGCAATTGCAGAAGACGTGCAGGATTAAATTTTGTAAAATTTGTTAAGGGTTCAGCATTTCTGAAAGCAAGCCGGTTCGGTTTGCGGCTCGGTTCGGTTGAAGACCGGGTATAAATAACATATTATTAGATCTAGATCCCTAGAATTTCGATATATATTCATTCCAAGATACTTTCTTAGAATTAACCCCAAGACACGAAATCAGTTTCAAACCAAATGAGAATTTTGAACCAGGACCGTAAGCGATAGCTAAACTCGATTTGTTATCATCCCTTTTCTCCATGTATTCAACCTTTCTTCATTTCTCTTCTGTTTAACCAACTCCTATCAAGGGCAAATTGTAATCCACCCAATTAGCCTTCCATCAACCGTTACACCCACCGACAAACTGACATATCCACATGTAAGTACATATATGTATCTGCGAAGCACTTCCGCCTTGGAGTACCCTACACACATGCATACTTAGGTACAGTTCTATCCCAGACTACCAACAAAAAAAAAGGCCAGAAATCGGTTGACTGCATTTGGCCCGACGGGGCCCTCAGTCAGCAAAAAGCAAATGCTGACCAGTCATTCTCTTTCCCTCTGTTTCCACTCTCTTACCAAACACCCACACAACTTTAACCGGGAATAATTCTTGATTTGAGGGAGAGTTCTTGTTTTTTTTGTTGTATTCTGATATAAAACAATTTTTGTTTATTTTCTTTTGTGCCTTAAATTCTCACACAAACTGACGCATGCTTGGCTCGTCTCCTCCCCCGCGGCGACGTTTGCTGCCCGCGCATGTGTTGCGTCTTTTGAGTGTGTGTGTGTGTGTCTGTGTTTGCTTGTACACAGAAAAAAATAATATGTAATAATATAATATTTTTATTTAAATAAAAAGCCTATAATAAACTAGAAAATGATCTGTTCGAAAATATCAGACAGATATTTTCGAGCATATAAAACTAATATTTTAAGATCAAATTGATATTTCAAAATGTCATTTTGTCAAAAAAAAAAATCACAAATTTATTGAAAAAGGCAGGTCAATCATCTTATACAACTATCACTTCCGTCTGCATTTTTGGCTAAGAATTATAAATGCTTTTAGAGAATCAGAAAAACACAAATAAATAATTTTTTTTAAATATTTTTACATTACCACTCCTTGACTAGGAAGTTAGGACCTCTTGCCGAAGAGCCTACTTAAAAATTTCGTTACGTTGCTTTCCATCTTCACATTTTCTACATTCAGTTTCGAAATGATACGAAAATAATAATGTTTGACAAAATATCATATTAACCAGCCCCACATCAAGTTGATATGGATCTTAGTTTTTTTCTGTGTAGTCGTTTGCTGTGTCTTCTTCGTGGCTTGCTTTTGTCGTCGCTGCCGTCTCCGTCGTGGTTGTTGTTGTATGCAAGGTCGTTTGCGTACAAATTTCAACATTATTTGAAGGTCGTCCTTTGCTCGTTCTGCGCGTCGCGTTCTTGCGCTCTCGTCCGCTCTCCGGCTCTCTCTTTCGCTCTCTCTCTGCCTGCATACATATGTTGTTATATTTAATTGAAATTATTTTTGATGTTACCAAAAACCAAAAGTGAAAACTTTGCCTAAAGTTGCCTCGCCCTCATATTTCTCCAATGTCCACCACGCGTGGTTGGGTTATTGTACCTTAAATTTATTATAATTCCATTGGCTTTTGCGCCTCTTTCGGTGTTTTTCGTCTTTTATTTCGTTGGTTTGTCCAAAGGGTCGTTGACATTTTTCCTATTGTTGTGTATGATTTAAGCTATTGTTCGTGCTCATCCACATCGAGAGGAGGAGCTGCCTGATAAGAAGTAAGGAAGGTAGAGTGGGGTGAGGGGGGAGCAGAATGTAGCGGGTGTGTGAATATCGCGTAGGGTTCTTGGGAATCAAGTTAATTAGCATAACAGGCACCATGGGCGGATCAAGGTCGTTAGGGGGTGTCAATGACCTTGTCACAAGGTTTTTGATTTTCGTATTAAGATGAGCTATTCATGTTGTTGCTAGGCAACGTTGCCCAATTGGATGAGGTACAAGCGGTTCTAATGAACTGAATAATGTGAATGGATGTAAGGTTAAAGAACTCTTGTATACTCAGTGTTGTTTTTTTAAAATCAAGGTACACGAGGGTAGCTCTATATTTACCCTAATAAATAACGTATCAATTCTCCAATTAGCCTCTTGAAATCATGGAGAACTATTTTTCAAAAGTATTTTAGCAGCTATGAGCTTCTAAAGCTTGCTTTCTAAATATGGGTTCTTGTTTAACGTTCATAATTAAATAAAAAGTGATGCAAACCGTTTGGAATTAAGGACTGGTTCAGTGGTTCGGGTAACCTAAATACCTCAGCGAGTTCTCACTTACCCTAGATTCAAAGGAAACTTTTTTTAGGCATTCGATGAAATCGTAGAATTAGGTTAGGCTGTAAAACATAACTTTTCCCAGATTATCGACATTAATTAATCTGAGCTTTGAGTTAGTTAAATTTCCTGATTTGAACATTCTTTAAAATATCATATTGATCCATTAATAATCCCTTTTACTGCCACTGCAAACATATCCATTCATTCTCTCTCTCTCTCTCTCTACTCTGTCTTGTTTCAGTTTTACAACACAATGGAACTGCATCAACGACATCTTTCCAACTTTTACAAATTGCACGGAACATAACAACCAAACATCAAAATTGAGAAACAAAAGTCTTGATAAAGATAATAAATACCTAGAAAATTACATCGTGTTTAAGAAGAATCATCAACCATGTCTAGCATTAAGACAGAACAACTGAGTGCCCCAACATCCAGTTCCACTGGTAGCTATCAGCTACCCATGAATATGTCTACGGCAGCAGCAGCAGCAGTGTCGGCAGCCACAACAACCACAACACTACGTCACAATGTCTCCGTTACGAACATCAAATGTGAGCTGGACGAACTACCCACTCCCAATGGCAATGTGGTGCCGGTTATAGCCAACTATAATCATGGAAGTCTACGAATACCCCTGAGTGGCAAGTCAAACAATGAGGCCGACTCGGATTCAGAGACAGAACTAACAAATATAGAGAACCTTAAGGTACGGCGACGTGGTACAGATAAAAATGGTCCGCGACCCATGTCCTGGGAGGGTGAACTGAGTGAAACGGAAACCAATATCCTGGAGGAAGAAGAGCTTATGGAAACGGATGGCATGGGCACGATGGTGATCAAGAGCGAGGCCGGTAGTGGTGTACCAACAATATGTCCCATCAAAACTGAGCTGGAAAATATAGCGGAAGAGCTTAAGCCACAGAGCTGTAAGCCCACGGGCTATCCGCTTTCCAAACTGAAACTGGCACCCACGCAGAGTGATCCCATTAATCTCAAGTACGAACCAAGTTTGGGTGATAATTCTCCTTTGATGCACTCGCGTACCAAGTCGAGTAGTGGGGGACATCTGCCGCTGCCCGCCAATCCCAGTCCCGACTCGGCCATACATTCCGTTTATACGCATAGCTCGCCCTCCCAATCGCCGTTGACCTCCCGACACGCCCCATACACCCCCTCGTTGAGTCGGAACAATAGCGATGCTTCGCACAGCAGCTGTTATAGCTACAGCTCTGAGTTTAGTCCCACACACTCACCCATTCAGGGGCGTCACAATCCCATTTATGCAGGTGGAGGTGGAGGAGGGCCCACTCAGTATGTTCAGCATAGTGTTTTGTACAGGCCACTGAATGTAGAGGCTGCCGAGGCTCAAAATCTTTCTATGGACTCCACTAGCCTGGATCACTCCGGCTCCTCAAATTTACCCGCCTCACCAGCTGGCATCTCCCGGCAGCAATTGATTAACTCTCCCTGCCCCATCTGCGGTGATAAGATCAGTGGCTTTCACTACGGCATCTTTTCCTGTGAATCCTGCAAGGGCTTCTTCAAACGTACCGTCCAGAATCGCAAGAATTATGTATGTGTCCGTGGTGGACCCTGTCAAGTGAGCATCTCCACACGTAAAAAGTGTCCCGCCTGCCGTTTTGAGAAATGCCTGCAAAAGGGCATGAAACTGGAGGCCATACGCGAAGATCGCACTCGTGGCGGCCGGTCGACATATCAATGTTCGTACACGCTACCCAATTCCATGTTAAGTCCATTGCTCAGTCCGGATCAGGCCGCAGTAGCGGCAGCAGTGGCCAATCAACAGCAGCAGCACCAGCATCACCGACTTCAACAGCAAATGAATGGTTTCGGCAGTGGTTCCACATCCCTGCCGGCTAGTCCTAGCTTGGGAGTTAGTGGTGGTGGGGCCAGCATTAAAACAGAGTACACGGAGGCAACAGCGAATCATGCACCGCGAACTGCCAGCATTCCAGCACTATTGCAGGTGAGAAACTCTGAGAAAACCAAACGTTGTTTGGAAAATTGTGAAGTTCTTGTTGTTTTTGTAAAGATTGGACCGTTTAACCCATTACCAATCCATCTGTTTTCTCGTCTCCAGGAAATCATGGATGTAGAACATCTATGGCAATACACCGATGCCGAACTGGCACGCATTAATCAGCCATTGTCCAGTTCCTCATCCACATCAGCCTCATCAACGACTGCTGGTCAAGGTCAATCATCGAACACTGCCAATAATGCCCAACAAATGACCAATCCACTGCTGGCCAGTGCTGGTCTCTCATCCAATGGCGAGAATGCCAATCCCGATCTAATTGCTCATCTATGTAATGTGGCCGATCATCGTCTCTATAAGATTGTCAAGTGGTGCAAGAGTCTGCCGCTTTTCAAGAATATTTCGGTAAGTAATCAGATGCCAAACCAAAGGACACCCTTAGCAATTTTACTTTCCTTTTATTTCTGGTAGATCGACGATCAAATCTGCTTGCTCATCAACTCGTGGTGTGAGCTGTTGCTATTCTCCTGCTGTTTTCGTTCCATTGATACACCCGGTGAGATTAAGATGTCACAAGGTAGAAAGATTACGCTGGCACAGGCCAAGACAAATGGATTACAGGTGAGCTTAAATAGAAGTAGCATTTAAGTACTGATAGGGTGCAGTAATATTTACTAGAGACTAGAGCTATCGCAGGCCGATATACCGATATCGGTATATACGTGTACATTCGATTAATTAATTGTTAGCTGTATCATGGTCTGAGTCCGCGCTTTGCAAAGTGGGTCAGCACATCAGCAAGAAGTGCAGTAAGTGCAGAGTTTATCCTTTTTCTTACCAAACCCGTGTGGGGCATAGAGCAGGGTTCCCCAAGAAGAAGGGCCATCTGTGATTCTCTGACACTCACTGATGTGTTGCTTCGGGAAGCTGGAGAACACTGGCTTAGACCAATAGCAACTCCTCTTCTTCAACAAACTGTTGTTTTACCAATCGCTCCAACTTTTCCGATGCTTTCCACTTTTCTACCAACAGTCCTCCGCCATGTTGCTCTAATTTTTGCGCAGTTTTTGTGCCATCCAGCTTTATCGAAACTCTTCATCTTTGCTCTCCAGCTCAGCTGTTTTCAGCAGGCCCTTTTCAAGGTGTCTCGCAAAGAAATGAGGAGATTGAATATATCCATTTTGATTTTGTTTCTGAGTTTCATCGGCTATTTATTTCCAGATACAAGAATTCTTTAAATTCATCTAAACTTGTCATTTCAGGCCTGCATTGAACGCATGCTCAATCTAACAGATCATTTGAGACGTTTACGCGTGGATCGCTATGAATATGTTGCCATGAAGGTAATCGTGCTGCTGCAATCTGGTAAGTGGATGCTTCTAAGGAAATCGCCCCCAAATCATCACTTATCGTTCTTTCATGTCTTAGATACCTCCGAGCTGCATGAGGCGGTCAAGGTGCGCGAATGTCAGGAGAAGGCATTGCAAAGCTTACAGGCTTATACGCTGGCCCACTATCCCGATACGCCGTCCAAATTTGGTGAGCTGCTGTTGCGCATACCCGATCTGCAGAGAACGTGTCAGGTGATTAACTCAAGAATAGTCAATGTTTTCGAATCGAGTTTTCAATCTCTCTCTCCGAATTCTATTGCAGCTGGGGAAGGAAATGCTGACGATTAAGACACGAGATGGTGCCGATTTTAATTTGTTGATGGAACTCTTGCGCGGAGAACATTGACAAACAACAACAACCACACCACACACAAGTTTTATATGTAGTATTAGTACATCTATTTAGATTTTTATTGGATTTAATTAAGTAAATCGATGTGTAAGCTCTGAAAACATGTGCCTAAAACAAAAAGTGAAACACAGACAACAACACGAACAACATTTGTGGTTTTGTTGTTGTTGTTAGCTTTTTTATATACATATACATACATATAAACTGACTTATGTATAGAGTAAAACTAAAGCACACATGGAAAATGAAAAGACTAAGAAATTTAATATTAATCACAAACAAATTGAATGAAATCAAATTACCATTTAGTTAAAACAAAACAAAAAACGAGAGGATGTAAGAAATACCCAGCAGCTAGCGATTTTTATATTACTTTAAAACAAAAATGCCAAAACCGATTTGGTTTACCACCACACAGAGAGCTGCTAGAATTTTCTATATATATATATTAATATATACGAATATATCCATTTTTAAATGTTGTAGCATTTAGTTTTAGTGCAATTTCACACACACACTCACACACCCACACACATGTCTACTTATAAACTAACCTATATACCAGAAAAGACCACTCGAACGGACTATTCCAGTGATTACGATGATGAAACTACATAAATCAAATTTATTCTTTTGTCAAAACATTAAATTGCATTAACTATAATAATTCTACTTTGATTTTACTTAATAGCTGAAGCAAATCCTGCAACAGGATTTAAAACATTTAACAGAACTTTTTAAGTTTTACATTAAATATTGTTTATTTTTTGTGTCATCAAAAATATGTAAAGGAAAACACATTGAAATCTTAGATAGATATACACAAGTATGTATGTTTGTACCTATATGTCTAAATATGTGTGTATATGATGTATGTAAAACTATTAAAACTTCCAGCCCCACCAGCAAACAAATGAAACAACCAGATATGTAATTCCAATTTAATTTAAAAGCAAACTTTTAAAGTTAAAATGTTTATCTCTAACAATAGTTAAATACTAATTAACATGCACACACACACACACACACCTTACCATAGTTAAATGCAATTGTAAAACTGAAAATCAAATCAAAATTAATTTATAATTCTCTCCGCGGGAAAAATTAAGCTTCCAGTTGGTATTACAAGGCACAAGTAAACAATGGCTGATGAATGTGGCTACAATTTCAATTCAGTTTAAGGCTTATAGCCTTATTGCGTGATTTGTTTTTTGACACGGCAACATCTATATGTTTTTAGAGTTGGCCCTGAATCAAACACCTTGAAAACTGTCGTCAACAGAATCTTATAAATAAATTAATTCGCTCCATGTGACAATATCGTTTCTACGTCCGGGCACAATTGATAGCCCTTGAGGAGGACGAAAATCTATTGAAAATCATGTTGATAAAGTTTCTATAAGATTCATAAATTCAACAAACAGAACGAAATTAACCATTTTTCCAACATTTTTGGATTTTTTAACTAAAGATTTGTGAATGTAAGACTAAATACTAAAGAAAATCCTCACTATCACCATAAAATTTCTGTTTACTTCAGGATCCTATAAAAATTCCGAATCATTTAAAACATCGCTTGACTATCTGTGCTATTAATTCGTAGCTTTTCGTTTCTGGTTATGGTAGCCCGATTCATCACCCACCTAGGTAATCAATCTTCCATTTTTAGAACATTTTGCTGATATTTACCTACTTAAGTTCCAAAGCTTAAATAGTTTTCAAATGCGCAACCAAATTAATATAAATATTTTTCGTGAAAAATTCAACTGTTTAACTTACTTGTGACATTCTGGTTAAGCTGCTTTTCCTCTAATCACACCCCCATACACAACACTACTCATTTCATAGTGAATATTTAATTTCATATTTTTGCATATAAATGTAATAAACTGAAATTTCCAATGGAACAACAATTAATCGTAATTGTCAATGCAATATTTTGTAATAAACATTTTTTTCGAAAAAAACAAATAGTAATTTGAATCTATTGTATGACAAAGCTCACTAAACTACATCAACAGCGACAGCGTAGCAGCATCCGCTTTTCTACACGTGTTGCGCTGGAACATCAGTTCAGAAAGAGCCCTCCTCTTTCTATTTTTGGAATGACCTCTATGAAGACGAAGGAATAATTTTCGCAAAAAGGTCAAATTCGGATTGTTGATTTAGATCCGATTTAGATTTCGTAAACAGGCAGGAAGAAGGTAATAGAGAAATTTGTTAATCACGATAAACTTTCATCAGTGGAACAAGACAACAATCACATGCTGGAATGTTGCTGAACTTTTTCCAGCGACATAACGCAATTTTATCTTGGGTCTGCCATCCACAATTCGTTCGCGCTGGAAAAGTTGTCAAAATCTGAGATTTAAGTATTGTTTGACAATTTTTTTCCCATTTCTTTTCAAAATTGTTTAGTGTCCTGTTTTTGTTGTGTATGTGTTATGGATTGATTTTAAAAAAAAGTATATATTTAAATAAATATATAAAAATGACATCTATGGCGCTTTCCAATTCCAATGATGACATCCATTCGCTTAGCAATGACGAACAGGACGAAAATCTACGGACAATGAATACCATTAATAGTTTCGAGGATATCTATAAAACATACAGGCCGGCGACCACCAGCAAGGCTCCAGAACTCCACCAGCAGCCCGTTTCCATTTTGAAAAATCGAAATATTACCTACTCCACTACAACTCTTAAAAACCCAGAATCCCTGCCTAGTATTACCATGCTAAAAGGTAAAACCGAAATCCCTTGCATGACTTCGTTCGGTCTAATAGGCAAACAGGTGAGGGAAAAGCTCGAAGAACTTCAGACGTCACCCAAGCAGAGGAAATTGCCGTTATACGACCTGAGACTATGGTAAGTTTTATCGCGACTGTACTTTGATGTGTAATGATTTCTTCTACTGAATAGCCCAAATTTTCGCATAGCATCGGGTCAGATCTTGAATAGAAGTAACGATACTTGTTGTTGCGATTGTGAGTATGGAAGCTGATAGTTTGGATGAATAATGTCTCACACCCCAATTTTTCTTTTAAAGATCCAAATTATGCAAATGTTGGGAATTGTGTGACTTTTGCGGAGCCCGAGCGTTCCAATTCACGTAACTCCACAGGAAATTATTGCTTGTGCAACTGCAATCCATCCGCAAAACGTTCACAGAGGCAAATGCAGCCTGAGATATCTTATTGTTGCTGCAACCAGGACTCCTCAGAGAGCTGCAGAGAGATGGACAATGTTTCGAGGGATTCCAAACAATCTTCCAATGAAAGCTGCTGTTGCGATCAAGCCGATGAGGCGTCAAAGGCAGATTCGGGTTCAAGCTTCGATTGTTATTGCCAA